>CM046062.1:41520652-42236361 GCA_025215515.1 Schistosoma japonicum | reverse complement strand
GATTCTTTTTTCTCACAGATAGCCAATTTGAATGTTTCATTCAACATTGTTAATCAAATTGTAAACAATAAGATTAGAAAGTGAATCAATGAATAAATAATAAGTGCAGAAAGTAATAATAATAATAATAATAATAATAATACTCGGGATTATATTTGTGAACAGCAGCATAGGCATTTTCCCTTTTCTCCACTTCTCCTATTAACTCTGTTTTAGATTTTCTCATTTTATTATTCTAATTATTATTATTCTAATTATGACAAAATCAACGTCAACATCCTTAAATGTACGCTAACATCAGCTATAACTTTATGCACATTATCAGCCTCAGCAACAACAAAGGTATCTAAACACCTTCCATCTGAATTTCTTACTCACATTACCATCATAATCAACATCAACATCATCATCATCATCATCATCATCATCATAATGAGCAGCAACAGTAACAGATGCAGAAGCAATAGCGTCATAATCAAAACAAGCATCAACAGACTCATCAATATCAATAACAACGTCACCATTACTACTTACAATATCAACATGTGAATCAAAACCATCACCAGCAGCCACAGCAACCGTGTCAATAGCGACAGTACCAGCGTCAGCATTATTATCGATAAAGTCAGAATAAGTATTAATAGCTACATCTTCATCAATATCGATGGCAACGTCACCATACTCATTTCCATCATCCCCATCATTATCCCTCACTTCATCATTCTCACCTTCATTATCAATGTTCTCTTCATTTTCACCACAACCTGCTTCATCTACATTTATCTTATCATCTCTAATATCATCGAACTTATTAACACACACATCATTACCAATAAAATAATCTTTATTCATAACAGTAACATCAGCATCGTCATCATCATTATGATTATTTACATCAGTAACAACAACATAACCATCATTCCTATGGTTCTACAATTAACTCCATTAGGGCAAATGATATTATATATGATAATATTATTAGGCATAAGATTATTGAAATCATATTTAATATTAATATTTAGAATAGGTAAAAACTTACGGATAAAATTCGCCAGTTATCAACTGCTCGTGATAAATTCGTCAACTAATTTAAATCCTTAAGTCATAGACATTTATAGCAGATTAATCGATAACACTCGCATAGTTTGCATTTATGACCTTGGTGGTCATAGTGATGATGTGAGCAACCAGTAGGTATATGGCACTAGATAATGGCACTAGATATTCTTCAACCTGGTTTGATTACGCCATAATATGACATTTTTTTGAGTGATTAATTTCTTGGCGGCCATTTCTCATTAGCAGCGTGGCAGACTATCCATCCTTTTATCATTCTTAGAAATTTCAGCATAATTGATTTTACGAAGGAATATGACTAATAATAGGTGAGTCTATAGTATATATATATCTACTTATTGAATTATAATTGTTTGGCCTGTTTCTTCTAGGAATTTTATGTCGATCTAAAAGCAGTCTTTGAAAATGTGGTGCTTAACCGACGGTTTTTTAGTTGGGAGGATGTAGAGCAAGCTGTTGAAGAGTTTCAGTTTGTAAGTTAATAAATTTAATGCAATCGCAGATCACCTTTACTCATTATATCCATTCGCAAAGTCAACGTGCCTCGTTTTTTCTTCTTCTAAATACAATTGCGTTGTTTTTCAATGTGCTTTGGTACTAAAAGGAATAATAAAAGGGGACTGGTCAGAGAAACAAACCGTAAGTTGGACTGTAATTATCGCGACTTTAGGTCTAAATACTTGGATTTTAAATTTATGTTTTGTGTAGTGCTGAATGTTAATGAGTATATCGTCCGTTCATACATCTTGACGCACAACCATCCCTGTACGAGATCTTTTATGAGATGCGATCCTTGGTTTAGACGCTTATCGGAAGAGGAAAAGAAAATTTTAAATCCAGTTCTCCAACAATCATCTTCATGTAGTGCAGTTATGGAACATGTGAGAAATACATGTACATCAAGTGCCGTTATAAATGTCGGCACATGTTGTTAGCACATTTAAGAGACAGTAATTTTACTAGTAATTTTTATCTTTTTATGACTTATTACGTCAACAGTTGATATTTTGCTGAGACACTGTAGACGCTGGATGCACAGTTACAACTTATGTGTTCCAAAAAACAGCGCGACTCCATGTTTTACACCATCGAAGCAGCTACTGCATAAAATGATGAATACACACAAAATGGACGACTAATTTTTCAAAAGTTTGGCGAAAGCTTTGCTATGCGAGTGTTTACGAAGCTTGAAAATTATACGAAAAGAATACTTAGATAAGTAAGAAATAAGTTTTCTCATCTCTAAAACTTTTTTTTGTTCTACAGAATTCCTAATCGCCTGCTTTACGGGATATCTGCTTGTATTATACAATAATAACGATTTCTCTATAATAAATGGTTATTACTTAATAAATGTCTTTTGCATTTCCATATTTGCAGTAATACATTGGTGTATATTTGGGTTCATAGTGCACGCGCATATTAGTGTATTTCTAGTAATAGGTTTAATGGCCTACGCCGACAGCTTACTTGCTTTGATCCTCGAGTCTGATTTTTATGGAACTGATAGGTGAGTGGTGTCATCTTAGGTATGAGTTATACAAATTGTCTATAATCAGTGTTATTATTATTCGCCGTTACAATGTTAATCCTGCGAAGTGTGTCAACACTTATTTAACAAGTCACTTAAGTTGTCTAACTAGTTAGTTCAGCGAATAATAAAAATCGCTCATTACATGGATGTATAGATTATTACGTGTAAGGAAAGCTGATAATAAATAATCTATTATTTCGGTGAAAAGAGTAATTCTTTCGAGTGAATAGCCTAATAAATAACAAATTTGGATGAGATCCCAGAACGTATTCTTTCTCATATGGTATGCTACTATAAACGTTCACTAAAAAGTAAGGCTACAACGTAATGTAGCTAACGTAAACATTAGCATGCGTTTATTGTACGATTAGTATTAACTTCCCCACTTTGTATTCGCTGTAACAAGCTACAATGAAAAAGCCGTATTAAAATATGTGCAAATAAATATTCATCAGTATGTGGAATGATTCATACAATTTTGATAAGCTATAAGTGATACAAAGTGGCAAGACTGCTTTCACTGCTAATCAGTACAGTTATCTGTCTCTAACTTCTGAATTTTATATGATTACATCCGCTGACTGATAAGGATATGCCACCAAAGTTTAGTTCCAACTGAACTCCGATTAACTTTCAATATGCTGCCTGACTGTCGAATTACATAAGTGAAATGTTTCTGTATTCCAGTTGTTAATACAGCGTAGGTCACGTGCAACTTCAGTTTTGCATTGTAGAACTTCCTTTGCACATTTTCATTACTCTTTGGTAACTCGTTAGGCACACGGTAAACCGTTCCAAGAGTGTTCGGTATTTTCAGTGAAAAATTGACCATTAATCACAAACCTTACTGCAATTTCACTCATTCTATTCCTGTAAGTTCTGTGCTTAGTATAAACTTCGTAAGTTTCAACAAGTCAATTGGGATAAAATCAGGCCACCACAACACCATCTGCGAATGTAAATGCGAAACGTAAATTTGAGTTATACGACTATTGCACGCAAAATATGAACATACTTCATCAGTGGTTTATAGTTTAATCGCAACAAAATAAAAACAATGTAAATTATCCAGGAAAATTAGTAATAATGTAAACCAAACTTAGATTACCAAAATGGTCTTAGACAACGTAAATACACCGCGATTCGTTCTTAAGGAGAGTAAAATGTCATCATTATTTCTTTTAAAGCTTTAAGTGACACATTTCACAACAAAGAAACCATACACAAATCGTATTTCCAAAAAAATGCGCCCTATGATTCTGTGATAGCTACGCAATGTGTGCAAACTATGTTTGTGTATAATAGTTTATTATACATGTACATTTACGTTTTTCTATGACGGATAGTATAATTTTCTAAAATAACTGAATACAGACGATTTTTATATAGACACGATAACTGGTTACGATGTCACGTGAACACCTAAGCTAACTGATAAGAAGCGTTGTTTTAATTGGTGAAGATTTTGGTACTAACGTTCATTTGAAAAGAATTAATTTGTTATCCTTAATAGGCTGGCTTTCACGAAAGGTTAATGCATTAGTGTTTAGACCAGGTTTCTGAGTAAGGCAATTTATAGTATGGAGTTGATGTCGAGAGGTTGTAGTAGTTATTAAGGCAAATTAACGGTTATCCATTTCATCCACAGTGTTGCACTAGATTCATTAAGTGGTTATGTGTGTTGAGTATTTTGCAATCAATCTTGAGTTACTAGATATCAGCATCTTAGTCTGTAGCGTAAAGATCGGATTTAACTCGCAGTACAGGTATTGTCTGCCAAAATATATGACTATATATATCATTTATGAACGTGAGAAAGTAAAGAGGACCTAGGATACAGCCCTGAACAACTCTATTGGTAAGATGTTTGGGCGACTAGAGATGGTCATTGTATTCAAATATTTGGCTCCTTCCTGTGATTAATGAGTTTAGTCAATACTGTAACGAGTTTTTTATTCCACAAGAATTTTAGTTTATAAACAAGTTCATGATGTGGTACTTTGTCAAAAGCTTTCTTGAAGTCGCTCTGAGTGGATATATCGTTAAGATAGTCTAATAAATACGTGTCACAGTATGAAAAGAGCCTGTTTGTGAAAACGAATTATAGGATATTTTGGAATCTAGTGGGATAAGATCACACTGAATCCAACCACCGAGATCTTAACATTCCATAAACGAATTGTAGCGTTTTGGTGCTTTAGGTGGGGATCATGATATTTAGGGCATGTCATAACCTCCACAACTAAGCTTGTTAGTGATGGGAAGATAGGATGCTAATATGAACATTTCTGTTAGTAAATCTATACTACCTAACGGAGCTTTCGGAAACTGGTACAGGCAACCGAATGAGATCAATGTAGACCTTGTAGGCTTCAGGATAATTTTGTTTTGCATTCAGTCCTGGATAATTACATGTCAGCTAGTTCAATTTTGAATTGAAATATATATTATATAACCTTCACCACGTCCATTTAATTTATTGCTACGATATTGGTTGTTATTATCAAGAAATATATTTATGCCAGAGATGCTTGAATTAATCCACACCTCAGTTATCATAGTTAATAATGGTTTGCAGAATGACGCTGGCATTATTAAATCAGTGATTTTGTTAGATATCGACCCAGCATTAATTAGACATAAGGTCAATGCGTGGCTATATAAGCGACACTGACTAAGGGTATCATCCATATATGAACCATAGTGAATATTAGGAGTGGAGTTTGATTGAAATGTTGGTGGTTGTTAGCTTTCGGACAGCCCATACTAATAGTTAGGATTATGACTGGATTCATTATAGGGGCTGTCAAGTATATTTTAACTTGTTAGCTCAGGAAACAGGGTGGAAATTTTGGCTGGCTGAGGTCATACGGTATTAAGGAGGTAGCATATACCATGTGGTTGGAAATTATGTTGGTAAGTTGTTTCGCTAGTGGTGCTACTATGTCCTGTATCCCGAAAAATTTCGATTTCCGTCTTTTATGTTATGATAACGACGAAAGTTGGGATTTATGTAGTTAGGGTTGAAACCTTTCTTAATTGTGTAATTACAAGAAGAGTTTGGTAGTGGTGCGAGCGTGTTGTTATGCGTATGTGTATTAAGAGGGCTTATAATTGGTGATAGGGTTAATGCCCTAAAGTGTCTTGTCCTAGTTTCCCAAATGCGTTTATTATACTAGGCAGAGTATTGTACTGGATGAGTAGTGAGGGGCCGTTTCCTTATATGTTGACAGTTAAATTTTAGAGGACGTGAGTATACGTGTCCTTTGTTCCGTCGTCTATCATACTTCATGTTATGTTTTATATCTAAAAGTTGAATAGACTGGCACTTATCTTCTTCCTTATTGTCCTGAGTGCTCATGAGTTTGCTGAAAGCGAGCGGAGAAAATTTATTTACGGAGGTTAATATAACGTTAAAGTTTTATCTATCTGGGATATGATCTTTAGTATGTGTGTGGCTATAAGCCAGGCCGGAACTATTTTCGGTTTACTTGGAATTGTTTAGTTTTAAGTCTAGGTTTAATTATGTTATTTCTCGGAATAACCTGTCAAGAACTAAGCATTAGTTAAGAGGAAACATCTACGGTTACGTCGCTAAAAGGAATTGTCACTAGTTTCTCTGTGTGGGAGCAACTTAGGGTAGGATTATTACTGCATTTATATTTATTATCCTCCATAGGATGGCGTTCGCCATTACATATGTCCCCTCTGAAAACATATCTACGTCAACAACATCTGTTGCTTTTAACTAACCCATATTTATACTACAATTTTCATTTCACATGCGGGCTGGTTAATTCAGATCAAGTGGTCTGTATTACTTCAATAACTTAAGTGCAACCGGTATATATTCAGAAGATTGTTCCGTTATTCAAATGCTACAACTGACGTTGGTAGTGTCATTTAAATCATATGATACATTCATTTCAAAAGTAGGGAAATTTTCTATGCATAGAGTGTTTACTGTTCACCTACTGAAACAATTCAATATTTCGAGGATTATGTGGCATGGTATGCAATAAATGAGTGAATGAAGGGGAAAAATAAATGCACACTTTATTTTGTCTGTGGAAAGAGACTGCTCTTCTGTATCGAGATCCACATCATATCGCGTTTGATCGCTTCATCAGTCATATTCTAAATTAAAATGACTCGTGTACCAATATTCTGTTCCTAGTATCATATTTGGAAAATCGCAAGTTGATGTTGTTGAACATGTCCGAAATTCTACTACTAGTCAGATTTGGATCAGAAATAAATTTTAGAAACTATTCTAGTATGATTTCTAATCCTGATAATATTTCTGAGAAAATTAATTTATGTATTACTTACTACCCAATTAGTAATTTAGTCGAAAATTCCAATGATATTTCTCACAAGATCAAAAAGGAACGGGATGTCTGTATATTAGACAATAATTCTAATTCCAATAAACTTTTTCGGTAAACAAGACCAACTACTACGATGGATTAAATTATTAATAATTGGGCGTTACTGAATTGTAAGATTCCGTCCTAGATACTTACTGCCAGTAGATGTGTGTTAGGCATTCAACATTCCTAAAAGATACAACTATTCACTTAGTAAGGTTTTATCGATATTTTATAAGCTTGATTAGAAATTGCCATCACACTTATGTAAGTTAATGTGAATTATACTCCGAACACACTTTATAACATTTAATTGTCTTATTATTGATGTTGGTATTTTCAATTTGATAAATAATCACTATGATTATATGAATATTATGTATGTGTACGCATGAGTTGACGTTTGTTGATCGTCTGCCAGGCTGCCTGTAGTGTTGATACTTCTTGACGACGTTGAACTTCTTTCTGTAGTAAGCAGGGCTCGAGCGTTGTGAAATAGCTTAGCTTATCTGTTGTTGTGTCGCTGTTCACTCGTTATCCAAAAGGGTATCGAGGTGTCTACTTAATTCGTAAAGTCCTAACAGTAACCAAAACTTACCGCAAAAAGACAGGGCCACCTATGGACAAAAACAGTGCTACGTGTGGTATAAGCCAGGGCCATCTACAGATAAACCCAGGACCACGCTGGGTAAAACGTGGGATAAAACACTGTGTCAGAACAAACATAGGAAAAAACGTCGGAAAGACCTGCGTGTAGCCCACAGTTTACATGTTTTTTCCCGAAATTTCGCAACTTTAGTTTAGTCTTTTGGTTTATTAAATATAACATAAGTCGATATTTATCATGCTTATGTCTCATCTTACAGCTAGCTAACTGGTTAAAGTGCAGCTCAAAACTATTTTTTAGAACTGCTATTTTTAGGGGGCTGGTACGTCGACAACAGTGTATGTCATTCGGTCCGTAGCTTAATCGTTGTTCATTGTTCATATTTCCTGCCTACTCTGGCCTTGAAGCTTGTATGTCGAAAACATAACCTATCTTAATTGTACCTTCCTTCATTTAGTGAACTTATGTTCCTGTTGTAAATGTTGTGATATGAAATCTTTTGGCTCATCGCATTACATAAGCTTAACTTTACAAGTTTTGCTTCTGTTAATTTGAATGTCTGTTTAAGTATAACTAATATCCTGAAAGCTTACTTTCGTGACTGATCAAGGTTGTTCAATAAGCATACGTGACTGGTTTTGAACATGGCATCTTGGTTACTAGCACCTGGGTTAAATATTTGCTTAGACTACCCCTACTAGACAGTTGAATACAATATTTTACTTTGAGCGAATATTGGTATGATTCATGCTGCTAGTGGACATAGGTTAATGGTTGCTAGATATGTCAATCATCGCTATGTTAATAAACTTAATGCAAATGTGCAGGCTTAGATGACTGACACGTTTGACAATTACAGGATTACTTGTTTCATAGACAATGTCATAAAAATTTATTTAGTGTTTGCTTTTGGTTTCAAATATTTTCTTATAAAGAATTTCATTCTGTTCAGAGGGATGGCGACAACCTTATCATGTACTTTCCAAGCATGTGTTTGTTTTACCAATGTCTCATTGTAGAGCTTAATGTCGGAATCAGCGTGGTCTACATTTATGATAAATAAGAAGTGGTTACAGGGGTTTGAAATTTTTCGCACTATGTTGTGACTACTGTTATCTGATTACAAGTACCGTCGATGAATCCTGAAGTAGTATTAAGTTTTTTGTTTAAGAAATTTACATTATTTGCGCTCAGTCTAGTGTTACCAAAGTTTGAAGTTTAAAGTTTCATGTCTTCAGCAATTTTATCTTTGACATCCTTATACGTGGAAGATGCAGTTGCTGACTGCTCGAACTGTTTTAACGGATCTACTGCAGATCAAAAGCGAAATTGAAATAGGGCAGAAAACGAGTATTCCCTGCTAATGCTGAGGTTTTTTGGGAATTTCCTTCTATATTAGCTGCTTTCAGCAATGATTACCTGACGAGGCCCAGAAGAACGTAGCTTTCAACTCAGGGTTTCAGAATTATAAAGACATATTTGTACGTGTCCTGACTTCTCAGAACGGCTCACGGTAATTCTACCTGTTACTTAAAAATGGTTTAGAGGAAATTGATGAACAATGCAACTCAACTTCATCACAAAATTGAAGCGGCAAGACGCATGCTTATAACTGCGACACATTGACAACAAATTATCTCTGCTTATTATTAGATATCGTAACTTGAATTCAGCAACGAAAAAAACACATGACATTTTTTAACTTATGTTAGCATTGTGAAAAGAGGATACGAACATTTTAAATTATTAGCTTTACGATTAACCAACTGAAACCCTTAATCCATATCTGTAGCCTATGGTCAGAGAAGTTTTCAGATATTCTCATACGAATGTTACACCACTTGGATAAAGAACTAAGGTGTCCTTTCAAAGACATTACATCAGAATATCAACAACTGACAAGCTAAAGGCATGACATAACACTCGTCCATTCTTATAATCAAAGTGAAATCAAGGTCCAAGCGGTCCATAATAAACCTAGTTCTCGTCAAGTCGCTCCAACAACCACCACTTCAAATCTTTACGACAGAATATCCAATAAGAAGAAAATTATAGCTCTATCCACATACTGGAACGGGTGTCTTGGAACTTAGCTGAGTTCCGCCTATGCAAAAACCATTGATGTAACAAGTGCCACATGCTGAGACATAAAAATCTTACTGTGAGTAGATCAGGTTTTGTTACTATTAGGAAACCTGTGAGACACTCCATATACGCATATTGTAAGAACGAATAATGATCCTTTGAAGATCATTAGCAAAATTAAAATGTCTGGAAGAAGACATGTGATTGTTTAGTATCGTGTGACCGACATAGGAGAGAAAGACTAGTTTATATATATATGTCTGGCGCATTATTGGTTTATTATTACTGCAATAATACATGCATGTGCGTGTTTATTCGGCTTATTAACAAGTCAGTCGAAACATCGTTTCCGACTAATTGATTGCGGCAAGGCTGGGTGCTGGCTGTAAAACATATGGTTGCGGATAAACAGAACCGATAATATTGGCCATTCTTATGTCAGACATAACAGAAACTTTATGCCTGGTGACTTTCATTAATGCAACCATAGACGGAGAGTGTTGAAGATAACCTTAAATTTTTTGTTAACCAGAAACTAGCAGATGTTACAGTAAGTGCCGTGTGAAACCCCATTATAAATAGAAAGGTTAAGAGAAATTTCGCCGAAGGGTACCTTAATGAATTCGGCAACGTTTGTACAGAAGGTTTCGGATATTCTACAACGTGAATGATTCTTTTTACTAAGTGCTAGATACAGTTTCCTGTTTCAAAAGACTAGTTTTAAAACCCTCACTTCCAGAAGTTGACGCAGAGTCTCGACAAGGGGTTCTTATACCAGTGTTTTTTCAGTTTATGCAGCCAATGTTGACAAGATATCCAATAGCACAGTAATAATCTGCGAAGATTCTTTAACTTGTCTGAATAATGCACTTGGGTAATATCATTACCCTCTACTAGTTCCTGACGAGTTATTCACCGTTCTAAATAGCAACAGCTGTTTAGCAAATCCTTATTTGCTATTTGAAAATAAACAAGCATTCCGTTAATTGTCCACAATAAATCCTCATTAGGAAACTGTTAGGTCGGATCACAAAGAAGCGTAACAAACTTTCAGAACTGTGTTTGAGAACACTATTTCATTTATTCGAACTATGTGTAATGTAAACATTTTGTTTCTATTATTGTTACGCTCCGCTTGCCCTATCCTCCCGTTTACCATAATTACTGTTATTATATTGTCTGTTGTTATGGACTACAGTCAATTAGTCGTGTACAAGTTGCTCCTATTCACTACCACTATTTCCCTTGTTCTGTAATCATGTTAATTTTCTAATTGGTTTGTTGTGTGGTCTGAATTTGTGTATATATAAAAGAATGCTTGGAATATAATATGATTCTGTCTGGCTGACCTATTGGCTCGCATTCTTCTTATTTCGGATTGGGACTCAGTGGGCACAGGTCAGACGCGCAATAATCAACTAGGCACAAGTAATTTGGTTGATATACTGATGGTCGTTGTACAATCAACTGAATTATATGATCGAACTTCGACTGTGTCTAAACGAGTACAGCACCAAAGTTAACTCTACCTGACGTCTGTGGAGTACCTGGGATATACATTCAACAAATCGATACCTATCCCTATTCAGAAAGCATTCAATTGATTAGAAGTATGCCTACACCATACGATGAGCCTACGCTACCATCTTTCTAAAAATAATGGTTTATCTGTTAACTGGATGCCAGAACTGATTCTAATATGCCTCGGAAAACCCCAGACTAAAACTATTTTTTGACGCAAACACATGAAACAGTCGTGAACATGAGATGAACGCTAAGTTTCGAGTCAGACAGAGAGTGAGCTATGTACAGATTATTCATAACAAAAGGGTTTCTCCTGAATAAGACAATTAAGTGTGCTGTTAGGCCATAAACACCTTAATCCATGTAGTTTATCGCTGATACTTTTGACACATTACCATTAAACCACTGATATCTTGACTATGAAACTGCCTTCTTGGATCGGAATATCGTCTTAAACTAAACAGGATATATCCAAATTGAAGTAACAGAAAGCTTTGACTTCCACACGCTATTGCAGCACATTTTAATTAACTATTTTCGAGTAAACATCTGCTCATTGAGTCATATTCGCTAGGAGGACCTGACACATTAAAAAAACATTAGAGACAGTGGAAATAAAGGCCTCCTACAAGATCCCGTTTGGATGAAAAAGTTGACTAGTGTCATGGCCTTGAATTTCAACATGTAGAAAACTCACTGTGAACAATACCACAAAACAGGCTGTAACCAATAAAAGGATTATCGCATAAGTTAACTGTGAATAAGCAATATCTCGAAAAATCAAATTTAGGTTTATTTCTCACTGACACACCAGGCATCAGAGAAATACTAAAAGTACGTCAAATAAACATAAACCCTGTTACATTGTGTTTATCACCGAATGTGTGCAACTACGCCATGTTGGTTTTTGACAATATCCACAGCAAGCCTCTAATTTTACTTGCAAACTTAAAACGTCATTACTTTCCACCATATTTTAGAAAGCATAATAATCACTTGGAGAGTGTACAAAGGGGGGTCACAAAATGGGTTGACAGACTCAGAATTGAGTGATACACCGATTGGTTAGGTCAGATGGTATTTTTCTCCTTGAATTACAATTGATCAAGGCGTGACTTGGTTACAGTTTATTATATGCCGACAACTATTTTAAACTTAAAATAGTAGTATACATACCAAACTACGTATTCTTATAACACGTTAATACTCTCATGTTAAGTGCCCGTTACAAAGTAAAAACATAAACGCTGGTTGATTTTTGCCATTGAGGATCTGCTTCATCTTCAGTGTATTGTCCTATATAGTGACAGCGATACATACATTCGAAAGTTTCAGGCAAAAAATTAGTAATTTGGTGTTGTAAAGCATTTTAAAAAGGGAGCTAAACACTTCTTTACATAATAAACTCCATATCACGTTTCCCTTCTCATTCACTAGATCTGTACCGTCTTCAGGATTATGGTGTCCAGAATTTTTTACTTTTTTCTATTCTCAGTTCCTTCTCTGGCAATGATTTAAATTATATCTGTAAATATGAGCGCTTATGAAAGCAAACGAGAGGGCTCTAACTTATAATGTACAGTGAAGTAAAGCAACTAAGTTATAAATACAGTTATTGACAGCGACAGAAAAAGGATGAACAAAATTTGGAAAAAATTCAGTGGTAGAATATTAAAAAAATATATTCACAAATAAAGCTAAAACTGCCCGGAATAAAGGTAACCATGTAGTTTAGTATATATCATTTGATGAAATCAAAGAACCAGAAATGAATGCAAAACATTCAAGCGGTTAGAGCAGATAAGTAAATTGGTATACAATAGCTTATCAAATAGATGCTGAAATCGACCGCCCTTAATCCGAGAACGTTAGCAGTCCTCTAGCTAATTTCTTTATGTTAGATATTAGGAAGGACTCTGAAGTTAAATTAAACGTCAAAGGCTGGCCGTGAAGCATTATTTGGTATAAACTAGCTCATCCTAACAATGTTGTATGGTGGAGGAAAAGTACATAAGACAGCATTCGAAAATCATAACATTGATGCCATACTCTCTCACCATCAGAATGGACGCTAGCCTTCTGGAGAGAGGAAAGAGGTAAAAAACAAAATGCGTGACCAGAATCAGGAGCAAGCAACGCACCAATTGGCTACGGGCTCGGACTACTGATCCTGAGCTACACGCAGTTAAAGGAAGACGTAATCACTGCACAAAACACGCTTAAAACACCTGAAAACTGAAATGAAAGCATGTTAGCTGCTTTACATGCTCATATATTTTGGTTTAATGTGGCCCTTAATATTGGATATTGGATAATAAAGGTCACCAATCCAGGACTTATTCTCAACCCGGGAAATATAGATGGGTTTCTAGTGTTCTGCAATTGAGCGTTTACAATTGTCACATTGATAGTTGTAAATGCGTTGCATTTGTCCTCATATTATTAGTGGAAATAATTGTGTGGTAAAATTGGATTAGTTTGTTACCCAGTCGGATTACAGTGCTTTTATTGCAAAATAATATTTATTAACTCAATGGAAACTATAGTTTCCATTGAGTTAAAGAGTATACTATTTCATAGACAGTTTATAAAAGTAAACTATAGTTCCAGATAAACCAGATTTTATAAATAAATCTTGATTAAGGTAGTAGTTACTAAAGGATTAGAGTTGTTACCCCTAAAGTTATACCTGTCTATATATAGAGACTGGTATATATATATATATATATATATATATATATATATATAATTATTATTAAATTTTGACATTCGGTGGGCATGACTTTTACGGCCGGACCGATGGGGATCAAAGGAGGCATTCCAAGGTTACGGCGGCTACCTGACAGGAGCATATTAATGATAGAGCGTGTTCTAGGTCTTATTAGTTATAAAAAATCTCGTCATTCCTTTGCAAACTATAGGATTGTTAAGAGAAGCTATAAATTGTCAATGTGGCAAGGAAATGACGATTTTCGAAACCCAAGGAATTCGAGATGGCCATTGCTTTCGTTGTACTGGTGTAAAATGTCCATTCGAACGGGTTCTGATTTCGCTCGTCCCAGGTTAGAATTAAAACAAGTTCTCGTTTTAATTATCGAATTGGTGATTGAGATTAAAGTAACTGCAGCCGCTTCACTCGCCGATGTTTCTGAAAAGGCAGCAGTTCAGTGGTGTGAATATTGCCGTGCAATATGTTCCGGCATATTAGTCCCTTTACAAATTCAATATAGAGGGCGAGGAAAAATAGTCGAAATCGACAAAGCATTGATTCATAAATGAAAGTATAATAGAGGACGCTAGGTTAGAGTTTGGGTAAATGGATCCTCTTCTCTAATATTTGTAGCTTATTGGCATATGGGACAGAGCATTAAACAAAGGTCATTGTGAGAAGATTCGTGACAGATCGGCCACTACACTTCTTGGGCTGGTAGAAAAATACATCTTACTTGGGACAATAATATATAGTGACAGCTGGAAACCCTATGAATCACTTTCAAACGTGGGGTACACGCTGAGTCGTAGTGCATAAGAAACACTTCGTTGATCCGTCAACGGGAGTTCATACCAACAATATCGAATCAATGTAAAGCCGAGTTAGGTGTCAGTTGCGACCGTACTTTGGATCGCAAGGAAGGATGCTATGGACTCATCTAGATGAATATTTACATAAAATGCATCGTAACATGAAGTCTGGAGAGTTCAAGAATAACATACATAAGTTTTTAGATGATAAAAAAAATAGTGTCCTGTATAGCTTCTCAATTATAAAGAACTCATTAAAGACTGAGGATTCTTCATTACATTTTGGGTTATGATTAAGCCTTGATATTATCTGTATATAATTTGAAACGATGAATTTTTCGTCTTTTATTCAAGAATTACTTGAGGGCGCATATTACAATGAGTCTTAGTTTAAAATTCTTTAGTAAATCACTAGAATTCGAGGAAAAGGCGTTGCTTCTGATTTAGAGGACGGTAATTGGTTCATTACGATTAAGGCCTCCAAGGTCATTTTACAGTTGCTCAAGTTCTTCCGTAAAAGTCATGTCTACTCCATAAGCGACGTCAACTCCATCTTGAATATAAAGTAATGGATTCATGTGTTGTAGTTTTTTTTGTTTAATTATTTTTATCTATTGACAAGATGAATACTGAGTCCCCCACTAGCCATGAGGCGTTATTTAACGCCTTGAGTAACTGATCAGTAACTATTTTAGAGAAATTTTCGTCCAATGGAGATTCACGAAATTCGGCCGCCGAGCATAAAACACAAATAAAATAGATTTGTGAATAATCTGTGTGTGGAATTAAATATATTCCAACGTTTCCCTCGGCAACATGGTCCGAGCTTCAATGAAATAACCAAAATCAAAAATCATCGAATATAAATTTAAGTGTGGGGCCGAATTTCATTATCAATGTCCAGTCGCTTGCAAAGTATGAAGATATTACATGAGTCATTATAAGTGAATTAATGTTGAAATGTAGTTGAGGAAGGTGTGGATTTCGTGTGTAGTTACTTTTTGCAATCACCCGTGCACACATATGATTCTGAGCTCTGTTCATAGAAAGGGATAGAAAATCTGTAGTTTGGACTGTCAAGTCATGCTATATGTTTTTCGGTATGGGGTCCAATGCATAGGTTCTTACTGATTTTTGTACGGTTCGCGATACGATGCAGCTAATAGATCTATAGTAACCGAATTATATATCTGATTCCCTTTATAGTCGATATGGTTAGTGCGAAACGCTATTTATGATACCTGTACTTCAGTCGGATACTACGACTTGTTCTTTCCCAACTCACAGCTACTCCAAAAGATTAAACTTGTAGGGAGATTGTATTGTGGAGTAAAATATGCGATACTAGCGAATAACATTTATATGAATGTATTGATTTTTATATCGACTAATTTTCACTGATCATAAATTAGAGTGAAGTCACCAACATTCTATTAATACAATTAAATGTTATCAGACTGTACTCAGGAGTAGGACTCACATTGAAATTAAAGTGATGTGATAGAAGTTTACAATCAGGCTTACAGAAAACCAATACAACTCCTTTCGATTGATTTAATAAACAATTTTATTTTTTGGGGACTTTGAATCCCCAACATAGTCCTGATTTCTTCAGATGTCCCATTTCTGTATTGAACAACTACATCGTCAGTCCACTCCTTCGGTTAAATCCTCGTTTTTTTCGCATTATGCTTGCTCCTCAAGTATCTTTTTGACAAAGTCCTTAGAGTAGTTGTTCATCATTAGTGTGGACGTCTCTAAGTTTAATGCAATTTCTTGGTCTTTCGTATCTATGACTTGTTGATTAATTTTGTCCATCAAATTCCCAACAACTGTCAGTTCTCTTGATTTGGCATGTGCAGATTTACAGTCCAGGTATTTATCTGAATACGTCACCTTTCATAAAGTATTAATCCTATGACAGTTATGTTGCCAAGCAAAACGTTGGGAATTCTTTAATTTCACTCTCTGAGATTTATAATTGTGTTCTATTCATATGATCAGTAACTATTTTATGTTCTGTATTTTGACGTGTTTTTTAATATATTTTTCATAACTAAACGTTGGGTTACACTTGTAGGCTTTTGTTTGACAACCTAAAGTATTACGGCGGCTCGCGACGACAGCAGAAATGATATTATGCATTAAATCTTCTAAGTGTGGTTAGATAATGTTATGACTACTTTATATGTAGTAAAATATTCGATATCGTACATGAAAAATTTTATCTTTATTGATTCTAAATGTTATATATATATATATGTATATATAACATTCATTTTTTAACTTTCTGATTTTCCTGCATGCTTTCCAATACGATAAATTATGTGTGCAGTTCAGAGCGTCACAATGTCTACCATATAACAAAAAACAGTTGTCGTCATCTTACTGTTTTCTATTCTACAATATGGGAAATATATGTAATTATCTTTGTCCTCAAAACTTTAACAGATTTATATCAACTTCTGAATTAAATGCATCATATTATGATTCAGATGTAAAAGGATTATGTACAAACGAAGTCACACCTGCGTCGACAGTGAACGAACACAATGATCTCGATGAACATAAAACGACTTCAGTATTTAAGGAATTGATTCCAAAACACGAGTTAGAGTCGAATGATAGTGCTCGTAATCAGTCAAATGCGTTATCAAAGACTGTATCTTATTCTCTACAGGGTCCGAAAGTAATAAGAGAATATGTGAATTTTCCTTTTCTTATTGATAATGAGATTGGAAACTGGATTGTAAAGTCTCGTTTCATGTTTATATTACGTGGGCCGCCCGGTTCAGGGAAATCCTTTTTATCCGGCTGTATCAAAACACGCTTCCCTATGGCCAAAGTAAGTTTTTTTAAAGATACATTTGATTTGTTTATTGTTAAAAATTCTTCTGATATATGGTAGGTTATTTGAAAAACCAGGGATGTGATTACATTAAATCTAGATTCTGTTGGTGCATAATTTACTTGAATTGTTGCCGGTCACCTTAAGAATACCATTTTTCGTTTACCTCTTGTTAAAGCATTTTTTTAGTTACTCGGGTTCTTAAATAAACATTGCTTTATTATAAACCGGTTTCTTAAAAAGTGATTAACAGTACCATAACCTAACGATAATATTTGTGACTGGTGATGGTAACAAGACATTACTTGTAAAGAATTAGTAATTATTTTATGAAGATGGTGATCTCTATCCATTAGAATCTTCGCAAACTATTTACGCTGTTGTCTTTTATATAAAGACTGTTTATATCTGGTTTGTTGTCTTTGTTACATCATTTCCTTTTGTGATATAGTCGGATCCTACGTATTTCCTACATGGCAGTTTTCGAATAATCATTGGTCTCATCTTGCAGCATATTTCAGCAGCTATTTCGTTGTATATCCTTACAACAAATGAGATGGAAATATCTGTTTCAGGCCTTACGTTGTTCCCCCAGACTGATTGTTTATCTACAACAATTGTCTGTTTTTGAATAGTATGTCATCGATACACTAACATCATACCCAAAACTAGTTAGGTTTGTTGAAACTGTTCAAGATTTAGTTCGCTAAAATTAAGAACTTTATTTTATGCTCACTAGTCGCAAGTTAATCTGTGCATTGCTGATTTCATGATCTAGTTGATTCAGTAAAAATATCATAGTGACTGCAAATGAGACCTTCGTAGCATCCACCGCGACTCAGTTTATGATATGAATTATTTTCATAGAGTATCGGAGAAGTTTGTTTCATTACCATTTTGTCATCAATGTTTAGTATGGAATGTTGATCGAATCTTCAGGACAAGTTTCATTTATTTCTGTGAATTTTAATAACGTTAATTGTTGATACTTAGTTTTGATGATATACTTTTTACGTCTACATCCCTTTTATAGATATGTTCCGCAGATGATTTCTGGTATTTAGAATCCAATGGCTTTGAGTATCAGTTTGATATCAATCGACTTAATGAAGCCCACGAATGGTGTCACAATAGTGCGTATAATGCTGCGTGTTTCGGACACAGTCCAATAGTTATTGATAATACAAACACAAGAAGCTGGGAAACACGCTATTATACGGACCTAGCTCGCCGTTTTCACTATTTTGTAATCATGGTAATCCCACAAACACCATGGCGATTTGATGCAGAGACCTTATCTATGCGTAATGTACATTTTGTTAGTTTGGATACCATTGAAGCAAAAGTCCGAAATTTCGAACATATTTATCCACTATATTATGGTTGGTTTTGGTCGACACCGCCCAATTCAGCGTACTCAGAACATTACACCTTAAACAGATCACTACATGGAACTACTAAGTCGGAACGAAGATGCAAAAGCTCCATCTATTCAAACCCATCTATAGAAGTAAATCGTTTACTTAGATGGGCTTGGGATGCCCTCAACACTATAATAGAATTACCCGGAGTACGTAATGAACTAGTAAACGCCTTTGATCTCCCTCAAGGTTAGTTATATTTTTAATAAGTTATTATTGCTTAAGTACTTTATCATGCTATTTTTTAAAGTTCCTGTGCACACGTGGTGCACCTTTAGCAAGCAATTTCGAGTTAGTCATATGGAGTGTGGGACCTGACACAAGGTAGCTAGTCGAAATCGCTACACCACGTCAACACAGAGGGATAAAAGTACCAAGATTAGTACATTTGATTACTTATACTTTCCATACACTCACGTATAAATTGATTGAAAATAACTCCATAATACTAGTTAATTGTCCTCATCATTCGTCTGGATATTCAGTAGACCTGAACTATTCACCCACTCATCTCATCAAATTACTTATAGTAAATCTGTCGTTCAAATAGTTTTTTATGCTCGGTATCTACCTGTTTAACTGATTTTTTAATAAAGACATGATTTCAAGCTTCATTAAATATACAGTTAAACATCAGTTTAGTCTTCTTTTATTGTGACAGCACTTTTCAGGGAGAAAGATTTCACTCGTAGTAAATTTTTCTAAACTGTAAATCGTTGTAATTCCCTTGCTTGTTGTTATGCAGGCTTGTTTGTCGTATTTTAAAATTATGCAATGTTTCTAAATTTCACATAATGATTTTGGATTTGTCAAAGCTTATCAGGATATTTCAACAGTTAATTCATTACGTCCTTGTTGTTTAATTTAATAGATGCAACTATACAAGATGTATTAACTCATTGGGAGTCCGCTACAGTACCTAACTTTGGGACAGGTTTGAAAGCCTGCAGTACACCTAGTATCCCTCATATTACGGCTATGTATTCTAAGTATGGACGAGCCTTCGGTGCAGAATATTACGCTCTACGTAGATCTGTTAATGAAACGTTACTAGGAAAATTGTTCACAGTCCAAATTACTGGCTTAGTAATTTCTCCACGTACAATAGGCGCTAGAGTAAAACTTCCGAATGATGAAGTGATTCGACACCTCTGGGCTTCAGATGATCAAGAAGTCGTATTTCCAGGTTTGTACATATGTTTTGTCTTATTTCATGATCAGTTTTAATTCTTAATATATTGGAAAGCTATTGTCATTAATTTTGTATTGCAGAGGTCGTTCCGTAAGTCATCTACCATACTATAAAAAGCTGTTTCCTTAGATACCAAAATTCCAAGAGTGATGATAGAATTCCTTAACTTTTGATACATTTTTAGTCAAATTTTTTATAAGGATGTCAGTTTTCTCGCTGGGTAGTTTTCTAAGCTATGATCTTGATAGGCTGAAGTTTCAATGTCAACTACTTCGTATCAATAATACTGTCGAAATGTCTATTTGTGTATGGTATTAACAAAACTGAAGGCAAAACACTATATAGACATGCACATCCTCAGCGTACTGAAAACTTTCGAAGTAACGTATAAATAGTAACCTTGATGACATATTAAGTTTAGAATCCTTTCTACTATTAAGGTTGGGGTTAAATTTTACTGAAACTGGAGATTACTCTATTTTGCTGACATCATCTACTATGAACGCATTATCTATCTACTTTGCTCTTACGTTGCTAACATGATTTATTTATCTTTGTGTTTCTTTTTTAATAGGGAATTGTGGTATAATTCATGTGAGTCGTCCAATTGGATGTCGTGCTCATGTTACAATTGCTGTAGCACCTGGTGTATCCCCAGTTGAAACAGGTCGTGATTTACTACGTGTTGTAGATATGGAGTTGAACAATCAACCAGGCGATCATGTGGCAATTATCAAAAATGGTTCTGTTCGTCGCCTTATCATTCCAAAATTAAGTTCAAATACATCACCTGAGCATTGTTTAGCCCAAGTTACAACAGAAAACTCAAACTATCACTTATGTAATAGTAACGATCATAATATGAATCATGTATATGCCGATTGCGGTTCACAGATTTCACTCTCAGACCATGAAGCTATTTATGTATACGATCTAGATTTCCCTCATCAATATCGTGTTACTTTTGCTGCTTCATATTGATTTACACTTTCATTTCATCATTACTAATATTCAATAATTCTCCAACTTTTCTGAATTCGTATTTCATTCAATTATTAATGTCTCTCTTCGTTTTGCTCAAAACTGTCACGATCATTTATTCTAAGTGTATACATATACAAGAGCATAATACCTCGATATTATTTCATTTTACCGTCTTAAGTTTGTCTTTGCATCTGACTGATTGTAACTACGTTTTCCCGTTTATTCCCCTTCCTCACTTAGTACATGGGTAAATATACATTACTTCTAAAAGCTCACCCTATGAAGGGGTCAAAAGTGTCAGTTTCCACTAATTATTAAAGTGTATTTAAGTTTGCTTTCAGCTTATCATCACCGATTAAGTATTAGGCTGACTATAGTACATATTGTATTACTACCAGCTAAAGCTTTTGATCAGTGTAACTAATAATCGTTTCTTTTCGCACAATCACTGAATAACCTGTAACATTTTTCACATTCATAAGGAAAAAAATAGATATATATCGTATTTGATCATGTGTGTTAAATTTCTTACGATAACTCACCTTTTTTGTTTCAGCCGAATCACAAGGTACTTATTTTCTTGGAGGGATATGAGGAATGAATCTCATACAAATAGACTCTGACAAACTTCAGTTATTACATACGGTAACTTGTGATTCCCTCTGAAACCAGAATATAGCTTTACCATATACTACTGTGAACGAAGAATATTCATTTGCCAAAAGTAATTATTTTGTAAGCGAGTAATATATGTACATTCTAAGAAATAAATTTATAACAATTTACTGAAGAAACTTAGGTTTGCCTAAACGGAGAAAATAATATGAAATATGAGTTTGGGTTTCTCGTTAAATACAAATGAAAGTTGTGAAATGATACCTTTGAAAAAAGCAAGAACCATTCTTACCAAAAATTTAGTCAATATCTGACAGGTAAAGTACTTTCGACGGCAGCTTACAGTGAATTTCATCATCAGGAATGTGGACATTATCATCACCATTAGATGTAACTCTTTTTCTACAAGATTTTGAAATGTTTTTTGTGCCAAATTCTTGAGATAACTGGTTGTGGTGCCTCGGTGAGGATGCCGTACACAAAGTCGATAAAAGCGACGATGACGTTGCCGACTCTAATCCATCAAAACTGCTATTCGTATTTATCCCACAAGCAGCTTCTAACTGCCTTAGTCTGGAAAGTCGCACAGTAAAGTGGTAATAGCAAAAGCAAAAGGTGAAACTTTTGATTCTAGTTAACAAAAGCATTACAATGTATATCATGCATTGCAAGTGAGTTTAATCAATCTAAACAGTATATAGTAAAATATGCTATGTCAATGACACTAGTATTTAACTAGTTTAAAAGGTGTAGAAGTATAAAGTTGAATACTTAAATGGCGTGTGTGGGACCTCCGGTAAAACCAAATCCAGATTAATTAGATCGTTGGCACCACAATACTGACGAAACTGATGCGAATATGTCGATATCAAAAACAGGGCAAATGATGGCTACAATGTACTCATATTTTTGATGGAATCCTGAATTCGATTTTAACAAAATAAATTCCGGAAAAACCGCCCAACAACTCGTTTCTTTGCTTGCAATTCTCTAACAGTTACATAAATATCAGTGCTACCAAAATAGTATGAACTATGAAATTTGGTAAATTAAGAGTTCGACTTCTAAAATAAACAAGTAACTTGTTACATCTACATTCATTTTTAGTGCATGTGAGGAGAAGTAATCAGTCAGTCAGTCAGTTACAACGTAGAACTTGGTACATGCTTACATCAGTCCAAGTTGCCATGCCTCAATAAGCTGATAGAGATTAAATTGTCGGACCGAGTAGGGGAGGTAGTAACAGAGTAAGTACTAATGGAAAGGCATAGAGATCAGAGATGAGATTTGAGATAAAAAGTGATTCAGTAGAGAAAATTATGAGAAGCTCAAAAACTAGAATTTGGAGGAAGAAGTAGAGCTGAGAATTACGGGTTACTGTTAATCATTACTGCACACACAATACAGAGTACAGTCCCTTGAATTATCTTAAATAAGCACATTCATTTGACGTATCGATAAAATTCGATTAGTACAGACGATTTCCTTGTGTATCGTCTGAGGCGACTGCATTATACTTCGCTACGTACCGAATGCATTTTCATTACCTAAGAAACTGGTTATTCTGGTTCTGACTTTAAATATTTCATTGAAAACAAGCTTAACCTAGTTTTAATACATAGCTCTGAAATAAGATTTCTAAAAAAACAAGAATAACGAATGAGTAAAACTAGTGTATTGTACACATTAAAAATTTTCACGAGGAAAACAAACTTTCTTTACCATAAGTAGTACAGACTAGTTAAGTCAGCTGAAGAAATAAAGCCAAGTACCTGGAATATATCATTGACCCACCACAGTTAATACATCCTATATCCGTGAGGTACACAATCTATGTGAACTTAATTCCAGGATTCTATAAATAAAGCGGATACTGACAAGCAACAGGTGGAATCTCATAACAACAAAACAACTAAGCTCTTTTCATCCATAAAATTACAAGACTTAAAAACCTAACGTCTAGTAATGAACAAAGCTTGATGATTAGACATCTAACTATGACTTAAAGTCAATAAGTGTGGTCTCCCTATAATGCCAGTTATTAAACATGCTAAAAACTAAGGTAAGCTTTACGTGAAACTTGCATGATTTTTACCCATTAGGATGACATAAACGGGAATCTAAAATATTTTTTCGCATTGTTAAGTTGAAGTTAGTGGGATAAATGTGAAGTTGCCACTCAACTTATAATATTTACATTCGAGGTAACCACACTAGTGTCATAAACACTGTGATTTTCACCTTGGTGTACAAAAACAGTAGATAAACTATTTTCTATTGCAATGGACTATTTTCCATGAAAACAAGGAAAAATGTATAAATAATAACAATGAAGTGATATACCTACGACTTTGTATTTTTAACAACGAAGCCAAGTGTTTGTTCTGCTCAATTACTTCTCGTTGTTTACAAAGTAGATGATAAACCATACGACTCAGTCTACAAACGCGGGCGACGTTTAAAGCTTGACCTTGTTTGAGACGCTTCATATCTGAATTTAACCTTTGGTTAACCACTAATTCTTTAGAAACAGTTCCCAGCTCCCGATGAGTAGTATCTTCCTGAATAACCAATAAAAATGCTCATCTGAATAATAGGATTAAAACAACAGCACCGGCAAAGTGCATCCTAAATAAATGAAGAATAATCAGTCCTTGCAATACTAAGGGCAAACCACTCAGGTTTAAATAATAATAATGATAATTGTAATAAAAAATAATCCTAATAAACCATACATAAGAAAGCATACGATTACTTCTTTCTACATAATATGCGTTGCTAATGACAGAATATGCGCGACACTTGTCTTTAAAACAGTGACAAATTTAAGATTATCCCTTCTCAGCTGCTAAAACTAAACACTTAGTACAGTGATTCAAATAAACAAGTATTCAAAGAAAATAGAATTTTTTAGATGTCATTAAACTTCTCAGGGAAACCCTTCCTTAACAGACAATCTCAGAGAACATTCCTGTCCAACAGATGGAGGGCTGTCTTAATATCAAGAAACAATAACTGTCATATTGTAGCAAGTACGACGATGTTCCAATACTTAGCGGAAGATGGGGATGTGAACAAGATATACATGACTCGACTAGGATGTACAGGATAACGTGATCGACACCTCTGAGGTAACACCAATTGGGACGTCCCTCAAACTGCTAACATTAGAGTTCGAAATTCCTCTGCATGGTATTAACTGTTGTCCAGTCAACTTCAATAAACATCTGACTAATAATAAACTTTTTGCTGTTGGTAGCCGGAGTTAAATGAAAGAGCATTCAGCGATTACCAGATATAACTAACTGCTCTGATACTTTAGTACACTTCGATTAACAAGTGTCTCTGTCCTTAGGCAAGCTTCGTGAAGCTTCCTTACGTAACCAACTACGTGTAGTGTCAAACTCTCGATTCGCCAGAGCAAACCCTATACCAACCCAGTTTGATCACCGAACACCTGCTCTCATCTCTTCACTTTTATAAACGACATCCCTAGATGCATATAAACAGTAAGACTTCATTGGCAGGGGCTACAAACGCGTGGTTATAAGAGAGCAATTCGAAACGGGAAGCGGAAACTCCTCAGTCTTGCTATACTACGGTGTCTGGGGAGCGCTATACTGATTGACAGTGACTACGGCTTAATGCAACTTTTCAAGTTCTGAAACGCAATAAAAGAAGGCAGTCGCGAACGATTAACTTCAGAATAAAATTTCCCGTCGAATTTTTTTTAATAAAAAAAAGCATGTCAGTTCTTTATATGTTGATGTTTTATAATTCATAATTTGGAAAGTTGCGTTACTTTGTGACTCTAACTACGAATCCAGCGACCAATTAGGCTGTTCACAAACATATATCACTAAAGAGATACAATGATTACTTTAGACGATGAGAACATTCTCTAAAATTTGTAAATTATTTGTGTTAAACATGGATGTCAGTAAGCGTGTGAACCACCGGTCACATTTGGTATCATTCATGAGAATCCGACAAATTAGTACCTTCACTAACAAATTTTAAAGTAAAGTGAATGTCACTGCACTACTGTGACCAATTCTGATCCATTTCGCCCAACATTCCTAACAACTGAGAGCAGTCATAGTGTGAGTTGCGACAATGTAGTCTTCATCTACTAACAAGGTACTAACAGTCAACAACTTCAGAGACTTAGAAGGTTTTGGTTTGTTCACCCATAATTCACTTCCAACCAACATAAGCTAACAACTCACGTCGAAGTAGGCGATGATAAGATATAAATAATATATGTCGTAATCATCTAAGTCAATGAAGATTTATAACTTCACCATTGCTTATTCGATAGTTGCACAATATTCCAGTGACGTCTTGACGACACTTGTGTCTTCACCAAGTAAAACTATGCTGCTTGTTTATTCTGAGACAATAAGTAAGATCAACCTATAGGATGGCATCTTCGACAAAATCCAATAAAGATGTGAGCAACTCTGATGAACACCGACTGAAGTCATACAATCCGATGACTGTTCTTCATAAACCCAAACTTGAACAATGTTGTTTGAATTGAGCTGTTAGAAGGGTTTGAACCATATTGATACACCTTTCAATTAAAAAACCTACCACATAACCCATCCGTCTACAAAATCGTGTTGTCTTAAGGTAATAAATATCAAAATAAAAATACATTTTGCAGGAAATATTTTACTACTCAGCTTCCTTAAAAGGGTAATACAATAATCCCTCAGAAAGACTGATTTACTAAACCATTTCTAATTATGATACGATGTGAACAATTAAATCTAGTTGTTTTAAACTGTTTAATTTTAGTCGATTGAAGTGGAAACTGAAAATGTCAATCCAGATGAATATAGATTGTTCTATCATCAACATTATTCAAACTGATGATACGTTGAGCATTATTGAGTAATTTAGAATTCCCATCTGCAATTCTAAAGGGTCACGGGAGCATTTAGATATTAGTAGCTTCAAGTAGGTGCCCAAATCACAGATGGGTGACTAGTCTTATAAACAGTTAATAAATGAACAGATAAAAATGCATTATTAGGCATCGAACAGAAATCTTTGAAACAAAGACAACTAAAATCCTGGCAGTTCGGAATAGAAAGCTATACGGCAACTGTGGGAGAATTTCGGTAGAAACATGCAAGAACTCACTAAAGTGGGAGGTTGATAAGAATGTTGAGCTAAAAGATTCAAATGTTGCCGTTTGAAAGTTGAAACTGCACGGATCTCATCCGATGGCAAAGGTCCTTGAGCTAGGCCAATGGAAGCGGTTGATAATTCAGATGATAACCATGAATTACCTAGAATCAACCAAGCATAATGACGACTTTTATGTCAGATAGTATACTATCATTAAACAAACTTATCAAATAACAGACTCAATGCCTGGTGAAATTATAAACTAACGTTCAGAACAATTAATGGGAGTGACGTTGAGATAGTGTTGTACGAACGGACGTCGAATTCCTAACTATGTTAGTACTGGCTTAAGCAAACATACATCCAACGTTTCATTTTATGATATAAAATATACCATTGGTCCATAATTTTTACTTCTCAATATTATATAATTGCACCAGAACCATTTGATTTAGTTAATCAGTCACTTATGCACAACGCGTGGCACATGTGTGTATCAGTCTACGTTGTAGCACCCTAGAAAATTAAAAGTAGTAATATTGAGTATGATACAGGGAGAAAAAACTAGTTTGAAGGTGTGAAATAATTTTAGGCCTATGATTTAAAAGAAGACAAAGAATGAATGCACTAGTGTCACTATGACCGATTCTGAGCGATGTCATTCAGACTCCGACGACGATGTCACGAAATAGTCAAGTAGTATGTATCTACTAGCATGCGTTAATGGACAGATGCAATATTTTCGTTTGACAGCCCCTATCTTACTTCCGCCCAACTCCAACATCAGTCAGTATTTCGCGTCAAGGTACATAGTGACTGGGTATATGTAATACATATCACAACCACCATAGCCGATGACGATCCTTAATCGCTTGAAATGATTTACTATATTTTCCTAATCCCCAATGTCTATTCTCACGATTGCTTACCCCGTGATCCCAACAAACTCCAGAGATACCAACGACCAAATAACAGTGTCACCTACTATAAATGGCTGTTTTGCATCCATACAATAAGACGGAGCAAACTGATGAGCAGTATACTCATCATTTAATTGGTAAACGGATATCTCAGCTACGTCACGGGTAACATAAGTTGGCAGAAGTCAAACGAAATATTTGAATTCGCAACGAGATTTCATTAGACATCAATCCATCAGGGTTGGTGAGACTTCCAAAATGAGTGGAGCGGTCGACATTTCCAAGTACTTTACTCTCTATCAGGTGTGACATAACGGTCTTGAGACAACAATTTGTATTAAGGGGAGAAGAAACGAATCCCAAATATGCTAGCATTATTGCTCAACGCTACCTAAAAACTGTATTTTACCAAAGTTTTCATCAGACATGAACACATCATTTGCATATTCAAAGTCAATAGGTAAGAGATAAATTCCTGAAAATTCAGGCGATGAAACAGCTATTTCTAGCATTTAGTCTACAATGAAATTAGATAGAAAGAGAGGTATTGGGAAGTTTTGATAAAAATTACTTGAGGTTGGAAACTCTGAAGATAGTTCGCCATAAACTCTAACTCTACTAGTAGTGTTTAAGTGGAGAGAATCCAAGCGTACCTACTTTTAAGGCATGCTTTACAGTTAAAGACTTCCAATTTACGAAGGGTTCCTGTCCAAGTCAAGAAAATTTTGATGACAACCATGCTTTAAACCAACAGTTAGATAACTAAACTCCACCTTGAGCCTTTCTATGATTACTGCAGGTCCTAAGCCCAGATAGAGGAGGGTTAGGTTTGGAGTTAGTAGCGTAGAAAACAACCCTACTAAAGAAAACATTAACCAAGTGATGTCATTTAAACCAGTAAAAGGTCTTAATTCAAAGAAGTTATGACGCTTCTTAGTGAAAACCAAATTTCTTCGGAAGTCACGAGGCCGATGCCTCCCCTTCTGACAACCAGAGCAACAATTAATGCAGGCACACGGAGTCCGTGCAATGTGAGAAACTGGCAGGACGATTCACATTTCTGAGGAAATGAAGACACAATCTGGAGACTACGAATAAGTAAAACGCACTGATTACAAATTAAACAGAAAAGATTAGCCTCTTGAAAGATGCTGCTGTATTTCGGTCATGAAGAAAAAAATGCGTCATACACACAAAGAGTTACACTGATGTTGCTCAAAGAAGCACGAAAAGTACTTATGATATAGGAATCTCATGGACCTAAGATCAACAAAGCAGCCTTCACAACAAAGGAGTGAATCACAATGGAAGTTATTCAGTGCTATGCGCCTAACAACGATAGCAACGGTGACAATAAAGACCAGTTTTATGAGTGGCTGCAAACAATCGTGCCAAAATACTCAGGCAAGTACCTCACTAATCTGATTGGCGACCTAACCGCAGGGGCTGCGATAGATAACACCAGATATAAAGACATCGTGGACTTGGAGAAAGGAGCGACAACAACAGTGATAGATTGGAAAATCTATGTGCCTACAACAAAATGATTATGGGTAGCTGCATATACCTTCACAAACACGGGCACAAAGTAACATAGATTTCACCAGACCATATAACCGAGAACTAAATCGACCACATCTGTATAAATAAGAAGTTCAGAAGAACTATGGTAGAGGTGAGGATAAAAGGAGGAGTTGATATAACTTCAGATCAGCACCTAACTGGAGCCAAGATGAAAATGAAGCTAAAGAAGCACTGGATTACTGCAGCAACAGGATTACAAAAGTCTAATACAACCTTGCTTTGGGATACTAACAAACTCAACAAATTCAAAATAACTCTCTACAATAAGTTTCAAGCCTTACACGATTAAGTAAAAAAAGAAGAAACTACCATGGAAAAAAGCCGGAATGGGACTAAGGAAAAAATAACTTCGACACGTCAGAAGGTTTTGGGTCGCAAGAAGCACTATTAGGAGGAACGGATCTTTGCTGGTACTCTACTTAGGATTCAAGAACGGAGGAACAAGATGGCAATGAGCAACAGCCGAACGAGAGCAGAGAAAGTGTTGTTAAACAGAATAGAAGATCCAGTCGACGTCCGAATTCGAGATCAATGGGCTGGATTCCGTAAGAATCGACCGTCTACCAACTACAGTGTGACGCTACGGATCATTTTTGAACAATCAATTGAATAGGACTCACAACTTTATATCAACTTCCTCGACTATGAGAAGGCATTCGATAGTGTGAACAAGGGAATAGTAAAGAGCCCTCTTCGAAACTATGGTGTACCTGAAAGAATAGTCAATATCACAAGAAATTCATACGACGGACTACACTGCAAAATCGTGCGTTAAAGATAACTCACCGATTCTTTCCAAGTGAAGAGCGGTGTTAGATAGGGTTATTTGCCCTCGCCTTTTCTAATTTTTCTTGTGGTTGACTGGATTATGAAAACATCAACAACTCAGGGGAAGCACGGAATAAAGTGGATAGCTTGGATGAAATTAGATGACTTAGCAGATGACCTAGCACTTCGATACCACACACAGTAACAAATGTAGATGAAAACGGATAGTGTGGCAGAAGTCTCTGCAGCCAGCAGTCAGCCTCAACAAACACAACAGAAAAAACAAGATCCCAAGACATAACACAGCCAAAACCAACCCAATTATGCCTGAAGGTGAAGCTCTGGACGATGTGGAAAATTTTACATACCTGGGCAGCATCATTGATAAACAAAGACAATCTGATGCACATAGAGAGACATGAATAGGAAAGGTAAGGGCAGCATTTTTACAAATGATGAACATATTAAACTCAAAACAGCTAGCAACCAACACCACAGTAAGAATGTTCAACACAAACGTCAAGACAGTTCTATTGTATAGAGCTGAAACTTAGGAACTACGAAGTATCATTCAAAAATTAGAAGCATTTGTAAACAGTTGTATACGCAAGATAGTCAGGATCCGCAGCCTAAACATCATCAACAACAACCTAATGTGACAGACAATAAACCAACTTCCAGGTGAGAAAGAAATTAGGAGAAAACACTGGAAGTGGATAGGATGAATACTGAGGAAATCAACAAACTGCGTCACAAGACAAACAGTGACTTGGAATCATCAAGGTCAAAGAAAAATAGGTAGATCAATGAACACACTGTGACGGGAAAAGAAAACGGGTATCAAAGAAGGATAGCACCTAGGAATCGGAAAGGAGATTTGAAGACAGAGTTGGTTAGAGAATCCTAGTCGGCAGCCTATGCACTACGAGGGAAGGCAGAGGATGAATAAATGATAGGCAAACTTTTTAATCGGTTTCGTTCAAACAGAGACAAAAAATTGTGTGGACCATACAATTAGATATATTACATTATAAGTACAAAAATAAAGCGATCACAACCAAAAAAATAAAATTTAAAGAGAAAAAACTGAGGGGATACATATATGCGAACAATAAAATGGAGGACTTTCATCCGGCTAAGAATTCTTTTCATTCAGTAAATAGCTTAAAGCGGACCACAGTGGATAGTTGTTGCCCACCCCCCATCCTGAACTGTCTGTTTTAAGCCAGAGTTGTACCATTCCTAGGACCCCAAACAGTGGGTAGTGATGGACCGACAGAAGCCAGTCTGATATAGCTTTGTTTTACATCATGTCATTAGCTAACCACTTCCACTTTTCTCATCTAGTCCCAGAATCCGCAAATAATGTACGATATGGAAGATAGTGCAATGGCATTTGTAAAAGATGACCAGGACGACAATTAATCCATCATAAATGTCCCCAAGCACACAATACTGAACTTCATCAATATTAACGTGATATCACTAGATGCAAGTAATTTGTTGGAGACAATAACAATCGGACACAGTCGTCGAAAATCCTCAATCATGAGATGTTAGATTTCGTAAGCAAAGGTCAGAAACTCAGCTAAATAAAGCGGTGGGAACCCCATAACAACAGGATTCACATCAAGAGCATTCCAGAGATAACTTAGGTAGGCATGAGCAAATTCGAACTTCATTACGCGCAGACTGATTACATTTGACACACCGCCATAACACTCACACGACAACCCCCGATACATGAACTTTTCGACCGCCTCTGATGAATTTTCACAGAGGATGAGAATAGGTACGAGACCCTGTATACTTTGCAGGAGCATTTAAACGAAGGCAAATACATACCACACTAATTAAAACCTACAGCGTTTATCACTGACTGACTAGAATCACAGAATACAAACATGACGTTGTATAAGCGCCAAAGTGCAACTCCTGAGTAGAATCTTTTTAGAAATCGAGCTATAATAATAATAATCAAAAATCAACAAATACTAACTAACAAGACGGAAATAATCTATTTCTTTGAAGTTGAAATGCAAGTAGACTGGTTTACTTGCATTTTATAATTAAGAAACTACAAAACAATTAACGTCTGTAAAAGCCCTGTTATTTATGGAAACTTCATTTGCTTTCAAGATTTCTACATCATGTACTGAGCTTTTCCAATATCCGCATGACGAGCTTTTGCAAACCGACTAATTTCTTCTCGTTCGCATCTTGGATTCAGTTCAGGCATTCAGTTTTTTCTGATAACAGGCTGATTAAAATACTGCTCTGGTCCTGGCAGTTTCAGCTGTTTTTCCTAATTACGATACCTTCTCAAACCTTGCACCACATAACACACAGTCATTCCTTATTGAGGATGTAAAATTCTGGTGAATATCCAACGGATAAAAACTGTAATTAAGACATTCTACAGCGAAATGATGGATACATTAGCAGCAAGTTGACTCATTTTAACGCTTTGCATAAGAAAAATAATAGTTAAAAAAAGCTTTCTTACCAAGATCTGATTTCAAATGTAAAAGCGGAAGGATATTTTCTTCAAAATGTTCCATTGCCATTGATGATATATCTCGAAGCTCGTGGAGTATATCATAAGGTCTTATTGGGACACTTTGGTTTAATCGTATTAACCTGCAAACACTTTCAATTTCATCGAGGACCTTGCCAGGGAAAAAACAGCACTGATCTTTGTCGGCATAACGCATGATACTCATTTTCAAAAGAGACATACGCGTCTCGACGGCAGACAGTGCTTCGCAGTGTCTATGAAATGTCAGTAATTGATCCATACAGACCTATTTAAAGGGTGAATTCGGCGCTCAGATTCACGTCGAGGTAGTAGAGAACGAAATTTTGAATGTAAACACACAATCTTTCGCTCGATAGCTCGAAACCCTTTGTTGAGTATGCCACGACATACTATGTCAAAGTATCTACAAGTCTTGAAATACTATAGGGTTACAAAAAAAATACCTCACGCAGCTTTGAGATCTCTTCGTAACTAAGGTACTTAAACACTTGCTCGATAAGTTGTAGTGGTAAGTCCACAACACTTGAACAAGGATGCATTTAGAAACACTCTTAGACTTATGAATCCGAAGTCAGAAAAATTTATATTTCGAGCCAGTGAGCGGATGCACATAATGGATATGCTATTGGTTGATGAAGACATCCTATCTTGTTGTCGGCATAATGAAATCAGACAAATTGTGAATCTTATTTTATGTTACTTATTAGTAAAGTGAATTAAAAATGCTAAATTTTATTTAAATTTGAAAAGACGATAAATGTGATGACAGATAACATCGTGCTTAACAAATTGATTTCAAAAATCAGTCCGCAACAAGTAAAAATTCTTTTGAGTTATACGACAAGAGCTATCATCATGTTTCTCGTTTTATCAAATCATAATAAAATTTCTAATATCCGATTTCATTTACCGATAAGTAAAACAAAATATCACTCAGTATTAGTTGAATTGGTACAACAAATGTGCCATGGTCATAAACCGGGGTACACTTCATTGGTGAGTACGACGCATTAATTACTATCATTTCATTCCTGTTTATAGTTTTCACAGAATATTTTTGGTGCTTTTTCCTTTTTTTCCGTATATTTTTACGGCACTTTGTATTTGCATATATTGCTATTCTAATGATGTCCGATTAGACTCCTAAGTTTATTAGGATTAGAACCATCACGCCTTCAAACTTTCAGCTCATCCCCTTTTGGACAGAAAACATGGTAGCTTGGTTCTGCTATGCAGAAGCCATGTTTCGAGACCAAGGCGTGACAGATCTAAGTGTTCAGTTACTTACCGTCTTAGGATCTCTTCCGCATTAATGGAACACGTACGCAACCCCTTCTTTTTTCAGCCCTGACTGCCTTGAATCTTATGACTAGCTAAAAAGATCAATTCTCAAACGCGAAACTTGTCCGACAGACAACGTCTTGATGAGTTGTTCCACATCATGGAGCTCGGTAGTGGTTCAGCGACGCATAAAAAAAGTTACTGGTCAAAACACTTTCGACAAAAATCTCTTCGTCAACTGTTTCTGTTGAAACTGCCACAACAAGTGTGAGAAGTTTTGGCAACATTCAATAACAACCCAGTAGATGAACTAACTTCATTCGCTGATCGAATTCTGGAGATCATGTGAACACTCCACAATGAGTTTTTTTCGTCACATAAAAAGCTCATGAGATGTAAGACGAGGTAAACAATTGAGCTATACACTCTCCAATGTTCTCGTCCGACAGGAACAACACCGACCAAGCAATACTTGACGACGAAGTACATCACACAGATCCTCATCTTGACGTCGACGTAGGGAAAGTTCATAGGTTGTTAGTACCATAGTACTTATGGCTAAGACTAGAAGAGGTGTAGAGACCTCTGCTAATCACCGAAACACAAACCTACTGTTTACGCATCTGAAAATAATTCCACCGGCACGTGTTATTGGCATCTCGGCAAGTGGTAACAGCCACCTGTTTTTCATCACTGATGTGATAACGAAGATTCGCTACATTTTTGGTGCTGCCACAGAAGTCAGAGTCATTTGTGCAACTTCATCCGTTTGCGAATATGGAGCCGCATTCGATCTACAGGCAGCCGATGGAAAAAAATAGCCGCTTATGATAATAGATAAGTCTACTTGAACGTGAGTTAACGAGACTCATACACAGGATTTTCATCATCGCCGACATGAAAATACCTGTCTTCGGCGTAGATTTACTGAACCACCATAACTTTTTTAAAAATTTTAACAAAAAGAGGCAAGTGGATAGCAGCACAAAGAAATACGTCTGTGGAACCTATGCTACAGGTTGTAGCTTTTGTTCTCTTTGCTTTAAGCATTTAATTAGGCTTATTTTCAGCCAATACTTGACAAGCATTCAGATCTGGATAAGACGACGTCGAAATTATCATTTATAACCAGCAATGTTACATATCACATCACGACTACAGGTCAGCCTGTATTCTACAAAGCACGCCGACTAGAAGCCATAAATATATAGATGGAGAAAGATGAATTCGATAATATGATGAATTTGGGAATAATCCACCCATCTAGGGGCTTAGAATCATCTCCATAACATATGGTCCTGAACAGAAACGGCACCGATTGGCGTTTCACTGGTGATTACCGAAGTCTTGATGCTCTTATTACCCCTGATCGTTACACGTTACCACACATCCGTGAATTAACGGCTGATTTGAAAGTATGATAGCATTTTCAATGAACCACATCTGGTATATGACCAAGTTACGTTCACCGTATAACCAGAGCAACTCCTAACAATTTAATACACTCGTACGAATGAGGAGGAATCAGAAAGCAGTGAATGATGGAAGAGAAGCTATATTTGATCGTAAGTAGAGCGTCAATCAGATACCAACATCTAGGCTGGAAAACTAGTAAGTGAGATGCTTCTCACATTGTCAGGTCCTTGGTGATTTAGTGGTGATGCGTGAGCGAGTGCTTTCAGCTAATTGTGTCCGCTAAGACAAACATGGTCAGCATGAGTGTCGAGAGCCTATGCAGCTATTAATTTTGGGGATTATTATTATTGATGACTCCAGGAGCCTGATTTATACTAATCACGCGACCAGGCTTCTTGATTAATGTAAAAAAACTAGTGAGTGGTAAAATTGCATCCTAGAAAATATAATGTAAAATGTCACAAATGAATCAACTTATGTTGTGCTATGATCTGTTTTACGACGAAGGTTAATTGGTACCTCGTAATCAAGACCATTCCCTTCTCGTAGTCTTTAAACATCATTTTATACATTCAGCGTTAAACATGCATCATAATTCGTGTATTAGGATCAAACATCTTAATGACCAACACTATACTGTAGGAATAATTTACACCGAAGGAAAAGTAACTAATTTATTATCACATGCAAGTCGACCATGTTAATTCGCAAGATATCATTCAACATTCTAGACAAAACCTTAGCCAATTATTTTGTGCACAGTTCGTAATTAAGAAGTAAGTGGATAACTTGATTTAAGTCTTTTGTGAAGTCAAGTTACATCAATTTTTGAAACCTACCCTATGATTTATTGAAGACAGCATTTTTATTTCGAATGTGTTGCATTTTCTGAAACTGATATGCTGGATTTCGAAAAAAACTGACTGATCAACAATCCAATACAAATAGTTCATGTAATTACTTGAAGCTGTAAAATAATTTCCAAAATAGCTGCATAGGCTTTCGACACTCATGCTGACCATGTTTGTCTTAGCGGACACAATTAGCTGAAAGCACTCGCTCACGCATCACCACTAAATCACCAAGGACCTGACAATGTGAGAAGCATCTCACTTACTAGTTTTCCAGCCTAGATGTTGGTATCTGATTGACGCTCTACTTACGATCAAATATAGCTTCTCTTCCATCATTCACTGCTTTCTGATTCCTCCTCATTCGTACGAGTGTATTAAATTGTTAGGAGTTGCTCTGGTTATACGGTGAACGTAACTTGGTCATATACTAGATGCAATTCATAACTATCTAAAATGAAGTTATTTAAAGCCAAGTATACTCAGTATCTGAATTTGGATACTTCGACTACACATGAATCAATGGTTGAGTTTCTTGGTTAAAGTAGTTGGTTATAACGTTAGATGGTGCTAGTCTGTCAGAAGTTCTAAAATGAATATGTAGTTATCGACTGGCTCACTAGATTACAGTTTCGGCTTTCTAGAACAGACTACAAGTCAAAACTATTTTTTTGCCCTGAAAGTTTATTGATAACTTCACAGAAAACTGTAAAAAATTTATTGAAGACTGCTTTGCGCAACAGTATAACCTCGGTGTTACCAGGATGGATTTGTATTAAGCTTGCTGGGAATAATTATATGTTTTTTAATATCGCATTGTCGGTCTGGCAGACTATATATTTTCACTGTAGTATCTCGTAACTTGTTTGTTGTTTTATTTTTTGAATGTGATAATACTCTAATCGTGATTAGGTGTTACGTAGGTTAAATATTTTGAAGGTCAGCGGTCATTGTAAGTTCTGTGGCTTTGTTTGAGAAAGTTGGTTAGCTTTATCATTTGTTGCATTTCCTTAACTTGTTAGTACTTTTGTAATAAAATCTGCTGAATAGTTACGGAATTCACCAGTCTTTTGCCTTAGAGTTGCTCATTCGATCTGGAATTCATCAGTATATCTTTGAAGAAAGTTGTTTTCCTTAATGCAAGGCTTTTTGTTGGGATACTGGTAGCTTATTAAACAGTTTCGAGCGAAACGATTAATAGATTTAGTGATTATTGCATCTTTCGGCTTCTGGTTGTTATTCAGGTTGTTTTTATACTACTTTTTTTTAATACTACTTCTTATTGTTAATATACTATGCGAAATATATCCCGATTTTCCCACTATCTGTTTGCATGCATGAATTCATCACTTTCTATGTGTGATAAACTAATAATACAGGTGAAACGTACCTTATTTGTTTCATTTCAGTTCTACGGTCTGTAGTGACTGAGCTTCTAACTTTGAAGTGGGTTTTGAAGGTTGTGCACTATTCTAGTTAATAAATAAATAATGGTATTTCGGGTCTTTTATTGAACGCTAAGGCTTTTTTAAGATCGTTCTTTATTGTACAGGTAACTGACTTAACAAACTGGTAAGAAACGTAGTTACAAATGGTTAATGTGACATAATGTTGAAATATATGTTATTTTGTTCTGCTGTTCGTAGGACTGTCACTCATAAAATTTTGTCACAGACTGGCTTTGTCTCACCATAAAATGGCAAAATTTTTACTATTTTTGCAGCCTCCTTTGCTTGTTTGCTATGCTCCTGGTGTTTGGAAGTTTCTAAAAATGTTTGTTCTTTGACACATCTTTCAATGATAGACATTGCTATATAATTCCACGATCGACAGAATCAAACACCGCCTTATGGTAAAGGAATACAATTATTGGTGGGCATCGAAAAATATGCGGATACTCCAGCATTTACGTATGTGTGAATATTTGGTCTATACAACCACGTCCAGTTTTGGGACCATTGGTTTTCTTAAGTTTGCTCTTCATGAGCTTTAGTTAAGCGTCGAAGTATTATTGAAATCAATATTTTCGACGTTATATTTGTTAAATTGATTCTTCGGTGATTGTCACAAGATAAGTTTTGTCCTTTATTATAAACAAGGACGATTAGTGATCAAGAATCGTCAGATGGAATTACATCTAGTTCTCAAATTTTGGCTAATATCTCAGTAAATCTTACTGCCGAAAATAAACCACATTTCTTAAATATCTCGGGTTAATCTTAGTTTACTAAACCCTTTGAAGTCAGCAGGTGCCAGATTTATGGTAACTATCAAACTGCATTTTTTTATACCACATTACATTCTTTCTACAGAGTACCAAAAAATATTGTGAACAAACTCAAAAACAGTGCCTTTACAAGATAGTTTATAAAATATACTGTTTGTAAAAGTTTTTGTTCATCACCTTAAATGAAATGAAAGCAGATATAATGAAAGCGGTTGTCGTGAGGCTTTAAAACGATCGAAACTATAAAATCTACTTATCGGGAGAAAAATACCACGGTCCTTGGACAGGTTGTTCGTAAACCTTTGTGTAGCGTTGAAGTTAAATGTTACCTTGTTGTGCCTAGTGCAAATTTTATTATTTGGTTCCATCAGTTCCGAATTCTTATTGTTTAGTCGTTTTGGATTGTAGACACTTTGTACGTCCATTTTATTCTCCTTCGTTCTGTCGTTGATTACTTCAATTAATATAAAACTGAACTAAGTCATATGTTACTTTATACATATATAACCTTATACGCGTTGTTTTGCCTAATGTTTTGCGTTTGCCCATGTTTCTTTGATTAGTTTGTTTGTCATACTTTTCTTAAATCACTTTGCTTTTGAAGCGTGAAATTAGAATGAATATAGTATCCTGTTTTGTTCTGTGTTTAATCTCTTGTTTCTGTCACCTTGGTTTTCTATTGCCACACTTTATGTATTAATGTGCACCAGTATACCAGTAAGTTCATTATTGAACGTTTCTATGTTCTATATTTAAACATTTTTCGTGCAAATTTTTATACATGTTATGTATTTAACGTTCAGCTGCAGTGATGTTTCAGTATGTCACTATCTTAAAACACCAGCTTTGTTGGTTTGATTATGTTTTAAGAATATTATCTCAGTAGATTTCATATTGTGCATCGTTTCCTGACTTTGGGACTTTGTTAGAAAGGTGGAGAGGTTGTCACTATATGAGTTAGCGACATGGATTAAAAGATAGCTGTATTAGATTGGCTTCTATCGACCAATTCCTAGTTACGGTCTCAGAGATAGCACACTTCTGTGGCTTGGCATATCATAGCTCAACAGAAGTCAGCAGCGGTTTTACTGCAGGTTTCTACTATACTTCTCATAAAAGTAAAATAATCCTCTTTAGCTGACAGAAGTCTTTTGAATTTTTCACCGAAATGAATCTTCTACGTAATTCTTACTGTGCTCTTGTTAAATCCTTTCGATTGTGGTCATCTTACCTTTTTTATCTACTCACAACATATTTTTTCTAATCGGGTGGAGCATACATTTTTGGTACCCTTTAGCATCAACTTTTGTGTAGTTAGATAACGGAATTAAAACTGGAGTGTGGCATATGGTGAATAATAGTACTTACGTTACATAAAAACAACAGAAACTTATAAAACATGTGATTTTATACCCTGTTGATTTTCTACTGTAAATTGAGCTTATACCCTTCTCTATTCAGATATACATTTAACTTACGCACCACTGGTAATATTAATTTTGATGCATTATATTATGTTTCAAACACATGCTAACAGTTTGATGGTATGTCCACACACGCTTCTCATATTTCCACTTTGATCATCATTAATTATCTCTATCCACAACTAGTGTGATTTAACTGGGTAAACTTATCGCCACGCGTTTTGTAACTTGCTGTTCTATATAAAGTTATCTAGTGGATTAATAAGAAATGACTATGAAACTAATTTTAATTTGTTCTGCATTTTTTCCATAATATGGATTTAGTTTTTATTTACATCAATAAATATTTATTTGATACGATAATTTTTGTTTTAGTTACACTTGCGTATTTCGTTTTTGGAAGTCGTAAACTAGCCTGATGAGCATCCACATATTTTCTACTCAGTGTGGTGCTGATCCATCTGCTAGCGAAATATCAACCACAGATAGCCTTATTCAGGAATTTCAAGAATTTGAAGCGCAAGTTTATTCTGGCACATTATTCGAACAAAAATGTAAAACAAGTACTCCAAATAAAAACATGAATTCTTTACAAAATGAAACGAAGAATCCCTCCATTATAAAGATTGACGGAAGTTCACGCAAAACCTGTACTAATCGATCATTGCAAAGAAAGTCTGATACTAACGGAGTAGGTTAAATAGTATTGTATGCCAGTTTAGTTAAATAAAATAAAACCACTAATAATAAAGCTAACGATTATCATAATAAGTATTTTACTTAGGATTAACTACCTGCATTATAAATGAAATTTGTTAATGAAACTATTATAAATGAAGCAGTATTAAAATGTACCGTGCTATAAGAGGATGGTGAATGTAGTTAATTTGTAACATATATTTGTAATTCACCGTTAAGGTTTTAACTTTACTTCTGTCAGTTTGTTATCTTTTTTGTAAGCATTACATATGAGCTGTACCATATGATTTTTTCTATAAGCCTAATATAAAGATCAAGTGTCTCGGAAGATCTCAAAATCAAAACACATTTTTATTTTTACATCATTTATGCGTATCATTTTCGCAAGAAGGAGAATAGGATTAGTTCCTTCAGTGAAAAATACTAGCAAAAGATATGTAGTTGATAACAAACATTTAAAGACTGTTATTTGATTACATAAACTAATCTGTCTAAAATCAGATTTTAATTTGTGAATTCATAATTGATAAGTAGTTATCCACACAGCTACGCTTATTAGGCCGCTCTCACGCTTGCATTATTAAGCCAGACGAATTCTCGTCCTCAAAACGTTCATTTTTAGGCTCAGAGTCAAAAGTAGACAGGGTTGGTGAGGTTGTACTATATACTTGACATTGGTTTTAATGCCCAATAATGTAATGTAGCAAACTCCTGATTACATTGCTTGAAATGTAAGTCTCTTACGCTAAACAAGGATTTTCGCATAACTGTTTTTCTTGATAAACTTTCCCCTAACAGGAACAAAGACTAAGGTTATGCGTATTCACTTCAAATGGTGGCCCTTCAACAATATATTTTGAAAGTAACATTTATTCGTAGAGAATATTATTTTGACTTTTTGCTAGATTTGTGTTTTCATGATATTTTTCTGTGTACTTTCATATACAGATTTCTGATGTTGAAGTAGATAGTTTGGATGATGAACTGACGGATTCTAAAGACCATATCAATACGGTATCGAAAATAACAGGAGGTAAATTCCAGTCTAAAGCGAATGATTCTCCTATGAAGCGTGCATCACATTCACGTATCCCACAGGTGAACAATTAAACATTTTAAATAAAGGGCTGCATTTGACTCACTGTTTTTAAAAATTTTAAAATTTAGCTTCGGCACCATTTTATTCATTTTCATACCATTCAATCTAGATGCAAAAGATTAATTCTTTCATGATTTCCACCTTATTTATCAGGCTATAAGTTTCACTGGCATAGTAGGTACCAAAACACCCATCCAGATAATTGCCGAAAATTGTAGTATCTTTAAACCTATGATCATAACGATTGTAGGTTGACTGCTTTGATAATTATACTGAATACTTTACCTAATAAGTCCTTGTATATAGTAATTAGTCTGATTATATTCGTATTTTTGTGTGTTCAGTATTGTGTTTTTGGATTAATTCTTATTCATGTTAATTTCGATATTGTTTTCATGACTCATTATTACTCGGCTTCTTTTTGTTAGGTAGTAATTCAAGATTCCCAGAAAGCATTTTTAATGTATATTATTGATCAGATTACAGTGTAAACAGTCTAAAATGTAAATCAGTTGAATCAGGTCACTACACTTTTTAAGATCGACAAAATGATAGAATGAATCATATAGATGATATACAGATGATTTACAGAAGCGAGTTAAACATCGACTTTGTTTCATTTAACTTTTATAACGTTGTTTACTCAAGGATTCAGTTATATGTTAGGAATGCTTTTCAGATAGTTTAGTCTATGTTTAACCAACATTTCACATTTTAAGAAAGCAAGTAGGCCGTCTCGTCATACCACTTTATCGTTGATATATTTTTGACTACATCGTTAGTGTCACCGGCGGCTAAGTCAGTATACTTCAAATAGGCTAGGTATTTTTGCGTCTATTTTTTGCATCATCAGTTAACAAGGTACTTTCCTTTTTTCGAGAACACCTAATTATCAGAAAATAAATGTTTGTAGCAGTTGAGGTCAGTGAAAACTGGTCTAATATGGACAATTTTTAACAGGTAAGAAACTTGCGTCTCGAATTTTTCAAGTTTTCACTTTTTTGTGGGCCTTATTGTATAACAGGATTATATTGCTGACAAGCCGACCTCAGAACTATGAAATCTATTGGGATCAGAGGTAGTCCACTCTGGTTAATATAACTGCAGAAACGATCTACAACTTACGATTTATTTATTAAGATTAAAATTAGCTAAACATTTTCGAAGCTTGGTTAGGAATTGAATAATAATTAACCATAATATTTTATAAACCGTGTTTTCAAAACTTCTTATTCACTGTTGTTGAAATGGATATAATATATTGTCTTGATACGTAGATCAGGTATCGATTATAATTAGCCTGCTGTTTCTAAACACTAACCACTTTTATATTTTATGCTGTAAAATATTTTATTATCATTAAGAACATCAATTTATTTACCATTGAAAGTGATGCAAATATATAGGACAAAGTTCTGACGTTATCATGGCTTAAAAGTTACTGACCAATTTGTATTTATGACATTATAGTATTCCTTACTATATTTGTTGATAGCTTGTTCGATCGTCCAGTGATTCTTTCGGTCAATCCACAGTTTCAAACAATTCAGGAGTGAAAAAATGTAGTACGTTCACTATATCAGCTCATCATAATCATCCTTCTCAGCTCGAGTTCTCTGCCCTACAATCAAATGGTAGTACTGCCAACACGACGATGATAACAACAACAAAAACTACTACTACTACTACTACTACTACTACTACTACTACTAATAATAATAATAATAATAATAATAATAATAATAAGCCCTGTTTGTCAAGTATTGACTTGATTAAAGTAGCATCTTCAGGAAGTAATCAGTATTTCGTCCCAAATTTACTAACAATATCAGATGTGACGAAAAGTAATCAGAATTTTCACTTATCAACACCTTACTCCAATCTTCATTCATCTATACAGTCAGGTCTATCTTTTGATTCGGTGAATACCTCAAAATCTAATAAAAATCGGGTACATGTACCAGTTAAGAAGCTAACTTCACCATCAACCTCATCTATAAATATAAAAGATTTGTCTAACCATCTTAATAAAGTCCATCACGATTCAATCGCATCGTATGCTCATGAAGATCCAATTGAAACACATGATCTAGTTATTGCTAAAATGGCTGCAGATGGAGTGGCCTGGTTACCGTCTTCTAATACTAATAATTCTGCTATTAGTATTGCTACAACTACGGAGAAAACAAAAGTTCATCAACCAATGTTACAAAAAACTGATCAGTTGAGATGGTATTCCGAGGAAATTGAAGAAGAAAAAGTGAATAATAATGTGAGTTACAGTATTTTTGTGATATCTCAGTCTGTTGTTTGGAGTCATAATTATTTTGTCTTCTGCATTACTTGGTTCATAAGTGTCTGCTATTTACATTATAGATAAATTAGATGAACAACTGACACTAACAGAAAGTAAGAAAAAATAGACGATGAACCTAATTAGAGCAGTTGTACTTCAAATATAATCCATAAGTAAATTCTCATACTATTACTTATTGACAAAGTATTTACAGAGTTGAAAACATGGACATTTCTTAGGATACTAAACATTCGCAATTAAATTGATGTTTCTTGAATATTTTGGGTAGTTGGTTGGAGGTTTCTAATTGGCATGGATGAAAATAAGTCATAAAAATAAATGTGTATGTAGTCTTTGGCTTCTAAATCTTGAGCAATAAACATCATCCTATATTTATTTTGACACCTTGGCCGACAAAATTTCATGTTTATCTCAATTTTTCTCCATTTTTGTGGTTTAGTTATTGTATATGGATTATGGAACTGCTATCCTGAAGGTGTTTAGTTTTGTACAAGGTTCTACTTTAGTGACTGTGTACGTGCTACATCTAAATTGAACTATCATATTTTGCTCATTTTACTGCAGTTTATTTCTTAAAAATTATTCACATTAGTCATCTGGTTCCCTACGTTGAATTTATTCAGGTGAATTAGTAAAAAACTGAGTTGTGAGCGTCTGAAACTGTCACGTTTTTCGTATGTATTACTTAATTTTGGAATATGAGCTCTTTAGCTATTACGATTGTCGTAACCATTAGTTTGAGACTATAGGTTGCATGGCTTCAAGTCAGCTGCAACGGTTCAAATGCATTTACTCCTTCAATCCTGACATGTGGAATTTTTGTATTTCCTTGATTCCACGAATCAATTCTTTCCTCTCGAATCTTATTCTCCATATCCAATTTTCTTTTACTACCAGTTGGTATGTTAATGGGGTATGGCAACTTAGTACATGGCTAACTGACTACATTCTTTCTAATCGTTAAATTGCTCTCACAGCAGTTTGTTTTTTCAAGTAAACTCTATCTTCATGTTAATCATCTGTGATTTCTTAAAATTCACAAAATACTTTTTCTGTGCACCTTATATATATAAACTATCTAGATGTAAAAACCCAATATGTGAAATGGTTATATGGCTAACCTGTTCAACTGTTACACTCTTAATTTAATTATAATGACTATTGATTTGTTTATACAGTGCAATTTTTTGTGTACTACTCGGAGAATCTGTTTTTCAGGTTAATAAATTTCAAATATTTACGTTACTTAGGTATCACATACTTTGTTTTTATTTACTTCCCTATGTTTACGATAATGTTTTTGTGTTGTTATCGATCTTAATTCATATGCGAAATAAGTGACAATCGCAAACGTGGATAAAATTATCTAGTAATTGACACTATTGCATTTTAGAGAATATGTAAGATAGCCAGAGGTAGATTACGTGACCTAAGTTACGTGCTACTTAACAATTCTCAGTAAGTTGTACTTGCGATCTTGTCGAACGTGGTTCTTCTTGTTGAATCCGAGCTCGACTGATCAATGAATAATCAGAGTGTAGTTTTTAGGATTTTAGGTTATGAAGCACTTCAAAAAAAGTTTTCACTTCACAACTAATCAACATTTTAACAAGCATTCAATTATTGATTGACTAATATTTTATCCAACGTATTTATATATACGACTGTACAGCTATAAAAATAAATTTATTAGAAAGGACTCCGTAGATGAATAAATTTATTTCATGAATAAATGCTTATTTTCAATACAAAGTTGTAGACAAGGTGATTAATGCAAAATAGCGTTTGACTTTAGTAGGCGACCGATAACGAAATATTGTATATCTCTTTAGAAAAGGCTGAAGTTCTAAATTATATTCATTTATTTTCATTATAAGATCCAGGCATATACGTTCAACAATTATTGGTGACAATTATTGTTTGGTTGTAACTGTGATGGGGTCCGCACTTTTGTAGATATATGTTTGCATCTTAGTATTGTTAACTCAATTTTCAAGCTTTTACCAAACGAATTTGGCTTAATACTCTTTACTTTTACTTGTTTGTTACGGGGTAGGATTTATATTGTTGCTTTTTTTACAGTTCCACCTTGTAGTAGCTTATGCTATTTTTCCATATAAGTACACAACTGGACACTAAGTCTTGTGTCTCTTAGTCGATAATAACTCGTGCAGGTGACTGTAAGCAGTTTCCCTGAACTGGTGATTCAGAGTTCGGGATTAATTGTGGTCAAAACAGGCAGAAATCGGCATAAATATTTTGTTTAGAAAACTCAAGTCGATGAAATTAGTACCAGGACATAGTCAATATAGGAAGTGAGCGAAAGAACAGAAAGACGAATACCCAACAGTAGTGGGAAGTGCAGCAAATGAAGCAGACATGTTTATAAAAGGAATTCATTTCTGTAATTTGTCATTATATTGGTTGTCTACACAAAGATTGGGCTGAGTCCAAGGGTTGGGCGTTCAGTTAAATTTTATTGGTTTCGCTATTTATGTACAAAATGAACACCTTGGTAGTGATATACTCAATTGAATATAAACAGAGTTTACTTACTCTAGTTTCCAGTGTTATCTGGGTATAGTTTTGCAAACCACTTAACTGAAGTTGCAAAATCTCATTACACAGCTTTATTTCTTTTACTACAATCCTCTAAAAACTTGTTTGTGAGAATGGTTTTCAATTAAAACATTATATTCAGCAGTTCGTAGTATCCTAACTGCGATTGGGAACAAAGTCTCACTGATTAAAGCTCAAACCTTGCTCCACCTAGTTAAGTCTTTTCGATCAGGTAGTATAATTAATTCTAATTTATGTACCTTAAACACGAATCTGTATCTTTTAAATTAATCAGCTGATTAATCAACTGCAGAATGTTGAGCTGTAAAAACGATGATAATGATATTACCACGGGGCCTACGTAGGTAGGGAATTGTGAATTGCAGATTGACGATGAAACTTTTATTAAGTCATCTAACTCAGAAAACACAATTTGACCAAAACTATCCTCCTGTGCTACATATTTTCCTTACCATTTCAAGTTAGAATACGGTCTGAACAGATGATCTACTAGTCGGAAGTCAGGTGCTTTATCAACTAAGTTACTGATCATAATTCGTACCAAAGTGAGAGAAAAATAAGTGTTTATTTTGCTGTGATCGGTTGGTTGGCATCAGAATTAACCCGGTCAGTTTATAACTTAGCACGTTATTATCCCTTCTCTTATTGATCACTATTCATTAGCAGATATATTCGTCATTTTCCTTTAATAAATAACCCAATTGGTGTTAGTGATTAGATATTTTTGTTACTTAATATCCAATCTTCAGCTTTCGTTTTTGTCATTGATAACTAATACACCATTATTAAAGTAATATCTGTAAACTAATTTCAAAATGGTATAGAGTAGGTGGGCAAAGCAGTATTTTCTCTTTTTCTTTTTTTTTCTTTCCTTTCCTCTACAGTATCTTGTAATAAGTGAAATATTTGAATATCAGTATTTAAAGTTTGAATTTCTTACCATTTTCTTAGAAATGTCAAGCATTATAGTACGATTATATTCCTCTAAATTTTGTTCTTTTTTTTATTTACTGTTCTGTCTACTTGTGCTTATTCTGTGCTTATTGTATTTCAAGCATTTCTGTACATATATACATAAACCAGTTCAAATAGTCAGCCAATTAGAAATTTAACATCAATACAGAACAAGAGAGACAGTGGTAGTGAATTGAAGTAACGTTGACACAATCAACTAACTGTAGTTCATAAATGAGGAATAATATATTAACAATAAATGTGCTAGACTAGAGGATAAGGCATAAAGAATATAATAATGATAGAAAATAAAATGTTTCCTTTATACACAACAAAGCGGCTAGAAAGGTCTTCTAAACGTAGTTCTTACAGTTAGTTATTCTTCTTTAATCGCCCAATGTGTAACAGTAACTAAGGAAAATGTTTGGGGTTTATTTATCTCTTTTGAAATAAAAAAAATTAGATTGGGATCGGTCTCTATTGTCGCCTAGGTTAATCATAGGAAGTGAAATAATAAATGATAGCCTTAACCACTTCTTGCTTTTTAAAAGTCATATTGTTCCTGATGGATTAGTGTGCTATGAAATCTGTACGAGGATTCAGAAATCTCGTTCGACTTCCACCATCTTGAGTCATTTGTGACGTAGGTGAGATATTCATCTACAAACCACAGAGCGAGTTTACTATGGTACAGTTCGTCTGTACTACTCTGTGTCTGTGAAAATATAAGACGTGCGTAGGTTACAGGTCTTTGATCAGTAGACTCCTTCAAAACATCACTAACATATTGTGCAATCACTTACCGAACAATAGTGGGTTTAGAGACATAGTACTGAGCAAACATGGAAAATTGGTTTATTAATCTTTATCAACAGAGATGGTTGTAACCTGCATTATCTGCCGAAATAAAGTAAATATGGCTAAACTAAAATATGGCCTCCGTTTATGAAGTAGCCGACTGTTGGTCTCAGTTGTGTTGGCGGATGCAGAATACCTGGTTAGAGTTTGCCGAACTATAATCACGATCAGTGGTCAGCGATACTGGTTAATATGACTCAGATGCGATCACAGTGGTGCAGATACATTCATTATTTTTTTTACTGGTCTTAAGCTTTATTATATTCTCATACATTCTGTCTTTTCATTCATTCTTTTCGAATTGTATTCTAGTTTTAGTCTTGCTAATTTAATCTCGCCTTTCAATGTTGCATTGAAGCTTGAGCTATCACGCACGTTTTTCACGCTTTAGGTTACTGTTGATTGACTATAATTGTTCTTCACATATGTGGTTTTTTATAAGTGATAAAATAGTCACCTGTAAAATAAAGTACATTACATTTCCATTTAAAACCTTTGTAGTTTTGTTACATAGGTTACACAAACTGAATCGTGAATATCATTTCTGTGTGTATACTACTATTGTTCTATCTATATTTCAACCTACACAATATTTAATCGATCAGTCATTTTCTTCCTTACATTAGCTTTCAGGTTTTTTCACATGATACTTCGGAATTGTTGTTTTATTGGGCATATACTAGTTTGGTATTGCGTTGCACACAATTCTACCCAATGTATCATAGAAATGAACTGTATAGCAGTAGGAGCGCTAGTAATTTTGTCTATTATCATAGAAGTGGATTACAATTGCGATTTGCGGGTTTTTAAAGTTATCTTCATTGTTTGTGACGTTGATTTTACAAGGTTTTTCTATGACAGCGAATAATGAGACTGTTCCCTACAAGCTGATGACTTATTTAATATGTTAAGTTGTTTACCTTATTTTTAATGCGTTTTCATATGTACACATGTTGTTTGCTTAACTTAGTCCTCATTTATTTATACCGATTCATCTTTTTTTGAACATTTCATTATAAGTATCTGATATTAGGAAAAAAAAGAGATTTTTAATGTCGAGCTATCTTAGTCATATCTATTAGTTATTACCGTCTTGTCCAGTATATATTAGGCCTTCATTCCATTTACTTCTATCCGGACATCTGAGTGATATCATTCGCGCCTACATATATGATGCTGCCCAAAGTTAAGTTAATGAGTCTGTATTTGGTAAATAAGTAGCATTATTACTGTTATCATCATCTTTACATTTTTGTTGTCGTCAGTGTCCATCGAATAAGCCTTTCAAACATGGAATGCACTGTTTTCCTTTCTTTTAGAATCCGCCATGTTTCTGTTGTTTTGTGTATCCGTCTACTCACAAAGGAATATAATATGAGTTTATAACGCTCAGGTGATTGTTATGAATAGACACTCATGCACACTAGTTCGAATCTTTAGTGAGATTTTGATTTGCCGTCAGCATCCTATGTACATTTTAGTGAAACGTTTTCAGTATTTATAAAATCGTATGAAACTAACAATATATGCACTTTACTTATATTCCTATATTTTATGTGGTTTGATAAACATATGGATTATCGTTCTACTTATATTTTATTAGTTACTGAAGAACAAAGTATATGAAACACAGAAAGTATAGTTGTTTTCCAATTGTTTTTGTTTGACTATAAAGCGTGTAGTGAAATAAATATGGTAAAAATATGTACTCAGGTGTAACTGAAACGAAATTTGCAATATGATTTAGATGATGCTTATTTATTCCTAGAACCACTAAAATTGACCATTGAATATCTTTATGATGCAATATTTTACTCTCATTTAATATGTTTTCGGAGAGAGATAACTTAAAATTTGAGACAGACAGGCTCATGTGGTGAAAGCATTTGGCGCGCTCTGTTTAAGTTCTCTGTGAGGTTTCAAGTTTATAATATGTTTAATGAGCTTGTTATAGATTTATATACAGTGCCTCACTTTGGGATTATTACCTGCCATATACTTTTAATCAACGTTGTAGGGGCGGGGGAGGGGGTTAAGTTGAAGTGGTTGTAGAGAGAATGTAATATCTGTTATTGTAATGTTTTAATGCGTAACATATTGAGTAGATACGGGATTAAGACCTATTTTCTCTCATTCAACCACTAATGTGAAAAGTTGTTGATTTGTACTATTGATTATTATTGTGTCATTCAACTGAAATGCTTTATGTGTGTATATTATTTTTCCTTGAATTGAGTGCCCTGGGTAATAACTGGAATTAGATAACATTTAATTAATATGATAAATCGATCACTTAGACTTTTGTTCATATCTCCTGTCTCTTTTATATTTGGTAATTGATCTAATAGATTCGTATAGTGTTATCCTATTATAGATTAACATGTACCATTTTGGGTACATTTTAAGTATTATCCAATATCATGGTTAATACGCATTTATCATGCAAGCAAATGGAGGAAGGAGAAATATAGACTTGGATATAGATATTTATTAGAGTTTGTTTTCGATTCGTTTGTAAATGAGGTTAAGTTGAAATTAAATTTGCATGTGACTTCATTGTTCAGTAGCTTACAATTGTTTAATTTGTGATTCACAAAAATCCTAACAAAGCAAACGGTCAAATTTCAAAGAATTAGGCGTGACTTGTGTTTGAAACTTAGCAATTTCAAAGTCGAAGTGTTCTTTGCCCATATTTTACTTATACTACTTTCACTGTCGTGTTTACGTCTTTCAGTTGCCTGATTGTGAATGAAATAAATTTTTTGGCTTCAGTTATCTGCAGTGTTTTCAGTGTTTAAAAAATTGAAATACCCTCTTATTTCAGTTACTTTTTCTGTTCATTTAATGACTTAATGCTATACATTAGTGTAATTATCACTAATAATTTAGCTTCATGCACCAACTTTCAATATATTTGTGTTTTTTCTTTAGGATCAGGAGGTGCGCTATGCTAATATGCTTAGAGCATACGGTTATCGTTAACTTTACACACATGAAGTGGAATATTTTGTGAAAATTACACCGATATTCAGCTTATCCACTAAGTAAACGAAAAAAATAGCTGGATGGTCTCGGTATAGTGCAATTATTGAGCACTAAAAATGTTGCGAATAATCTCAGTGAAAGTCTCTTAATAATTCAGACTGAGGTATACCTTACAGGCTTCTATGTCTTTGTAATATAACACGAGTACGGGCCTTTGTCAGTGGTAATTCTTAGCAGTATAATAGAAAATATTCTGGAAACATCACGACTTCTTTCTGGACATTCCCCCTCTTTCTCGTGTTCTTCTTACCTTTTCTTTATCCAGCTATTTACTGTTGCTGGTATTGTTTTCACTTATGCGCATTTCGAACTATTGAATTGTTTTTATTGTGTTTAGTGCTGTATATGGCTACTATTACAGATCAGATTTTTAGTTCTTCCTCTTCCTCTTAATTGGTTTCTAGTGGGTGTTTTTGATCGATTGCATAGTTCATGGTGCTAAGCATGTTGAAATTGTAACCATGTTATGACTTATTATACAGCAGCATCAATCACGTTTTATTTTCAAACTTGAAACTAAGTTTCTTAGTTGATAATTATAAATCCTTACGTTTTCTATGTTTAAGGTATATTATTGATGTGATACTCTTATCTTATTCTCTATTAAACCTTCTTTGATTTGTTCACACCTTTGAATTTAATAGAAATAATGATGATAACAATCAATTTATCATATTTTGTTCGAATTTTTTTCCTTTAGTCTCTTGTTAAGAGTAATTCAATTCTCGAATCTCATCATTCTTCGAAATGTGATCCATCCTCTATTCATAATGAGGCTATTTTGGATAATAGTTTAACTAAGTAAGTCATATTTTTCTAACTCCAAGGTTTATGATTATATTACCGATAGGACTTTTTAATTTATCTGTTGAACTTATATCATTATCATGGGTATGAAAGAATTCTAAACTTTTTTCGGCTGTGTTTTTGGCTTACAACCAATTTCTTCTGGATGGTGGTTTAGTGTTTTGAAATTTGTTTTCCCATCATCAGTGTTTTATTAAACACATATCCAGTCGAGCATTTGTTTTCTATTTAAAAATCAAGTTTATGTATAGGTTTGTTATTTGAATACTTTAAACGTAAAGATAGATGACTATGTGTAACAGGTTTCTTGAAATGAAAACTTATCTTAAGTTACCTAATACCAAGTTCGGAAATTATTGATAACTTCGTGTGAAGTCTACATAGAAGCAAGAACCGGGGAAACATATTTCCAGTGGAAACTTCAAAATACCATATTGCGCAACAAATTATTTAACGTAATGAGACCGCCATGCCTTAGCAGGATGAATAGCATTATTCCTGATGAATAAATGAAGTTTAAATCTTTTGATGACGATGACTTGTACAAAGCTTAGTAAACTTTGACGTTTTTTTTGATTGATAAATTCGATAGATATAACACTGATATGTCAATAACCTATCACTTTAGTTTCTTTCATTAATTTCATCTTACTAGGACTCTATCTGAACCTGCGCATTCTTCAAACTTACCCTGTCCTTCTTCATCGTTGTCTTCAACTCAAAAGCTAATCAAATCTCCAAATTCTAATTTTGGAAATTCACAAAATAGTGCATCAGAATCCTCTTTCAAACAAGTTGAATTAGAGGCAAAATTAGAAGAGGCAAGTTGGAGATTCGTTATTATTCTTGCTATTTGTTAATTAAGATAAAATTTCATCTTTCTTTTATACATATCTGTTTATGTGAAAAACTTTTTGAGTTTATTTATTGCAACCTGACGTCACTTGAAAATTAATTGAAAACCATGCTATGCTAGACTACTTTTTCATCATTGTACTCTTACTACTGCTTTTTGTTGGTACCCATAGTGTCTTTAGATTACTACGTTAGGTCCATGAATATTTCACCTGCACAGTCTCCAGTTTTTCAATGCTCCCTAGTTTTCATTATTTGAAGTATACGTTTATAAAATTTACTTATAAGTAATTTCCAATTGGGATATGCTAATTAGTGTTCAGAAAATAATTTTGATTGCTCTCAACTTTTTGTGTTTGGCGTAATCTACAACAACTTGAATGTGTACAATCTATCGTATTCAGTATTTCTAGTCATTCTTTGCTCATTTAGGGAATGAGGCTGTATATTAGAGTGTGATTTCGATGAAGATTTTTATCCCAAGGATCTGGTACCGTTTGTAATTTATTGAAATGAACACTTCAGTGTAGCGCAGCCCTACCTGTCAGATAACAAAAATATGGAAATAGAAATAAATTATCTAGTGATAGTTATACTAGTATTCAGTACTCATCGACTGAATAAACGGAAAATGTTCGAAAATACTTGATAAAACAAACAATTCACAGGGAAATTGTTACAGTTAACATCTGAACTTTCTGTAGTCATCAGTTATTTTACAGTACCATATTGTATGCCAACCAATATTATCCCATACCATAATAATTTAAAGTATATATTTAAATGCACAAATGCTTACTATACTTAGGTTGTAATGTAGAAGAAATAAGTTTTATTTTTATGTTTTGCTTTTCTCTCGTTTATTATCATTATCATTATTGACTGATCATTTTATCAAACAAAGTTAGTGTTTTATAGTAACTTTTTAGGACACCGAATTCATTTAAGAATAATTTACCTTTATACAAGTTTAAAATTTTAAATTGTAGACTTATTTCTGCTTTATATTGTTTAGTAGTTGCTATGAGGTCATTAGTAAGGAGATGTCGAAAAAAATTCAAAAATATTAATTTAATTGGTTTTTCATTATTCTGTAAATTTAGATACTTAAAATAATGGGTTGTTTTCCACTACTGCTAAATGTTTGTTGTATTAATGCAAATAATATGAATGATACTGAATTGTTGTTGTTTCTTTTTTTTTGTTTTGAAGTGTGCTAATGCCTTCTTATGGTACTGTTTTGCTTTTGTTACTTTTTTTGTATTGTTTATATTCACTTGAATCTCTTTCTTTATATCATTGAATTATTGTTCACACTCGTACAAAGTTGCCTTTTCACTATACTTTATTTGTATTTTACATTTCATTTAGAAATCTGTGTTAGTAAACCTGCTAACAGTTTTATTGGTGTGAATTAAGTTTGTTATATACATTAGCTTGATACATAATCGTGATAATATAACTAATTTACTACGTCCAGATTCATGTACTAGGCTTTGAGCCATGCTCAACTTATGAGGAATGTTGTTACTACTATCTTCTTATTAAAATGGAAGTAGTAGGAGAGGACTTAAACTTACGACCGCTTAGTTGAAAGTGGAGTGGATTGAATGCTAAGCAAATATTCTGGAGTGTAATAAATAACGTCGATATACAACCATACGTGTAGAAATTGTTCTATTTTAGGTTAGTTTTTCATTACTCACAAAGTGAAAAATTATCTACAGCTATGTTGCGTTCAGTAGCTAGGTCATATTGTCTTAGTTTAAAACATATTCTGTGAATTCTTGACTACATTTACAGCCTTACCTAGGACCTTTAGTTCAAAGATATTACCTTCAAACTAGTAAGTGAAAATCCCATGGCCTGCATTTTCAATCTTATGATAATTGTCAGTGCTCATGGTTTAAAAATATTTATTCGGAAGTGATTAGGGTATTTTTTTAATCTATTCGTATTAAGTTCTGACATATTTTGGTTGTCTGGTAATATGATATAAGACACACGTTTTGCCTTGTATGGGATTCGTCAGCCGAGTGTGTCTGGATCCCTTATTAATATTCACATTGAGACTGAAATCTAATACTTATCACTCAAAATGCCTTAAGGTTTAGTCGTATCTGCGCGGTTGTCTAAGATTATATTGATTATATGTGTGTTTACACACTTCTATCCAAATTACCAACGGTGCACACACTAACAATAACAGTCAATCCAATTATTTACAAAATGATTGTTTAATTTTGTCGTCATAGTGATCATTATCGCTTATCAATACAGTTGATACTACTCTACAATTAATAAATCATTGCATTATTATTATTATTATTATTATTATTAATAAGTTAAAAGAATATACAATATATTAAAGTTAATTTACCTATGAACAACTGTTTTATCATATTTTTACTAAGTTGGATGTGGTCGTATTCTGCCTTTATTAAGATCAAGTTCATTTTAAGTCCACTTAAGCCTAACAATATTAATAATAATAATAATAATAATAATACTATTATTATTATTATTATTATTATTATTGTTATTATTATTATTATTATTGATACCACTAATAATGCTTCAATAGTTGACGGAACTTTTCATTCGTTTGATGTCATAGAGACACATAACGTATATATGTAGAATAAGTACAGTTATTTACATACACAATGTTGAAATGAAGAAGTTAACTATTTTATTGGTTTTAGAATTATTTTAAAATTACGCCTTAAATGATTCATTCACATTGTTGAACAGTCAGTATGAGCTAATTATGCACTCAACTAGGATAATCTGACAGAAATGAAGGTGTTTTCTTTCCTCCTTAGATTTTAATCGAATTCACATTATCGATTAACAAAACCCAGGCGCACCATCATATATTTAAAGTTAGATTATGACTGGCAAGTGGAATCCCAGTCGCATATTTCTGTCTTACTTTGACTCATTAGATGAGTGTACCTGGATCCCTGTGTTGTTGTTCATATCAAACGTTATAGGTTTCATCACTGAGCTACTGAGTCCAGACGGTCTTACTTATACGTGGGAAATGTTTATATTAATATGATTGTGTTTGCAGCTTTTCGTTACTAGCCATAATCCAACTTTACTCGTACTTGTTAATTAACGCTGTATCGAGGCGATCAGCTAACGACACTTATATAGAGCACCTAAGACTGATTAAAATCAACTCATAACAACCGTAATGGAAGACACAAACTCATTCACTTTATGCATAGCATACGTTAGAGATAATTTTCATTACGTCACAACCTTATCATGAGTCAGTTAATAACCTTTTTTAGTTTAAGATTCAACAGCTGCGATCATGTAGTCGATTTTTCTTTTATTTCAATACGTATCCTGAGATTTAACTGTTCTAAATTGGAACTGACTGAATGTAATCTTGTCCTATTAGTAGGTTGGTTAATAACCTAGTCAGGTTGCAATTTATTTAAGTGATCTTCATTTTCTAAATATTTAGCTATTGATTGCACTAGACGTGTTGTCATATAAAATCATAACCCGTCTTCGAAATTAGAAATTGGGAAAGTTTTAGTGTATTATTCAATGTATATAGACGTCTTGCACTTAGCATTCATGCATCTGTGCTGTGAATTCACGACATAGTTAATTGTCATTTTGTTTACATCTTAAGTGCAATTTTAGTTTCCAACTTTAACCAGTTAGTCAAGTATTAATATTTTTTGTCAAATAGGATTTAGTTATTCAGGTAATTCTATTCTTTTTTTTTGTATAGTAAATGTGTGGCTCAAATAAATCCACAAGTTTGTTGATATCTGTGAAATGTTATTCAATTTTTTTTTCTTCAAATGCCATGCTTTACGTTTGATGATTACACTTAACTAGTCAATCAGCATATTGTGTGTTGCTAAAATGTGTGACAGAGATTATTTAGTACTCGTCTATTCATTGTTAAGCGTTCCTCCAATTATTAAATCTTGCAAGTGCTTATGTATTCATGTGTAAATCTAACTGATTACATATAGTTAGATACTGAGCTAGGATCAAGTGTCTGATTGAACGGACTAAATAGTAATCTTTAGTTGTTTTCGTACCATTTAATAGTTGTGGTCCATAGTTTGACAAATGAATCCATTTGTAATTCATATAGTGTATTAACACTGCTCTCTTTTCTTCGAATACGAACTTGTTGTTTAATGTTTCATAAATCGACAATTTATTTGTTTACTTCTTTACATTCCGTCCACAACATTACTCGCAAATTTGAAAGCATGTTGATTAACTCATTAATTTCCTTCTTTTCTGCGTTAATTTCGTTTATCGGTAGTTTTCTCGTTTCTTTCACTACTAACTAGCATACATACCTTTTTATAATGACATATCTTCTGTTTCTTGTAAATTAATAATGTAATTTATGATATACTGGTGACTTCTAACTTATTTGTTTGTACAATACTCCTTTCTTTTCGTGTTTAGGTAGAATTTTGTAGTGAAAGTCAGAGCGTGTTGCACGTACGTGAACATGCCTGTATGTTTACGTACATAGGTCATATTACATGAAAGTTAAGTAAATATACTTTTTTGTACTTTTCGCGATGTAGTTAACCAACAGTAAACTATAGTTGGTTGCTATTTACGTTTCACTGTCCTTTATGGGGTTAAGATATTTTCTAAACATGTACACCTTACTGAAACTAAATAATCTACATGTTTTACAAAGAATATCATTCTTTTCATGTATGCGACAGAGTTATTCTCTTGTCCTAAGTTATCTCTTTATTATTATTATTATTATTATCGTGTCTAGTGTTTATTTACAACGATACAAAACACTGTTTTTAGTTTATCCGTATTATCACTTACCCTCTCATAACCTTAACAGGATACACATTTATGTCGCTTTATAAGTAAACTATATGAGATAGCATTGATTAGCAAGTTATTTTTCACTTTATACTGAAGTGATGTTGATTAAACTTGAATAAAACCTAAATTACTGCACAAATCAAAGCATATTGCCTTTAGACTACAGAGATATTTCCCCATTACCTGAGTTAGAAAACTTTTATCAGTCATGGTTCAGATCCATTTCAGTCACTGCATACTATTTTTCTCTTCATTATGCATAATTCATCATTTACAACTAACTCATGTGTTATAGTTGTTTATGATTATGCATTAATTGATCGTTTTATCTAATTGCACATCTGTTTGGAGCAAAATGAAAATATTTGTTTGATAAAATGCAGATTTTTCCATGTCTCTTCATTTACACTTGAAGTTACGAGTCAAAGCGTTATGGTAGTGTCGACAAGAAATTGATTTATTTGGAATTTTTCTACCCCTTTAGAATACCATTCTTAAAAAAGACTTCAATGTATCTACCACTTAGAATTAATAAAATATATTCTGAAATTGATTACAAAATACACCCGATTGTGTTCAGATTGGCAAATGAATGATACATTATTCAAGTTGTCTGTTATTATTTATTAGCATTGGACGTTCATTACAAATTGTTAAGAGCTCTGATTGATGAGATTTTTGTAAAATGTAGAATATTCGATAAATAACTATTATCGCAAATTATCATGTAAGAGCAAAGTTATCTTTTACAAATAATGTGAGGTAGCTTGAGTTCACATATAGAGTAGTGGATGTCGCGTATAATGCAAGAATTTCGAATTGTATAATTCAATTGTAAATGAACAATGACAAAAGTATCCTAGAAGTAATAATTTGAGTTAGTAGAGTTTGAGCTTACCCAGACATTACTTAAGATGGTTTATAATATAAGCTTACAGTAAAGTCAAGAAGTTAAAATATTATAATTAAGCAAGGTTAAGTAAGTGTACTAAGTGATAATGGTGTTCAAACATTTAGAGTTTCTATGATATGATTACTAATGTATAGTATAGTCATTAGCGTGAACATTTTCAGTGCAGTATAGTAAGCAAAGGAGTTTACACTTTCATACAAATAACGAAAGTCAATCTTTTTCAGGAAAAGATTGTGGCAAATTGTTCCTGAATCTCGGATTAGTTAATTAGTACATTTAGTGGGTGGATTTAAAAATAGAAATTATTAATTTTGAACACGCGTTACAGTGATTACGTAGTAGCGATTCTACAGACTGAATTTTATTAATCGATGTAACAGATAGCTTATTTAGTGTAATGTGAAAGATTACGGTTACTTTGAACTGTCGTTTATGTAATATGTCAACTAAGTATTTTTACTTTTGTAGATTAATGTAGGATCACTTTTAAGAATTCTTAATGTAAAGTAACACTGGACAGATTCCAACTTAAGTTTACCTTTAATTCAAACAGTACTCAAAGTTAAAGTTCGATTTTTCCAGTATAGTTGAATATGCGAATCGTCGTTATGTGAGTTACGTATTATATACCCCTGCATATGACTTAGATGTCTACTGTATATACTGCTTCAAGAATGACAAATTGTGAGAATATTGGAGTCACTAATTAACCACTGAATTTAACTTGAATAACGTATTATCGTCTACAAGATAGAAATTGCGATATGTATCATCCAAATATTTTAATCCACATTTAGAAGCCTTATGTTTCGAATTTCATTTTGACCTCCATGAAGCAATCTTGTTTAGTACTAATGGACTTTTTTATATAGAGAAACTGGTGTGGGTAAATAGAGTACACTATCTAAAGATCATCGACACACAAAAGCACTTGGAAACACTATTTTTTCACATTGTAAAGTGCACTTGACCTTAAATGGTACCTCGCTATGCAGTATCCTGCTAACCTTTTAAAAACGAGATTATTTTACCGTGTGAGTTGTTCAAGTTATTTTCGTTTTGTCCACTTTTCACTTGGGATTTCCACATCTCTAAACTATCCACATTTATTTAATCAGACCTACATTGTATTGTGTAAACTGTTGAAGTTTTCAGGATAATGCACCCACACTGATAGTATATATATATATATATATATATATATATATATATATATATAATTTTTGTCAAAACTATGGTTAGCTTGAAACCGTTCAATTCATTAATCCAAAGTGCGTCCTTTGATTTGCATGTGGTATATTGATATTTTGTCAAACGATGATTGGTTGTATGACTTTTAGTGCTATATATTACTCTGTTGTTTATTTGCTTCATGTGCGTAGTTTTATTGTTTTCTATCCATTTTCATAAAAATATTCGTCTGTTATAACAACAAAATAGCTTGTATATATTCGTTGATTCTTATGATTTAACTTGCTTTGATCATAGGTTTGCGGCTAGCAGTCGAATTCATCCATAAAAAAATAACTGTTCGGTGCAAAATGGTTCATGCTGTATTTGCCTTTTCTTAGTTTTCCTGAGGTTTTTTTCAACTTGATTTTATTTTCGACATTGTTATGGCACCACTCGTTCATTCATGCAAATGAATTCTAAATCACTTCTCACCCAGTTTACGTCTGCATCATTTAATTTGTTCTGAGCGTTCGTGCATCAGGTTTTACTTTTACTGTCTTTAATATGTTAAATATAATATTTCTAGTCGATTAATTTTCAACAATACGAATTTCCTTTCTATGTAATTAAAAGTTAGTAGTCCAGGAAATGGAATTTTTCATGCTAAGTCTTTGCATTGTTAGTTAATAATTAGTAATGAGTTATTCTGCGAATACCTCATTTCTTATCGTTGTCGTTTAAATGCCTCAGTTGCATTACCCTAGTAAACAGTTTATCGTATATAGTTTCATGAGGATAATGTTGAAACTTCTAATTTGGTTATGTCATGTTAACTGATTTAAGAAGGTTAATCTGTTGAATACTACTATTAAATAAACAACAATGTATAATGTTGGTTTCATATTTGTTACTATACCAATCAAATTAACTTGTGACACATGTCACTTTCAATTTATTTCATGCAAAGTTGAATGGATATTATTTGTTAATCGTAAAGAATAGCTGAAGTATTTATCTTTGTGTGGTTTTAACAAAAAAATCTCCATTTTCACTTGTTTGAATTTAATTTTTATGATAATTTAATGAATATGGGTATAACCTAGATGAATTATTGTCAAGTTTCACTAAGAAAATTAATGATAATTCTTTGAATATTACTGTATTTTATGCTTTATTTAAACTTCGATTACTTAATCCTTAGCTGCTGGATACGTTGATGGAGGATTGTTGGTAGAGTGTTGGCATTAAAGCACTAATATTAACTCCTATAAAATAAATATTTTCATCTAATTGGATTTAGCTATTTTATTTAGAGGCCTACATTTAAGTTGTGTGCTGCGAACCACTTTGGTATATATATATATATATATATATATATATATATATATATATATATATATATATAAAGCCGCTATCCACCCCGACACACTTTGCTAGTTAGCTTATGAATGAAGTTCATGTTTAGTGTTGACAAAGAAGCATAATGGGAAAAACGACTAACTCATGGACAAAACATGTAATCAGAGCTTAAAGTCAATGACCTAGTTTGAATCGTTTCGAGATTAAGACGATCCGTTATTAAAAAGTGACAATGTAATTGTGATTAGTGATTAGCGACGTATTTTTATATGAATCAAAGTCTTATACTGTAGTGTAAATGCACTCATTTTTTTAACTTTAGGAATCTCTAAATTCTAAGTTTCTGAACTTATCATAATTTTCTCTTTGCTAAATCATATTTTCTTAAGTCTTATTACCGATCTCTATTTCTTTCCATTAATACTAACGCTGTTACTATCTCCCCTACTCTGGGATTTAGTGCGACAATTTAATCTGTCTCTGCCGATTTAAGCACGGCAACTTGAACTGATGTACGCATGGATCAAGTTTTACATTGTAACTGACTGACTGACTGAATTTCGAAAATCTATGCATTTCATTCCTTTTGGTCTACATTTATTCCTTTTAAAGTGTGTCTCTTGCTTTTCGCTTCTACTTATTGTTTATTACAATTTCTTGATCGATTTCTGTTCTTTCTATGCTGAATTAAATTGTAGCGAATGTGACCGATGTACACTTACATTAGATCTTATGCTTTTCATTCCTGTTTTAAAAAAAAACGTGAGCATGATTATTATCATTCAATTTGTTTTACACTTATTTAGAATATGATCATTCAATCAGTTTTCAAAAAAACTAATTTTTTGTCTACACTATATACGCTCTACTGTCATAATCACTCAGATAAATGCTGTGATCATTAATGAAACACAACTATCCATACTCGTTTGTTTTTTTAGATGATTGTAACATGCATATCTTGTATCTATTCAGTCAAAAAATACTTTGATGAACTTTATACTTTAGAACTAACTACCTTTCACTTCAGATTATAAAATAATATAATTTCTCCCATGCAAAGTATAGATGGAACATCTCATAATAAGACTGCTGTAACGAATCAGTAGTAATAAACGATTTTCAGGCGACACAAAAATCATAATTCAGGGAGGACAGGGGAGTAGGTATTAATACATTAGATAATATTAAACTGAAAGTAATTACATAAATTGAGACCGTTTCTTGAGTTCATTCATTGTATGAAGCTCAGCTAACCCTTGCATTGTTTTCGCTTTTTATTGATTTATTTTCTCCTTCTTGCTTCTTTCAGGCTATGACTATTCGTAAACAACAAGATGATTATATAAAACAATTACAAATGTACTATGATAATCTTTTGACTAAACATGCACTGGCTGAAGTCACTATCGATCAATTACGTATGGGGATGCGTGTTGGTTTTGGTGTAAGCAGTGGCGATACATTATCACATAGTCAAGCAAATAAACCAAGATCTCATAGTATGCAAACATTACATTATAATATTAATAATCGACTTGTATCAGTTGAGAATTGTTCTCAAGCTATTGGTTATCATCAAACTGGATATAATGATTCTAGAGATAATAATAATGTGCATTACTCATCAACACCCTTATTGGAACAACAGAAGCATCAATTAAAAAGGAATTCGTCAACACATGATGAGAAAGTTATATCCACAACTTCTGACAGTTGGGAAACTGGATTAGGATGTTTGATTAATTCCGGTCAAATTATTCATCGAAATGATACGTCTAACATAAATTTAATAAGTAATCAGAGTGATGATAAAAGATCTGCTTGTTATAAACAGGATCTTATCACGTAAGTTCACTATCTTGTTTTTCTTCTCTACATACATTATTTTGCTATATTTTTGTACGTTTGTAAGTAATTGTTTACATTAATTGGCATTGTAATATAAATTGTGTTAGACGGAGGTAGTTGGCAAAGAACACTGCCTAACTTCAAAAAATTTCATATGATGTTCAGTTACTTGAATTAATAGCCTTAATGCAACTTAATGAGATAGATTTAGATAACTTCTACATTATCTGACATACATAACATAGGTTGCAATCCAGTGATCAATTAATGTGATGATAAGCTTCACATGCGTTTATAAAATGATCACTCATTTAGCCCAATGCAGAGTCTACTAACTATGTATTTTATTTATTGTACTTGAATGACTGTTTGGAAATTGGATAGTCAGTAGTTTAGGGAATTTTAATGATCCATTGTGTTGTTATTCATGATAGGCCTTTATCGTTCATAAAACATCATTGTTATAGGCTCTTTGAAGTGTTTGAAAACACTTAGCGATATAAGCCGAACTAGATCTTCATGTCAAAGATACAAGCCCTTTCGTACGATAGTATTCAATTCATATGTCAGAGGAGTAATTCCACCTTACATCTCAGTTATATTACTAGTCAGCAGTCATACCTACTGTTTCTGAGTCTAGCTTATCACATGAAATCCGTTACATCAATTTTCTAACTAACATTGCATTGATCTTTATTTTGTTTTGTGATAAAATATTTATGATTAAGTTACTTTAATTTTTCTTATTAGGTAAAACTCTTTAAATCACCTTCGCTTATGTTGTTTCGTAACTGAGCACTATCAGTCGTCCTTACATGAATATATGGCTGGTGATCGATATGCTCCAGTTAATCATTTAATGAATGACTTATAAAATAGGATTTTATATTGATATGAGAATGTTTTTGAATCACTTCTAATATTCACCATTCACCAATACTTAATATTAACTATTTCATACTTTCTTAATTCTAGGCAACATGTACAAAATCATAGTCATTTTAGGAAAACTTCTGAGCCTTTATCATCTCCTAGCAGTGATTTTCATTCTGAACTGGTCAATGACCCAATCAACATTTCCATCAATCAAAGAAGAAACACTATGATCAACTCATGTCGTATCCCACAACAACAACAAACTCAACTGAACGTACCGCCATCACCTAACAGAAATCCTAAATCTACAGGTGATAAGTTAATCAGTGCTTTTTGAAATTGTATTCACATTACTAACATGTCTTGTTCTTAGTTTATTTGTATCTAACACTCCTCTTTTACTGTTCTGATGGTGTCTAGTAACCTGGAGCAACGCACATATGCACGAGGTTCTATGTTATTCACTAGTTACTGACAGCATTTCTACCGTCACGGTGTTTAAAATGAACTTGTTCATTACTTTGTAAAAGACTGAGTAGTGTAGTCATCCAACTACTAACTTATATTTTTCGAATCAACTTCCAGTTCACTACTTTCCTAGTCTCCCGAACGATATATAATATATTATAGTCCTTAGTGTTTTTAATGCTTTCTCAAATGTATTATCCCTGAATAATACAACAATGGTCACTAATAATGAAGCAGATCCATTATATAAAATATTGCATTTTAGTCGTAAATAATAACCAGGTAAAAAATGAGTTCACTCCGTAACATTCTGGATATGTCATTGAGTTTAGGCAATTACGGAATAATAAAATATCAACGTGGCAATCAGTGCTTGACCTTAACAGGTGACTAAGTGATATTCAACCTTCTATTATGAACAGTTAGTTATAACTCCTTAAAGTCTGCCCAATTACTATTTAGTCTCAAGCAGGGATCAAAAAACACTTGATGTTAACCAAGCTAGTCCATAAGAAAGGATTATTATTTATTCATTCCACGCTATCGTTTATAAATATGGATACATATCTAGACCACACAGCAGCTCCATTAGGATAATTACATCAATACGAAACAAATATTTTCGTGATTCAAAAAGTGGGATAGTGTTACATTAATAATTAGTTCTTGTTTATGGACGAAAAATAACACAATAACAGTTCATGAGTCAAATAAGGAGCTAAGACGTGAGAATATGAAATTAATTGAACTAAAATGTTCAGCACATATGTAGTCGAAATGTATGTTCTCCCGAAGCTTGGTAATTCTTCTTTACTCCTCGTTTATAATAATTTCTTCTTGTAGAAATATTCAAGTTAAAGGCGTATCGTTATTGTTTGGCCTTGTGGAGATTATTAGAGTTCGCAAGTTTACGTTGCTCATTGACTTCAGTTAGGGAACTAGTAGACAGTCTCTTTATTCTATTATGAAGCTCCACAATCCTACATGGGTTTGAATTCAGGACCTTATCATGACACTTACTTCTGCTTGTTAAGGTTAGCATCCAGTCAGGATGGTTCCGAATCATCCTCCATTACCATTGATGTATCAATTTACTGGTCATGGTTTTGTTGTGGTCTACAGATCTGACAAATAATATTGACTAATGACTTGAACTGCTGACTATATACATTGAAGAGGTGACTGACACAAACATGAACCATATTATATTACCACAATTCTATGTACAAGCGAAATATATTTAAATTTACACAACAACGTCAACAGATTTTCGATCCATTCCTAAACCAAACATACTAGTAGTTTGAGTAGGTTGTTTCTAGCAATGACATTCAACCTTGTGTTTTTCTTACCTATCAGTTCCTAAGTAAAGCTTCAAGAGCTACCTATCGAAGAAAGCACGTAACAGTTTGTTTATTGCTTTACAGGGTTGCGGAGATACTGAACCTTGTAATAGGACACCACTGCTATAGTTTACATTATTCCATTGTTTATTTAATGTTGTTACCGTTCATTTGTTGTTCTGTCTATATTATTATTCACCATATTCCATTTTTAATTCTCAAAACAGTAACGGAATCAGGCATTGAATGTAATAGAAATGAATTAATTATCGATAAAGAAGATTTTAACAATACACCGACACTTGTAAATGATGATAATAATAAACTACAAAATTGTTCAAAAGATTTAACAAACGGTACTCAGCATTCAGAAAAATTAATTACTCCTTCGACACCGACAGTCAATGTCAACACCAATTTGAATGATATTCTTTGCGGTCCTGAAGCAGTTCAAATGGAGTTACTACTGCGTGTTGCTGACTTACAAACACGTTTATCTACAATGGAGCTATGTGCGACTCAGCACCGATTTATTTCAGAAGCAGATTTAGTCACAATGCAATTAGATTATGGCACTTTGAAAAATTATTATAATTTAGCGAAAATTCGATGGTCTAAAGGTATGTAATGGTTTCATTATTTGTGTCAACTTTGAGTATTCTTTGTCATCGTGCATCTAATTATACTGTATCTACGGTTAATTTTAAATCGTCACATATTCGTCATATTAGTGATATGTAAGTTCTTAACAGTTTCACATACAGAATGAACTTTTAATCACAACTGCCGGTCCCGTCGATTCTGAACTAGAAAAGAACATTGAGCATAATATGCTTACAGTCTTTCACAAGTGGGTTCATTAATGAGAACTTTGTGTACGAATAGTCAGTTGGATTTGAAAGATATATATAATAATTCCGATTGTTAGGAACTAGTTCTTATTGAATGTTATTCTGATCTGTTCTATTGTTGTTTTTTTTTGAAAAATCTAATGATATAATTCCCTGATATCTCGTAATCAGGATTACAAAAGTATTTTTAAATATTAATAAACTAGGTTGAAATCGTCATCTGTTGTTCTTCCGTCGTAAGCAATTCTTTATTGATACAAGCTTTCTTTATAACTGATGCTTGTAACGTATTTTCGCTTAAAAATCGTTTACAAATGTTATGCAGTTTATTTCAGAATAGGCTTGTATCTTCCCGTTGATTTTTAATGGACTGAAACTGGTCAGCCTCTGTTGCCATATGTGCATCCTGAGCGGATTGCCTCTATATAGCGGTATTACACAAGTTATATTTAAGTTGGATTGTGACTGGCAAGTGGAATCCAGGACGTGCGTTTCGTCCTATTTGGGACTCGAATCCCAGTGTGAACATCAACATTGGGATGCAGGTACATCCAGCCGACGAGTCCCAAATAGGACGAAACGCGCGTCATGGATTCCACTTGCCAGTCACAATCCAACTTAAATATGCAGTTTATTTATTTGATCTCAGTAACTTAGTGGATAGTATATTAATGTTTCAAGCCTGGGTTTGATTCTGAGTATGAACACTAACCTAGCGAGTATTAATTAAGTTGAAACGCGTGCTAGATTCCACAGATGACTGAACTCACCTTTTTAGACAAAAGGACGTTGTTTCTGGAAACGGTATTCAGTTTACTCTCTTAGAGTTTTTTTTATTGAACGTTTATTATGTATAACAGTTTTTGTCTGATTAAATCTTATAGTTTGTGTACCATAATCCTGAACATTCATATTTTGTTCCTTTCACGTGATTTTCCCTGTGCATTATAATATTTGATTGTCTATCATCGTAAATGTTTGTCCTTCTACAGACCCTCAATTCGACGCCAATAACGTATTGATGGGTGAGTTAAATCTCATGGGTAGTCAGTTGAGCAAATTAGGAAGTTATGCATTATCTGGCGTTGAAGCAGTTTCCTCTCCATCATCAAATCTGTCATCACCAGAACCATTACCAACACCACAGCCAACTTCTATTTCTATTTCTGATCTCCCTGTAAATTGGAAAGATTTGAACTTATTTAAACTTTCTGGTCAGACATCATCAGGTGAACATAAACCTGTTAAAAATACGACGGATAGTGGGGTTCTGTCGTCTCCATCCTCCTTACCAAGTCGTTCAGATCATGGTCGACTATCTTCTGTATCACCCTTACATTCTCCAATCGTTGAAGGTTGCTAGTTGTTTTTACATAGTTTGATTATTTGTTCAAATTATTTTGTATTATATATATATATATATATATATATATATATATATATATATATATATATATATAAAAGTTTATCTATATTTGTTAAATCTGATGACCAACCATCTTGCTGAAGTATGAGCTGACTAATAGTGTCTGTGAATTGGTTAAGATCACTTACCATAGAAGGTCAGTATTATTACTGGGAGCTGCTTTCACTTACCTCCGTAGTTTATCATTTGTACTGAATTATTGTACTTTTTTACTTGTTCAATTATTATGAGGTATGAAAGCCCTAGGTACTAGAAAGTTGTCTTGATTGAATAAGTCAATAATTGCTACTGATGTAGGTGTAGACTGGGAAAAAGCTAGTAGTGGCCAAACTAAAACATAGAACCAGTTTATGATATCATTGACGATTGGGATGAGCTATATTAGTTGGTCCAGACTACCTGGTTGGTTTCCACGTGATGATCGTAACCAATAGTTAGAGACTGGATAACATGGCTCAAAATCGTTGACAGTAGCGCAGGTGCATCCATTCCTTGGCTCCCACCGAATTCTTAGCTTCTTAAATCATCACAAATTTCTTCTTACTGAGTCATAATTTTTTAAAATCTTATCTTTGATCCTTAATCCTTTTCATCAGTACAAACTATGTTACTACTTCCACTACTCTGGGATTCGGTCTGACAATTTAATCTTTATCTGCTAACTGAGGCGTGGCAACTTGAACTGATGTACGCATGTACCAAGTTCTGCATTGTTACTGACTGATTTTGATTGAGCGTTCTATGCATCCAGACTATTTAACATTCTGAAATAAAAGAGAGAGTAAAGAAAACGTCTCATATGTCAACCGCTTTTAATGTAGATATTTAATCCAATAACTTCTTATTCTTAGGCAGATCTACAACTGGATAGCGTAAGCCTTATTCATTCGTATTCCTGTTATTTTTGGTTTCTAGTGTTCATCACTTACTTACAAGTGGCTTCATTTTCTCTGGATCACTGTAGTGTCGTACTCATTACAAACAAACATAATAACGATTGTTGCAAATGTCGAATAACCGATTATGCTTTAGAGTTTATTTGTTCACTTAATTCAATATGCTAACTGCTACCTCCAGCCTTGTCTTAATATCTCTACCCTAACAATTATAATCCATCTGAATGATCATGGCGACATAGACACAACACTTGTTTATTACATTAGTATAATCATAAGCAGTCATGAGTGGAAGATCATATATACACACAGAAATGTATAATATATGCGCTACATTGCTCGGTTTACTCATACGTGTCTGCTTTCGCTCTCATAACACTACCACATATTACATAAGTTGGTTTATTAACACTCAATCCCATATTAGTTCCATCTAACACTGCTTGCATAACTATCCATTGTACTTTTTACAAGTTTTATAATACTTTTCATTTTCTTCGATGTAACATCAATCTGTGTGCTAATACTTCATGTGTTCATCATTGGTGTCTACATTATTTAATAGATTCGTTGTCAGAACTTGAGAGTGTGTATTTCGAATTGATGCAGCATTACAACAAGATAAAGCAACTTCCGATGACTACTTCACGAACTGAACAATTGTACAATCTAATGAAGGTAGGTTATCTTTTATTCATACCTGCGAATCCACTTCACTAAAACAAATAAATGTTAGAGATGGCGCAACACTTACCGATTGTTTAAGAAATAATTTTGGTGCATCCGCCTCTTTCACTCAGTTCTAGCTTAGGCAGATAATAAACGATATAGAAGGAACTGCGATGATAACCATAAAACATAATGAAGCTACTAAAACCAATGTTTCAGTATGGTGACACTTATTCAATTAAATCTTTGACTAATCTTGTTAATCATACAGAATTTAAAATTAAGCAGTGATTTGGAATAATTTATAATAGAGTAGCAATAAAACAATGGACGTAATCAACGAGTGTAAGTAAAATTATGGCAACCATTAACCTCACTAATAGGACGTCCTACACACTTTTTCCGCTGTTTAACAAATTCGTTCAAGATTTTCGCACTACCAGTCACGTTATGTAGTGCTTTCTATAAATTCATCCGATGGTATTGACTTTAGAAGTGTATTTATCTTAGTAATAAAATACCCCTGTAATAATATCCTAGTACAAGTCATTAACATACTACTGTCCCAACCAAGACACTAGTGAAGTACTATGTCATGAATGATTTGTCAGAACATTGTAAGATGTTGGTTTCTTGTCTGAGTATTTTGAAATACTAAGTAATCAACAGTAGTTTCCTATGTAGTTGTGTTTTCCTAAAATTGTTTCCAATATTTTATTTGTGCCGTCTTATAAAGCCTCGGAAAATTGATTCATTGCATTCCTGTGCAAAAGTTTAAATTTTTGTGCCTATTTATGCATAGAACGTGTAAACTTTATCCTTAGTGTTATGTAAGCTTCATTACGTTCATATATTCATTTCATTCTATCAGCGTTTATATGATTTGGCGCTAACTGCTGAAAACCGTTCCAGTATTATTGCATCACCAGATGAGCTAGAACGTATTTTCCAGTTGGATGGTGACACTAGAAAACTAAGTGAAAATCTGGAACGTGCTATTGCTTTACAAAAGCAGTTATCCAACTACCAAAATTGTAAGTGTTGAAAAGTTTAGAACATTTTAAATTTGAGAAAGATTTTTAACTCTATAAATTTATCGTGAAATTAAACAAGATTTTGGAGTTTTTAAATTCCATTCTTGAGAATATATAGACCAAACATTTAAACCTTGGTGAGTGCAAACTTTACAAAACGGTTGGATATCTAATATGGCGTTTGTAACACTGATTACAGCAATATGTATAGATTGATAGTTTGAAGAACTATACTAGATTTCTCGAAAGTAATCATTATACTCAAAGTATCTGTGTACATAACTGGCAGAACAAAGTATTACCAAGTGTTTAAGAATTCAGGACTGAATTTTTTTGACATACATGTGTCCTAAGTGGGTTACCTCGATGTAGCCATGTTGTCATGAATTTCGAATGGTCAGATCGGAATTTGAAGTGAATCTTAAGGGTCACTTTTAATCCTGTTTGTGACTCATCCAATAAATTTACATACATTCTAATATTCACTCACACTGAAACTTGAATCCAGCAAATTTCTGTTCGAATGTCAACTCGTTATCTATTCAGATATTGATCCTAAATATCCATTAATATGCTCAGCTTGTATAGCAGCAAGGTTTTCAGTTATACCGTTATTGATATTCAGGTACTGAGTTTTGAATAATTTTTATGGGCATACCGGTATCCTATGTAAATTACCTTTTTATAGCCATTTTAACACATCTTTTATGTGGAACATAATATCATTGATATAGTTATCAATTAAGAAAAATGTTGGAAAATTGTTGAGAGTTTAAGACGAAAACAACAGGATTTAAGTCGTTTGTTTAAGAGATCGATTCGAGTTCAATCTACTGAGAATAAACTTTGCTTAAGGGTACCGTATCCTACTTTCAAAAAGAAAATTTCAATAAGACGCAAGCCATTTAGGAGTCACCATTGTTTATTTTTCCAAAGTTTTTCACTATATGGTCAGCTAGTTTACTGTACCTTGAAATGCAGTACACTGTCATTGCAATATGTGTACCTTCAGCTATAATACTTTCACAACTATTTTATCTTTTTCCTTAACCCTCTTATATTTCATTTCTGTATCTTTGTTTGTAGCTCATAGTTCTGAGTCGAATTCTTCATCACACAATGGGGCTGTTCCACAGACCGGCGAAACAGTTGATGGTAAACTTAATCTACTTAAAGAAAACAGTGCGATTAAAATGTCATCAACTGCTTCATTATCGTCTTACTCGAGATGTGATATGCAAAATAATAAAATGGTGAGATTGCTAGTTTGCGTATGAATGCTCACTAAAATATGTACCATGCAGTAGTAGTAGTAATTGTTTACAAGTGTATTGGTTAGACCAGTGACTTAATAATATTTAAAACTTTTTGGTATTATCATTAGCTCTCACGCTCATTGTATTACTTCTATGTCAATTGCATAACTATATACTTGATAAATAAGTTACGTAGATACTTTGTAACATATGATGCGTATGCACAAATATTGTTTAACTGTCATTTTATTGCTGAGGATCCCTTATACGTGGTATTTATTAACTACATGTGTTAACTACGTTATCGAATGTTATCTCAGTGTGTGTAATTTCACGGACAATATGTGATCTCATATTTTAAAATCCCTTATTATTGTACTGATGCCACTACACGAAATTCAATAAATGTTTAAGAATATCATGTAATACTCTATACATATAGTTGTTACCGGTGTGTCCTTGAATGTCTTAGTTTTTGAAAACTACATAAAAATGCTACTGACACTCATTATTCAAGTTGCAAGTTGAATCCGGGACGCATATTTCTTCCGATTTTAGATATGTCATGTAAATGTACCTGCACCTACAGTGGGACTCAGGCTCTGTCCATTCGTGTCAAGCACCACCATGCCCACTGAGCAACTACAATTGATTTGTGTATAATTTGAATGTGTTTCTGTCTTCCAGTAAATGTTGTTACAGACTATACACCGACGCTAAGATGCAGATTCATTCAGCTGACGATTCGGGGACAAAACGAACATCTCGGATTCCATTTACCGGTATAATTCAGGTGTAATCATGCTGTATCGTACCAATCCGCTCACAATGCACATTTAACATATGCGACTTGTCTATTTTAGTTTTTAACAACAGTAACGGTGAAATGCACTGCACACGTTCCTTAGTTGTCATCGATGTGCTAGTAAATCGTCTATCCTTTTCATAATATAAATGCTGATACTGATATCTGCTTCGTATTAACGAAATCATGCACGATATTTATTTTTTTCAAAAAAAACTACTGTATAGGAACTGCTGCTACCTTTCAAATGTTACTTTCGCAAAATATTTTTAGTGAGTGTTTTTTATAGGTTTTTGTAGATTTACACATATAGATGATCATTCTGTTGAAGATGTAAACCATTAGATGTCAACGCAGTAATATAATGTTGACGGTTGTTGTATGAAACTTTGTAAACCTCTTCTATGGAATCCAACATTAGAATAAAATAATTGTTTGATTATCTTTTCCTCTATCTTATATAAAAATAACTTTTCCATTTTCTAATTAATCAAATAAACTGTTACTGAGTAAATTTGTATTGCGCATTAAATACAGTCTTTAAGTGTCAAAACAAATGGATTGTTATAGTTAACGTAAAATAATTCATTTGTCAAGCACAGATTTGTGTACTCGGCTTTGAGTTGTATTCAAAGTGTTAGGACTTATTAAAATTACCGGGTTGCTCTGATCGAACTAAATGGAGTGGCTGGATCGAATACGCAAAATTATAATTGGAAGTTGGATATCATGATCACTGTATCACTATTCAAAGTTATGACTAATACGGCTACAATCGTATCTGTACTTATTCGCACGGTGGTTTTGCTTAGATTCTTGTTCCATTTTAGCGTTGGAACAAAAGGGTAATCGGAACCGAATTCGACTTAGTTAGCAATGTACTGGACTGTTGATTGCTTCAGTTTTTTTAAAGTTGTCAGCTAAAAGTTATTTAGTAATATTTTATTCAAATAGTCCAGTTCTTCATTTGATTTATCTTAGCATGATGGTATCATCAGTAAACTCTGTAACACTGTTACCTACACTACAGTATGTAATCGACTTACTCGGATTCCCGTAGTACAACTCTAATTCCTTTTATTATTTTTCACTGACCTTGATAATCATCTCTTTAATTCATATCGTCTATTTTTCTTGTAGAATTCCACTCATTCAGACGCATTCGCTTCTCAGGATTCATCATCCAATCAGGATAGCGGTCTATCAACACCACCCGAAAGTTCTGATGGTATGAAACACGATGATCCTGATGATCTTCATCATAACTCTAGCAAACCACTTCAGCAGCATTGTCAATCTTATTACACTTTCAGGCAAAAACGAATATCTAACAATAGTAGCTCACAAACAGATAATTCTTCTAATACACAAAAGCAAAGTCGTTCTGATAGTGGTTTTACAACACAGCCGAAAACTGTTAGATCTTCTAAGCAATCAGTTTATGGGGAACAAGGAAAATCACTGATTAGAAAGAGTCCAGTTATATCAAACTGTCCAGTCTATGATAATGATGGGCAAGATAAAACGGTGATGGTAATGAAGAAATCTTCTGCTGCCTGTTCTCCAACTTTGTCATCCAGTCCAACTACTAAACAGTGAGTAAATAAATTAATTGAAATACCTGATTTCTACTATTACTACTATTACTTACACACTTATTTCATTGTGATTATTATTGATATCTTCGTATTTTATTTAATTCAAAGTACTTACCATAGTAACGTTTCGCTTACTACATTTTATCGTCACTTTATTGATTGGTCGCACAAAATCTTCTCTCTCTAACTTGTTTCTGTCTGTTTTTTTTCTAGTTGACTGTTTTCATTAGCACAGCGGTTGATTTAAAACCTTATATTGTACTGTTCTATTTGTATCTCTTAATTTATATTAAAAAGCTTGTCAGTAAAACAGTATATTTGAAAAGTGATTTTGTCCTGGATGTTCTTCATTATCCTGAGTTTAATGATGTATCGATCAGTTGTATAACTGTTTAAGCAGCCATTATAGTAAACCCGCCAAGACATTCATATCATTTTATCAAATCATTTTGACGTTTCCCACATAGAGTAACAAATTTATGTTGTTCACATAATCCATTTAAAATTTGTTTAGTAGGTTACTGATAACGAATATATTATGTTCGTTCAAATTTTGTTTCGAGTATAATAATATAGACACGTGATTGTAGCTTGTAAGGAAGTATTTGGGCTCTAAGGAGTGTTATTTTAGTGAGATAAATGTAAAAAAAGCTTTATCATTATAGAAGAATTCATATTTGGTCAACCTCCTATAGCAGAGAACAAAACAACTTCCAGCTGAGGAAGAAATTAGGATAAGACGCTGGAGGTGGATAAGACACACACAAAGGAAACCACCAAATTATGTCACAAGACAAGCATTAACATGGAACCCTGAAGTTCAAAGGAAAAGGGGGGAGACTCAAGAATACACTGCGTCGGGAATTGTAGACAGACATGAAGAGACTGAAGAGCACTTGGGAAGGACTGAAAAGGAAAGCTCATGACAGAGTTAGCTGGAGAATACTGGTCGGCGGCCTATGCTCCACATGGGGTAACAAGCATTGGTTGATTGATTGTAACAAAACTAACCGACAATACTTTTGTCGTCATTCACTTGTGCTGGATTAGCGTGATCAGCAAATCGACTAATGATTAAAGTTAGATTTTAGGTATAGTTTACTTTTTTCCTCAATGTTTTTACAGCCCATAATTAATCGGTCTTTGTCGCTTTTTGTGCATCTTGAGATGAATGTCACAATGTAACGTTAAGTTGAAAGTATTATTACAAATGAATGCACATATCATAATACAGTCTGATCGAATGCATTCCTTACTTACATCAGCAGAAAGGCATAAACTTTTTTATATCGTAACTAAATTTTTACATAGCAGTCTATAATAAAAGAGGTTCATAGATTCAAATTACGGATTAAGATAATGTTTGCTTTATATTTTACTGATTAGGATATGAAGTTTAAGTTCCCATCTTATATGTGATACAATGGAGAATGACTAACTTGGAACTTTGCTTTTTAGAAGATTATTCAGTATATTTTGATGCTATATGTATCAAATATTTCGTTTCTATTATTTTTATATCCTCCTTGTCTAAACCTCTGATTTGACCTGTCGACTGCTCCTATGTCATTTTTTATTCATGAAGTTTAACTAATTAGTGGTATACGTGTTTCTTCAGTTTTTTATCATTGCTACTTGTGCTTTATGTTAATGCCACTTTTTTTCAATTGGTCTGTTATATGGTCTGATTTTGGATTTATTTGAGCGAATGACTGAGATATATATTTGATTCGGTTGATGGGCTCATTGACATCATGTTCCTCTCATTCTGGCCTTGGACTAGTAAACATTGAAGCAAACGTACGGGTAATAATTAGACAGTCTTTTTGCTATTTTCCACTTTATTCGTTTCGTACAAGATCATTCCACTGACTGGTCAACCGTTGACGTCATAACAATTTAACGTTTTGATCCGAACTTATTGAATTAATTACTTAGATTAATTTCCCAAGCGAAGTGGAATCATATTACTATTATTATTTAAGTCGAATTAATTCGACTAAGTATAGGTTGGAATACTCAACTTTATTATATTACCTTGCTGTTAAAACTAAAATAGATGATGTGGTGTTCAAACACTGAAGTATCACCAGTGAAATAAAAGCATATTTTCATTACTGTTTAGTATTTGGTTTAATACCATTTTATGTTTTCTATTATTACTTCTAGACGAATTGACGATCTTGAAAAGGGTATACGCTTATTAAAAGAGAATCTTGAAAACTTATGCTTGAAAGCTGATAATTGTACACCAAATGATCATGCTGGTAATGTGAAATCAAGTTTTTATCGAAAACCATGTGAAAATGCCCCACCTATTTCCAGCCAACACAATAATCTTCCTATGTCAAGCGTCAATAATTCAAATATTTTCTGTTTTCCACACACTGGTAGTAGCCATTTTTTGAAAAACAATAACAAAAATACAGAACTTCATTCATCATCTGGATATCCGAACATATTATTCTCGGATCCGCGTAGTAATGTTTCAAATAATTTATTACTGTCAGAAACTCAAGCAGTCGATGAATCACATTGTAATCTTTATTCATATCCGAACGTTAATGAAGAAAACTTTATTGAAAATCCAAATTGCAAACAACTCTTATTTCCACCTGGTCGAACTTATCGTAGAACACTCGATCGAAGGTTTGCAAAAGATTGTTATTATAATTCTGCAAGTTGATTTACTCAAATTAAGTGTCTTCGAGGGTTCTTCGCTTCCTTGAATTCTAGTTTGCTTTCATAGTTATATAACGTAGTTGTAGGATACTAAATAACTCTTTTGGTTAGTTTTCACTATTGACAGTCCTCTATATTTTTAGCTAAGTGGATCAATGGAGGAAAATTTAGAATGTTTTACGATCTTATGTATTTCTTGCTGAAAATCGTGTTGTCTTGATCTTTTAGAACTACGTTATCTAGGTCAGCAAACACGAAAGTATCCGCTTAAGCCACATATATTTATCATTTCATTTTCGTCTCTTTGAGCTAATGTAAACTATAGCACATTTGACTGTCATTACAGTTGTTCACTTTCTCTGAGTAATATCTTAACGAATTGTTGACCTTCTTGTACAAGTTTTATACTACATAATATATTTTCCTTCTTCGTTTGTAGAAAAAATCTATAGGATAAGGTTGGATTTTTATCTGTAGTTAGCTCTGAGAGAAAGAGGTTCTTTGTCATTGAAATTCGAATTGTGAATTATCAGCTCAGTAAACATGTATAAACATATCAACCCGATGCAGTATTTGAGTTTTGAATATGAAGACATTTGTTTTCATCTCATCATGATGAGGTTTCAGTTCAGTTATTGCTACTACTTCATTATAAACTGATCTACGATGTAAATGACGAATACCTTGATTCTTAACAGTATACTTGTATTTATTTCCTAAACATTGTGTCATGTAGTTCAGATTTGGTTACAATGGTGCTGTGCATCCACTTTCTGTCTTTTTTAAAATCTAAAGTTCCATTCTTTTTATGCAGACCTTTTCATCGCTTATTGCTGTACTGTATTCTGTGACATTATGTTAAATTGATCTTATCGAGCTAATGCTGTACTAGACTTTACGTTGTTTATGACTGACTGATCTGTATATATTTTATTTGTTCTATTTTAGGCTGGTAGCATGTAATCAGGAAAATGATTACTGTTATTTACCTCCTTCTGTTAATAAACCTTCGATTAATAATAAAGTATATGCAGTATCAAAGTCAAATCGACCTACAAGTCGTACTTTATCCAATAATTCACGTAAAATGTCGCGTAATTTTGGAAATTCAAGAGATCTCAGTTGTTCTAGGATAATTACTTATTCACAATCCAATAATAATAGTACTCAGCAATATTCAAGTACGTTGGTTATCGATAGCCTGTTATTTTGATTCCCAACTACTATATTCATATGTTTTTTGATTTGGATGCATTTTATTATAGGATAGATTGTTGGATGTATTTGTTGAACTACTTTGTTTTTAACATTTTTAATGATAACTAAAAGAATCAAGATGTTAATTACAATAATTAGTAGTATTATGCTTTTTCCTTTAAGTCTTAAACTGTCGGAAAAGCTTTCCAGTAGACTTTATCAAGATTCATAAGATAGAGTTAATCACCATCTGTTGAAGTAATGCTTTGAAGCATTGATTTCCGTTCGACACTTTTCGATTAATTTTGATGCTTATCTTCTTAATTTCAAATCACTTTTTTCTATGATATAATACTACATCCTTATATTATTTACTTGCTTGGATTTATAAAATAAATTATATTCCTTTACTGTGGTTCACTGACAAAATGTTGATGAAGCTTATTCCCAACTTTCTTTTGAAACTATTCATCTGGTTGATTTTGTCATTATAATCTGCACTAATTATCAAAGTATTTTCTTTTTGTTTAAAAGCCTTCAAAAGTAGGATACGCGTATTAAGTCATCTAGTTCATAATGTACATTATGACCATTATTTTTCGACTAATTATCATTGACCTGGATGATCATCTAGCTATATCAAAAATTAATTGATATAGTATCTTACCAATAGCCTCTAGTTCAACAGTGGTGATTATTAATCGTTTTCCGTGAAATTTGATGGTCTAAGGTTGTCGTAGGTGGGCATTTCTGATGAGTCCCTGGTTCTTTATTGTTATAGAAAGCACTGTGTCACCGATACAAACAACAAATTAAAGCTAATTTCTATGAAGCTTCTTAGGTGTTCTTTTTTATTTATTTGCTTTTTATTCTAACTCATAATGCGAATTCGCCTTTTGTTTACTTGTTTGCTGTCAACTTCTCTAAATAGTAGCCGACTTTTTCACGTAACGTAATAAAGTGATGTCCAATAAATTATCCACTGGAGTATTATTTTAATATTCATTCTGTTAATTTGTTTTAATATTTATTCCAAATTATACTAATCTCAATAAAATAGTTCAAATTTTTATCTCTGTTGTTTACAAAATCCCTACAATTAATTAAGAATTGTTGAGTTAGTCCATTGCATAATGTAGTAAATTTCTGTCATCGCTTTCCATAGGTTTGTTTATATTTAGATATACTATGTTACTCCGTTGAGTTTTATCGACTATTCAGCCCTAAGCTACACTACATACATGCGGTTTAGTGATACCATCCTCTCTTCATTTAAATCCGAATAAGTAGAACATAATTGGAATCTGACTTTTTGGCTGAATAATCACAATAAGTTAGCGTTTATTTTGTTCTTTCGTGGCCATTCATGAAGTTATCAGTTTTTTTGAATCCATTTGTATTGTAGAGTTCTATTATAATATACTATAAACTAATCACATTAGGATAAACGATAAGTAAATAGTAAGTAATGGTAATTCAATTTATTAAATACCACCTAAGTATGTAACTTGTTAATGTAATTTACTTCCCATTCTTAGATTCATACTCTTGCTTTCGAGTTACAATTTAACTTTGAGGGTTAGTAATACTACCTATTTACTCAGTCTGTTGTGGAATTATCAGAATCCATTGTTTAGTGGTTGAATATCGTAGGTCCTTATCACTTAAACGATTGCTCCGCAAGTTTGTAACACTTCATCAAAAACATTCGCCATGAACCTCTTCACTATTTAATTGGAAAATATATTCAGTCATCTGATGTAATTATTTTAGTCCACTGTTGAATGTCAACACACTCATTTGTTGTCTATGTACTACATCTATTTTAATTACCACAGTAAATATTAGTTTCACATTTGTTGTTCTACGTTTAAATATACTCTATAACAATGAAATGATATAACATTCGTTAATCGTTTCGTCTTAGCCCATATAAACTCAGTTGTTATTCGAATAACTGTCAAATAAATGGTGGATTTAACGATTATCATCTTAGTACATAAATAAGCTGCAATCATAATTTCCAGATAACATCACCTTTTTTTTTTAACTTTGTTCTTGTAAATATAACCAACAATAGTTAACATGATACTTCTATGCTTTATTCAGTTTTGAGTAAATTGATCAAGATCTGATTGTTTTCTTATTGCTGACCATGAACTTGTTGTCAACAGTATATTCATTTCTAGGATTATTCAAATTTGTGGATTAAATCCATTACAAGCTTATCTCAGTTGAGATGCCATAGAAAAAAACTATACATGAATTTCTCAGTAGTACGCACTCTGAATATGCCAGAAATCGAATCTTAGGTCTTTGGGTCCCATGTGTAACTCCTAACCATTAGAACTACAGCTTAGTTTAATTTCATGCTTAGCCAATTTACAATATAGCTCGGCGATCATCTGGTTTTATTAATGACAACTGTTTCACTTCCTATATTTTTAAAATCCACTAGTCACGATATCTCACTTGAATTCTAGCGATCGTGAGTGTGCAATATTTTAAATTAAACCAGTATCTACGATTTTCCTTTAACTAAATTATGGAACTAGTTTAATTTGTCAAATTACTCTTCAATGAATATAAATATTCAGAAACATTTTAGTTGCAATATTTAGTTTGAATCTTTTTACGAATTAATTCTTAGTTGACATTTCTAATGCTTTGTTTTGACTATTGATTGGATAATCTACTTTTCGTTTCTCTCAACATTCTTTCTTTTTTAGGTTGCGGTTTGAGTCGTTTAGTCAAATGCCATTCTACCTACGAACTAAATCAACCACCGGGGTTGAATAGTATTAGTAGTAGTCATAGTAGTACGTCGTCAGTTAGTAGTGATTACTCCACTGTAGATTCACCTACTATTGGCTCACATGATTCATCAACTGTATCTTCCAGCTCTGATGATGATTCCAAATTACATCGTTCTCCGAAATATAAACCGAATCGCCGATTATCAGCACATGATTCATCTCGGCAGCGTAATCCATTATCGACTCCTGTTCCGAAATCAATAATGCGATCAGATCAATCTAAATCACCCCATAAAAGTCACAGATCAACTAGTCTTTGTAAACCGAATTTATATCATACCCCACTCCGTTCTTTGACAAACATTCAGGGTGATTACGGCTCTCTAAATCATTTAAATTGTACCCCGTTTAATAAATATGTTACAAATAGCAATGCCAATCCTAAATTTGGACATAATCTAATAAATACCTATGGTGGTTCAGTACCTGTTGTAGGCAATCTGGACACATTACGTGAACCTGTTTATCCTCAGCACTCCGTAAATCAACAATCATCACGTGTTTATACAGCCTTCGACAGTATTCAAAGAAAGCCTCAAATTCCGTTTCAACCATCTCTATATTTCTATCCATCTACAGAACGAATACTCTACTCTCACCCTGTTCAAATGCAATCCGTAAATTATCTCGATAATCGGCTTGAAAATACTTCGTTTTCACCCTTTACTCCTTGTGATGCCTCCACTTCTTGCATGAGGACAATGACGTGCAGTGCTTGTGGTGGGAGTGGTCAAGTACTTGATAACTGTAATAGCGACCGATTAGTTGAACCACCGCTTATTCGCCCTATTATTGGTTTGAGCCCATTATATCGTAAAACATCATCATCAGCCAGGTTAGTGTATTAAATTTACACTAATTTGATCATTTTTAAAATAATGTATCATATATATTTTGTGGTATGAATGCATTAAATGATTGTTAGTTGATACTTAACGCTGAATAGTACTCAAATCTCTTGACTTATTGTTTGTATACTTCTGGAATAATCAATCAGTCATTATTATGTTCATATTATGTGAAGCAATATTTTTAATAATATTTACTTTTAATTTTTATTAATCTACATATCAGACTACTACTACTTATAATTCTAATCAGTAGATTATGGTAACAACATTACTCTTTCTTTACATGTACGAGAATGTTTAAATCATTTCTAGACAGAATTCAGGATATTTATAATGACTTATATATTTAATAACTATGAATATCAATGGATTTCCATTACTTTAATATTTATTGTTTAAGTTGGATTGTAACTGGAAAGCGAAATCCAGGGCGCGCACTTCGTCCTCTTTGGGACTCGTCGGCTGGATATACCTTCATCCTAATGTTGATGTTGACACTGGGATTCGAACTCAGTCCGTTTAGTGCCAACTTAAACAATACTTGTGATTTATCGCTACATCGAAGCAATCCACTCGGGATGCACATATGGCAACAGAGACTGACCAGCTCCAGTTCAAAACAAATCAACAGAAAGATACAAACCCATCCTTATTCAATATTTATTGTTCAGTTAATGGCAATGCTTTTTAACTTTAATGAACAACATAATGAATTATATAAAACTCTTTCAATAGCGTTATCTAATGAATGAATTCAGTAGTTAGATCAGAAAGTAAAATGAGGAACTGTCTTTAGTTTGCTGAAAATAAGACCGTTATTTAGGAAGAAAAAAATCACGTTAATAATTACGTTTAAATCAGATTAATTTATTTAGTTCTGACTTGCCAGATCTGAATGAAGATAAGTAGTGGATTCTATTGTTCTGATGATTGATTTTGATCTCTCTTTGATCACTGTTAATGAATATTTTTTTTAATGAACTCTGGCTTGGTAGTTTGCACCCACCATCACGATACACAGCAAGCCAGTGACTTCATGGACTTAGGCCATGTTTTGATGTGGCTACCTCACTTCTTTTAAAGATAACGTAGCTTACTGATGTCTAAGTAATATTTTTGAATATAAAAGAATAATCTAAGAAACTCTTAGAATTTCCTGAAGTATTTTTGAAATTGTAGCTATAAAAGTCACTCGTTGTACAGTTTATGTTGCACTTCACTACGTTTAAGTTGAAAACGCACATCATTTCATTTCTTTTAATTTATACCTATGCACTATATAATTTAATGATTTTGGTGTGGGTATGTTTAGACAGCACGTTTTACAAGTAGAACGCCTACTGGTCACATTATGGTATTCGTTGTATTTCTAAATTTGTTGTTTCTCTTGCTATAATTCGTATTCTGATAACATTCTAATGTTTATTATATAAATTAGACCTAAAGAATCTCGAGCACGTCCTTTAAGAGCTACATATCCTTATGGTGATAACTCTTTTTCACTGTCACCGCAAAAGTAAGTAGAGTTCAATGTTTGTATATTAGCTGCCTACCTGCCTACTATCCAATCGCAAAACACCCTGTTGTTTATTGTTTACCTTTATTCAATTTGCATGTCTTTTTATAATCTATTTGATTTTGTTGGAATTTTTCTGCATACAGCTTCCATTCGCCTGCTTTATGTTATGTTTTACGTGGTTAAACTTTTATATAATTACATGTTCCTGTTTATTGTATACTAACCTGATTTTTATGTCTACAAAATTGGTACTTGTAATCAGTTTGTTAGTCTTTTAATTTTTAATGAAGGTATGATGTAAATCGTTTCCTTTACCTCTTGTATTGCATGCTTTTGTCATGTATATTTTATTTCTGCACACTTTGATCTGGGTTTATAACAATCAGTAAACGTAAAATTTAAGTTTTGTAAATGTAACTTGATACTACTTATCAGTAGTCAAAATTATTATCCACGATTTGTTTATATTCTGGTGACGAGAAAAAAGGTGATAAAAAGTTGTCATACTTTATAAATTAAGTTACAACTGTTACTGACTATTTGTATTCATTGGTGACTGCAAATCAACTTGTAAAATGCAACAAAATGTCATCACTTTGTACGTTATTTCAAAATGCTAATATTATGCTTGCTAATAAGTAGTATAAATGTATATTCTATTTTTGTTTTCTAAACTATCATGAAGTCAGCAAATTTTTATTTATTATGGCTTTCTCCTTTTATCATTCTGTTTTCTCCGACTCTATTTATCCCGTATTTATAGAAAATGCATTTCTTTACTGATTCATATTATTTATTCTTTTAATTCCTGGAGTATGTTTTAACAGCTTGATGAATTGTTCAGTTCTTTTTTAAAGAAATTATTTATTTACTATTTAGCATTTCAAAAATCATGAAAAAATAATTTTGTACTTTTCATTTGAATACTGCATAAAATGATTAGTATTTTAGAGATTTTTCATCCAATTCATCAGTTTCTATAGGCATTAAATGAATTGTTCTCAGGTTTAGTCAGTGCCTAAGTTTCATATTATTATTTAGTGTGTGTAGACTGTGAAATACTTAGTTGGTTCAATAAATCTTTCTTATTCGTTCAGAAAATTCATTGAAATGATTGCATAAGCCGTTGTCCTTAAGCTAGTGATTGCTAAATAAGTGTCATAAATCTTATTTATTTGTGACATATTCTTAGAAATATATTAGAATTGTCATCTTCATCCTTGAGGGTTGTTTTTATCTCAAGTTTTTTCCCTTTATGTTATTCTCGTTCCTTTTTCATAAACCTAACTGGAAAGAATATCTGTAAGAATAAGCCGTTGATTTGGAAACAAATATTTGAAATGTACTTCAGTTTACTTTATGTTTGACCATAAATAACTAGAAACCCTTAGAATGTGCTTATTGGAAAATAGATTTCTTAGTAAAGAATGATTATGTACTGTGCGTAAAGCGCTTGTAAACTTTAGTACTCTTCCGCTCGTTATTTTCGTCAAGGTATTTGTCGTTCATTCATCAGGTTTTACGTTTGAGTCCAGCTCTACCTACATTGGTTTAGGTAGCCTGATATGTTCCTCACTTAGCACTAACGTAAAATGCTATTCAAATCCGTATTCATGCATTTGCACGTGATAAAGTAATTATATCCTATTATCCCATATCGCATCGTGTTTTTGTCACGACTTTCATATGTTACGTTTGTCCAATGACGTTTTTGAACTGGTTTCATTGTAAAGTATGATATAAACCCGTATTGTATTTATTTTTATGCTGGGTACATTTATGATATGATAAAATGACTATTATGCTCCGAAATTCAGTTTGGTTGCTATGTGTTTAAATAGAACGCATTTCAGTTGATTGGAAGTCTAATGCATTTTCAACGGTTTAACGTTACTTTTCCTCCCCTGTCTAAATAACTAATTTTGTAACCAAATAATTAACCTCCCAATCATTCAATAAGAATCCTTATTACATCCTACTGTTTCTCCCTTTTGTTTTAAGCTTATTTGAAAATGAAAATTCTCGTAGAAACGTCGTTTTTAATTCTCCTTATCATCATGAAAATTTAAGACGAATCGATCAATCCACAAGGCTCGGATCACTGTATGTTTTGTATATTTGTTTTGATAATATTCGAATTTCCCATAACAAAAATAAATTTAGAGGTGAAAACAATGTCATATTATGCTAAAGTGCAATGATATATTTAAGTTTTATGTAGCGCTCGGTTATAAGTGATTGTACACAGTGTAAAGTTTTATATTGGATACAAAATTTTGTTTATGCATTTACATCATTGACTTTCATCCAGGAAACCACTAATTGTTACTCCGCTCTATTGTTTTTAGTTGAGTATATTTAAGTAGTATAACTAATCGGCATCAAATAAGTATATTTCACAATTGAATACATGGATATTTACTTGTTTAGTAAGATGCATAATTAAAACAGTTTACTATAGATGCTATAATTGAACTTAGTAGAATATGTTTATTATCATAACTTGTTAATCGAAATGCATCGTTATTTATTAATTTTAAATTTTATTGTTTTATTAAATGATTTGTGTATTTGAATATAATTTGGCTTGTACTTACTTTTATAGTTCTGAAGCTAATAAACATTCTCATTCAAAACACAAAATTCTTTCAAATCATGGGCATGTTTCATCATGTCGTCCAAAGTATTCACATCATCCTAACAGAAATGGTGATAACAATAATGATAATCATAATAACAGTAAGAATATTGGTATGATGTATTCGACTGAGGATAATAATTCAAACACAACCTCTATCGACAAACATTCAGATCTTAAAAAAACGTTTCGAAGGAATACTCAGGATTCTGTAAGATTTTAGTCATTCCTTAATTGTTCTATTGGTTATATAATTTTTACTGAATAATTTGTAATTTTAAGTATTTTTGAAGTTGCATCAGAACCGTAAGATAAAGTAGTAGTAGTAGTCTTTGTCATCATGATATCAGTGGTCATAAAAAGAATAAGCATGATGTTTCAAGAGAAAAGTAAAATAATAAATAATTCTATAGTCGAGAATCTAGGAGAAAACAAAGAACGTGTACTTCTAGATTATTACAAACCAGATTAGCAAACGTCTCTAATCGTTGCCGACGATATTCTACTTGATTCCTATTAGGCAGTCCGCACCTGCCGATGCAGCTAAAACTACCAGTATTTGACTTCGTGAATTCATGTCACGTTTCGTTTTGGTCGTCCCTAACTTTTTTCTGTCGTGCTCCTATGACACAATGAGGTAGGCTGTGGCTGAGTACATTTGATGCTTTTTCCACCCACTTCATTCGGTGATGACCACAAATAAACCAACCAACTTATTAGCTATGCATCGTGTAAAATTTAATTTAAGCTTTACTTACTCGATAATTCGGACAGACGCAGCAACATTTCAAACATAACAAAGGAAAATAAGTAAGAAGGAGAATTTAGGAATACAATATTTAAATGGTATGTTAGCTTCTTAATGTGTGTATATGTTTGCACGTCACAACTGAATATACTGGTAAAATACTTACCATGTCTCCTGGATTGTATTTAACCTGTTGTAATATGTTATCAACCTTCACTTTGAAACACCCTAACCCTGTAATCAGTTATTGGAGGGGGAGGACTGGATAACAGTTCTTCTTCTTTTGAACACTATAAAATGTCCACCCTTTCTTTCTGAAGATCAATGATTTCGGTTTCAGTATTTTTATTATGTAGCTGTGTTTGGAATACGATGCTTACATTTCGTCTCATTTATTATACCCCAGCTAGATTTACTTGCATCTTTGTGTTGATGTTTACACACTCCGAATACTATCGTGTTATTCATACAGTCACTAACTTATTCAACATCTATGGAAGTAGTTGAAACGGCAACTGACACTGATCAACTGGACTCTTAAATATCGAAAATGGAAAATTGTGTTTTTAGACGTTTGTTCGAGCCCGGTTTTTTTTCAATAAATCGTCTAAAAATATGCCATAATTTGTAAAATGAAGCATAATTTAATGTTCAGTGTTTGATTGTATTGTTCTTTAGATAAATGCAAACTCCTTGTGATGCGTTCCTTTAGTGTAGTTACGATAATAATTTTAATTTCTCTAATTTTAATTTGTTTTTAGACAGACAAATGTTTTCATCCATCACAGCAATCCTCATCATCATCGTCAACCTTGTTACCAACTTCATTAGCTTTACAGGAGATTTTAAAAGCTGCTTCATCAACTGGTCTATTAGCTCAAAAACTTCGTTGTAGTTTAGAAGATTTATGTAAAACTGAATTAAAATAGATAGAATATTCTAACATTTAATTTTATTGTGTATAGTTGTGTGTATATTTTCTTCTATTATCTATCTCTATAGTATTTTCACCTGATGTCGACTTACCTCATGTATATCGACACGTGTCTGTGATTGGGATTTAATTGTATTTGTTCAACATAACCTTTATTGAAATAGTACATAGTAATTTTCATTTGTTAACGCATTGGTAGTTATATATATATACATGCATTCTCATTATATCGTTTTCTATAAATAATTGTTAGTAAACATTGTATCTTGTATTTTACTTACATGTGTTAAGCACATTTATTATTCTCACCTTAACTATATTGACTTTTGTCTTTACTATATTCTTTTCAATTTCTTATATTCTGCTTTTTCTAATGATTTATTCTGTATTGCACACTATTGAAACAATATCTTCTTGAATGAAATAAGTATGCGTACTTATTATTAATTAACCTCATTCATTTGCGAATATGTGGACCGTTATAAGTTATTGCTGTCTTTTGAATATATCACTTATACATACATTGATTAATATTTTAGGATTATTATTTTATTCACTGAAGCATGTATTCTGTATATTTGTCATTATGAAATCAGTAGTAACTTATTCATTTTTTGTTTCGTTTGTTTAATTTACATAAGTAGACTATTTTTCAATTGAACAGTATTATTACATATTCTGTTTACGAAGACGTTTTCTTCATGGTTCATCTATCATTATTATTAATGAAATCTTTACCCTTGATTCATGTTACTTGTAATTAAGTTGCAGCTCTGTTTTTTTTTCATTTCTTTATCTGTACTTATCATTGTTTCCTTTTCTTTTGTTTGTTTATAATATACTAATAAATAATAAGTGAGATATTTCATTTTGTGAAATCTATAACCATAAAAGGTATTTCTAATGTTGTACTCAATAACCAACTACTTTGAGATGACGGAGAGAATTCGCAGTTTAATATGACTGCTGTATCTGAGCAGGGATGGCCGATATTATCGATTCTTTTATTTGCGGCGCTTTGCCTTACAGCTAGCAGTCAGCCTTGCCTTAATCTATTGCTCAGACACAATCATCCGACTGATTCATCAAGAAGCCAATAAGTCATACGCATATATTACAATAACAATAAACCAATAATTGACTCATATGTCTGTCACACTATATTAACCAGTTACCTGTCTTCTTTCAAATATATCAATGACAAATCTGGAGTGCTTTATAATTGTTGCTTTCCAGGAAAGTGTTGGGTAGAGCCAAAAAAACCCTTGCAACAAGTTCACAAAGGCGTAGAAATCAATAGAGAAAATTGTGTCCAATCAGCACGCAGATAGTTTTTACCAGAAAATTCTAGACCAATGAGAAATCACGTGATGCATCTCTGATTGGACAGCTATCTTACTACTACTGTGTCTAGTAGGATGTAGAAAACTCTAGAAGCCTGAAGGACATTTATTATAATATAAATATCCTAGTTTTTGTACATAATGGACACCTTGCAGTAAAGTGTTGTTTTTGCCGTATTTTGTGTCTTCTCTCTCGTGTTCACGTTGAAGCGTAGTTTTAGCCTGGGGGTCGAGTCAAAGCTTAGGAGTCAAATCAAGCGGTCTACTTAGACGAGATTAATAATTGACTACAGGGATTTTCGCGGTCGAATAAGAATCTAAACCACGCGTCACAACAAATTGGCGACGGGAAATTCGGAAAATTAGAGAAAAAAATCATCATGAATATTACTTTAGAACAACTAGAAGCTTATATGGAGCGGCAAGAAAGGCGGTTCGAACAATCTCAAATAAGAATTATGGAAACCTTGATGCAGAAAATGCTCCTGAACCAAGAAAACCCAAATTCTAGTGAACTCCAGCTATCACATAACGATTCAGTCATAAATTCTATTCATGAATTTCATTTCGATGGTGCAGCTGGTGTCACTTTTGACTCGTGGTTCAAGAAATATGAAGATATGTTTCGCATCGATCTCTGTAGACTGGATGACGCTTCAAAAGTTAGAGTACTCCTAAGAAAACTTGGGACAGTGGAACACGAACGCTACAGCAACTTTATCCTACCAAAGAACCCACGAGACTTTAGTTTTGATGAAACAATTCAAACCCTGTCTCAAATCTTTGGGGAACAGTCATCTTTATTTAATATCCGCTACCAATGCTTGAAGATTACGAAAGAACCAGGAGATGACTGGGTAAAACACGCAGGCATTGTGAATCGAGAATGTGAGAGGTTTAAGTTATCCTCCATGACAGAAGATCAGTTCAAATGCCTAGTATTTGTCTGTAGCCTACATTCACCTGAAGATGCTGACATCCGTACAAGAATTCTGAGTAAACTCGAACACTGCCCGAACATGACCCTACAGGAAGTAACCACCGACTGTCAAAGGTTAGTCAATTTAAAACATGATACTTCTTTGATAGAGAGTGGTGACCGATTCCTTCATGTCAACGCGGTCGAGAGAAAAGACTTGCAGGGTTCCAGTGCCCAGAATCATCGTAATGACAGCGATAAGCCACCATCTCCATGCTGGCTGTGCGATGAGTGGCATTTCAAAAGATTCTGTCCATTTAAGAACTATCGGTGTACGACATGTTTTAGAAAGGGGCATAAAGAAAACCGCTGTAAAACACGAAAACACCGCCGTCCGAAGGTCTACTCAAAAAGATTCAAGCCAAGAACTGCCAAAGTGACAGTAGCTTTCAATAAGACCGGTTCTCATAGTCGCAGAAAGTATGTCTCCCTCAAAATTAATGGTTATACTGCTCGTCTCCAGTTGAAACAGCTTCCGACATAACTCTCATAAGCAGAAAAACGTGGGATAAGATTGGCAGACCACGAGTATACCCTACACAACAAACAGCACGTAGTGCGTCTGGAGGTATGCTAAATATTGCTGGTGAAATACACTGCCAAGTCACAGTCAAGGAAGCGACGGAGACTGGAGTTATATTTCTTACAGAACGCCCATCACTCGACTTATTGGGACTCGATTGGATAGAGAAGCTGAAGTTAATGGATCGTCCCATAAGCGTGATCTGTAATAATGTCAACACAGCGAAAGTAGACGAGATAAACCCGAATCATGAGCTTCTAAAGCGACATACAATAGTATTCAGTGATGGACTGGGAGAATGTACTAAATTCCAAGCTACTCTCATCCTTCGACAAGGAGTAAAGCCAGTGTTTCGTCCTAAAAGACCTGTTCCATATGCCGCACTTCCAGTAGTTGAGCAGGAACTTGAACGACTTCAGAAAATTGGTGTTATCGAACCGGTGAACTTTTCAGAATGGGCTGCACCGATAGTAGTAGTGAAGAAGACTAATGGCAGCGTCCGTCTATGCACCGATTACTCAACTGGTTTAAATGAAGCCCTAGAAACTCATCAGTATCCATTACCTCTACCTGAAGATCTTTTTGCTGAGCTGAATGGAGGCAAGCTGTTTGCCAAACTGGATTTATCAGAAGCATATCTGCAGATCCCTGTTGCTGATAGGTGTAAAGATCTGCTTACCATAAATACTCACAAGGGCCTGTTCCGATATAACCGACTACCATTCGGAGTCAAGACTGCCCCATCCATATTTCAGCAAGTGATGGATACCATGCCACAAGATCTTCCTGGTTACGACTTCAAAATTACATCGAAACGCCATAAGAAGCAAATTGTCAAGCTGCAAGTAAACCCGAAGAAGAAATCTTATTTTTTAAAAGGAGGGAGGTGTTGGGTAGAGCCAAAAAAACCCTTGCAACAAGTTCACAAAGGCGTAGAAATCAATAGAGAAAATTGTGTCCAATCAGCACGCAGATAGTTTTTACCAGAAAATTCTAGACCAATGAGAAATCACGTGATGCATCTCTGATTGGACAGCTATCTTACTACTACTGTGTCTAGTAGGATGTAGAAAACTCTAGAAGCCTGAAGGACATTTATTATAATATAAATATCCTAGTTTTTGTACATAATGGACACCTTGCAGTAAAGTGTTGTTTTTGCCGTATTTTGTGTCTTCTCTCTCGTGTTCACGTTGAAGCGTAGTTTTAGCCTGGGGGTCGAGTCAAAGCTTAGGAGTCAAATCAAGCGGTCTACTTAGACGAGATTAATAATTGACTACAGGGATTTTCGCGGTCGAATAAGAATCTAAACCACGCGTCACAACAGAAAGTATGTAAACAATGCTGACCTTCCAAATGACTTAAAATTTTTTATCACTTTACTAAAATCATTATATATATAAAAAACACTCGACATCACGAATTGGTTTGAACTAGACAACCACTGATCACCAGGAGCCACTGGACAGTTGTTTCATACTAGTTTGGGACTGTTCTGCAGTGCGTATCCACAATCCTTTCAGTGATCGAACCCATGACCCTTCGGCTCCGCATCGAAAGCCTTACCACTAGACCACCGAGTCAGTCAATTCATGATACGTTTACGCGACCTTATCCAATTCCGTCAGTAGGTAACAGATTCACACCTGACACGGTTGAACTGGTCACGTTCGCCATGAAGCCGGACGGTCCTGGGTTCGATCACTCACGCGATCATGGATTCGCGCCGATGAATAGTCCCATACTAGTATGAAACAGCTGTCTAGTGGTACCAGGTGATCGGTGGTTGTTTAATTCAGACCAATTCGTGATATGAAATTGATATTTAACAACCTCCACATTCGTCTAATTACAATATAAAACTATTATCATACGACTAGTAATTTACTTTAAGCACAAAATCTAACATTTATTTCGTACTAATGTTTCGATACGTTTGATATAGATGTTAACAGTTGTAATTGTTCACGCGTTTATTTGACTAGTTTTTCGAAAGGACATACTTAATAGCCTCTGAAACGTTTTCTTGATTGACTGTATTTTAGAGTAGTCTTTTTTAAAAGACTTGTGGGGTTTCTATGATCAATTCTCAATAAATCTATAACTAGTTACTGTAACTATTTATTCGAAAATCCAACTTCCTATTAGATTATAAATATAAAGTCTTCTTATCAACGCTATAAAATGAATATTTTGGAATACTTTCGTTGAAATATTTAGTAAATATTTCATTAGATTTATCATTGTAAAGGCAGTGCTAGTTAATTTGATAATTTATTGCCATAACGTCTACTGAATTGAAATTATAGTAGTTATTATGTTCTATGTCTTAAGCACAAATGTTTTGTTGCATTAAGTGAATACTTTGCTTTTATTTTACTATCAATATGCGATTGTATATCTGTCTATCTACGAATGATTCCTTAGTAGTAAACATCACTTGGTCATACCTATACTAAGTTTAAATAAAAGTTACAAACATAGTGATTATCCTCCATAGAGATCAATCATATGCTTCTTTTTGATTATGGAACTATGGCATACCATTGTGATTTGTTATTTCGTTGCACCGTTACATACTTTTAAGATGACAATTATTTAACAGCTTAAATATGTTCTAAAATCGGTTTAGGTTTGAAGCAACTGTAGATTATGGTCATGTACACCTTCAATTATTGAATGATAAATATTGACAGCGAATCTTATCTCGCTTGTTTTACTAAAGGATTTCGTAGGATTCATTTAAACGTTTCAATGAATTTTACTGAAAAATAGCAAACAGTATAAATACTTGTTATGGAGTTCGATTGGGGCTGATATAATCGATTAGTATGACCAAATGATTGGTGCGATCTTGCGCGTACGAACTCACAATAACAAGCGCCAATAAGAGTTTCTAGCCGTTCACTGGACGTTTGCTTGATGCCTACTTAGTCTTAAGCCGGAAACAATAGATCACAAGATTGACGAACCAACCAAACTGAATCGTAATGCATTTCAAACATTCTTTTATATATACATAAAACCATACCACACCGTCAACCAATTAGAAAACTGACAAAGTAGGAGCAATGGTGAATGTGAACTGCAGCAACGTATACACAATCAATTAACCGTAGTTCATGAATGAGAAATGATATACTGACAGTTAATCCATTAAACGGAAGGTTATGGCAAGCGAAATGTCAAAAACAGGCACAAAATGCCCACTTTTCACACAGTCAAAAACAGTTCGTCAAGATAATCAATCTTGTTTACTTGTCCAGCATATCAATACTAATCATTTAGTGTAGTTGATTCTAATCAAGCCTAATGATGTATATATAATTTAGTCATCCATGCATTCCTCTTTAACTCCTCATGGAACATGTCATCCATTGAGATTCTCAACCAACTCTATTTTAAACTCCCTTTTCATTCCTCTGAAATCTGCCTCCGATACTCGACGCAATGTGTTTATTGTTTTCCCTATTTTTCTTTGACCTTGATGATTCCAAGTCAGCGTTTATCATGTGATGCAGTTTGGTGATTTCCTCAATGTTTGTTCTAACCACTTTTGCGTTTATTCCTACTTTCATCCTCACCTGGAAGTTGGTTTATTGTCTGCCACAATAGGTTCTTGTCGATGGTACCTACGCAATAGATTTGGAGTAATTTGAGTAGCCAACTGTTTACAAATGTCTCTAATTTTTGAATGATATTTTTCGTAGTTCCTAAGTTTCACCTCTATACAATAGAACTGTCTTGACGTTTGTGTTGAACATTCTTACTGTGGTGTTAGTTGGTAGCTGTTTTGAGTTCGATATGTTCTTCATTTGTAAAAATGCTGCTCTTACCTTTTCCATTTATGTCTCTATGTGTGTATTAGATCGCCTATGCTTATCAATGATGCTGCCCAGGTATGTAAAAGTTTCCACATCGTCCAGAGCTTCACCTTCAGGCATAATTGGGTTGGTTTTGGCTGTGTTATGTCTTGGGATCTTGTTTTTTCTGTTGTGTATGTTGAGGCTGACTGCTGGTCGCATAGACTTCTGCCACACTGTCCGTTTTCATCTGCATTTGTTACTGTGTGTGGTGTCGAAGTGTTAGATCATCTGCTAAGTCCAAGTCGTCTAGTTGATCCCAAGCTTTTCACTATATTCCATGTTTAATTGCTTACCAAAAATGTCAATTTTAGATAAATTATCGTTCTAAAATATGTGATGTCAGTGATTCATTTACTTTCGTTTACGAATGAACCTTGATCTTTGTTTCCTTATTGATAACTGTTATTCTTTTATTACTTTCAGCAATCTTTAATTACGAAAAGATCCAGTCTATTTGATTGATATATATTTCATGTTTTGAGTTTATTACGCACTAATTTTATAGTTAACTGTCATTGATATCTATTATTAATCAAGTTAATATGTTTATAAATTGTACCTTTTTTTACAATTAAGCTAAGCATTAGAAGTTACATGAAACATATCAAACATTGTAAACATACAGAATTACAAATTGATGCAATTTGAAGAAATGAGAGAAATTTCCAGAAAAGTTAATTTATCAGTTAGTACATGTCATGTTTCATATAATTTGTTTTATTTATTAACCTGAAAATATCGTAAACATCTAGTTATATACAATGAAATGAATCTATTTTATTTCATTTGGCTCTTATCAATTCCTTACAACTTTGTAATTTTACTATATCAAAGATTTTCAACATAATTGTTTGATTTAATATATATAACACTGTATAATTATTTAAATTGGATTGTGGCGAAATGCACGTACTAGATTCCACTTAGTAACCATATTCCAACTTAAAGTATACTTGTGAACTGTTAGGGATTCCTAATCCCCAAAGATACAATGATTGATTTAATTAAACGAAAGAAGTTGTATTGATTTTTTGTAAGCTTCATTTGTAAACTTTCATCATATTAACTTGATTTTAATATGAGTCCTACTTCTGAGTACAGTTTGACAGTATTTCATTGTATTAATTAAATGTTGATGACTTCACTCGATGAATAATACTTATAAATTAATTGATATAAAAATCAATGTATTTATGTAAATAGAATTCGCAGTTCACTAGTGTTGTCTGGTTAGCTTGTGTTCTTTCTTATTTTCGGCTTGGAGTTAAGTGGGCATAGGGCGAACGCACATTTATCGACTAGGCACACTTCATTCGGCATTTGGTCAACCACCCGCCAATTTTCACGCACCATAACATGAACTATCTGTAAATCGAAACAATTCGCTCAGGAAACACATCTAGCAACAAAGAATGATCAATTTCAGTCCAATGACAAATCAATAAGAAGATTCTAAGATATATTCGAATTATTTTAAAATTATAACTGTCTAGTTAACATTCGAATAATGCATTCAATCGTTTAAGCATAAAGAGCTTCTTGTAGATGATTATGTAATTTTTAAATGTAAATTTGAAAGCATAGTTTCACAATATTTAATCATTTAATGATATTTAAAACAAATTCTATTTGAAAAATGAATTTCAATAATAGAAAAATATTTTTATTTCATACATTTAATTGATTCCATCTTAACATTCAATCATACTGTGTAATCTTTTCCTTGACTGTTGTGTAGATCTAATATATACGGTCAATAATGTCTTTTTTCTTCAACTATGATTTACATATACATACATTCTTTCTTTTGCTACATTCGAATGTTTTTTTTCTATATTTCTGATAATTCACTTTAGAAATTTCATATTCAGTGTATGATTAAATATTCGTTGAAAACATAGTTGATTTATACTTCTTATTCATATTGATACTTGATTATTTTAAGTATTAACTTGAAGATTGTTGAATCAGTCTACTTAACAACATGTTGGTAGTATAAGTAAATTTATGCATTGTAACTGTTTACAACTAATTGTTTCCTTCATATGAAACTTTATTATTAGATTGTTTAATTTGAAGCTAGTTGACATTACTACTATAAGAAGACAATTAAACAATTAACTGTGATTGTACACTATGCTCTTTCATTTTTTAATAGTTTCATAATTTGAAATTTACAAGAAATAAGTGTCCATGATTGCGCAAGAAAGGTAATTCAAGTTTTCCAAATTAATCATCATTCATAGTATTTAATAATATCATTTAATTAGTACATTGTTCCTACGGCTTACTTCAAAGGTTTCTATATTAACAAAAATGTATATCCATAGAAAGCTAATTATTCGTGTCCTTTATTATATTTTCAATAAACAGAATAAACTTTCATACTAACTTTATTGGTATGTTTTAACAGAAAGCATAGGCAGTTAATGCTGATATTCTTAATTCGTATTCAATATGTTCACTATTTATATTATAATAGTTTATTATTTATGTTATATTGCACTTATTTTTTGAAGCCTTATACTGAATATATACACAAAGGGATTCATCTTGAATCCTTAAATTATAACAATGTTAGGTATAGCTATATATGTATAGACATATGACTTCATATGGTCATTGAGGTATCATCAATAAACCACCTATACATTGTTTCTTTTGCTGATATAAACTGTGTAGATACACTATAAAGAGTTATTGTCATTTCTTCCTCAATCACAAAATGGGCTTCTTTAGTTAATTAATTAATTTATACTTATAACAATAAAATTATCACCAGTCTCCATAGTTTACTTACATTTACGCATTAACATTAATTTCTTACAACTATTTCCTTCCTTTGTTAATTGAATAAAAGGTTTCTTCGTCAATTCAATCGTGCACTAATTACATCACTCGTTTCTTACATAATCTGCTTAGAAGAAGATTTATCAAAAAATTCGCAAGAAAAACCATATTATTTGTTTAGGTAACGAGAAACTATTGACCTAACATTCAATTCTTAACTGTTTTATGATTACGTAATGACTATTTATCTTAGGTAATGTTGAGGAAGTCATTTATACAAGTATTTGTTGCTAATGTATCCAGTTATCACTCTTTGTATGTTCTACTTTAGTAAAGATTGATGAGTATTTTATTCAATGAGACTACTAAGCATTGATTATCACATTCTCACTATGGTTGCAATCTCTGTTGCGTATTAAACTTCTAAGTTTAATCATTTTCCAAAAAATCCACTGAATTTTTGTAACAATTTTCTGGAAAGAGTTTTACTACTTACAAGTAAGCTATTTTTTTAAAAAACAATTTTTATCCATTTATGACGTTAGATTAAAAATTGAATGTGTTGTTCATTATTGCAAGATAAAGTTAAACTAATAAGTTATGTAGCTTCTTAATACGTACTTTCTTCTGTCAGTACGTTGGAATTAACTTGTTATGTCATAATATATCAATAGTTCATTCATTTTTCCACTCAGTTTATGTAATACAAAGAAAATCATCGTAATTTGATAAATGCATTTTATAATCCAGTATCTTATATCATTTTAGATTATAAATGATTTTGTAAACTGCCATCATGACAGAATGTTCTAGCTAAATTACAATTAAATTTGTAAGGTGCATTCAAATTACACTAAATAGTATTACGTAACTTACTTTTGTAAGGCGTTCTTGTACACATGACGAATGTGTCAAAAATATTTTTTTTCTAAACAAACTAGTATTTTAAAGATTTCTTCTAGTGAAATTAATCTTTTATTTGAATTTTGTCTGCTGGTTTCTGCTCTGCATATTAGTTCTTGAAATACTAACAATTTTAACACCATCCTCCGTCGTTGAGATCATTGAAGGCTCAAAGCAAAACATAAAAAGACGAGATTATAAATTTTATTCTAATTTTTAATTGTGCACAGAAACTGACTGATGTTTGTAATTTTAAAGTAATTAGAATGCATTTTTTCAATCAAAGCCATGGACGAGAAATAATTTCAGACTTTCAGAATTTTTTAAAAGTTATTAAAATACATGCTATTTTCATTTCCAACTATAGTAATTTCTTGATATTGAACAAATGTTGTTTATTACCATTGATGATACATGAGACGTTACAAACTGAATATTCTCATAGGTTTGTCTGTCTGGACTTAGTAACCTAGTGGTGAAGATGGCGGCGTTTATCACAAAGTAAACTAAGTTCGGGTTTCGATGTGAACATCAGGCACATTTAACTGATGAATCCCGAGTAGAGCGAAATGCGCGTTTTACATTCCGCTTGCCAGTCACTATGCGATTTAAATAAATACTCGTATCATTGATTTTTTTCATCGGTTCTTTTAAATATCACTAAGCAGATATAATAAGTTATATATGAAGTATTATATATATCGGATGTGATTTCTAGGTACTTATAGGTACTAATATTTTGCTTTGATTTTTCCAGAACTTAAAGAAATACAAAATATCTGTCTGAAGGTTAATGACAATATGTTTCTATAAACACATCAGACCCCCCCCCCTCAACAGTTTTCGATCACGATGTTCTGGAGTATTCTATTACTACCGTGGTTGATGGGTGTTAAACCAATCAATTAATCTTGTAACAGGATACATTCCAATTGGGGATATTTTTCAATGTGAATTGGTGATTCGTACAAATAAATTGTTTTATATTTTACTAGTTTCTTTTCACTTACTTTATAGTTCATTGATAATATCCTACTTATTGGAAGTCTCACAGAGCTACAGATGTACATCAATATACATACATTCGTATATTACACTCTTATTATTAATATTATTGTTTATGTATGTATTGCACGTATTTAACAGTACCTACCTCTCATAGTGATAGTTACATAGTTTATTTGTTTACAATAAAAAGAAGATTCTTTTATGAATTAACCGATATTCTGATAAACTAATTTTGTGTAATCTGTTTTTCTGACTTCATTCGAGTAAATAACGGAACTTCGATATCATATAGTCAATTTATGAATAACTATCGTTATGTTATTCATTCAGATAGATTTTCTATTAAGGATAAATTTATTCAAAATATGATAATGTTGTCCTGAATTCTACTATTATTATTTTATGCTAATAGATTAAGTATGCTATAATCGGTTTCCTCTTGTTACCGTTGATAAATGATGGCATTAGTATAACTGTTGTACAACTGATTCATATACATGTTCATATCCAATAAGAAAGGCTTAGTGATGCCTAACGAATGGCGATGTATATTCTTGAAAAGTATTGATTTCATTAAGAAGGTGATAGAAATATGTTACTGATGACTACTACCTGATATATTCAAAAGAAATGACCTTATAAGTGGGATGTTATACAGCGTCAGTAATATGTTGCATACTTGGCAATGTCCAGAATCATTCTTTATTGAACACTTGACAAATAATTTACTTAAATCTTACTTTTTCACTGTGAATAGCCTGTAAAATTTCTTTCTATGTCTATATTGTGGCTGAAATATTTCAGCTTACACAGTCAATTTCGACCATTGAAAATGGAGTCTTTTAGCAGTTAATGTAAGCTTGATATCATGTTTAGTCAAGTTTGTTTACTTAATGTTCTTGATTTTGATTTTATAATATATTGTACTATCAGCGTTTATTTATAGCGAATATAGTAATACAAGTTTTAACTTTTTGTACGTTGGCTATCACTGATGACAATGGATAATCATCGTGCTATATCAAAAATTGGTGGAAAGAGTATTTTTCTACCATTGGATTCTGTCCCAATAGTGCAGTGGGTTAGGCGTTCACCAACGTGAAACCCATAGGATGGGCCATGAGTACGCACTGTTGAGGAGTTTCATACTAGGTCGAAACGGCTGTCCAATGCTCCCTGGTTTTTCAATGGTGCTCTACCGAAATCATTTTGTGACGAATTCAGACAACTTAAATTAGTACCAATCTCCACAAACCATCTCAAATCGATTGGTCGTTTGTTAAATATTTTGTTTTTAATAATTTTTTTCAATCATCCTAACTTCATATTTAATCGCTGTTGTATCATTTTTCACTTATGAACTAATACCACATGATTGTATACATATTACTCCTATTTTTTGTCATTAGTAAATTTGAATAATATTGATGTTAATGCTGTATTAGGCTATCATAGAATCTAGATTTACATGTATATATTTCGATCAGTATATGAAATATAATGCGAAATTCTTAATCTGAACTAGTTGGTTCAGCAATCTTTTGCTTTCAGCTTGGAGACATACAGTATCAAGACAGAACTACAAGTGTACAAATCTATTGTCTTTATTGGCGGTTGTGTTAGTCTCCATAAGATTATTAACTGTAATTATCTAGAATGAAGAACGTATTAATTACCATACTACATTCAAGTTTCATTCGAAAAGTCACAATAGCTGAGTCAGTAATAGAACAAACTAAGTATTTTAAATCTCATCGACAGTACTTATTCAATCATATCTGAATGTTAGCTTAATTCTAGTTTAGACAAATTATACAAATAACCATTTAATGCAGGTTATATGGTGTCAACATCCTGATATTAGATTATCAAACTGTAGTAATCTGTAGATATAAAATTATAAATAAAATGATCAAACCACGAATACAATCACGCGATAAATCATAAGTGAATAAATAAGTCTATTAAATTCTTGTGTACATTCAATAAAATAAGATGAAGTATTCATGTCGTTGTATTTTTTTCTCTCTTTATGACTGATATTTACATCATTTATTTCCATTCTTTAGAAGACATAGACTATTGTTTTACTACATGTAGGTGTTATGTATTTTGAAAATACACAGTACCCTTGATAATTGCTAATCACTGCACAGACATGTCTGCCTCGCAACTACCAGTACCCAAACCAGAATAGAGGAAAAACAATGATTGATAAGTCAAACAGGTAGAATCAAATCAAATTACTAACTAGTTATGATATTTTATCTTAAAATAATGCACAATATTAATGGTTAGCAAATTTGTGTATGTATATTCCCCTATTACGCAATACTAGATATGATTTGAAACAATTTTGTTATTGTTCGACATTTTTATCCTTGTCACATGAAAGTGAAATTAGTTATACAATCACAATAGATTTACAGTTTTATTCAATTGTCAAAAAATGAAAACAACAACCTTCCACATAATCGCTTGTAATTGTTACCAATAAACTGTAGACAATTCGGCTGTTCTATTTTCTGAATGTTTTCATTTCCATACACAAGTTTTCTGGTATACATTCTTTGCATTTTACTTATTCAAAACCTCGTTATTGTTAAACATACTATTGAATCCAATCGATTAACTAGTTTATCAACAGATAAAGATGATATTTAATATCTGATTTCAAAATTCAGTCATTTATGAACACTGTAGATGGTGAAAACATCAGTTCTTATCCGATCAACAATGTTAAGCAAAGTTGGATCTGGTTATTGTTTCCTAACTGTTGCTGTTACCATGTCGTTGTGGTCAGGCTTATCCATAGTGAGAAAACAATCACGATATACTGGTTACAATATTTGTCTTACCATGTCTGGTAAATAATTTGAAGAGTAATAAGAATACAAAACGACCTGATGTCGACGGTAAAGTTTCACCGTCGAAAATACAGAGGTGTGACTTTAGTAGAGTGTATCACTCAAGAAAATAGCACAATGGCATTATCTAGCCACAAAGAAAGATTAAAGTAGGAAAAGGTTGATCTTAAAAATGCGCGTTTTATCTTACTTCACAGATTTTTGTAAATGGCAGTAAGGACTTGACAAGTATTGAGCTAACAGAAGAAGAATCTCTCTTCAGTAATCCCTATGTCACCGGCTTCAAGCAGTTTACCCTCGAATAGTGTAGCCTTTCTTCTATGACATTAAAACCAACCGTAACTTAATTTACTTCAAAGGTACCTGAAGAAAGACCATTCCGTTGTGCGGGCGACTGGATAGTAATAATTACCCTCATACCTCGAAATCATCTTATTCGAAATCAAATCCCTACTCTTTCTAACATTAATCAGTGTAATTGATGTAGATTTTTGTATGATTGAAGTAGTAATGATGAAATAAAATAAAACTAAGATTTTTAATATTTTCGTCAGTGTGGTTTTTGCTGTTTACATCATAGATTAGTCGACTGGTATTCGATGCTTGATACATATCTTTCTGAATAAATAATGATGTGGAGAAATAAAAATCATTGATCATTCATACTGTGATCTTCTACAGTGTGATAAATGTATCAGTAGTGATTATAGAGCAAGTTATCTAACGCTAATAATGTGATTCATGTATCTAGTACACATTTGTGTAATCAGTCGTACTTTTTCAAAGCTTATAATGTTAAACTGTTGTTCAAACCACTTTAGGTTTTGTTAGGTTTAAAACTGAGAATACTTCTTAGACGATGAACACTATAACCCCTTACTGCTTGCACCACCAACAGACATAAAGCTTTTAAATGATGTTTAATAAATATGTATTTATCATTTTCGCTCCTTGTGGTTACTTAGACAAATACCACCGCCTTAGTAATATTGTAACTATGATTTTACTGATGTTATAAAAGTTGAATTAACATAAGCTTAACAAAGCTGTTTGTTAAATCCCTGTAATTCTAAGTAGCTCACAATGCCTATTTGTCTTAATCGTTCTTAATATTAGTATCATTGCTACGTGACATATAAAAATTGTTCATGCTTTATTTACAAGCATTAATTTGTCTATGATTCTTGGATCGAGACTTGAATAATATATATGAAGTAATTTTATACTAGTCCAAAACACTTATCCAATAGGTAACTATCGCCTACCTCTTCTTGCGATGATAACTGATGTGATAGTAGGCTGAAAAAGTAATTGGCTGCCGAACCAAATATGGTATCGGTTCATGAAATCTTTGACTGTTAGTTGAAATCATGTTGATAGATGCAGACCACTTTTTTGAAGTCCTCGTAATAATCGCTTTCAGTGTCTGGAGACAGTGAGTGATATGACTGACAATTAGTCACAATGGTACAAGCATAATTTATCTACTATTTTAGGTTTCATATTATTTTCTTACACATTTTTGACTTATTCTTCCATGTCGTATTTCATTGTTGTGGTATTCTTGTAAATTTGATCTTACTGTGCTGTTGTATTATGTCAACTTGAACTTATGTGATTATATGCATGATTATATGTGGTTTATCACTGATACTGTTTTTTTATAGTTATGTGGTTTATGTTAACTCGTGATATCAAATTCATCAGTGACTCCTTATGTTTAATTTTGATTTCCGATATGTCTTAAACTTTGTTAATAATAATAACAAGATACTACATACCTAAGTAACAAATTCTTCTGAACTAATCCGTCGGGTAACTACTTTAAATGGTCTGATTCCCCCTAAATTTTCAGTTGAAGTTTGCAAAGTAAACGTTTCTCGAAAGAATTCAATGACGGATCAACGCATTAAATCAATTTATTAAAATTATTATTTGTTACTCCCAATTTACTTTATCAATTCATCACTTGGCACAATCAACCATCAGATATTCCATATACATCATTCGTTATAAATGTCTACGAACAACGAGATATTTAATTATGCCACGCCATTATCGGTACAGTGTGGTTTTATAATCATTTGGCTGTTGACATTCATTAAAACTTTCAGAAAAGAAATCGAAATTGCAACTCCCAACATATCAGCAAGATATGAATATACAATTATTAAGTATATTGTTTGTTTGAGTTGGATTATGACTGGACACGCGTTCGGTCTTATTTGGGACTCATCAGTTGAAAGTACAGGCATCCCAGTGTTGTTGTTTGCTCCAGCACTTAAACACAGTTAATTTCCAAATACATTCCGATTATTAAGTGTTGTTACAGTGGTCTCATCTATGTCATTCAGTATAGGTAGTAGTAGTATGTTATTGCAAAAACATGTAAGCAGTTAATACCGTATTTCACGTTGAACAATTTGCGATGTATATTAGGGTTTGCATTACCTAGACATATACTAATTTCATCGTAAATAATTTTAGTATTGATATTGTGTTGTTGTCGTTTGTTCATGCAATGTTCTAAGTAGAATTGACGTTTTTTACTAAATCATATGATTTTTAAGTTGAATTTTTCATTAATGATGCAAATAAATGTCATTTATTGTATCTATAGAAAAATTTTCCTCTCACTTCTACAAACTATGTCTACAATTTATTTTACCTTAGTTATGAAGCTACTATAGAAAATCAAGGTTTCAAGACAGAAGTTTGCTAAAGTTAATAGTTGACAAGGCTTGACAAACTCTTTTACAAGTTGTATATCTTCTAAACGCATTGAAGTCATGTTTGCAACCTATGATTTCTAATGTAAACGTAGAATAATTAGATACCTTTGTTTAGTGTCATTTTAGACTTGAATTTGGAAGCTAGTTGATGACAGGAGAATTGGTTTAAAGTATATCAAACTACGGGAAAAGGAGTAGGTAGTTTCGATTAAACCATTGTGTTTTCGATCCATAAGTAACGAATTTATAGTTATTCAAACTGCTGATAATGGCGGCTTGATAAATGTAACAAGACACTATACATGTTGTCACCGATAGTGACCAATGAAGTCTACTTTTGTGACAGGTTACCCAACGATTGCTACTACTTTACTATATTTAGTAAAGTAGTAGTCATTCCTATTTCTCAATACATGATAAAATGTTTGTAGAATAGTAAAACGTTTAATAAAACTCTAATGAGTGTTATATGAAAATAATGACTGAAAAACCCAAGGAATTCAAACTAACTCTCAATAACAGGTTTTAAGCTTTGCCAGATCTGCTGAAAGAAGAAGAAACCACTATGGAGAACAACTGGAAAGGAATTAAAGAAACACTAACTTCAGCGTAGCAAGAGGCTTTGGGCTGCAAGACGCATCATCATCAGGAATGGATTTCCACTGAGGCCCTTAGCAAAATTCAACAAAGGGAAAACAAGAAAGCAAAAATCAACAACAACAAAACTAGAGCATAGGAAATCAAGGCACAAACTGAATACACAGAAGCGAATATGCAAGTTAAGAAAACCACAAAAACTGACAAGAAGAAATACATGGTCTTGCAACAACAGTGAAAAAAGCTGCAGAAGAAGAAAATATGAAACAACTCTATGACTCTACGAAGAAACTGGCAGGCAAATATAGTAAACCAGAGTGACCGGTCAGGAACAAAGAAGGCAAGCCAACCACCGAGATTCAAGAACAATGGAACAGATGGGTAGAACACTCTGAGGAACTCTTGAATAGACCAGCTCCACCGTACTCACCAGACATCGAAGCAGCATCTCCGAACCTCTCGATAGATGTCAATCCACCAACGATGGAAGAAATCAAGAAAGCCATCAGACAGATCAAAAGTGGGAAAACAGTATGACTATACAATATACCAGCTGAAGCACTTAAGTCAGACATAGACATAACGACAAGGATGCTCCATGTTTTATTCAAGAGGATCTGGGAGGAAGAACAGGTGCCGGCAGACTGGAAAGAAGGATACCTTATCAAGATACCAAAAAAAAGAGATTTGAGCAAATGCGAGAACTACAGAGGGATCACACTGTTGTCAGTACCAGGGAAAGTCTTCAACAGAGTGTTGTTGAACAGAATGAAAGATTCAGTGGATGCTCAACTTCGAGATCAACAGGCTGGTTTACGTAAGGATCGGTCGTGCACAGACCAAATCGCAACACAATCAATTGAGTGGAATTCGTCACTGTACATCAACTTAATTGACTATGAGGTGTTTGACAGCGTAGACAGGAGATCACTATAGAAAACTCTTGGACACTACGGCATGCCAGAGAAACTCATCAACATCATCCAGAATTCTTACGACGGACTACAGTGCAAAATAGTGCATGGAGGACAGCTGACAAATGCATTCTCAGTAAGAACCGGTGTCAGACAAGGCTGTCTGCTCTCGCCCTTCCTCTTCCTCCTTGTAGTCGATTGGATCATGAAAACCTCTACATCTGGGGAGAAGCACGGGATTCAATGGACAAGTAGGATGCAACTTGATGATCTGGACTTCGCGGATGATCTAGCACTTCTATCCCATACACAACAGCAAATGCAAGTGAAGACAACCAAAGTAGCAGCAACCTCAGCATCAATAGGCCTGAACATACAAAAGGGAAAGAGCAAGATGCTCAAATACAACACAGGGAGAAGCAACCCGATTGAATTTGATGACGAAACTCTGGAAGAAGTAGATAATTTCATGTATCTAGGAAGCATCATTGATTAACGAGGAGAATCCAATCCAGATACCAAGGCAACGATTGGCAAAGCAAGGGCAGCGTTCCTACAGTTGAAGAACATATGGGACTCAAAACAACTGTCAACCAACCTCAAAGTCAGACTCTTCAATTCGAACGACAAGACAGTTCTTCTGTATGGCGCTGAAACGTGAAAAACTACTACAAACATTCTTAGGAGGGTACAAGTATTTATAAACAACTGTCTACGCAAGATACTGAATATCCGTTGGCCAGAAATCATCAGAAACAGCCTACCATGGGAGAGAACAAACCAATTTTCACCCGAAGAGGAAATCAGAAAACGACGTTGGAAATAAATAGAATATACATTGTGGAAATCATCTGACTGCATCACGAGATAAACACTAACTTGGAACCCTGTTGGAAAACAGAAAAGAGGAAGTCTAAAGAATACATTGTTTTAAGAATTGAAGGCAGACATTGAAAGGATGAACAGCAACTGGAAACAGCTTAAAGGATTGCTCAGGACAGAGTTCAATGAAGAATACTTGTGAGCAGCCTATGCTTTTCTGTGAGGGGAAACGGGTGTAAATAAGTAAGTATATCACTTAATAAACAATGCATGGATGTTAATTTTTTTTAAAAATAGTACTTGCATATTACATTCATTGAGTGTATGTAACTGAAGAGAATGCAATAGAAATTCAATGAATTCATTGCATTTAGAATATATCGTCATTCTCGATTCACTTTGAGCATGTGACGGGGAAAAAATTTTGTATCAATATTCTCTATATCGTTTAAAGAATCTACATTAAGAAAGAAATGTAGACATGTATTGGTAAAATTTTTCATTCTTAGACTAAATAACTCGTCAATCCACTATGATCCTGTAGCTAATGTCAAGAACTGTTTTCTTCTTCTGAATTTTCTTTCAAATCATTTCAAAAAGCAAAGTTTGATAATTCGATTATCATCTATGTATGTGATCCAGGCATATTTCGTATCAGTTTTTTTCTTTCTATCCATCATTCAAAATGTTTTGATTTTCTCTTCGTTGTTTTTCTTAAAGCCAAAAAAAAAACACCATTTAAAAACTGAACATGATGTTTTTTCTCGTTGTGCTTAATCGAAGTTTTGTAACTGTATATCGATTTTTAAGGATATATGCCTTGATATGTAAGTTGATGCTTAAAGAAAATAATAATTTAAACAAATATGTTATTATGTAATAAATTATGGTTGGAATAAGAATTATGTATTAGGTAAATAGGAAATTTCTTAGTAAATTCTGTCAACATGCATTGACGTAATCTTCAATTGCTTTGACTGTTAGGTATTTTTCTTGATTTAATGATTTCGAATAAATATTGAACCTATTTGACATTTATTAGTCAATATATGATCAACGATAATTACTTTTAAAAATAATTTAGTAATACATTTAATGGTTAAAATATATCACTGTATGAAAGGAGGACTAGGGTGTGTGGGGGGGGAGGGTTGCGATAGTAAACAAGAGATCCTAGGCAGAGGTTTCTTATTTCTTGACACTCGTCAATCAGATGTTTCTGTAAAGTTTGAAGAAAATTATACTCGATAAAATGCTATCAGTACTATGAAAAACTTCATAAACATTAAACTTGTGCACCTTACAGACAAGTAGCGAATAACATAAAACCTAGATACAGGGGTTTCCCCCCGATTCTCTCCTAAATCACCTTTCATTTTTATGTAATGACAGTTATGTTATGTCATTTAAATTAGTATCCACATTATAGCTAGATGGATAGAATTTAATTTACACAATAAATTATCTGGTAAACATTGAAATGGTCTTTACGCAGTGATCAGTCAGTAAATAGTTATATATATATATATATATATATATATATATATGCAGTGTGTTTTACTGAAAAACATGGTCCTTATCAAACAAAAAAAGATTCTCAATAATGTTTGATCAAACCTGAAATATCAATTACTACAGAATTCATGCAATTTCTTGCTATCGGTTTAGGTAAATATTACACATTGACTGTGGTTAGACAACTATTATAATTCAGTATACAATAAACAGTTGTTTTTTTATATTATAGTTCTTCGCAATGCTTCATGTCAACACCCTGAATCAAATGGCTAACATTCAATGTCAATTATCTTTATAATTCTCAGTTGCCAAGTTCCTACTTTAATCCCTTTATGATATAGCCTTTACTGAGTTAATTGAAGATTACGTAATCTTCCGACGTTTATAAGACTTTTTCGGTGGACAGATATATGTTACTATAGTGTCTTCTTTTCTTCTTTGATGACAATACACATTACTCTGTAATCAGTATAATTCAGTTTTTCTTCTTCTATAAAGTAAATCTGTTGCATTTGACAGTAATTGTAACATAATCCAAAATTAGTAAATTAATATCGTTCAAGTTATAAATTACATTCAGTCATTATTATTATTCTAAGTTGCTATTTATTAGAATTTAAGTACTGGTACTTGCTACAATATAATCTAATCATAATAACTACTTAAGTGCTATAAAATGAGTAATATACATTTGTAAAATTCCAATGAGTAGAAATTAAAATTTCTGACGTTTCGCGGCTTAGTGTAAGTCGCTTTTTTAGAAAAATGAATAACCGAACTCATTGAAATTTTACAAATATATATTACTCATTTTATAAACAACCTATCCAATGCTCAATTTATTTGAAATTATCAAAGTTAACTTTGGTAATGATGTATACTTAAGTGCTAGTTGTTTTCATAGATTAAAGAAATCAAAAATGGATGTGTCACTGATTTTATCTTTCACATCCTGAAATTAAGAAATAGCTACTATAACCGAAATATAATGAACTTCAATTTTTTAGTTTTACTACTTATTTTGAGCTAAAATATTTGTAAATATTTTAATTTATAACTGTAATGCCTCACTACTTCTATTGTGTACAAATATCAAGATAATTAATCATAATATGAATAACTACAAATGTTCCATGGCCTATGTTTATTTTTAATGCCGATATGTATTTAGGATTTTTCGAGTGAAAATGTTACTTATTTACAGAATGCATGTTTATGTACTCAACTTTGAGTTACATTGTATGTAAGAAAGATAGTGATTGGTTACCTATACCTAAATTGGTTAAATTGTAACTTGAGCCTAGCACTTAATGATTTCTTTGTAATATAATTTCAATAACAGTTAGTTATGTAATCCAAGATGTGACTTGTATTAAACCTGGATACTTTCTAATGAGCACATTATTCTACCTATTAGGGTTGAACTTAACACTTATCGCTTTAAACATCACTAAGTTATCTATCAAGCGACCAGTTCACTTTCAAGATGAGAATAATTAGTGTGTAATAACAAATGAATATTAATAGTAGGATGAATTTGTATATTCCCATTGATTTTGTTATAGACTGAAGCTGGTCAGTCACTGTTGCTATATGTGCATCCTGAGCGGATTGCCTCGAAATAGCGAATATTCACAAATATCATTTAATTTGTATTGCCAGTCACAATACAAATTAGATGAATATTAAGTAATATCATCAAAAATTCTTGTTTTCACGGATTCAATAACTATTTTTTGAATATAAATTTTAACAAGGTTTGCTGAGGCAGGTAATACATAGCAGACAAAATATTTAGTGATATCAGTTTCCAGAATCATTAATAGTAAAATGATAAAATGTTTTTCTCTTGAATTATTCGAGTTTGTTCTTTAACACTTTAAATGAAAGAAATGCAACATGATATTTCATATTCCATGGAACATTTTCAGAAGCTGTTATCACATTCAGGACAGATTCTATAATTGCACTTACGTTATCATCATAGCTGATTTTAAGGCACAACGTAGTAGATTTTAATCTTAGTCATAATTTATGGTAATAAGTAGCATAGATAAAATTTAGTCACAATTCATAGGCACATTTTGTAATTTTATTAACCAATCACATTTAACTTTCTAATTAGTATTATTACTAGACGATGTTGTATAGGTGGAGGGGAGGAAGAGAAGAGGGGAGGGGGGGTAAACAGACTGAAATTAAACAGCGGAAATTGTCGTTGTTTTAATTGATTTCAGTGTTGATTTAAGATTTTCAAATTTTAGTATCTAATTGTTCCTTTATTTAAACGTAAAATTTGATACAACTGATCACCAAAAATACATGTGTCAAACATAATTTTAAGATGAAATAAAAGATGAAAGGCAACAACTGTAAGGAAAAGATTCAATGTAATTAGAGAACAAAACGATTACACGTTAGCAGTGTCAGTCCGGATAAGAGAAACTTTATATCATTGAGAAAAGTTATTACACTTTTATTAAGATTTAAGTAGGAAATTATGACATGATTACTATCGATTTTGGTTTTTACTAAAGACTAGCTACTAAGTGAATTGAATAACTAATGGAAATAAACAAAGGAATCAAAACAAGATAGAAAATAGAAAATATGTGAGTTAAAATGAAACGTTTATTTTAAAAAGATAGTAATTATCCATGGAGTTATGAATGGATTATAATGAATAGACAATATTCTCTATCATTATCAATCATCATAATTGCATTGGCTGGGTGGGATAAGGTGATTTTTACAGGGATCTACACTACGAACCACTGACCTTAACATCGATTTACAGGTTAATGGAAATTCATCAGCAAATATAGTCCCTTGGTAGATAGTGAACATGGTGGATTGATATACTCTTTTTTTTCTTAGAACTATAGAGTTTATGTTCATCTTTTGTTCTGAATCAGTGTTTTCTAATTCCCCTTGGTATATGCTTCACCTCCACTAACCCATTTTATGCCTCGCTTTGAGAAAGAAGTAAGTCGGACTTCCTTAGCAGAAGTTATGAATCCGTTACTACATGAAAGCATTTCGAGCAGGAACGGAAACTCCTCCTAATCCTATCAATCTTTTCATAAAGAAGCCTATTCAGCATCGATGTTATTAATTTCAAGATCATAAAATGTAAGTAATTTGTTTACTACAACAATAATTAACAAAACACATTTCATATAGTGTAATTTTTTTTAGTGAAAATTCATTTACAGATAACATACTTATGCGTTTAATATTATCTTTTACAAAATCTCTTCTTACTCCATATGTTAATCGAACTAAACTATTTGACATCAGTTGCAGCTTAGAGAAGCTTATGAACAATTTTAATGAAACATACATACGAGTAATGAATATTCCAGTATTACACTTTCTTAAGCGAAACTTTTGAATGATGATACTGTACTGAAGACTATAAAATAAACGATTCAACTATATTTGAATATGCAAACATCTAATCTTTTTTGATCATTTAAGAAATAAAGTAAATTATTAGAATATAATACATCTGTTGTATGATTTCATATGGAAATCAAATGATAGTTTATCTAGCTTGTTGTTACTGTGTTTTTCTTTTCTTTTATATACCGGCTAAATATGTCTGTCTTCCGATCAGTTTAAATAATTTTCCTTAAATCTATTGATGATTGAACCAGTCAAATGTCTATCCCTAAGCCTATATCCTAATTATATGTGTTGAATATATTGAAAAGATTCAATCATCCACTGCATTTCCCTCTATCTAAATATATATATATATATATATATATATATATATATATATATATATATATATATATAAGTACAAATGAAAGCAAGTTCAACGTATAAACCACACCGGAATATATACTAAAAAGGATTGCATTATGTTTATACAAACGATATTAATTCATATCATTATGATAATCATAATAAGCATAAATTGTCAACAATTTATAATGATTAATGCAATACATTTAACACGTTTACAACGTTCATTAGGAATGAAAAGTATTAAATTATGGCCAAATGGTATTGTACCTTACATTATAGAAGATGTAGATACAACAAGAAATAATGAATTTTCGGAATACTTTACTAGTAAGTTGATAATATAACTGTTCTACAACCTTTTCACGAAATATGTCTTTCACACTTTCTGTCAATTACATAAGAATGAATGATTCTCAGAATAGTCAATATTATAAATTACAATCATTTACTGAACTGTTACTTAATGGGTGAGCATATTCTAATAAGAAGACGTAATCAATGGAGCTCAAACATATTGGGTGTTAGGTAGTTGCCCAAAGATTGAAATAAATAAGACCACGTAAACATATTGCAAATCGCCAATGCAGGACCGTTCAGTAGTCTAACAGTTACGCGTTCGTAAAAAAGCATAAAAGTCTTGAGCTAGATTTTTTGTGCAGTTATGGGTATGCATTACTTAATAGTTCTAAACTAAGACGAAAATCTGACTAATACTTGCTGGTTTTAATTAATTACCTAACTCAGACCTATTAGTTATATTAAATTCAAATATGAACGCAGTGAAAACTAAGTAAATGATGCAGGGATCGGAATCAAGCCACAGGTAAAATGGATAAGAAGTCTCAAATCGAGAGTAACCTACATCTTTTGCCTAGCTTTTCATTCACAATATAATTGTTGTTAAATCTATTGCTTATTAAGTAAATTATAACGTCACTAAAATTAAATAAGTACAAAGCTTGAAAATCATTGAATTTAAGCAATAAAAATGGTATATAAAAGTTAAATAATAGATCCGAGTACATAACCTCACCTAAGCATATTAGCAGTCAGCTATGCTACAAATTTGTTGACGGTCCAGTACGTAAAACATATGTCAGTATAGAAATTATACAACACTATTGGTAATATCAATAAAATTACTTCATTAGAGAATGTCACTTATTATTTTGTAAAAATATCTATCAGCTCATCCATCTTAATAAGTAGTATTTGTTGACAACACTAACCTGGTGATTGCATAGACTGCTTACTTTCAGAAAAGGCAATCAGACACTAATCAACCACTTGAGTATTATATAAGATGTAAATTACACTTGAAAAATCCTAGCAATCCTAAAACTAAAAAAATTCCATGAGAAGTAAGGTATAGATATGGAGTTATCAGCTACATTGGTAGTTGAGCATTTAATTGTCCACCTATTAGAAATGAGTAGTTTCTCCTAAATTGTGGCCACAATATGTAAATAGCATCTTTCTCATTATTCACAAAAGTTGACACAGTATGTATAGCAACAATAATTTTGCTATAAAGACAGAATATATTGATTATAAACTAGCATGTTTTTTAATTGTTTGACTGAAAGAAGAAAACCTGAAAATGTAAAAATTAGTATCTTTCGTAAATGGATGCATTTCAGGTGTTATTCAATTTACAATGTGATACATTCACTTGCAATGAAGGCTACAGTTGTTAAGAGTGTAGTGGACACATGTAATCTTATGACATTGTTCGTAACTGTACTATTAGGATTGACTTTGATTAAGGTGAGTAATTATTCATGGCTATAAATACGTGAAAAATAAAATCGGTGAGTGTAAAAACAGATTGGATTAACACTGATTTCATTTCAAATCAATAGAAAACATTTGAAGAAGTAAGAAGGATAAAATACAAAAGTGTATTTTCATACCGATAACATTATAAGATTTAAACTGATTAATGTCAATAAAGGTAATTCCTATAAAGATTCAGTGAAACTGTGTTTATAAATTCAAATCTAGTAATTGTAATATGATACAGTTGGTTGGAACATTTAGATAGCTGAACATGAGAGTAAAGCATACATGACAACGACAACAGATGATCAACAGATAATTAAGGTTTAGATTTACTTCATTTTCATTTTACATCAATGTGAACACATAAACATTTTTACACAGTCAATATAGTATAAACAATCTCAGGCTACTCAATTATACTTCTAATAAAGGCAATTTATTTATTTTAACCCTTTCCATAATCCAAGACTTTTTATTTTATTTATTATTACCGATAACATACAAATACGGAAATATCTTAGCATGTTATTGTTCCCTTCAAATATCACATACTGACTGTGCACATAATTCAACACCATAACATGACTGGATAAACTTTAATTTGGGAATCTTTTTTGAAACCTGTTTAACTTTGATAATTCTTGATTGCTAGTATGAAGAGGCTGCATTCAGTTTGTCACAAGGGGAAGAGATGGGAGAATATTAACATTTATTTATTTATGTTAGAAATGATTTCTGAAATAAGATTTATATCTAATATCTTTTATACACTTATTGGATTATCTTTTTTTAAATTTGATCAATTGTTCATATAATTTACATTAGTATAACTTCTAGATACAACTTTTAGATTTAAGAATTCAGTAAAATAAATCATAATGAAAATATTCACCGCTTTTTGTAAAGTTGTCAGTGAATTTACAATTACTATCGAATGAAAGTACAACAAATTATTTAATTTTTAAATTTTAAGTTTAACCATATCTGTGTTTTACTTACATTAAAATGACTTAATTAAAACAACTAGAATGGCAAAGTTTAAACAACTAATCGTTTGTCGTACAAAATAACGTAGACTAATTAGTTTCTCTCTAGTTAGTTGCTTTAATTTATCACTGTGAAACAAATGTAGTAGTTTTATTTATTTTATTCGATATCCAGACATTAAGATCCTGTGATTGTGCTGCATACAATACATTTATGCCTCACGATTATCTTATTCCCATAGTTGTAATCGACATATGGTGTTTACTGTAGATAAGATATTTAAACTTTCATCAATATACTTAAGGTGCGTGCACAGATGTTATATTTACAGTACTACAATATTTGAAATATCAGTTCAGAAATTCATAGCAAAAAGACCACAAATTATGGATTGTGTAAGTGATAACCTAATACTAAGAAATTCTTGCATTAAACACTATGAATTTATATACATCTCTGACAGATGAACATTTTAGCCAAACAATTACATAAAAGCTTTTAGTTATTCCTCATACATAATCTTAGACTGATAATAAGGTCAGTCATATATTTCTATCAGTAGCACATTAAATGGATTATCTTTAAGTTGCTATTTCAAATATGATTATCGACCTTTCTGTTTTTTCTAGTTATCATACCCCATCATCGGTGTTCGTAGATTGTATAGGAATCACTGTTAGTATGATAATTGATGAAGGTTTATGAAATATTTAAGTTGATAACTTCCCGATTTTCATGAAGTCATTCATTTGATAAATATTTCTATTTTTTAGAACTCGATGTTTTGTTAATTAAAAAAGCGATGTCAATTATTGAGGAAGAAACATGTATCCAATTTTATGATTTGACTTCTAGAACAAATTCACGTACATTGAATGATAGAAAGTTGATACGAATTAAAGGTCGTGGTCAAACGTAAGTGAATTAGTATTTAACTGTCTGATAATTACAAATGACTTCATTCTACTTTAACAGATATATCAATAATCATAGTAAACTTTTATGGTCATAAAATAAGTAAAGAAATCATTTTCATTAAATTACTTTATAATACTGTTTACGGTTACTGTGATTTATGATGCTAATATTCATTCTTATAAAATTGAATAATCTGTAGTCATGGTAACTATCATCGTAAAGCAGCTGCAAGCATTTCAATGGTTAGTATAATATTCGAATAACCTTCCAATTGAAAAAACACCTATGAAAAAACCAAAAACAGAAATGAAAATCTGAAAATAGAAATATTCCATTTAGCATGAGACAAAAATTTCGCAATCAAAATGAGTAGTCGCTTCTAGATAGATAGATAGATCAGGGATAGATAGTAAAATTTTCGTTTATTTTGAAAATTCCGTCTTTTGTTACAGTTCTTGTTATGTCGTAAGAAATTGGGGGTTCGGATGGCTGAGTGCCAATCACTAGTGCCTAGTTGGTTATTGCGCGTCTGCCCTGTGCCCACTTAGTCTCAAGCTAGAATAGGAAGAATACGAGCCAATAGATCAACCAGACAGAATCCTATTATATTTCAAGCATTCCTTTATATATACATAAATCAGACCGCACAGCAAACCAACTAGGAAATTAACATGTATACAGAACAGAGGAAATAGTGGTAGTGAATAGGAACAACTTATACATAACTAATTAACTATAGTCCATAATAAGAAACAATGTAATAACAGTAATTATGCTAAACGGGAGGATAGGGTAAGAGGAACGTAATAATAATAGAAACAAAATGTTTACATTACACACAATCAGGATAAATAAAATAGTGTTCTTAAAACACAGTTCTGAAAGTTTGTTACACATATTTGTGGTCCGACCTAACAGTTCTGTAAGTTCAAGAGAATAATTTTCAGTTTGCATACTGAAAAGCATGTACTGACTGCATCTTCTGTTAACAAGAATAAGTGACGTGAAATTTATTCACCCACAAATAGCTGTACACAGTCCTTGTTATGCATAAATGAGGTATTGATAAGTGCTTTTCTCTAAAGAAAATGAAAATAAGTACCATCGAAACCGTAAATATAGTTTTGTGCTATCGCTAACATCTAACTACATCTAGGCAACAGAATGACCTACAAAATTTCTTCATCACTTTAGACTGAAAATGTGTTCATTTGAATAGATTTCATTAAAAAGGTGCCTAGTTACATATAAGTGTTGCATTAGGTTAGTTCTGTTGTCTCTGGAATTATACATTTATTTTATTAGCTGAAAGAAAAGTTGATTGTTTCTAATTACGTATTTTATCTTTCAAATTAAACAAATCATATTTATTAGTGAAGTTATTCATAATTATGGTTTCACTGTTACATGAATTAGTTTACATGATAAATCAATAGAAATTTGATGCCTAATGAAAAATAGAAAGAATGAAAATTAACATGTGCTTCTAATCAATTCATATCATGATTCAATTTACTTTCATGAAAGTCAAAAGAATTCACTCTACCTGAGAAGTAAAGGCATTAAGAATAATATTTACCCTTATAATTTATAAAATAGATTCAAAACTACTGAAATGATATTAAAGTTAGATTGTGACTGGCAAGCGGGATCAAGGACACACGTTTTGTCCCAGTTGGGACTCGTCGGCTGGATGTACCTGTATCCCAAAGTTGATGTTCACAGTGGGATTCGAACTCAGTCTGTTACGTGCTAAACGCCACCGCATTCACCACTAGACTATTGAGTTCAAACAAGTCAATGGGAATATAGAAATTTATCCTAATACTGAAATAATAGTTCTTTAGCATTGATTTATCAATTTAATACTAATAATTTTCTTCTTATACTTCAGAGGATGCTATTCATCATTAGGTATGGTGAGAAGAAAACATCAACTTCTTCGACTTGGTCCAACTTGTCGAACAGTAAGTACACTTATGGTTTACAGGTTTTTATGTAATGAGATACTTGAAATTTGAACAATGAATATATTTTTTGCAAAGGTGTTAATCAAGCATTAATTTTGCAATATTTCGTAAGGAACTAGCATCGCCTCCTGGTAAAAATTCATTGACAGAAATGTCGACTGATGTGTAATATACAAATGTTAAGATGAAATAGAAGGTTTTTAGCTCAAGAGGATGGTATCTCAGACTGCAAAGATGTAGTGATTCCAAGCATAGGGAACATAAAGAAAATTGCAGGTTAGTCGGCATTCTATAGACATTGAAATGGACGTAATTTATCAACCAATTAGAAAATCCGTAAATAACTACAGTGCTATTAATGGAATGCAAATGACTGAAGATGTGTCAATAACAACTAGTCAAATTCAAATTCAATAGGAGATTCTGATAATCACTCGTGAAAAAATTCTTAATGCTCACTTCTATCAGAAGTTTTCGAGAATGATGATTAAAAAGCTTGAAGGCAACAAGTATAGTCAAAATATACGAGTGCTACTTTTTTTCCTTTATCTATCTTATTCTCAGTTATATGAGGAATAATCAAAATAAATGTCAGTATGTAGTGTAATTGACGTCGTACATCAGTGGTCTATGTATATTTACTTCTAAATTTAGTTTAAGATTCTCATATATTTAAAATCATTCAGATGGTACCATTACACTCCGAAATGAAACTCGTAGTTCTGTGTAATGCTTTATTAACTACGGAGTAAGTATATTGTCATGCTATATTTGTTAACCTCAAAAAGACGGGTCGATTTATTAGTTATTTTGTTTGCATCAGTTTGGTGCGTATGTATTAATGATAAACAAGAGGATTTACAAGGAGACCTATTCACAAATGTATATTTTAAAAAAGAATCCATTAAAACACTGTTGACTGTGATACTCATTCACAACCACTTACTAAAAGACGATGGATTTTTTCTCAGCCATAGTGCATCCTACTTTGTGAATTGATAAGCATCAATCTAAATTAACCTCATTTTGGAGAAAACCTTTGAATTTTAATCTACATACTTATTTACCAAGAATGAATAAGTTCACATTTAATAGAAGAATCAAGAAATTACAGTCTGCGAGTGTTCTGCAGGAAGGCATGTTTAAAATAAAATAAGTTTGTAATCTCAAATCACAATAAGGATTTCGTTTCAACAATGTTCTATTTATAATCGTACTCAGCTTGTTTCGTAATGATTTCGTATTGTGGAAAGTTCTTTTAAAATAAAAGGCACTACACAATTAAATAACGACTTCGTTATGTAACAACTTTCCATTAAACAATTTTCACCTACACTCCAGGATATACAGGTTTATTGTTATACAATGTTATTTAGAAATCTAGTATGTATTAAGGAGTTCCAAATTAAGGTGTATTCGCAGGTAGCGCTTCTTTAGCAGATGACGTAAAACAATACTCTATGGTTGATGAATGAGACCGATTAATGGATATGGTCTTGTGTGAACGAGGTCATAATAACAAAGCCAGTGGGTGCTTACTCGATTCATGTACGTGAGTCCAATGCCCACTCAATCCCAGGCTAGAATAGAAAGAACACAAGCAGATGGACTAACCGGACACGCTCATATTATATTTCAGGTATTCTTTTATATATACACAAAATCAGACCACACATTGAATCAGTTAGGAATTTAATATTAATTCGAAGCTAAGGGGATAGTGATAGTGAATAGGGGGAACACAATTAATTAACTACAATTTATAATAAAAGACAATATACTAATAGTGAACAAACTAAACGGGAGGATAGAGTGAGAGGAACGTAAAAAATGATAAAAATAAAGTATTTACATTATCCATAATCAAACTAATTGAAATAATATTCTAAAAACATAGTTTTGAAATTTCATGACTCTTCATTAGTCGTCCAAAATAACAATTAGGAAGGAAACACTTTTATTTCATTTTAATAAGCAGTTGCCATAATGTTGTTGAATGGATCAATCATTAAAAAAAAAACACTTTAATCAAAATTTGTATATAATGAGGACTATTGGAAGACAGCAGTAAACACACTTTCACACCTTTAATTCGGTCAGACGTGTTCAGCTTACTTTCATCTCATTCTTGTTGATTCATTTTTATAACAACTGTTATGAAGAAAATTCAGATTAAACCTGTTTCAACGCGTTAATTTTTAAAGTAGGAGTACTTAGTTTGAGGTTTAGTGTGAACATCAAAACTGAGATATACGTATATCAGTCTGATGTATCCGTGCACAGGATGAATTGTTTTTTCTATTCTACTAGCATGAACATGCCAATAATGTTAAAGCGGATTCGTACAGTTTAAAGTTATTTTAATGGTATTTATTGACATAAACAGATTTTGTGCGTATTATTCTTTACAAATTGTTTGAATTAACACGCTTGATGTTCACCTCTTAGATATGCCCTACACAATTTGCACATGTAATCAAGCGTGTTTTTTTTAAGTAACTGAGATAGATTTGTAGAATATATTCATAAATTCTTCATCGAGCAGAAAATACTCTTCAAGATACTCAGACAATGGTTATTGATAATGACAAGAGAAAACATTTACACGTTTTCTATATTCATTGAAATGATGAACAGCTGATCTCGTTTTGTTTCTTAAATTCATCATAATAATTTTTTTTACATTTTACAATGACGTAGTTGCGGTGAGGTGGTGCTATGGAAAAAGTATTTATTGCTAAGAATTCCTATACTGGGACGAGACAGTTGTCTAGTGTTCAATGGATTTTAGTGTCACCCAACAGTGGTCAACTTGTGACAAACCACAAAATGTGATATGATTACTAATTTAGAGTAGACAATCCTAACTAAAAGAATCAACAAATATATTAAGTAATATTCAAACTGTTAATCAGTTAAGGTAACAAATGGTGGTACAATCATTTATTAAACGAGATAAATCATATTCCTGTTACTTTTATCTTATGCTATACACTGACGAGATTTAGGAAAGATGCATATGTGAATAACTAAAGATTTATTACATGGATTTAATTCTAGAGAATTTTATAGCGAAATAAAATCACTGTTCACGCTGCTGTTTATCATAAAATTTATAGTGACATTGAATGACATATACCTATGGAGTAATGTGGTATGGCATTAAACTTTATTTTGATATCACTATCCAGGGGTGCTTGTGGTCTAGATTTCTCTACATGATCTGGGCTTGATCCTCGGATGCGGTTTGAAGTGATAAGGAGTACCATACCAGGATGAATCGAGTATCATTTGTTCCCTGGTAATCAATAGTACCAACAGAGATTATTCTGTGGTTAATACAAAATAATCCTAATGACACTCAACTTAAGTTAACAAAAACTGATAAACTACGGATGATATTAAGATATCTGACATTCATTATCAGAATTACTTGTGCTACAAAATGTCAATGTAGTGATGAAATAAGGTGTACTTTCTTTATCTGTAGGTTTCATATTCGAGAAACCAATCATTTAGATCATACTGCATAACTTAACACCACTCTTGATTATCACATTTACAACTTTGTGGGATACTAGAAGAAGTAAACCAAACTTTGACTCATAATAATGTTTAGCTCACTAGAATTGTTTTTTGTACCCTACCAATTATTTAAGTGATCTAGAAACTAAATACAATTTTCCTGAGACTAAGAAGGTGATCCCATGTTACAACTTAGTGAACATGTTTTGTTTAGCAGTTGCACTAAGTTATTTTTAAGTGCCTTGACTAATGGAGTCACTAAAGACACACATTACTTTGAACAGTAGTTAAGCTACTTTATGAATTTACTAAAACCGAGGATGTTAATTAAAGCATTTATATTTTAGTGATATAGAGGTGGTTGTTATGAAATCTAAAATGTTTTTGACCCAGTCTTGTGTGAAAATACATTAACGAGATGATGAGAATTGTCGAATATTGACTTGCTTTCAATAATACAACAGTATATATTACTTCTTGACAAAATTTCTATATGGCTGTCATGTGTCCAGTTTAGTGATGTTATTGCAATTATGTCATATCTTCCATACTTAGCATTTAAAGAGCCAACACATTTTTCTCACTTTTACTAAATTCGTTGTACCGTTATATAATTATTTTTGTTTCATTATGGAACATAATATTTGGTTAAAGTATAGTATTTGAACGAGTTTCCGCAACTTTAAACTATTCGCTAAGAGTAACCAGTCCTACTAATCGAAAATGATTAAGGATAATTTAACATTGTCAAAAACCGTATATACGTATATATATATATATATATATATATATATATATATATATATATATATATATATATATATACGTAATACCTACGTTTTATGCTCAAAATGTATCGAATTACTACAATGAACTTGTTAACAGATATTAATGAGTAAAAAAAATTATAGAACTAACCTTATTAATTACTTGGTTAATGCCAAACAAACGTTATGTAACATACAACTCTATAGGCCTATAACATTATTAATACGAAACATTAATTAATCTTAAATCTGAACTATACCTAATTCTAGCCTTAAACCTAACATAACCACAGCAATAAACCTAAACCAGAATCAACTTATGTTTTCATAAAAAAATGTTAACATTTCTAAAAAGAATTTGAGAATATGGGTGATATTTAGTTGTGTACAAGTGATATCGTCATTTTTTTAAATTTACGTGCAGGAAAGTCTAGAGAAAGCTTAAACATTTGCAATATCTATGACAAATCTAAATACCATTCTTCATGTGAATAAAATATTCATTTGCAATTGTTATTTTCTGAATGGAAATAACCAACTACACATTCGTTAGACTGATTTGTTTATTTAAAAACTACAATTTCAAAACTCTGTATTGATTATTTAATTTGGATTGTGACTGGCAAGTGGAATCCAGGACGCGCGTTTCGTCCTATTTGGGACTCGTCGGCTGGATGTACTTGCATCCCTAAGTTGATGTTCACAGTAGGATTCGGACTCCTTCCGTTTTGTGTCATTCGTTATATCGAGGCAATCTGCTCAGAATGCACATATAGCAACAGTGACTGACCAGCTTCAGTCTATAACAAATCAATGGGAACATGCGAATTCACCCTACTACTCTGTATTGATCAGATAATATGATTATGTCTCATGGACATTTTAAGAATAAAGCTCGATTCTATACCAAATTCTAGCCTACAATTCAATATTAACTATATTGTTACATGCTTTGAGTTTAACGTTGATGTTTCTTAAAGGAGAAATTAGTTATATACATCTGTAATTATTTTTTTTTTTGATGAAAAGTATATGTACCTTTAATGTTTATAAAATATTCTTAATTTCAATGTAATCAAGTATGTATACTAGTAAAAGGTCAAAACAAATTTATACAATTTTGTAATTGTAATCTATACCTGTTCTTTATGTAAATGTCAAATTTCAATCATATTAACTAAACATTCAATTTTAAACAAAATACAAACTTGTTTAAAAATATTTTGAAGAAAATGAAGTGGCAGTATCAAAATGACTTACAAATACATTTAGATGAAAAGGTTAAACTTCATCGGTGAAGATTTTGTTTAGATAAGTTTTAATGAACATTATCGATTTTTCTATGTCTAAACTTCAGGTCACATGTTAATTTTATTATAAGATAATGAATTGAAAATAGAAAAGTGATTAGTTTTTGATCTTAAAAGGTAAATGATTTTATTCTATTTTTTCTGTAAATAATGTTTACCAAGGCAGTAAAGTTAGTTAGATCGTACAAAATAAGATGTCGGCTTACACGATTGAAAATCAACAGGTATACTACTTATATTCATGTTAATTATTTGTATAAGTTTATGTGTACATACACAAGTAGTTACATTGGCTTAGCAGAAAGAAGGGCCTACCTATGTTCTAATAAACATGTTCTAAAACATCAACGATTCAGTAGATTAAAAACATCTAATGTTGTAATTGCCAAACATTTGATAGATACAGGATAACAGATTAATAGCACGGAATTCATCAGAGTGTTCAATAAGAAAAACAACCTTAAATCATTTAAAATATGTGGAAGCAATTGCTATTAAACACCTGAGACCAAACGTGTGTGTGTGCAAAAGGTAACTTGGTAACTTAACTTTCATGACATTACATCACCGTTATTATTCTTTTTTCAAATTCGATCTAATACATGAGCATTCTTTTTCTACAAATAAGATCTAACTTTTCTCTACATTACCCTTTTTTAGATTGCTAAGTCTAACTTAACTATGTCATCATATTATATCATAAATTTAATAGTCAAGTGTTATGATGCGAGAAATTCGGTTGTTGGTTGGCCGAGTGCCAATCACTAGTGCCTAGTCGACAATTTGCGTTTGCCCTATGCCCACTTAGTCTCAAGCTAGAATAGGAAGAATACGAGCCAATAGATCAACCAGACAGAATCCTATTATATATCAAGCATTCCTTTATATATACATAAATCAGACCGCACAGCAAACCAACTAGGAAATTAACATGTATACAGAACAGAGGAAATAGTGGTAGTGAATAGGAACAACTTATACACAACTAATTAACTATAGTCCATAATAAGAGACAATATAATAACAGTAATTATGCTAAACGGGAGGATAGGGTAAGAGGAACGTAATAATAACAGAAACAAAATGTTTACATTACACACAATCAGGATAAATAAAATAGTGTTCTTAAAACACAGTTCTGAAAGTTTATTACACTCTCTTTGTGATCCGGCATAACATCAAGCTTAATTCACATTATTCTCAAGTGTTACCAGCTGTCTTTTAATTTTCTTATTGTGTAATCGTTTAAACTTTGATCACTAACTTGTTTTGTGATACTTTCATTTTTCATCATTTATATATATATATATATATATATATATATATATATATATATATGTTTGCAGGAGTTCATCCAACACACTTATTATGTTTACCTATCCAACATGTTTACATAATTCTGATCCTAATCAAGTTTAAACATTCTCATGAGTATGTTAAACTTTGTTTTTAATTATTATTTTTATTAAAAAAAATTATTCTCGGTTGTATGCAGCTGCTGAGAAACCAGCTGAATAACTACCTAGAAATGAGTTGTACGCTGTACATAAAGCCTACCGTTCTACCTATATGCTCATTAAGGTTGGTGTATTTAAAGAAGTTGCCCAACTTTTTAAATAATTTGTACTTTTCTATCAAGATAATTTCGATATCACATTAAATTAGTTTTAATGTACATAAACCAGTGTCGTTTTCTTCTATTTTAAAATAAAGAGAGTTCTTAGAGTATGATAAATAATAATTTATTTTACAACTATCTTTCATTCAATGTCACTGAATGAAGACCTTGTAAAAGTAACCTTAGACACAAAGAGAATTAAAATGTCATATATAATTGTATAATTACTGTACTATTGACGTTTTGATTACATAAATTGTCCAATATCTTTTTATGGTCATTCTGGTTTCTTTGTAAAAGTTGGTTTAATACAAGAGCTCTCATTGTCGATCAGGACAACAATATCATAGCTTAGTACAAATCAAAGGCGGAGTCTCACTTATCCACAGGTATTTTGTAAGCATATCCTCTTAATCTCCTGTCTAGGTGGTTGTTTCCATATGTCTATGAACCGTACTGATTCTAGAGTTTTTAAATACGTATTGTGATATCTGAAGTTTTCTACATGTACTGTATGACATTCTAGTTTTTAATTTCAGAGTGCAGTTTTCTCACGATTTCCCTTTACTTTAAATGTTTTGATAAAGTTATGTGAGTATTTATTTTTCCAAAATGCGTATATTAGATGGGTATCTTTAACTTTTGCTGATTGAAAGGAGGGAAAATACTGCGATAAGTTTGGCTCTTTGGAATATTGTCTGTATGCATTTCCTTTCGTACACTGATGAGTAATTGTTATTGTAATTTAAGATCTGATCAGTGTGATTTGGTTTCTTGTATCTCTAAATTTCCTGTATTTGTTCTGCTGGCTAAAACGTTTAGAAGCTGATGTCGTTCCCTGATTCCTCTCTTGTTTTCGAAGTCACGTCCTTTAAGGAAAACAAATATATATCATCTGCATAGCATATCCACATCTCTATTTCGATTTCTGGTAAAGTTGTGATTTTTGGTCACTGCACTACTGCTTCAGCGATGAATCCTGGTTTAGTTGATCTCAATGATGTTCATTTATAACATTCTAAACTAGAGAAATTCCAGGAGTTACGATGAATTTTGCAGTGAACCGACACATCTACTTAAGTTTAATCTGCCAGCCCATATAGATGGGGTCAAATGACCACATATTCTGAATGCAAGTAAACAAAAGAGCTACGAGCAAAAAGACACAAAATGGCAGCCATTCAGATACGCCCTCAAAACGTACTGATTAAGTACTTGCAAGACAAAAATGTTCTCATTTCAGTTTGAGGTAAGAGATGAAGTTGTTGTCCAGAACGATAACGAAAGCCACGCTATCAGACCTACTAGTTCAGATAAACCAATATCACTAATATTGTCTTCTTCACTACCTCTAGTGTCATTTGTTATTATGTAAGTTTACCTTCTGACCCCTCATATTTTTTCTATATTCTTTGCTTAACATCATATTAGATGACCACGTGTTTTTATCATTACCAAACACTTATGTTGCTTCAGATTGTTTATCTCCATACACCTTCCTCTATTTTTTGCCTCCTAGGTCATTTACAAATGATTATGAAGTGTTGCTATGGTCCTTGAAAACTATTTGTAATATTTTTTTAATGAATATAATTGTTTACAGTCTTTTGTAATTCTTACAACCGATTTGCATACATTATTCTATAAATCATGGCATTCACCTTGTTTATTACATATTTTTGCTTTTCATCTGATAAGAAGAAAATAAATCGGATCTTTTAAATAGAATCTCAACCATAACTTAATTAGGTTACACGTTATATAATGGGAAAGTGATAAAGTTAGAAATAACTGAGAACCTTTCTAAGTGTAGACAAATTTTTATATATTTTTTCAATCTTACTATACGGAGATGTTTTCCTACTATAATATACATAAAGTATCAGTGGAACGTTTCGAAGTAATTTTGACATAACATGTAGTGTGAAAAGCACAATTGGGAAGGCGAGGCTTATTTGTCGAAAACAGAGTATGTCATAAAATATTACATACATTACTTCCAAGCATCAATTTCCACATCCTCCGCGTTGTCTGGACTGTATCGTTTATCAACCTGCTTTTCTTGGTTGTTCTCGATTGTCCTCTGTATTTTGATCATGCTTCACTTCTTGCTTTCTCGCAACTCGTCTCGTCTGCTGTTTACTGATTCTTCCCAATTTCCTTTGACGCTCTGCTACCTACTACTTATGATGACTTATAAGTAGTATCCACCACAATAGTATTGAATAGAGTATTTATTATTATTATTATTACGGAAGTGCATTCAGTATAATTCAGCTTTTAGAAGTATTCATGTGTCGCATTATGCTACATGACTTTAAGGTGGAACATTTTATTGGCAATGTCTTTTTCAGTCTGCTAAACATAAAATTTGTAGCTAAAACAACTGCTAAGTAGTTAGACAAAAACTTAAAATTATGTTTATTAACTCACCTGCACTAATCGTCAGATATGTCTAAATCCTTAATGAATTAGATGTTTTATCAATTATTCATGGGGACTACGATTGATTTCTATTCTAAAACAGTAGCCTAAAATATGTTAAATATAATGACTACTTATCTAAGATAAATGATTAGAGTTGTTTGATTAGTTTAGTTCTCATAGCTGATCACAATATTCCTATAAGGTATGTAAAACTGGTTACATGAATCCCGGTAATTTTGAGGTTTCCTTAATGTTTCATGCATCGTTTTTAATAAGTAATATGCATTATAAACCTAAGGCTATTGGGTTAAGTCTGCAGCCTGCAGTTGTAAGAAGAAACCCCTTAATTTAAATGTATTAAAAAGCCGAATTCTTTACTAGATTAATGTATCTAAGGTAAATATTAGTTTGAAAATTTCCTTTTAAGTTACTTATAATGTAGTGTATATTGTGTGGTGAATATGACAACCTTGAACATTCAGAAAACATTATATCTGTTGCTATGACTATGCGTCGATAGAAGTGAAAATATATAATCGGAGTTTCTATTTTACCAAGTTTTGCCAATTTCTATATTTAAACACAAATTATTTAACCAAGAAGTTTAATTTCAAGTATATGTAAAGAATGATAGTAATGATATGCTGTTACATTAATAAATACAATATTCTATTCATTTGTTTCACGTAGGTTGGTCAAATCCTTCATGAACTACTTCATGCATTAGGTGTTATGCATGAAATTATGAGACCAGATCGCGATCAATATGTTATTTTACATGAAGAAAACATTGATAAGTCATATTTGGAAGAATTCAAAAAAATTAAAGAACATCAATCAATTCTAACAGATCGTAAATTTGACTTTCAATCAATTAGTTTATATGATCCTTTTGTAAGTAGAAATAAATTGTCACCTTCTCTTTTATAACTTTGTAAAAACTTCATTAATGAATGATGATAAATAGTTTGGGTAAAACTTAAGTCGTTCGCCAGTCGCGTTTAGTGTTCAGTCACACAAAACATTTAGATGGGCTTAATGTATGTTAACTGGTTGCAAAAGAAAAAAAATTAGCACTCTTAATATGATTATAGTTGGATTGTAGCTGGTGAATGGAATCGACGATGTGGGTTTTGTTTAATTTAGAACTAGGATTCAATTCATTCGTATGAAACTCAACATTTTTATCCACTGAGCTAATTGGTACAGTCATTTACATTTGTGCAACAGGAATAGACAAAAATTAGATGTTTTTGTAACATTCCTTCGATGTTGTAAAGATCTGAATTTGACCAACCATTGTTGTTGTATGCAGCAATTCACATTCAACAGCAGGGACTAATCGAATTCAGTTCACAATAACATTATTGGGAATAAAATAGCACAAACAACCTAAACACTATGAATAGATTTTTCATGAACAGAAATACAGCGTTCTATTGGTTACTATTTATTGAAGGTAGAACAAAACTAACGCAAGTCACCAACGCATAGTGATAAATATTCTCAGACAACAAGTATAAAATGTATGTAGTATAAGATGCAAACCTAATAGTATGCAATTACTTTATGTATGCTGATTATGTAACATATATCTCATCTATAACCTTTCCGAGGAATGTAATAAAAGTCTTAATTCTGAATACATTTAAATACTTAGCTATTTCAGATGTATATCAACGTATGTAGACAAAGATTTTCTAAATAAACGATTTATATATATACACACTTGAATAGGTGGTCGATTCTTCCGTTTTTCAGCTTTCATTACTGTTTCTGTTAATAATACTAATTACGTCACATTGTTATGTAGCTTCAAAATGATTTATATCAACTCTTGTTTAAATTTCGATTTCACTAATATTTTAAGTTACGTTTCTATTTTTTTGTCTTGGCTGTAACTCTATGAAAGGCTAAGAGCACAACATTCAGACCTCGAATCTTCTTTTCAAGCTATTCAAAGAGCCTGTTTTTTATAACCTAATAAGTTCCAACTTGAGACACAGGTACATATATTACGACTGCCTATTTTGTAACTACGATAATTTCCTTTACTTCTCAAAGTACAAGATTTTCATGGTACTACACTAGTTGCCATGTATTTGTAATTCTATGAATGACTAAGCAGTCTCTTTCCTCAACGCAGTCAACCTTTGGTTGTACAGGCTAACCATTTTTGACAAATCAAAAAAATGAATATTAACCGACTGATTAATATTGAATCAAGTTACTTCCCACATGAAAACACACTTTATGTAACTTAATCGAGTGCTAGACCAAAAGCACTGAAGATGAATATGAATTGAAATTTTAAAAATTTTCAATATATGCTTTTTGAATTAAATTATATTTTAATTTAATTGTGGTTGCTTTGTGGAGGTAGGTATTAAATTTAGTTATTTGCTTGTCATAGAGCAACTTTAGTTGGATACCGCTGAAAACCATGTACTAATCGACAGCTGCTTCGTCCTAGTCTGGGACTTCCCAACAGTGCACGTCATAGATTTCACTAGTAAATTAATATACGGTCTTCAAATCCCACAGCTAATGCATAAACACTAACACCATTGGGTTGGCGTCCTGTGAAAAAATTCTTACTTCCATCAATTTGTGATATATTGGTTGATCATCCGCTATCATTGGTAATAGCTGTCTCACTCGCAACATGTCTGATCTCCACCATTTATGACTTCTTAGTAGAACTGCATTTCATTCCCAAGCACTTATGAGTACAAAACAGCTGTTCAGTCTTCCCTGGTTTTTCAGTGTGACTCAACCAACAACATTTTGGGACAAACGTAAGCAACTAAGTAATATAATCTTTTATTTCATTTTAGACTTTCACATCAAACGGTAATCCAGTATGGGAACCGATTGTTAGTTTAAACGATATACCATTGTTCTCGATTGGTGAAAAATATTTATCATTTGAAGATACTGTTGGTTTAAATCGATTATATCAATGTGATAGTATGTTTAAACTATATAAACCAAGAAATTTATACAGTGGTTTTTGTAGATAGTTTTATTTTGAAATTCATCAACTATGAGAATATTTCTTTTAATAAAACTTTGTTCTCATTCAAGTAGATGAGTTATACTAGTAAAATTACTTTGAAGTGACATCTCTAACTAAAGTCATATTACATTTAAACTCAGATTAATGTATTTTAACATCAAACAACCTTGACCTTCAATAGTCTGACATCATATGCATTTTACAAACCAATAAGTTTGTATATATCTGTCTAGATATCAATTGAACATTTGTATTTTAGAAGGAATTCAAAGTGTCATGAGCAAAGAATACGTTGTGCAAACTTAGACGGTGATAAAGTATCACATATCTATGATATTAAACAAACAATGTACAATTTTTTGAAAGCAATAACTTATTAATTTGTTCAGCTTGTTAGATGTTATTAATCAAAATCTTTTCAGATACTTAATACATCACTGGACGATATTCATATTCAGTTAAAAATGTGAATGAATTCTTAATTTTGTTAACCAGCTGATTAGTCTTGGCTTCTTGATTACGGATAATACTGCATACACCTTCAGTACTAAGATACCTCCAATTATTAAAGACAAAAAAAAAGGGAAGAAATGTGTACAGAATTCTTGAGTGTTTATAATTTTCTATGAAAATGAAACCATTAATAAAACTCATTCAATTCTAAAGGAGTAGTTTTTTATTCGTAGTGGTTCTTAGTTAGCATTCATTCAGAATACTCCACTTCAAGAATTTTGAAAGCTCTATAGAACGGTGATTGTGTTCAATGTCGTTAACTTCTCCTGGGCTTTTGATGGCATCGTCGTGGTTTTTAGGAGCTATCCCAACACTACCCATCTTTTAGTTAGTTTAAAATTGAAAATATATTATATTATAGCTTTCACTTATGTCAATTTGTTTAAAATGTTTCAATCAGGAAATTGTCCAAATCAAAGCATTCCTTGTGCACCAGGGGAATTTCGAAACAAACAATGTATTTGTACAAATGCAACAAGTAAGTATACAACACTATTTCAAGTAAATACAAATAAATTCTACATAAAATTTTTATCAGTTTTCTCTTAATCGTCAAAAAGATGGTGCACTCTCTCTTTCCTGTGAAATAATTGAGTTGAAATGGAGATTTAGTAAGTGAGCAGATAAAGCGATATAGCTTTTAATAAATGAATTTAACTGGAGTCCTAATATGCACATAAAATCTAAGATGAATATCCATCCAATTGACGATTCCTGAATAAGATGAAATGCACATCAGCTACAGTTAGACTTAAACGATAGCTTTAAACTACTTATATTTTTGTAATGTATAGGTTATTCTTCAAACAGTAAGAATAATCAAATTATAATATTTTTAGACTTACCATCACCAGTTGAGAAACTGAAATTAGAATCAATTAAATGTTACTGTATATCACGGATTTATTTCAACTGAATACTTTTGAAAGCCTGAGAACACTCAAGAGCTGTTTTGTCTGATTATGGGATTCCTCGTTAGTGCACTTTCTCTATTTTACAAAGGATTTAACCAAAGACTTTCAGGTCTCGTTGTAATCACCCAACAATCTGTACCACTTGGTAGGCTTTTAATGGTAGATTTTTCATTTTAGTCAGTTTGTAATGTAATGTGATAATTAGTCATTGTCATTGGTGTTGTTTGTTTAACCCTTGACAAGTTTAAACTCTACTAGTCATGACTTTTTACTAGAACTTCAGGGACATTTTAAATTTGTTCACTAGTTAGTACATATGTGCCGAAGTAGCGTTTATTAAGAGTTAGATAGTTATCATCAATGATTATATCTCATGTCACACTATATCACAAACTTAGTAAAATAAGGATTTCTCCAGTAAAAGCCAGTTGAGTGTTGCTAATTGTTAAACTGCTTTCACGAAATCTGAAAGTTTAGGTTTCGATTCTTAACAGAACCGAGGGTACACACTACCGAAGACCCTCATGCTAAAAAGAAACAGCTGTCTAGTGTTCCCAGGCTTTCAATGGGATCCAACGGCGATTGTTATGGGATCATTACAAACAAAAAATTCAGCTACTAAGTAGTTATTATTTCATATAATTATCTGGTTTGTTGAAAAATGAGACAGTAATTCAAGATATTTACTTAATATACACGTTATTTGATAAAAGGATGATAAAGGTTTAAACAAAAGCAAGAAATCATGGAGCGGACTGAGTTCGAATCCTAATGTGAACAACAACATTGGGATGCAGATACATTAAACCAATGAGTCCCAAATAGGACGAAACATTGGTCCTAGATTTTGCCTCCCAGTCACGATCCAAAGTAAACATCAAAGGAAATTATGAAAATGAAATGTTGTTAAAAAAACACATTATACTTTACTATTTAAACTGAGGTATATTTCTACAAAGAAAATTCACTGGTCTAAAGGATGGGAGTTAAGGTCGTAAAGATTAATAATATTAGTAATAATAATAATAATAATAACTGTTATTATTATCATTATTCTAAAATTAATTAGGTAAAAGTCTCTTCATCATTAATCGGGATTGTGATAGTATATTAAATTAAAGTTTCCTGTCAGTTATCTTCATAAAAGTAGGAAAATATGGACATGTTACGGAATAAGAGTTAACTTAACAGAATTAGAAACAAATCTATAGACTCATAAATTTCTATTCTGACGTAGAAATTTTAATTGTCAATAATCACTAGTAACCAGTTAGAGTCATTTTATTTGTTTTTCCTTCTCAACAATCCATCTGACATGTAAAAAAGGTTTACTAAATTTTGCATTAAATCTATTAACTCACTTTATTTTTCATAGAATATGCCTTTGATCGATGTCATGATGATGCCAATCAAACTGAATATTGTAAAACTGCAGTCTCTAATAATAAATGTTATGATGAAGCAAAATATGCTATACCATTTTGCAGACGTACATGTGGAAGATGTTTTCGAGCTGGTTCTATAGGAATATCAACACCCCCCAGAAAAAGTAAATTTTAATACTTATTTATAAATTTTTTGAATTGTAATTCTGTATGATATTAACGATGACTATAACGTAAAAGCAATTGAATGAGATTTTATATGAGAACCCACTTTTGTACGCATGTAACCGATCTAATATTTCCTATGACTAAGACTATTGATTTTAAATCATAAACATATCCATGATTATTACAATATCAGTGTTGAATTATAGTCGTCACGCTGAATCAAGGATGAAAGTTTTATGACATTCAGAACTTACCAGCTGAATCCATTGGAACACTAGTTTATTCATGTTAAACCCCACTGAGTTTTTAGCTGAAATACTTTGGTACGTTTGTAAATTGTCACTATATCGAAACAATCTAAGCAAACTACATATAGTCTAAAAGAGACTAGTTAATTTCAGTCCACAATACCAAAGAAAAGATACAATCATCTTTAAATTATAGGATGATCAAATGTTTAACAAACTGAACTAAATTAAATTCCTTGATTGAAACATCAATCAATTGCCTTGTTTGTCAGAACAATTGTATTTTATATGTATTCATCCAAACTAGATGTGAAATTAAATAAGCTGTTGTTGTTTATTTATTGTCAGTAAGACAATGTTAACAGACTTTATACATATATTGCAATGAATCTTCATCATTCTTTCGCAACAATCTAGACTGTTGTGGGATGCACAATTATTATAAGGTGAAAAGCACAAAGGGAAGGATAAACTCAGAATATACAAATGTCGTGCGGAAAACAACAATATAATGTTGATTTACTGAGATTTATCGATTCGTATTTTACAGACTTGAACAATTTATGATTATGTGAACGCTATCCAATATCATCAGATGAGAGATGATTTAAGCATTACAGTTGATTCTCACGCTTATTAAAATTTTGATGTATCAAATCTACAATCTACATGTGATACAAAATTAGTTAATTACGGCTTTAGTTTTTTAGTGCTTTGTTTGAATGAATGAAGTTATTTAAGTGCATGTTCATGTAATCTCACTAACTTTAAAGTACAAAAAATAATGTGGACATGACTTTTTTCGTTTTTTAGTATGTCGAGATGTAGAAATAGATTTATGTGAAAACTACGTCAAAGAAGGATATTGTCACTTTGATGGTTGGACCAAGTTAAACTGTCAATATTCATGTAATCTTTGTCCATCAGCACATGTTGTCGAAAGGCAAGCTGAAACAGGTGACGTAAAGGCCTATTTAGAAGCTTATCGTAAAGGTGATTGCTTTAATAGATATGATGATCTACGATGTGAAGTATTCGCGGAACGTGGTGATTGTCGTAAAAATCCTGGTTTTATGTCTAGTCAGTGTACACAATCATGTGGTTTATGTCCACAGATAGATAAGCAACCTACTAATGCAACACGACTACAGGCACCTTGTCGTAATTACATCGACGATCAAAGATGTGATGCTCTTGCGAAAGAAGTAAATCTTAATTTTTGGTGTTAGTTTAAAACATATATGGATATATACCTTGATTTTTAACCAGAGTTTAAGATACATGTATATATATATTCCTATCTTTTTCAACTACATGAACCTCTACTCAATTTTCGCGTTCTAGTATGGGATCCCTTACAGTGAACACTGCCATTGGAACTGACCTGGGACATTCAGGCTTTGCAGTAAACTCATGCCGTTAAACTAGTTAGCTATCATCTAACGATTGATATTTTTAATTCTAGTCAGTTTGCGATATATCGTGAGGCCTCATCTATTTTTACTAGGGAATAACTGCTACATGCATGACATTGTAATGAGTTATGTTAAAGAACCGGTTTGAGAAGATGGAGTAATGACTGATTAAAATATAGTTTATTCAAGATTTATTGCAATAAAATTGCTCTTTTTTAACCCTGCAGTTAAGAAAAATCACTTCCATTCATATATGGTTACTAATATATTCGAACTTGGTTCATACTAAACATTCTTTAGTAGTTGTCTTGAATTTTTTTTGGATTTTTGCATAGGTGATAAGTTGAATACTTAATTTATAAGCATAATTGTGCCATGGAATCCAAGATTTTGTTTTTTGTATTACATCAATAATAAAATAATCTTTGTTATAACTATCAGTTACACATTCCTTAAAAGTGTATTCTCAAAGTAACAGTATTTGCATCACATACATTAGGATCCAGTTTTAGTGTTCCATTTCAACAGAAAGAATTTGAGAACTTCTGAAAGCTAGAAAGTGAAATAGACTCTTACCATCTAAAAATGTAATACAGAATGAAAAATCAAATGTTTTCAGTAATACGTAGGATAAAGTGTATTACAAATATTTTTATCACAAAGAGTTGAAGTTAATAAAAATGAAAGTTATTTATGTCACTGCATCTTTTTTATCTACATTATTCCTGGTTATTCATATTCATAAAATCATTTCAACAGTGCAAAATCATTTTATGTTGTGTCAGATAAGCATGATGCAGATTAAACAGTTCATGAAAAAGTAACCTAAATTGAGGAGATAAGATGAATTCATTAAAAATCATTGATTGCTAACAAATAACCAAATGATGAATGCCTTTTAAGTGGGATTTACTTAGAATTGGGTTTTATACTCTTTAACAAAAGAGAACAAACTAGACGGTGAATAAATTATACCATTAAATCTATTGAATAACTGCATTCCTAAGATTACCAGTAACTAAGTCTATGTTGTGTAACGTTGGTTATCATCTCGATACCTCAACGTTACGATCATAGTTGAAATGATGAATTCACACACTGATTAAGTGATAAAAGGTTAATGGCTGAGTGAGTGAGAAAGGGAAACATCTTACAAATGCATAGTTAGCGTTTGAATCAAAACAACTATTTGTATACATCGTTTAAAACACTGCTTTCTAAGACATATAAAATGAAATAAACACAAATCTGATTACTTTGTTTACAAAATCGGTGGAGTAACAAGATTTATAATAAAATTACAATAACTTGGAAACAAGAAATGGTGTGATAACGATCAATAAGTCACCATGTGAAGTATAAAAATCATATGAAATAAACACCTAGTAAACATACGGATCCTTTTAGCACAAAACTTAGATTTTATTACAATTTTATTGATAATAATAAATAGTTATATGTAATAATAACAGCATTGCTGTGTTAATAGAAATCGTGTTCCAAGTTTCTTAGTTTTTCTACAATTGTAACTACCATGATTCATTTCCTACTTATTAGAAATTAATTTCATGTTAGTTCCAATTCACTGTGCTTGCTTTGCATTAAATAAACTAATGAGACTTAGAATTTGTCCAATTAATTTATTAAAACAAACAATTAAAACTAACATGAACAACTTCTACTAAGATCATCAGTATAGAGTAATGTACAGCACATTATGAAATACAGTCGATTAGATTGATATTTGGATTTAAACATTTGTCCGTCAATCAATTTCCGTAAACACAATATGTGATTCAGTTCTGAATTGCCATTAAGTAGTGGTGATGATAGTAATCAGCAAAATATAGTATTCAGTTGGTGAGGTAAATAGAAGTACACACTACATTTTCCTAGAAACAATAAGTCAAGTAGATGTAAATGGAAGTTTTTGAATTATATATAAAGATTATAACTTATTTCATTGTGTTAGGAGGTTATCTTATTGATGACGACCAATAAGTGCATTACAAGACGTTTTTGTGTACTTTATAAACATGTACAGAGCTTGAATAATGAATTGTTTAGTTGTTTGTATTTATTGATTAGGTAGCACTGTAAACCAGGAAGTACTGGAGAGGTGTTTTGTCTTAGTATGAGACTTCTCAACAGTGAATACATTCGATTCCGCCGAAGGACTGAGTCCAATGCGTTCGAGTCTCATGGCGAACTCTAACCATCAACGCCACTAGACCAGCCGCATAGTTATGAAATCCCAGCTTTCATTAATTCGTTAAATAGTGGAACGATCAGTTATAGCTATTTGTGGTGATTGTCCCACTCCCGACATGTTTGAAATGCACCAGCTAGGATTTTTACAAAATGCGTTCACCGGGAAACCTAAAGGTCCTGGTTTTTAATCTTTGGAGGAATCAAGTGTGAGCGTTTTTGAGGAGTCATATACGAAGACGAAACAGCTGTTTAGTGCGCGTTAATTTTCTATGGTACCTAAATGACATTAACGTATGATTAATACAAACTACTAAACTGAATAAATATTCCATCAAAACCAGTTCGATCCAACAATAGTAATCAACATAACTGCTGGAACTACTAGACAAGTAAAATCAGTATACCCTTCATAAGATTATCAATGTATATGTATCTTATAAAAACTAGTAATGATTTGTGATGGAAAATTTATTTTTTGAACTACATTTAATGGTATTATAGGTAATTTATTACTATTGATTCTTATTATATTTTCCCTGTTGTTAAATTAAAAAAAATGTTTGTTAGGATCAAATTGTATTTTATATTATAAAGCAACTTATTACTCATATTTAAAGAAAACAACATTCAGCAATCTTATTCATTCATTTTGGGGTGTAACTGATCCCATGGGTTTCAGTGTATTATGAATGGTTAGCGTAATGATCCCTTAATGTTTCAGCTCACTAAGAGAAGCAATTAATAATTTCTCAGCCATCAAATTTATGATCACCTACACAAAATGATAGCGAACAGAAGCGTGAAGGACATTTTTGACTGTATTTTCAGAATACAGAACATATGTTTTGGCGGCAATCTTATTGATTACCCAATTTCTGTTCTTTTAGACAAAACAGAAAAATTGATGGGAAGCCTCAAATATGAACTTTGAAGCTGATCACTTTTTCGTAGCTTTAAAATAACTTATTTATCTTGGTTTAATCAACAATGAAAATCTTTTTTTCAATAATAATAATAATTGAATCGAGATAGTATCCAGTTCTGACTACTTTTCTATGGTAACCTACCAACATCCAACTGTGGTGTATTAAATCAATTAAAAGTGTTAATACTCATTAGTTTAGGAGTTTTGTTAATAACTTAGAGTAAGTCAACAAATAATGATCAATTACAAAAATTGATTTTCCGAAAGGAAGAATTTTTCCATCACCAAATATTCTATTGTTATACATTACATCATAGAAAGTTTTTAAACCAAATTAAGAAAACTGTCTGTAACGTAGACTTCTGTATTGCTTTTGGCATTTATAATTGAAAGTTTAGTATAAGAGACAATCTTGTAGATAAATTCCTAGTGAAATATACATTTCAGTGTGTGTAGAATTCTAATAATTTGATAGTAAATATATGTCTTTTTATTATATTAGGGAAAATGTTATGGTACTACATTGAAACAGTGTCTTGGTTCATGTAATAAATGTGGCGATAATTATCCACGTCAAACTACTGAAAGTCCTCATGATACAACAACTATCAATACAAACAACAATTCATTATTGTTAATCGAGTGCGAAGATCAATCATCACTATGCTTACATTATAAAAATACTGTAGAATGTAAAACAAATAAAATTATAATGTTAGAAATGTGTCCTAAAACTTGTGGATCTTGTGAAACTGAATGTATAGATATCGATCCATCAAATGTGTGTAATGCTCTTGTTCAGCGTGGTCATTGTAATTTATCGAAAGCACATACTCTACGATGTATGAAAAGTTGTGGTAAATGCAAAGATAAGAAAACATTAGAGGTGAGTAATTTTATGTCAGATAATATTATCAGTGTATCGACACCACAAACAACAATGACTGTTGAAAAGGTTATTATCAATCCTAATATAACAACTGAAACTATCACCAGTGCTAATATGTCATCTCCAGTAAATTCTGCTAATTCTTCAAATACAAAACCTATTTTAAACAACTCCAAAATGTCATCGATTGTTTCAAAACTTACAGGAATGCAATATAGAAACAAATCATTAATACCAAAAGTTGTTGCTAAGAGAACATACATTCCATCAGAATGTAAGTATGATTTGATTTGTTCATTTTTTATTTACATTTCAATAATATTAGGTTTGTCTTAACAGTTATAATGTTAACATTATCACTTTCTACTATGTACAATCTTGAAAAATTAAACATCATGCAGAATTGAATCGTATATATTCAATAAATACAAAATTAAGGAAATTCATTGTGTTATTGAGGTAAAATAAGGAGTGTTCAAAGAAGAGGACTTTCTTTACAACAATCTCATTTACTAAAGCTGTACAATCGCATTTTTTATTGTTGTTAATTGTTTCTACAGAAAATGAATTGGTTCATTAAACATTATGTCAGGAAACGATCACACCTTCCTTTGATACATGTTATGTAACGAAAGTGGTTTGGAGTCAGAGATGGTTTGAAAGTAAGAATTGTCAAGAGAAGGATATGAAATGATCAAGATTATTTGAAAATATCGATTAAAAAGATGTTATGTAATTAAAAAAAGTTGTTCGGAAGTATCATTTATGGGGAAAGGTTATTATATGGACAAATTGTTAATGAAAGAGATTATACATGATTGAGTTTGATGAACAATGATTTATTGTAGTAGTGGCTAATAAACAATAATCATGAAAAGAAGAAGAAGAACTGAGTAAAAATAATCGATTGAACAATGAATTGAACTTAGTGCTTTTCTGCACAAAAATAAAGCTTCAGAATAGGAATTACTAAAGCCTCTACAGTAGGTTGCTTTATAATTTATGATCTCATTACAGCATTTCGTTTGAGTGAATAGACGACTGTGAAACAGGATTCTGGTGTGATAACATGACAGCTCATCTTTGACACATCTCCGAATCATAGATCGACTGAAGAAGATAATGCGGAGTAGAAGACTGAGTTTGGCTGAGTAGAAGACATTCTTTAAAGATCTTGAGTCAGTTTTTATTATTGCTGTTGCATTATCACCTTGGAATCGGAACTTCATAAAAATTGTTTTTTTGTATGTAGAATGATCGTTTGAATGGCTGTTTTAGTTCCATATTTCTTCTAATGAATCTGAACAAGTACCATTAACAGGAATTATTATTGTGAGTTTCTACAGTTTGTCATCAACTGTATCGTATTTTCAGTGTTATCAGGACGTTTTGGTGAGACAACAAATCAAATTTTGCTTTCGGTTCGACAGAACCAAAATTTGAAAATTAATTAATAATTGGTAATTCCAAATTGTCTTCATGTATAACTGCCACTGCAGTGAGCTATGAACTATTTTTATAAAAAGTTTATCAAGAAAATGAAATTGTACGTTTAACTCCGATTTTACAATGAATTTGACTGCCCAGTGAGAGCTATTGGACTTATCCGAGACATCATTTGGCCAGCATTTTTATCCTAAATGATGGTGGCATCATCTAAAAACCATATATATGGATGAAAACTCTCGATTGTTAGTCTAAGTACAGTGTTTTTCACATCGTTCAAGAAGCAAGTGTCTAGGAGTGAACTCAACGTTTAATCTGTTACTATATCATTGATTTGTCTAAAGAATTCACCATTAAATCTTAACTGCATATTGAAAGTGAATTGAACTAGTGATCTCTTTAGATGATGTTTTCAAATAGCTTAAGTGAGGTTGCCGTTCTAAATAAAATCGCATAGAATAAAAATCATCTCTATGACAGAGACGTTTGTAACAGAGGGGTGAAAACTAATGATATTATTTACTTCATTGTTACATTAATGGCGTGTATAGGGTCAACAAAATAAAATGAATCAACAGTAAGATGTCAATCAAGGGAACTTTTGACTGGCTGCAAAATATCTGTCAACCTTTTGGCAATATTGTGAATTGTTCATGTCTACCTAATATAGATCGTAGAGGCACGTCTTTCCTATGCACTTTAAAGAAACAATGTAATTCTGGAATAGCGGTTCCAGATGATCTAAGTTGTTCAGGCTGATTGAAACTAATAGGTGACTCATCTGCCTACTTAGAACCGTTGTCAGATTTGGGTCACTTTTTTCAGTGGTTTATTTTTGTGAGTACTGTCTTTTAAAAATTTACTACCAACGGATAGAATGAAAAGTATTCTATTAATATAACCTTGATGTTTCAATTGGACAGCGCCAGTACCTTCATCAAGTTTATTGATCCGTGAATCATAAGTTTTCAAAAGACCAACCCATATCCTTCATAGTGGACCATTTTGTGTAAAACAATTAACCACAAATTACGATCCTACAGCTTTAGCAAATGACATCTTCAAAAAGAAATTTTTTTCTCTGGATGCTTCTGATTTTCTCTCGAGTATACTAAACTGTTCTTTGTCTAGCTAACGTAATTATTAAACACTTCTGTGTTAATGAAGGTTTTTATGTTGTCTGACATTCTTTACATCGCCCCCTAGCCTATGAAGAAGTCTTTTGTTTCACATTACAAATTCCCTCAAATTTTTCTTCTTCACTCAGTCACTTGATACATTTGATCAAATTATACTTATTTCCTATTATTTTAATGTATCTTCTACGATCAAACCTGTAATTATTGAGTGTACCTTCTGAACAAACATACGAAATATTGTTGGATAAACAAATTCACACAAGAAGGTATTATGTATAAAATGATCATCCCCTTCCTTTCCAGATGTAATTTAACTATTCAGCTGAAATAATACAGTGATACTGACCTTTGAGGCTATAGTTAAAAATCCTAAGGTAAATGCAGAAAAAAAGATGTAGACTTTCATCATATGTTTACATTACAGAGCTGTATTTGTTTGATATTATTTAACTTAGAAGTATGAACATCATATCAGCTATCTTATCCAACTCTAACTTGAATTACCAATAATGAATTTTCTATACCACTTAGTGAAAGTTCAACATTCTTATGCAGCACAGGAATAAATTAGTTGAGAGTAAATTACTTCTTAATGTTAAATATACTTTATTCCATGTGTATATTACCTTCTGATGAGTAAGTTTGTTTCTGTATTTTGCTAATCTTAACTAAGACCACTTTAACAAAGCCATAAAATGTAAGAAGGCTTCACGTCAGTCATAAAGTTTCCAACATTAAATAATGTACTGTATCCAGAATCTCTGAATGTTTTCCAGTCCATCTAATGGGTGTGAGCTCTATATTAAAGAATGCATTTTAATAAACTTTTCATTTCAATCCGTAATACTTATGATATTTGTGTTAATAGATCATATATTTTCAACTACGCTGCATTAATGTGTATATGTTGGATAGATAAGGGTTATCTCAGACGTCTGAAACGACATCTTAAACGCAAATTACTATAATGTATAACACTCATTCAATACCTGTGTGTAAAAATAATAGAAAGTGATGGATAAAGTACATGATAAAATGATGAAAATGTACAAGATAAATTCACAGCTCCAAGTTTGATTCATCTTAACTTAACGTGGTTTCAGGGGACATTTGTGTTTAATGCGTTCTATACATTCTTAGTTAGGACCTAATAAAAACTGGACAGCCGCACACAGCTGTTTAATCCTGGGGCAGTGGGCAGTCCTCAAATTTATCACATATTGATCAATTTAGGAACTATATCACTGAGCGCCGCCTGATGGTTAAACGTTTGCCATGAGATTCGAATGTCATGCGTTTAGTTCCCTGGTGTATAGTGTGTTTGTATTTCTGAGAAGTCCTATACTAAGATGAAATAGCTAGCCAGTACTCTCTGGTTTGCAATGGTAACCAACCAGTATCAATCTAGGACAAAAACAAATAATATATTGTCTTCCATTCATTTTTGTTCTCACATTTTAACACTTAGAATGATGTACTTATTTGTCTTTCGGCTCTTTTAAATGACATTGATTACCATGTAGAAAGTGAATATGTTAAGTTAAACATTCAGATGTTTTGTGATGTTATAAAATAAAAGTATCGTGAAATAACTTTTTTCACCTGTGTTTTCTTTGTCATTCTACTTATATATTATAGTATAAAATTTTATTTTACAGATTCTATTGACAAACAGGAATGTGTTGATTTGTATCCAAAATCGTCTTGTAACGCTTGGAAAAAGACAGGTTATTGTAATTTTTCACATGTTTCCAAATTATGTTTGAAAACATGCCATTTGTGTGAAACTGACGAACTTTTAAGTAAATACCGACCACTTATAATATAATTGTAATTTTTTTTTATTTTGTTGTTTTCATTTATAACAGATTGATCTCGGTAGAGTATCGTTTAAAATCATAGAATACTAGACACTTGTTTCCATTCTAGCATGAGACTTCTCTATGGTATACACTGCTGACAAACACTACATTTGGACAAAGCAACTACTTTGTGTTCTTTGGCCTCCAGTAATACTCAATCAGTATCACTCTGTAACAATTACAAAATAATAAACTTAAAAAAAAAGAAAACAATCTTCACAAAACTACATCAACTTTTTAATTTGTGCATTTTTATCACATTTTTCACTGTATCTTGAATTCATTTCATTGTCTTCATTAAAATTGGATTGCTTTCATAAAGTTTTTTTATTAAAAGTGTTATTTAACAATATTCATGTTTTTGCTAGTTTTAAATGATACTTATCACTTTTGGGAAAAACAAAAATGTGAAATACCTTTTTATGTTAATATTAAAACTTGATTGATTTCATTATTAATAACAACATTTAATCATTTACATTTAATGTTTGTGAAATCTGTAATACTGATCAACTTTTGTCGTTTAAGTTAAAGTGTAATCACTAGTCTCGACATTATGTTCACTTTTTTATGAGTGTTCATTAATTCAGAGGTGTAGGAAAGCCTGTTCAACGAAAGTTTCTTCAATTCCATAGATGACTATTTCAAAGTTCATTTGACACTGTAACTGAGGTATTAATTTCTATGGCATTAAAACATACATTCTCGTTGTTTACAGTAATTATTGTAGGTTTCTTTGTGGGGAGCTTAAAAGTATCAAGGAAAAATTTGAGTGCTGCGTTGGGTCCTTTTTGCTTTCTTAGCACTTAACCTTCTACGTAACTGACTGTGATGTCAAACCAATATTTGTCCTTTCACTACCACCTCATATATCACCTTTCCTCTTCATTCTTCAATTGCTTCGTGTTTCCATTTCTTACTTCTGGATCTATGGTTTCTACCATACACCTCCGTTCAGTCATTATAAATATCATCTTCCTTGCTTCTTACATTTGCTCGCCTCATTACATTTATTGATCTTAGTTTTCGCCCCATAAATGCTTCTTTCGGTGATTTCTGTTTGGGAACATTGCTGTAATGGGCGCTCCTGAATACAAGTAGGAAACGCTTGACAACCCATGCTAGGGTTTCCTCACCCTTTGTTTTTAATGTGGCTCTTTTGAAAGTGTCAACGAACCACTCCGCCTGTCCATTTGTCTGTGAATGGTTCGAAGGGGAGCAAATATGTGATGGCGTTTTGTCAACAGAAATCCCATGAAAATTATGATATATATTGGGACTTGTTATCGGTGACGAGTATCTCTGGAAACCCATGGCACGTAAATATCTTTGTCAATATTTCCAAAATTTTCTTTTTAGTTGGAGGAACTACCGGCCATTTTAAATACGCATCTATTAGCAGCCAGTAGTAGATTCCTGACATGAGTCCGGCAAAATCTAGGTTTACTCTGCTTAATGGTCTTGCGGTGTCTGACCAACTTACTGATTCAGTCTCCGGTGGGTTTTTTGATGCTTGCTGACAGCGGTCACACCTCATTACCACGTCTTCGATTTGAGTTTCTATTTTTGACTAATATCCGTGGATCCTTGTAACTGATTTTATTTAACCGTTCCATGATGTCCAGCGTGAAATTGTTTAAGTACTGCTCGGCGTAACTTATGTGGTATCACCACTAGATCTCCTAACATAAGGAACCCTTTTACTACGCATAGAGCTCGTCGACGATGGTATGGTTGTCTTGGTTCTACATCTAAGGAACGTGGCCATTTGTGCTGCATACAATAGATCGCTCGTTAAATCGTTTTGTCTCTTTCCGTGAAAAGTAAAACCTGCTTGGTGGTAATTGAGACTAATCTTACAGCATTAATGAACCTTTCTTTAGCGTTATTTCGTATATTGGTGGCGGCTATCACCGACTTTCACTCATCGTAGGATAGGTTTTCATAACTCGACATAAGGCATCTCCCTAACCAAATGCCTCACTCTTCTTGTACTGTATGTCGAATTCATATCCAAACACAGTTAGCGTTCAGCGTTGTAATAGATTTTCAGAACGCACTGATATTCCAGATTTTGGTCCATATGCTGCCAGCAGTAGTTTGTGATCAGTCAGTATTGTGAAGTGTCGTCCATGCACCATCTTATGGAAGCGCCATACTGTGAAAACAATAGCTAAAACTTATTTCTCAATTTAGCCATAACGTTTCTCAGTAGGCGTTACAATCCTACGGGCATGCATCATAGCTTTTTCCTTTCCAGTCGGAAATTTTTTAAGGTAACTGCACCTACACAATATGCTGATACATCCGTGGTAACAATCGGTTTCTTTAGATCCTCATGCATCAACAGAAAGTTGGATGCAAATAGCATTTTAAAGCCATTGAAAGGTGTTTAACACTGCTGCGTCCAGTTCCATTCAACACTTTTCCCCCGCAAATGGTTCAGTGTTGGTTGCTCAACATGCAAGAGTAATAAGAATGCTTAGTAGTAGTTCATAAGTCCTAGAAAGGGTCGCAGATTGGATGCATCGTAGGATGCAGATATTCTTCGAGTAGCTTCAATGCTTCCTAAATCTGGTTGATAATCTGATTTATAAAATATAAATCCCAAATGTTTCAAAGATGTGACATTAAATTGACATTTCTCAGGACGTAGGCAAAATCCATGGCCTTGGATTCGTTTAAGTAAAGTTGCAAGTCGATCGTACAAATTGCGGCAACGAGTATTACAAATAAATACACGGCCTCTCCAAAGGTGCCAGTTAAAATCGTATTCAATAATTGTTGGTGAACTGCTGGTGCGGTTTTAACTGTAAACGGTAGTCTTGTATACTGAAAAATTCCCCGATGCGTATTTATTGTGAATAATCCACGGCATGCTGGTTTAACCTTAACTTACGAATAAGCATCTGCTCAGCCTAGTTTGGCAAAACGACTATAGCTGTTTAGCATGGTTAATAAATCGTCTGGAACCGGTAGAGATTAGTAAACCCTACAGGTTTAGATTGTTGCTCACCACATAACTTACTTCAACCATTGTTAAATAATTGAATGCCACTGAGCTTACAATTTTGCCGATAATCTCTAGGGCATTGCCTGTAGCGCTTATTACAAGCTGTTTTGTAGAGTATAGTACAGGTCTTACAATCTTAATCCATGTTTTTCTAGAAATAAGAAGCTGTGTCACGTTGAAGGCTTTCCGCATGATCATTTATCTGAACGGAAACATACTTTCCGGTTGGTCTCTAGTGAGCGTGATTCGCAGTGAATACTGAAAGCAACTCCGCTGGGCAACTAAGTGAACGGAATATTTTTCTGAAACGTTACCTAGTGCGCGTGTCTTTCTGCCTACACGAAGATTTTTTGTGTGTCAGTATGTTGAATTTTCTGCAGCTACTGTTCTTAAATGAGTGGAACTGGGCAAAATGCCGGAGTTACAGCATTTGGACGAAGAGAGTAACTTTTTTTTATCGGCTGGTTTGTCACAATAAGTTGAAGTGGTTGCTGAAGTAATTTGATGAGAACTAAGTTTCCGACGAACTGCGTGAACTTTAATGTCATTATTATATCGATTTGGATGAGTGTTGTAAAAGGCTTCATTTTGGTCAGTCGCTGATATTCTGCGGCAATGTCATTAAAAAACAATGTTCGTTCCTGATTATAACGATGCAGCAATGGCGTGCGAATATCAGCAAATGTTTCTGACTGTAGGCTGCAGATTAGAATTAATTACTTAAATTAGCGCTCCAACAGGTCTTTCAATTTAAAGCATTCAAATTCTCTGCTTACAGTACCAACATGGATTAAGAAATCGTCCGTTTTATTCATTTTCAACTTTAAGCGACGATATCTAATATTAAACAGAGAAACATTATCACCCAAATGTTAATTGAAAGTTGTGCAGGCTTCAGTGAATGTTCTGTCACGTGACTTTTAAAGTAAAATCAATTCGCAGTACTGGTCGAGTTCTGCTGCACCGAGATTTCTAAGTATTAGGTGAACTTTCTATGCGTCTCCCTGAGATGCCAAATCATACATAATCAGATCTTTATGCCTACGCAACCGTATGTCACAAATAAGTTCAGCAATACTGTTAATAATTCCATCAACTGAAAAGTGGGGTTGAGAATCGGACTTTTCAAAAATAGATTTCAAGCTTGAGTTTAGCTTCCGTAGTTTGAGTTATTTATCCAGCAACATATTCATCTTGATAGGATCTGTCACCATCACCCTTCGCCAACTGATATAACCGAAACGCCTACGTCATACACGGAGAACTAACTGCAACTCTAACTCACTGAATTATCTACTCAAATGGATACTCGCAACAGCGACCATTAACTTGACAACTTATTACTCACCCAATATTAAAATCACGAGGACATGAACACAGCACTGAGAAGATCTGACTCTATTTTGTCCCAACTCTGTATATGTAGTTACAACAGCGACCATGTCGTAATTAGAGTAATTAACACATTACAAATAACTACAACCAATCACAAATAGTAAGGTCAGTGGGAAGAAAATAAACGGATGTACTGGTTACCACAATTGACAAAAAACAGCAAAAATAGAAATATTTACATGAGAAATAACTAGTCTAGTCTCTTTGTGGTAAGTTGAAATTTTATGTCAGCTATCAATGTTTAAGTATAGCTAAATCCACAATTTTCGATAAAAATCACTAGGGTGGTATTGTTTAGAGTTTTTTATTTGATGTTTGCTGAGAATTACATAATATTTGAACAGGAAATATGAAGTAAAATGTTAAATATAACATGTTACCGGCTGAAATCTTCATCAGAATCGATTTTTTGGCTGTAACAGTGATAAAATTCTTTCTCCATATTTAAATTTTTATTAGGAAGGTATGACTTATATTAACTCCGCCCGCAGCTCATCTAGGGTTGTTGCCGGTCCCAAGCCCGGGTAAAAGAGGAGGGTTGGGCATAGGGCTAGCACCCCTATCCCGTAAAACACAAGTTTGCAAAAAAAAACGCTAACCAGAATAAACAAACTTAACAATTCAAACTCTGCCCTGGAAGTGGAAGGAACCTATATGACGCTTCATGATGAAAGCCGAGATTCTTCGGAAGTCACAAGGCCGATGCCACTCCTTCTAACGACCAGAGCAAAAGTTTTTATAGGTACATGGAATGTTCGGACAATGTTGGAGACAGGGAAGATCACCCAGATAGCAGCAGAAATGAAGAGATACAATTTAACTGTGCTTGGGATCAGCGAAGCGCATTGGACTCAAACTGGACAGAAAACATTAGCTACTGGAGAGGTGGTACTATATTCCGGGCACGAAGAGGAAAATGCCCCACACACCCAAGGAGTTGCTCTGATGCTGTCCAAGAAAGCGCGCAATGCACTTGTAGGATGGGAACCACATGGACCCAGGATCATCAAAGCATCTTTCAAGACAATGAAGAGGGGGATTACAATGAACATCATCCAATGTTATGCACCCTTATACGACGAGAACAAAGATCAGCTTTATGATAGGCTGCATCAATTATAGCAACGTGTCCAGGAAAGGATTTGACAATCCGAATAGGGGACCTAAACGCCAAAGTCAGAATGAACAACACCGGATACGAAGACATTATCGGAAAACAGGGACTGAAAAAAAGAAATGAGAATGGTGAAAGATTCCCAAATCTATGCGCTTTTAACAAAATGGTCATAGGTGGTACAATATTCCCCCCACAAACGCATACACAAGGTTACATGGGTCTCACCGGATCATGCTACAGAGAATCAAATCGATCATATATGCATCAATAAAAAGTTAAGAAGATCAATGGAAGATGTGAAAACCAGGAGAGGAAGCTGAAGCTAAAGAAACAATGGATAACTGGAGCAACAGCATTAAAACGGTTCAATACAGCCTCTCTTCGGGATACTGACAAACTCAAGGAATTTAAAATAACTCTCAACAACAGGTTTCAAGCCTTACAAGATCTGCTGAACGATGAAGAAACCACTATGGAGGACAACTGAAAAAGAATCAAACAGGCACTAACTTCAACTTTTTAAGAGGCTCTGGGCCGCAAGAACCACCATCATAAGGAATGGATTTCCACAGAGACCCTGAGCGAAATTTAACAAATGAGGAACAGGAGGGCAGAAATCAACAACAGCCGAACTATAGCAGAAAAAATCAAAGAACAAACTGAATACACAGGAGCAAATAAGCCAGTAAAGAAGAGCATTAGAGCCGACAAATGGAAGTATATCGAAGGCCTTGCAACGACAGCGGAGAAAGCTGCAAGAGAAGGAAATATGAAACGTCTATGCGACACAACGAATAAACTGGTAGGTAAATATTGTAAACCAGAGCGACCGGTCAGGAACAAAGAAGGCAAGCTAATCACCGAGATTCAAGAACAAAGAAACAGGTTGGTAGCACATTTTGAGGAACTCTTGAATAAACCAGCTCCACCGAACCCACCAGACATCGAAGCAGCATCTACAGACCTCCTTATAGATGCCAATCCACCAACGATGTAAGAAATCAAGATAGCTATTAGACAGATCAAAAGTGGGAAAGCAGCAGGACCTGAAAATATACCAGCCGAAGCACTCAAGTCAGATATAGACATAACGGCAAGGATGCCACACGTTTTATTCAAGAGGATCTGGGAGGAAAAACAGGTGCCGGCAGACTGGAAAGTTGGATACCTTATCAAGATACCAAAGAAAGGGGATTTGAGCAAATGCGAGAACTACAGAGAAATCACACTATTGTCAGTACCAGGGCAAGTCTTCAACAGAGTGTTGTTAAATATAATGAAAGATTCAGTGGATGCTCAACTTCAAGATCAACAGGCTGGTTTCCGTAAGGATCGGTCATGCACAGACCAAATCGCAACACTACTCATCTTCGTTGAACAATCAGTTGAGTGAAACTCGTCACTGTACATCAACTTCATCGACTATGAGAAGGCGTTCGACAGCGTTCTCCTTGTATGTGGTATTAAAAAACCGTGAAATCGATTTGTTGATGGCCAAACTAATCGGTTTAGTGAGTAGAGAGATCCTGAAGTTAAATTTCACAGATCCCCGGTTAGAGAAACATTTTGTAGCACCAAATATATCAGGAATAACCACATACGAGAAAACTAGTAGGATGCTGGAGTTTATGTAACAGGTAGTTATTTCTAGCCGATACCTATCCATCTTAACGAGCCTCAGTTAATAATGCTTCTGAAGACCGATGCTATACGCAGTCAGCTAGGCCTTCCACATTCGCTAACATCGACTTTAATTTTTCTTAGAATTTTGTGCCCCTCAGTGGCGAATCCCCTTTTTTGTTGACGAAAAATATGACTATTAAAATGCCTCTGACTTTTGGACTTTTAGGATTATGTATTGGCCCGACGCTATATCAAGTGTACAGTTAACCCATGTCAATGGGACAGCTGACTAGAGAGCAAGTTGCTTCCCACGTCATGTTGTGTCGTGATCTAATGGTGCTGCTTGACTGAGCGCCTTCAACTAGTCGTATCCGCTAAAAACAAACATAGTTAGCATCAATAAAGAGAGCCTATGTAATTATTTATTTATGGCATTATTTGCTGCAACAACTAGATGATATTGTAAAATTGAAATGCTAGACTTTCCATACGGGACTCTATAAAGAACCTAGATATACATCTTGTTAACAAGACACGAAAGCAAAGAAATCAATAAAATTGAACTAGACAGACAAAAAGACATTGGATATAGGATTACTTATATTTTAGCTCCTTGCTCAAATGTGCGCGAGTCGTTAACTTGATCAAATTGGTTAGTCAGTATGGACATATTTTGTTACGTTAACATCTCCTAAATAGTTATGCACTTGTCTTGTCACGTATATGTTTCAAACCACTTAAGTTGTTTTTTATACTCAAAAAGCACCTAAGTTTGCGTGTTGTTTGATGTCACCAAGTTTCTGATTTCTCCATCGATCTCATTTTTAAATATTCTCATAGTCTTTAGAGTCGCGAAATTTTTGTTTGAAATGGATTCGAATCTGAATGTTATTTTACTTAGAGAGAACGGAACAGTTGAAAATCAGTTCATCCTATTATTCAACAAATCTAAATAATGAAGCCATCAACAACCTAGGCGTTTTATTACTTGTCATGACTTCCCGGATTCTGTCTTAAAGACAACAAATGGATTCACTGGTTTAAAAATGTTTAATATAACAAGCAAAACTTCCACATTAGTTACAACAAAATGCGTGCGAGAGGTCGCTTGTCTTCCTGTTGATTTTTCATCATTATCACTGGTCCTTGTTTTAAAAATTGTCTCTACGTTTTCCGTCAGATAAACCGACAGCTAATCCCATGTGGAAACTTTTAGATCTTATTTAACATAGCCCATAGTATTCTTCACTTTTGGGTCTTTATTGAACAAACTGGTTACTTCGAACCTGTGTACTTGCGATTCATTTTGTTTAAATACCAGTGTTTACACTAGTTTTCTTACAGTTTGTGCCTTATAATGCTAAATTCACTACATATGAACCCATTTTATATCAGCAACGATGGTAATTACGAATCTTAGAATCCCGATGCATTAATTGTGACTAAAGAAATTCAGCTTTTCTCCCAGTAGTATGTCTATACAGCTTGAAAGTTAGTGTTGGATTTAAATGTAGTTTTTAATGTTTTAGATGATATATTCGCATTTTAAGATAACTTCTGTCATCTGTTGTTTTACGTTTCTGCTCTACAGTATTAGTCTCTTATTTACTTGTCGAATTTAATATGCTATATATTGTGTTGTTAATGATTGATTGTTTTATAGTAGCTATCAATCAGAGAAATAGTCAGACAACAATGAAGCTGCTCGCACTGCAGATACTTTACAAAACCGATACTTCAGCTAATTTATTACAGTCTGCATATGATCTGAAAGATATTGGTTACTTTCAGCGACCCGCTCTAATGCAGCTTATAAACTTTTCTTCCAAGTTAGTCTGTGAACGAACTGGTCGTTGCCAACGGGCACTAATTCGCGAAAAAAGTTTGTGTATATTTTATCGAACTTTTGTATAGTTTACGTTTGTCACGTTTATGTTCGACATGATAATCTTTGTGGTGTGCTAATTTGTGACGAAGAATATCCTGAGAGGGTTGCTCAAACGTTACTAACGAAAGTAAGTAGTTTGGTGCACAGCTTTCTAATTTTCATTTGCATTACACATTTGATTTAAACAATTGAATTAGCTATTTTTCACTGCAGTACGATCTAATAAAAAATAGTAACCAATCTTGTAGTGAGTAGCAAATTCGATGTTGAGTGGGTTGATTCCTCTCGTCAGCGCTAGTCTTATACTTAGTTCGTCGCTTCTTTCACGACTATGTATGTATGACTACATTGTAGAATCGTGCATGAAGGTCAGCTCACAGACTCATTCGAAGTAAAGACCGGTGTTAGACAAGGCTGCTTGCTGGGATCTCCGGGTAACTAATAATGAGGTTAGACGAAGGGTACTAGGGAATAATGGTAAATCTGTTGATGAGGCTATGAAACTTCATCGACTGAGATGGTTGGGGCATGTGTTACGTATGTCCGAACACCGGTTACCACGTCGCTCAATGATGACTAGTATTGGGGTGGGTTGGAAAAGGGTTAGGGGCGGCCAAACCAAAACGTGGCATCAGTCGTTGAAGTCACTAACTTCTGGTCTGAGCCACATTGGTAGATGTCGACTACCTGGTTGGGGTCCGCGTGACTGCCGTACTCAGTGGTTGGAGACTCTTGGTGACATGGCTCAGAATCGATCACAATGGCGTAGGTGTATACATTCTTTGTCTTCACGTACACCTTGAGACTAAAATTACTCTACCTTTCTTCATACAAACTAATTTTTTTTTCTTTTTTTTTCTCTACATATTATATCCTTATATGCAATCTTCCTTTTATATATTACTACCATTAAAGTAACTGAATGAATTTGGTGATCATCTTGCTATGCTGTTGAGGTGTGGCAACTTGGACCGATGCACTTATGTGCCTGGTCCTACGTTGTATCTGTCTGTCTGTCTTCCTCCTGGTGGTTGACTGGATCATGCAGACTCAAACATCTTAAGGCAATCTCGGAATACAGTGGACAACACCGATGCAACTAGATGACTTAGACTTTGAAGATAATCTAGCTCTCCTTTCCCGCACTCAGCAACAAATACATATGAAGACGGACAGTGTAGCAGCAGCCTCGGCAGCAGTAGGTCTCAGCATACAATACAGAAACAGCAAGACTCTTCTATACAAAACAACAAACACTCACTTGACGGAAAAATTCTGGAAGGCGTAGAAACATATACATACTTAGGCAGCATCATCGATTAACGAGGAGGGTCTGATGCAGATGTGAAGGCGCGGATTGGAAAGGCAAGAGTAGCCTTTCTACAACTGAAGAACATCTGGAACTCCAACTGTCAGTCAACATTAAAGTCACAACTTTCAATACGAATGTGAAGACAGTTCTGTTGCACGGAGCTGAAGCTTGAAGAACTACGAAAAGCATTATTCAAAAGATATAAGTATTTATGAACAACTGTCTACGTGAGATACTTCTAATCCGTTGGCCGGATACCATCAACAACAAGCTTATATGGCAGAGAACACCGAATTACAACCGAGGAAAAAGTTAGAAAATGATGCTGGGGGTGAATAGGACACACACTGAGGAAACAACCAAACTGTCACAAGACAAGCATTAACATGGAATCCTGAAGGCCGAAGGAAAAGAGGAAGACCCAGGAACATATTGTGTCGGGAATTGAAGACAGACACGAAGAGAATGAAGAGCACTTAAGAAGTACTAGAATGAAAAGCTCAGAACAGAGTTGGTTGGAGAAGGCTGGTCGGCGGCCTATGCTCCACATGGGGTAACAGGCATTGATTGATGATTGCTTAGTATATCGTGTCTGTCCCTCAGTAGTTTACACTCATCATTCATTAAGGGTCCGATTTAATAACTATCATTTACTGTAAATATTTAGAGTCCTAGATAAAATAATGGTTTTACACTAAAGAATGATATTCCCAACCGTAGCTGCTACCTTGACGTGGTGGTCGGGCTTGCCTATCGTGATGACCCAACTAAGCTATATTGGCTGGAACATATGTTCCTCTAGGTTCTACCATGCCAAGCAGGTCTGCTGGAGAGCGATAAGACTAAAGGCAGCAACCTAAGATCTGAGGGTGAAGTCGTACTGCTGACTGCATCAAGGTGTGACAGCAGTAGGGTGTTTCTCTCTGCAGCAATGCTGCTTTCCTAACGGAAGGAAGGGGTTAGAAAAGGTCAACCCTAAAAATGTCACACCTCACCTTACTCTACGGATTTTCATCTCCGGCAGTAAGGCCTTTTAAAGAACGGTGTTGACACTTCAAAGATTCCCCTTAAGAAGGCCGTGCGTGATCGGCCTCAAGCAGTTGTCCCTTAGGCTCTGCGATCGCGCTCCCAGGTCACTATGACCAATACTAACCCAGTTTTCGTTTCAGGTACCTCAAGAAGTAATATCCTTCCATGGTGTGGGCAGCCAAGAAGTGAAAATTGCCATCATACCTCTAACAGCACACAAGATCATTTTGTTCGAGGTCAAATCCCACCATCAACTTTTAACAACTCTCTTATCACCATGCCTAATTCTTCTAGCATAATTTTATCACCTTGCGCCCCTAATGCTAATGATTTGAGTTCACGAAACGTTATTTTTGGCCTCCTGAAACCTCGCACTAAACGTTCGAACCTACGTCAAATAGGACAACAGGCTTCCTCAGCTATGACTTTAGAATCCCGTTCCATCGATGTCTGCTGCATCTCTGAAACGCGTATACAGGATCCAAGCACAGTCATTCGCTTGACCTCACCTTGTGAAAATAAGGAACCGGCTCAGTTCACTCTTCGTGTTTCCGGAGACCCCACCACTACCACTCGATGCCTTGCTCGCGTAGGTATAGCACTAAGTTCAAAAGCTGAACAAGCTCTCCTCGACTGGATCCCAATAGACAGTTGCTTGTGCGCTGTCCGTCTAAATGGAACGGCAAGGACTCGTAAAAATACGGACACATGCCATTGTCTCTTTGTTGTCTCTGCCTATGCTCCCACTGACTGCAGCTCAGATGAAGTGAAAGATGAATTTTACAGAAAGCTTTCTGACCTTCTTCGTAAAGCTAAGCGCACTGATGTAGTAATAATGGCTGGGGATTTTAATGCCAAAGTAGGTAGACTAGATGAAATCGAAAGGCACCTAAGTGGATCCTGCGGTGTTGAGGCTCAAGGAACAGACAATGGCGATCGTTTACTACAACTATGTTCAGATAAACGTTTATTTCTTGCAAACACCAACTTTAAGCATAAGGAAAGACTTTGGTTGACATGGTGGCCTCCACAATCAACTCAACACTGGACTTAAATAGACCAGATTGCTATCAGCCACTGTTGGGGAGGCTCGATAGAAGACTGCCGCTTATTTTGGAGTACATGTATAGACTCAGATCATGCCTTAGTACGAGTGCGTATTAGTCTGCATCTCATTGGACGTAAAAGATCCACGACATGGATTCACCTTAGAGTTTAATTTAATGATGAAAAAGTCAAAAATACATTCCAAGAACAACTAGAAAACCAATTAGTCAACTGCGTAAACTGTACTCATCCTGAGTTAGCTTGGAATGATATCCAAAAAGCTGTTGAAACAGCAGTAATATCTAGTAATAAACTAAACCAAAAGGTTAAGAAAACTCAATGGATTTCAGCTGCATTTACTGAACTGATAGATGCTCGGCAACACATTCCGTCTGGTTCTGAACATGATGAGGAACGAAAGCAACTTAAACACAAGTTGGTTAAAAGCTTACGCAATGATCGTGAGCACTGGTGGGTGGCGAAAGCTGAAGAGATGGAAAAGGCAGTGGCATTAGGTAACAGTAGGCAACTGTTCAGACTTATCAAGGAAACGGGTATCAGAAAACCGACTGTAAGTGAATCTATCTCAGAAACAGATGGTTACACTATTTACTGTCAATCCAGAAGATTAGACTGATGGACCGAACACTTTAGGCAACAGTTTAATTGGCCTTTGGCCTCATCCCAGTTGCCCACCATCCCCAAACAATCTGAATGGCAAATTAACATTGGTTCCCCAAGTTTCAGTGAGGTTGAGAAGGCTATAGGGAACTTAAAGCGAAGGAGAGCAGCAGGACCAGATGGATTAACCCCTGAGATATTTAAGGAAGGTGTCCAACCTTAGCAGCGAGATTAACTGAGATCTTGGCTATAATTTGGGAACTGGACGTAATCCCATCTGACTGGTCTCGAACATTAACCATTCCGGTCTATAAGAAAGGACAGAAGTCCTCGTGTGACAATTACCGAGGAATCAGTTTAACGGACATAGTATCTAGAATATTAGCTTCAATAATACTTCGACGTCTAACTAAAATTCGTGAAGAGCAAACTCGAGAAAACCAAGGTGGTTTCAGACCTGGACGTGGCTGTATAGACCAAATATTCACACTTCGGCAGGTTCTGGAACATAGGCACACTTTCAGACGCCCAACAATTGCTGTATTCCTTGACCCTAAGGTGGCGTTTGACTCTATCGATCGTAAGGTTATGTGACAGTGTCTGTCACCGAAAGGCGTATTGAACAAGTTCATTAACCCTATACAAGCTCTCTACTCGAACACCACACGTCGAGTTAGAGCTTATGGCGGATTGTCGTCGGGATCAACCACCTCTTGTGATGTTCATCAAGATTGTTCGCTTTCCCTATTTTTATTTAATTTTATCATTGGCATACTTTTAGAGTTATCATTGTCATCGTCTGATTTCTCTGGGGTTGATCTCCTTCCAGGAGATAAACTTACTAAGTTAGAATATGCAAATGATATAGTTCTATTGGGTGAAGATGCTGACAATATGCTGAATTTTTTGACAATCTTAAACATGAATGTAAACATGTTTGAGATGCGATTCTCCCCATCCAAATGCAAAATGCTGCTTTAGGACTAGCCTAATTTGGCACTACAGTTTGTGATAGGGAGCTAAGCAGTTGAATGTGTTAACCTCTTTTCTTATCTTGGGAGCCTCATCAGTCCTGACAGTCTGGTGTCTGATGAAATCTTGGCCCGTCACTTGTAGCGTAGGCAAGACATCCGTTTACTGACAGAAGGACGCGTTTACTACGCAACAGTTTGATCCGTTTTACTTTATGGATGTGAAATATGGCTATAGAGGATATTCTTAGGCTTCTAGTATTTGATCATAGATGTCTTTTAAGCATTACTCGTGTTTACTTGGAGCTCCGAGTAAGCAATACGTGGTCTAGATACAAAGTGCTAACTGTATTATTACGTTGTCACTAAAATTTCTTATTGTGTGACTGACCGTAAAAATTTTAAGGTAAGAAGGCGAATATTATAAAGTAGCCTTGTGTAAATAATTGGAGTCACTATAGTATGTTTCAGATTTTCAGACAGTTTTACTTATTTTACTACTATCATGTTAGTGATGTGCTTTTATAGAGATTTTCCAATGCCAAATATATTAATTACTTCATCTCCTTAAGATTTGTTTTTCCTAATGCGGAATATCATAACATTCACTTCCACTGTTAATTTAGGTCTGTTGTATATCTTTCATTCTCTGTAAACCCTAAGTGAATGTAGTACGAGGAAATATTGTCGTTTAAACTAGCGCATTTTGAATTAAGAAAGAAGACCGCTATGACATCATCACAATTAGATTGTGTTCTAAATGAAAATTTTATGTTTCCTCTAGGCAACTGAAGACTTTTCGACGCAATATCCTGCCGATACTTGGATAAATATGGCTGATGGGTAGGTTATCCACTGTAAATACTTGCTTTTAATGTATTTTCATTACATTATCTTATTCCGTAAAGATTTACTTATGATTTGTACTTGACATTGCAACTTTTAGCACACTATCCATATTAAGAAAACGGATAACTACTCGATATTTCAAGTCTGTTGCAACTATGCTCAGATAACCGCCTGTTTCTAGCAAATACTAACTTTACGCATAAGGAAAAGCATCTTTTGACCTGGCGACCCCCAAAATCGTCTCAACGTTGGACCCAACTAGATCACATCGCCATCAGCCACCGATGGAGGGGTTCGATAGAGGACTGTCGCTCGTTCTGGGGCACATGTTTAGATTCAGATCATGCTTTAGTGCGAGCGCGTATTTGTTTGAGGCTTACTGGACGTAGGAAAGACATTGCAACGAAGCCTCTTAGGGTTTTACTTAATGATAATAAAGCTAAGAATATATTTCAGGAACAACTAGAAAAACAGTTAGGCGACTGTATAAGCGATTCCCATCCGGAATCAGGTTGGAATGATATCAAAAAGGCTGTGGAAACAGCAGTGATATCTGCTAGTAAGGTAAATCATAAGGCTAGGATGAAGCCGTGGATTTCAGTAGCATCCACCGAACTGATGGATGCTCGTAAACTCATCCCACCTGGCTCTGAACATGATGAAGAGCGAAGTGAGCTTAAGCGCAGGCTGATAAAAAGCCTACGCAACGACCGTGAACAGTGGTGGGTGGCGAAAGCAAAAATGATGGAAAAGGCTGCGGCGATAGGCAACAGTAGGCAACTTTTTCGACTTATCAAGGAAACTGGTATTAGGAACCCGAATGTGAGTGAGACTATCTCGCAGAAGGATGGGATTATAATTTATTCTCAGTTCAGGAGATTGGACCGATGGGCAGAACACTTTAGGGATCAGTTCAACTGGCCTTCAGTCACACTTCGGTTGCCCACGATCCCCAGTCATCCTGAATGGCAAATCGACTTAACTCCTCCTAGTCTTTATGAAATTGAGAAGGCTATAGGAAATCTGAAGCGAGGTAGAGCAGCAGGTCCTGATAGGCTTACCCCTGAAATTTTTAAGGATGGTGGTCCAGTTTTAGCAGCTAGATTGACTAAAATCTTAGGTAGAATCTGGGAGCTGGGCGTAATACCATCTGACTGGTCTCAATCCCTGATTATCCCAGTTTATAAGAAAGGACAAAAGTCTTCTTGTGACAATCACAGGGGAATCAGTCTGACTAATATAGTTTCTAAATTGTTAGCCTCGATTATACTTAGACGCCTAACTAGAGCTCGTAAAGAGCAGACTAGAGAAAACCAGGCTGGATTCAAACCTGGACGTGGCTGTATAGACCACATCTTCACATTGTGACAGGTCCTGGAACACAGACATACATTCAGGCGTCCTACAATAGTTGTCTTCCTGGACCTAAAGGCGGCAATCGACTCTGCTGATCGTGAGGTTCTGTGGCAGTGTCTGTCATTGAAAGGTGTACCAAAGAAGTACATTAACCTTATACAAGCTCTCTACTCTAAAACTACAGGTCGAGTGAGAGCTTATGGCGAACTGTCATCGGAATTCCTCACTTCAAGTGGTGTCCGTCAGGGATGTCCACTTTCCCCATTCTTGTTTAATTTTGTCATAGACATGCTCTTAGATATAACCTTATCTTCGTCTGACTTTTCAGGAGTTGACTTTCTACCAGGAGCCTCGCTTACTGACTTGGAATATGCTGATGACATAGTCCTATTTGGTGAAGACGCCGACAAAATGCAGAGTCTTTTGACTACCCTGAGCAACAATTCAAGCATGTTCGGGATGCGGTTTTTCCCCTCGAAATGCAAAATGTTGCTTCAGGATTGGGTTGCATCGGCACCTGAACTAGTGATAGGGAGTGAAGTAGTCGAGCGTGTAGACCGCTTTACGTATCTGGGGAGTCTCATCAGTGCTGATGGCGTAGTGACTGACGAAATCTCAGCACGGATACAGAAAGCTCGATTGGCTTTTGCCAAGTTGCGTCACTTATGGCGCAGGCGGGATATCCGCTTGCTAACCAAAGGACGAGTGTACCGTGCAGCAGTTCGCTCTGTCCTACTATACGGTAGCGAAACATGGCCGTTAAGAGTAGAGGACAATCGTAGATTACTGGTCTTCGATCACAGGTGTCTCCGAAGCATTGCCCGAGTATCGTGGGACAACCGAGTGATCAATGCTGTCGTTAGGAAACGGGTTCCAGGAAAGGAGAGCAAATCAATAGATAAGGTATTGAAACTTCATCAGTTGAGGTGGTTGGGACATGTGTTACGCATGTCTAACTACCGACTGCCTCGACGAGCTATGTTTCGCGGTGTAGGAATAGGTTGGAAGAAAGCTAGAGGCGGCCAAACCAAAACATGTCAGAAATCGATGAAGTCACTGACAAATGTACTGAGTCGTGTTAGTAGATGTAGGCTGCGTGGTTGGGGTCCGCGAGACGAAAGTTACCGATGGTTAGAGACGTTGAACGACAGGGCTCAGAATCGTTTGCAATGGCGCAGGTGCATCCACAATTTGTGTTCTCTCAAAATCTAACCTTCTGAATTCTCTATCTTTCTCCTTTCAAATTTATCTCACTGAATTATATTTTTCAAATCATATCTTCGATCCCTAATTTCCTGCATTACTGCTAATACTTCTACTATCGCTATCACTCTTGGATTTGAACTAACAGTTGCGTCTCTGTGCTGATGTGGTATGGCAACGTGAACTGATGTACGTATGTACGAAGTTCTGCGTTGTATCTGTCTGTCTGTCTTTCAAGTCTATTATATTGGTCAAGGGATAGTATGTGGTCAGCTACTCTTTTTGCTAACGTTTGTTGAGCTACCCAAGTTTGTGAACCCGTATATGGTGTATTTTATGTTTATTCACATTGCTAGTGAAGACGTTAATCGTTATTTGTATGCTTTTTCAAATATAGTCTATTAAAATAAAATTCGTTGTGTGGCTTGACTAATGTAAAGTGTCACAATCACATCAGTTAGGAATAATATGCAACCCAACCATGATATTTACTTGTTGCTATTGCGCAGCATCCTTTATAGTTTATTATGTCTGTGGTTTCGTTATAAGTGACCAGAGAAATCCATAATTGTACCAACCTATGTGCTACTGTTTTCACAGGTACGTTTCGCACCCATAAAGTTACACATGTCATTTATTATGTATTTACATACTAGTAAATAATTATACGTCTCGCCTGGTAGGAACTATACATATATTTGTATGGCATGATCAATACACTCATCTACTTGATTATGACGTCCATCGACTACTTTTCTGTTAATTTCTAAGCATTTACTTAGATTTATTCTTTGTTTAACAGTGAAATATGTGATCATCATCAGCAACGTAGAATCGGTCACATACGCCCATAAGTTCAAGTTCCCATATCACATTAGCATTACAAGATAACGGAGGTAACATAATGACAATACAAGAAGGTAAAGTGAAGGTGTGCAGGAAATAATAATAGAATTAAGATTTAGATGAAGTTAAAGAATGAATACACTTACGCCACTGGCCGATTTCAAGCCGTGTCGCCAAGTGTCTCCAGCTATTTATTGTGACTATCTTGGGTTTTCATGACACGTTTCGCAGCCATATGTTAAATGGCGTGGACTGCTGTGCTGTACACCCGGCCTTTCGTCGAGAGACGCATATCTTGCCTGCACCACAAGTGGCTTAAACTGGCGAATGCCATTCGGGCTTTCTGAATCCGTGCTGAGGTTTCGTCAGACACCGATCCACCAGGAGTGATGAGACTTCCGAGATAAATGGAGCGGTCAACACATTCAGTTACTTCACTTCTTATAACTAATCTAGGTGAAGAAGTAGGCCAGTCCTGGGGTAACATTTTGCATTTAGAAGGAGAGAAACGCATCTCAAATATGCTTGCATTGTTACTTAAGGTGCTCAGGAGACTTTGGATATTGTCAGCGTCTTCACTAAATAGGACTATATCGTCTACGTTTTCTATGTCGACGAGAGGACCTTTAGGAAGGTGGTTAATTCCTAAACAGTTAAAATAAGTAAGTGAGATTTTCAAGAGTACATCTATGAAGAAATTAAATAAAAAACTGGATAAGGGGCAACCTTGACGAACCCCACTTGACGATGAAATTTTTCGTGACTATTCGCCATTGGCTCTGACTCGACTGGTGGTGACCAAGTGGAGAACTTTTATAAGGTTTATGTACTTTTGAGGTACGCCTTTTAATAGCAGACTGCCACAAGATTTTACGGTCTACGGAGTCGAAAGCTACTTTAAAGTCAAGAAATGCAACTATAGTCTGACGTTGGTATATATGTCTGTGTTCGAAAATTTGGAGTATTGTGAATATTTAATCAATGCAACGACGTCTAGATCTTAAACCAACCTGGTTTTCTCGAGTCTGCTGCTCTCTAGTGTTGGATAAACGCCGAATAATTGTAGATGATAATATTTTAGATACTATATTAGTCAAACTGATTCCTCTGTGGTTATCACAAGACGATTTATGTCTCGTTTTGTAAATTTGAACTATCAATGAACAATACCAATCAGATGGAATGATGTTCTGTTCTCAGACGTCTGCTAATATATCAGTGAGCCTACCAGCCAAAACTGAACCACCATCCTTAACCTTAACAACCTATCAGGTCCTGCTGCTTCCCCTCGCTTCAAGTTACTTTTGGCCCTTTCAACCTCACAGAGAGTTGAGGGACCTGTGTCGGCCAGTTAAACTGTTCCTGAGGATGATCCGCCCATCGCTCTAATCTTCTAGACTGACAGTGAATCATAGACCCACCTTTTTTCCGAGATAATTTCACTCACCACCGATTTCTCAATACCTATGTTTCCGAAAAGTCGGAACAGTTGTCTACTATTACCCGCCGTTGCCGATGCTTCCAACACTTTTGCTTTTGTTACCCAACACTGTTCACGATTCTTACGCAGACTCTTTTCAGTCTAAGTTTCAATTGTCGTCGCTCTTCATCATCCTCCAAGCCTGCTGGAATGAGTTTTCGAGCGTCCATCAGTTCATTAGAAGTTCCAGAGATGCAATGGTCTTTCAAAACCTTTGGATTGAAGTTAGATGCCGATAACGCTGCTGCGTTTACACCTGCTTTAAAATCGTTCCAAGCTGTTTCGGGATAAATCTGTTGGTTGTGGGTGACTAAATTCTTGATCAAATCATTTCTAAATGCAATCTTGGTATTTTCAGTCTCGAATTGATATATTAGCGGTTTGCCTGATGTGACCTTTCTGCGACCAGCAAAACGCATAGAAATACGTGCTCTCACTGGGGCGTGATCAGAATCTAAACATGTGCCCCAGAAAGAGCGGTAGTCCTCCATACAGCGTCTCCAACGATAACTGATGCCGATGTGGTTGATTTGCGTCCATCGTTGTGTAGATGATGGAGGTCGCCAGGTTAAACAATATCTCTCTTTATGCTTAAAGTTTGTGCTATTTAAGAATAAACAGTGGTCTGAACATAATTGTATCAGACGTTCTCCGTTCCCTGGGCTGGGATGCTGAGTGACCCACCTAAGTGTTTTTCAGTCTGATTTAGCCTACCGACTTTGGCATTAAAATCCCTTGCTATAATTACTATGTCTGAGTGCTTAGCTTTCTAAAGGAGGCTAGTGAACTTCATGTAGAAGTCGTGTCTCACTCTATCTGTGCTGTAGTCAGTGGGGGCATATGCAGAGATGACAAAAAGGTATCGGTGTGTGCCCCAATCTTTCCCAGAATTTGTGATATTTTTTTCATAGTTATTCACTTTCAGCAAAAGATGAGCTCAGAATAAATGTACTCGTAATGTTGACTCTGAGTATTGTCTACAACCTTACATTGCGCTTATATAATTTTTGTTTGCATTCAAGGTCATGATTTTTAAGTGTCGGATTATACATTTTAACAAGCTTCCCAAAATATAATTGATCTCCGAGACGAAATTACAAATCAAGAAATCAATATAGTAGTAGCCAGTTCCGATAACTTGTCTTTAGCACTCAGGTACACCAGCAAGCAACTAGTATTGTCTGTTAAGCTTCAGGAATATGTACTAAACTGTATACGATTACTTATCTACCATAATAAGCAGTTATTATCCTCATTAGTAGTTGCTTCCTGTTATTGAATGAATCATCCTTAAAACCTTTCTGTATTGATTCTTGTTATATACCAACTAGTAACTATTTTCATTATTTTTACGGCAAGGAGAATAGCGTACATAACAGCACTAGTGACAGTCAATGTTATCACTAAACAGAAATCAATATTTACTCGATTCGATAGACAAAACACTTGAATTACCTGCATTAGAACATGATCAAACGCTAGACTCTTGTATTCTATGTAAAATCCACATGGTATCCTCACATTTTCATTTGTGTATGATATTCGTAGATTAATTACTAATTGTCAGATATATATATATATATATATATAAAGAGAAATATGTTGTTAAAAAGTCGATATATCTTTTAGAAGGCGAGTAAAATCATCTTTCATCAATTTTCTAACCATTGCCTTGTGCTAATCTCAACTTTTCCCGTTTTCACTCTTAGTCTTGTTGGTATGGCTGTTGTATAACTGGCTTGTAATATTTAGTTTGATCTATGGTAGTGTTGCAAAAGAGCTCCTTACCCAGAGAGTTCTCAAAATATTTGAGTGGTTTGTCGAAAATTAACACTACTTAGGTCCCATGTTCCTATTTTATTTTAACCTCCTTAAAAGAGGAACAATTTCTTTGTTTGCATATATCTCATTTTGTTTCTTTCTTTTCCTGCTATTTTGTAATATATCTTGTAGATCTGGTTCATGTAAAAAGATCGATGAATATTTACAAAAATATCAGAACCCTACGGAAGCAGATGGTTTAATGAAGCTTCAGAGTGAATTAGATGAAACTAAGTTTATTTTGGTGAGTTTCATTTCTACTCTTTTAAGTACATCGTATTTTTGTTTTCTATATCCTGTCTTCGTGCAACTTAGATAAAATATTTCGTTTTAGTCAGGTAGTCAGCAGTGAGTAGGAATGTTTCGTTTTTCCTCTGAGTTCAGACATTCCATATTTTACCGTCAATATTCTTCACTAAGAGAACATTATCGTTGTATTGTATTATGTCTTTTTCAAACTGATGACTGGTTTACTTTATATTCTTACAAACCCCGCTAATTCTTACATTGACAGTGTCATTTGTTTACTTATTTCCTTTGTTTATACTGTATACGAACTGAGTTATTGCCACATTACTTTCATGGATAAAACTAGTGAAAGAAATACATCTAAATCCTATTTTAGCACACTATTTTAGAGACTATTTTCAGATTCATCAACGTAGTTAGCTGTACTTATTGCCACCTTGTCAATTTTACCAATCGGTATGGTGCTAATAGTTAGTTTGTACGTGTCAGTGCTAAAATTTATGATGTGTTAGCTTGATTTGTAGCTATGAAACATGAATGTGTACAAGTAATAAATTGATTTATTTTGATTACTCTGTTGTGTATCTGCAATATTTATTCAATGGGTTCCTACCCATTTGTTTTACGAAATAAAGTATTATTCGTCACTTCCATACATTTAGTTAACATAATTGTTGTTCTTACTAGCCAAATATTGAACAAATTATTTGACGGATCTTGTTTTGTTAGGGTAGTTAATTAGTTATTTAGTATTTTATCATATGGTTCAGTCAATCATGTTACTCATAACCATTCCGTTTCTGTTTTTTTCCTTTGCCTCATCGCAGTCTATATAAATAAACAAATATTTTTCGAAATGTGTATGACTGTCAATAAATTGTTGGTTTAGTCTTGGTAACAACTTAGAAGTCTATCAGTAATTTTCTTAATATAAATGTTGTGTCGATGAAGTGTTTAAAGCGGCGCAGTGGTAACTAATTTACTCAGTACAAATTTATGTACTCCCTGTTCAGTCACAGTGTTTGTATAAAAGTTAGTTTTACTGTGAACCTACCGAAAGTACGGGGAAGAGGGTTCAAACGAACAGGTATACGTATAAGTTATTTCGCCAGTTTATGATATCTTAGATTTTTAATTGATGGTGTACGTTTTTATATTTTAGTACGAAAGAATACCATAATTCATTTGTTTTTTGTCAATCGTCTAACATTCTTTTCATCTAACTTCACTGTGAAATTTTATATCGTTGTATTGTAAGTCCATTCAAGTCAAGTTTTATACATATTACTAAGTAGTGCGATAAACGCGGTTAACGAATATAAGTTTTCATCCAATTCTATCCATAACCCTGAAAATATCTAAAACGACGACAATAGCAAAATAGTCTATATTCATATATTTCGCGGTTTCCCATCAGCTGGTTCATAACGTAGAAGCATTATTAATAATTATTTGGAAGCAAAACAAATTTGTATATTCTTTACATCGTCTTAGTGTAAAAGTTATTAAGATTAGCAAAAGGGGCACTATCGTTGATGAAAACTTTTCCATTATGAAGTATTTATGTATATTTCAGCAATGAATTTAAACAATCACAGATTAAAAGTGTGAAACATTTTATACGTGGCGAAGTCATTTGTCATTTCATAATGCATTTCTTCATATCACCTTTTGGTGAATGAAAATAACATTATCAACAGAATAAACAAACTAATAATATGGCTTGTGATGTTTTGAATTTTCTAGCATTTATACTTTCCGTGCAGCTAGATCATACAAATATCACAACAACATGTTTTCTCAAAACAAAGACGTTTGTTTTGATAAACATGAGAGTTTTTAAACAACTGAGAACATGTTTTCTTTCCTAGTTAAGAATTGTTTGTTCCACGCTGAAACAATAATCTTTCACTTTCAAAGTTACCTACGACAATACTTTGTATGAATAGGCGGATTCGGAATTGTGTATATAATATTATTTTTGAAAGTGAATCAATATTTTTTACAAAAGCGCGGTTGTGTTCTATGCTTCGCTAAGTTAATAATCCACTCGAGTCGTTATCTATGTTTTTAGTTATGAGTTATTGACTGGATATGGTGAAGTGTGGATATTCGACTGGTTGAAAGAAACAAAAGAAAACAACTTATGATTTGACAACCACACATTATACACTTTCATTCAATATCAATGTGTAGGCATTAGTGTGGTTGTGAGTATATTATGCGACTTGCTCCATAACATTCACATTCATCAGAATAATCTCTTAATTTCTCAAAATTTTAACACCATACATTCACATCCCAGTGTAATTCAGGTAGAATGCATTAAAAATAAAAATCAAAGCTTATGCAAGAGTTCATTTTTAGTTATCAATGACAGATTAAAGTCATTAGGCAATCAATTCAGTAAAGAAATTTTTTTCTGTTATCATTTAATTTTATTATACAATAGTATCTCTAGTTAATTAGTATACTTAAGACTTTAGTGAAATGAGTATTGCATCATTTAAACAGTGAACAAAATATAATAGTTGCATAATACATTAAAGGTAATATGAGGCAGTGAAGTGAACGTAGATTATATGTTAAAGATAATTGTTCACTTAAAGATTGAAAAATGTAAATTAACCATAAATGATTAGTAACTTCTAGGATTAAGGGAGATGCATTATCATTATTGTTAATTTTTTAAGATCAAACGAAAGCCTGAATATACTACTCTTTGAATACACTGATTAAATTTTGAATGAGTTACCAATGCTTCTGTTGTGCATCGATTTCTGATTGGTATTTTTTTAAGACATTATCTAAACTTACATTTTCAGAAAAATTATTTCTTCACAATGAATGCAACTCGCCTCATGAGTACAAGTGAATTAAGTTAATCTATAGCTATAACTTATTCGTAACACATCCTCGATTCTTGTTGGCTAAAGAAAATAGTTAAAGCTCTGTAGACTAAAGAACTCTACCTGGAACCTTCCTAGGGTTGCTGCTGGTCCCAAGCCCGGATTAAGGTGGAGGGTTGCGCATGGGGTTAGCAACCCCATCCCGTAAAACAACCTTGCTAAAAAAATGCTAATTAGTAAAAATCTTTATAACCCTTTTGATTGATCTGCAAACAAATAGTTTCTAAGTTATTCGACGTTGTATAAATCTATGCTGTGGTGTTACCTTTTTCTTTCACGTTTTTTATAGATAGTCTTAGGTACTATAAGTATTCTTCCTATGTGAGATTCCTTTTTTATACATCTTAAAGGATACCCTATTCAGTGAGCACTTGCAATTTTGTAATCAATTTTCCTGTCATAATTCTCAATAATCAGACGAATCTTTCACATTTCGCTTTGATTTATCGTGTAATTTCTTCGTTTGATATCTAGAAACACTTTCGACTATATTTCATTGAAACGATAATGAAATTACCTCTCAACTGTAAAATAAAATCACTCAACTGGATTATCGATGTGACCTCTTAGTGGGTTTTGTGACATCATATTCAGTTCCATGCTCTTGAATAACGTCACCTTGATAATACCTTGCGTGGCTGCCTGGATGTGTTTCGAATTGTGGAAATAACATATAAAATGCTTATTTATATGCAATGGTTCAATTTGATCGAGTGATAACTGCTGACAGGACCGAGTTTTCGACTCATCTCTAAATTAATCGATACCAAATACCAGACTGCTAGCCATATGAAGTATTTCATCTAAATAATATATTATGGTATCATAAACGATTGAAGGTTGCCAATTTTATAGGTCGTTCACTCTCTGTTTAATAAATTATAACCTGACTATTAGGCTTGTTCATCATATCAGAACACTGTTAAAATATTTTCTTCTCTTAGATAATAAATTCTTTATGGTATTTTTTAATGAAAGAATGTTAATGATTTAGTCACCTTTTCATTTGGTTATTATATCTTGTCTTTTTTGTATCCATTTTCAGCATAATACTTTAGAATCATTGTTATCTAGAGGGGAAAAACTTGATAACTTGATTGAACGATCAGAAGAGCTTAGTTTACAGTCAAAAATGTTTTATGCTACAGTGAGTTCTATTTATTGTAATAGAATTTATCAGCTACATACTGTTATTACTTTTGTTACTTAGAATTTATGTATGTAATCCTTTTACAATGTTAAATGACTTATTTATCTGATAACGTAAATTGCCAGTTTAATTGTGTCCACTTTAAGTTGTCAAAGGTTATCTGCGACGTTCTCGGTGCAAACTGCGTTGTATACGGTATTTCATATTGTTTTCCGTTCATTTAGTGGTTCAGTGCCACACATTACATCATAGGTTTCATTTCGATCTGTTATTGCATTTATATTTCCCATCTGGATTGCTCTACTCCATGTTTATAATATTCGTAAATGACTCTAGATACTTGAATTGAGATGTTTAATCGAATTTACGATGTAATATGCAACACCAACCCAATAAATGAACGGTAAAGTTTCCGAAGAAGCTGGATACAATACTTATGGAACAATAAATCCGTGTTCGATAATCTTGACTTTTAGGTTTGGATTGTATGCAGTGATCATCCGACAACGTATTGTTTATCTTTTCCTTATTCGTAGAGTCATTTAGTCTACTCTTCCTTACTTTATAGGCGTGTTTATAATCCGAATTGATTTCCATATGAAATAACTATAATAGATACATAAATTAATCATAGAAGAATATGCAACTTTGTTCACTGGTCCGTCAAATAATGCATTGTATAAAGTTACTACTTTGTCATCTGTTTAGTTATGTTGTCTTAATGGTTTAGTTTCACTATCATATACATGATTTTTCCTCTTCAGGATTACACTCAATATATATATATATATATATATATATATATATATATTCATGTGTATTAATTACCACCTAAAGAGTTCGTAAAATTTATGTTTAGTTTATGCATTATTCCCCATTACTTCTCATTTTTTCCATACCAACGCAGGCAAAGAAAACAAACAAGTGTTGCGTTATTCTTTGAAGTCTTCATCATTCTTTTACCTCTGCTGACTTCTGTGTCGATTGGAATGATTCAATCAGTTGAAAAGTTAAACCATACATCATACCTCTTCTGTATATGTGTCTTCGATCCGGATTGCTCAGTTAATTCTTTGTCTCCCTCGTTTGTTCGATTTACATGTTCATCTCATTGATTGAACACTTGTCCATCAATATGTTTAATGATCAATCAAGTCGTATTTTCCAAAGAAGTATTTCTTCTTTGTTGGCGATCAGTAGTATTGTTATAATATTACAAATTTGTTTTACTAGACGTTTGATTTTTTATGATCGCTTTTTTGTTTTAAATCTTGTTCGAGCTTGTTAAAGCTGATTACTGAATTACTGACTGTGATATAAAAAAGGGATCGTCACTGTTTAATCACTTGTATTGTGTATGTCTATGCATGTGTTCTTTTTTTAAATCTGCTGAAAATTCCATGCATTCATCCATGCATATGTATATATAGATATGCGTACATATACTTATTTACGGTAACTGTCTTTTTTTTAAATATTGCCCAACAACACCTTTGTTTGTCCGTATTTTGTGAATTAAAATACCAGTATGTTTACATACGATATCCTAATTGTTAATTATCAGTTCCTTGTTATTTACTCATAATATTTGTTGATTCTTATTCGTTCGCTTTTTTTGCCTCCACTTTTTTGTAGTTGATTGCAATCTTTGTGGTTTCAACTTTGTTAATTGAAATGTCTCCCTTTCTTCCAAATAAAATTTCACGGGTTCACTACGAGTTACTTCACTAGAAATACTTGCTCAAGCGATATACTTTAACCTAAGTCAGTGCATGCAGTAAGGTATACTGACTAATACATTTATGGTTTCACTATTAGCATCTACCTTTATTTCAACTATCATGTTGTTGAACATATTTTAAGTGATTCATTTTGTTTAACTTCTGTTGAACAGTTAAGATTCTGTGAATATCTGCTCATTCATTCTAAGTTATACTTAACAGCACTTTAATAAAACGTTGCAAGACTGTGCGTGTAGATCATATCTAAATTGTCCGTAGGGTGAGTAGTGGGATGTCCTAACTGTATTTTCTGCTCATCCCAACAATCAACTCTATGTATTGAATCTTCAATATGTTGACAGGATTGTAACGAGGGGAGATTTCTTAGTTTTTATTTTCTAAACAGAATAAATGCATTCGTTTTCAAATACTTTGCCATAAAATATTTTGTACAATTTTTATATTTGTGCCGAAACTCTAAGTCGTTTAAGTGGATAGACAATAATTTTTCTATATCGTGTACAAAACCTTGCTAATATGCGGGTTCATGCTATTAATTGCGAAGGTAATAAACTTCAATTAGATGCCATTGGAAACTTCAAGTTTTCCTCACCACTTGATGTCAATTCGTGGGCCGCTTGGCCATTCTTCAAATGATAATGGTCTCACTAAACAAATTAAACTTTATAAATATTCCTCATCGAGTTTAAATGTTCGGCAAGTCAGTCACTCAGTTCAGTGTATTAGCATTAGTTAACTGGGGATCATTTCACTTACAAAATTGTCCACTTTAGTCTGTAGATCTAGTTACTTGTCTGTATTCGTCATTGCATCGTGTCAACTATTTGCGAACGTACCCTGTTCACCTTTATTGCTTCTATTTTCTAACGATATGTTTCTGAAACCTATCGACTGGAAGTAATTTATGTTGGACTAAACAGAATTCATTGTACTGAGCGGTAGAGATCTCATATATTTCCATAGCCGAGCTCAGAAAACGTAGAGTATCAGTAATTTTTGAAATCGTACACTTACTATGCACAATAAATTTGCAAGTGGTAATGTGTGTCGAATTAACAGGTTCATTTTGCTTCTTTGACAACTGAACGTGTTTATTGTAGACCATTTGTAAGAAGATCAATGCTCGAGTTCTCGATGACAGCATATTAGTAGCAGTATTTCATTTTCCTAATCGTAAGTAGATTGTTTTTCAACAGGTCAACGTCGCTAAACGCAGTTGGAGTATTATTTCTGTTATTGTCAAATCTCCCAAACCTGTGAAAGCTTTAGGCTCATAAAAATAGAAGAGATAATTAATCCAGTACAATTCCACCTTAATAAAATTTAATTAACGAGCTCATAATAAGTTTCTGGCCCTTACATCTCTAATCAATGTCACTTGTTAGAAAACCGAGTTATCTACTGTTTGCCTTGAACATGTACCTGAAATGTTCAAATACTAATGCCACCATTAAAGTGGGTGATGAAGCAACTTTTGTTCAGATTACTATGACAGATGTTATTGTACAGCGAATAGCATGGTTAGGAGTAGAGGCAGTTGTATGCTTTTCCACAAGCTGATGGTTTGTACCGCCGTTCAGATATTTACGGAAATATTTAATTCCAACCTGGGCTTTACTTAAATGCATCGAATGGACCTTAGAGGGCATAGCTTGTAGTGCACCAGGAATATGATCAAGTAACGTTTGTCGTATATCCTGAGCAACTTCTAACGATTAAACTCACGCATTCGGACAAAATAGTAGTGGTGGATGGTGAAGGCATATTTTATTGTACATGAAGCGTTAACGGGGTAATAACGTCTAGGCTGGCTAACTAAAAACATATTACTTCTGATGTAGTAATGTTTCCTGGTTTGGTGATAATGCTCCACCGAGCGCCTTCAGCTTGTTGTGTCCGCTAAAACAAACATGGTCAGTAAGGAGAGCCTATGCGACTAATTGTTTGTGGAACCTCATGATTCGTAAGCATGATAAAGGTCGCACAGCTACTGTTTTTTTATATTTTGACGTCTCCAAGTCTGTAAACCGTTTTCGCCAACTGCTTTTAAGAAAAGATTATTGCAACCTGTCGCTAAAGTCTTTGTCTCTGACTTTCATTTATCAGAATGTGGCACCCGCCATTTACAGACGGTGCATATATTTTTGTATGTTATTGGATTGACGATAATACACAACATGGAAGAATTTTTAAGACTGCCCTAGGTAGAAGAGATAAAAAGTTGCTTTTAAAGATATCCATCATGCTCTTATGTGGATCGAAGTGTCTATCAGGAGTGAATGCCTAAATTTTTTTCAAACCATGGGTGCAATTTTCACTAACCTCAAATGTATCAGTAGAAAACTGTCACAGATGGTTATACAAATTAAACTTACAATATTACTTCCTCAAAAACATAGTTTGTAACTGCTGCATATTCCACGGTATCAAACGACTCGTTTACAATAGGTATCATTAATAGTGGATGTAAAGAAATGGTTTTTGAAGTTTAGAATCTGTTTATATCTTACTAATGCACACATAAATCACTAGATACTTTCATTTAAGTATCCATTGATTGATAAAACTTTTTAAGGCTTATGAAAGCAGCTGGCGTCCCTAGGGCTTGTACATTTTTTTTATTAGTCATGAAATATCAAGATTTAAATATTGAACTGTTATGAACGTTTACAAAATCTTCGCAAATAGATCTAGTCATATCTACAAAAGGCTGCATGTAACAGTCGAACCTAGGCCTAAACAACCTCATACAGATTTATATGAATGGTTACTAATTCACCCCGTTTAGCCTGCAAACAAGCGAAAATCCGTTGGAGTAACCCTCTTCGCCACTTGCGGGTATTGAAACGACAGAGCGCGTATATGGTTTCATGCTAACAAATAATCTCGCTACGATAAAAAAAAACTACCAAATGTATACATTTAGAGCCTACACTGTGATACACTTCCTTCTAAGTCAACAGTCCTTGATTACTTTAAAGCATTTGCTGCTATTTTATAAGGTATACATCACAAAACCCATAAAATCGCCACGCTTCTAACATCCCTTAAAGTAAACAAGATGTTATTTCGCGAAAAATTTGGTAAGTTGATCAAATACCAATTAAAGGTTTGTGCCTAGTCGGTAATTAAGCGTATGTACAATGATCACTGGGTCCCAAGTCAAAATATGAAGAACACAAGCAGATGGACCAACTAAACAGAATCAAATCATATTTCCTGAATTCCTTTATATATACATAAAACCTGACCGCACAGTCAACCAATTCGAAAACTAGCAATAATACAAAATTGTAGTAATAGTGAATGTGAACTGTAGTTCGTATACAAAATTAACTTACCACAGTTGACAAATGAAAAATGGCATAAAAACATTTAATGTTTCAAACGGAAGAATATGGGAGAGAGGGAATTGAGTGATGAAAGAAAAAAATTTTCAACTTGAATATGATCAAAAATACTGTAATAGTTTACAGATAAATAGCTTAAAAAGATAATCAATCTTCTCTATGTGCCCGGCATATCACAAGGTCTTTTAAAACAAATGCATAAGTGGTTAAGGAATTGGTCCACCGACTTTGGTATTAAGACGCACGAAAACGGGTTGAGTTTCGTTGACGTATTATTGCCAGATTTATGAAAAATGATAAGGAACTTAATGTCAACATGGAAAATCATAAATAATTAAGTCCACGTGGTCAAAACGAGATTACCTGGAACCAACGGCTGATCACAATAAAGTACTGCACACGGTGTCGCTAGCACCTAGGTTATATCGCTTTTCTATTTATTTAGAATCTACTCGCTTGAACTTTTAGAAAATTGTCGTAATCCGATTCACATTATTTAGAATATTAGGAAGATTTTAATGAACGAAGTCAGCACATATGAAGTTCTATCTTTTTCTTATAGCGAAAGTTCACTTCGCCCCACCAGTTTTAATCATATCACATGTTCACTCTTATTATCTAATCCACTCTTCGTTAGTACACTTATTTCTCACTGTTTATTCACTTTCTTATTTTATTCATTTCTCTCTATGCCTGACTAAATTATTAGTTTTATAAATCCATTAGTCCTCATTATGACTAAAACTTAATATCTTACGGACAACTAACTTACTATTAAGTTATTTGTAAGATTTTGGATTTTGGAAGCTAACCGCGCATTCACACTACGTGTTGCAGTAGTCTATAAATAAACTCTCGCCAGCAGATGGTATTACACTGTTGAGAGGCTGAACTGTATGCAATAATACTTGCTAAATACGTGTAACTGCTTTATAAAACTATGAAACAAGTACGTATGGTTTAAATTAAATGATCGCAAGGATATTTGACATTGGATAATGATAGTAACCAGATGAAACTTCCAGGCCAAAAGCGACCAAGTAGCCAGTTAACTACAGTAGTAAGCCAAAAACAAAAAACTGAACCCTCACATCGAAAGTATAAAACAATTAAACTGTTTAAAACAAACTCGTTATGTAGATATTGTTTATTGGGTTGCTTTAGAGACCTTTGAAGGTCGCATCAACCGGGGTTTTTGTGTCGCAAGGTTATGCTTTTTGTACAATATTCTGTTTCTTGTTATGTATCTGTATTATATTGGCTCTACATTTTCTATAATTCGCTGAATTCACGCTGTTCGGCTGCATTGAAAGTTGAACCACCTGTTCATGATAACCGTATCATCAATGATGATGCGTCTAATATCATCTGGTTCATGCAGGTAAGATAAATTTGATAGGTGAATGTATTTTGAAGATCTCAGACTTACATATCAGCATGTTCGTTCATAAAGATATAGGGGCAGATTTCTTAGAATTTTGTTCGACACACGTTCCTGTGGTTCAACCTGAACTTGTTATTGCATCAGGTAGATTATTTTGGTAATTCATATTTATGAAAGGTGATATTACTGATGGGAAGGGTAACAGTTTTTCCACATCCTCACAACACCTTGAGGAGTGGAAGAACTATTGGTCTATTCTCAATCATTCGGGAGTACTGAAGTTAACTAAGTGGTTCGATATCCGAGGGAATCATGGTTAGATCCAGTCATCATTTTAATATTAATATAGATGCTTTTAACGTGCCATCGTGGGGAGCTAATGGTGACTACTACAGGTAGATTTGAAACTTACATTTAAATTACTCGTTTTTTCAACACTTCGTTATTGACTGGTGGAGTATTTATTGTTCATCCATCAGGTTCCGTTACACCAATAATACCATTTAGTAGTTTTATCACCTGTCAGTTGACTTTTTTGTGTGATGAGATTTACATATTAGTGCAAGTGCTGGTAACTCAGTGAATCGGACTATGTTAGGGCTGGTTTTTTTCGGGATCACTGGAGTAATTCTGCCCCTAACTGTTGCTGCTTTGATGTTGTGTTGAGCTTGCCTATCCCCCTGACTTAATCTGTCTATGTTAGTTGGCGCACTTGATTATTTAGGTTATACCATGATCGACAGGTAGGAGCCGTTTAAATAGAAGCACTGAATCTAAGGTATGAGGGCAAATTCGTACTACCAACTGTACAGAAGTCTAGCTATTGCGTAGTGAGTAATACTACTAAGGAAAACATTAGTTCTCAGAATTCTAAGAAGAATTTGAGATAAATGTTAGCTCAAGATTAAAAATGAGTCCTTTATTAGGATTCAAGTTAAGGTTCAGAACAGGTTGTGTTAATATTTGTGATTATAATATGCATATACTAGCCTAACATACTGAGTTTTATTCTGGTGGGGTTATCAGCTTGCTGTGATCTTTCAAACTAATAGTTTAGAAGTTATTACTAACTTTTAAAGATTTTTTGGTTATTTAGTACTTGTATTACATGAATATCTTTTTATCTTTGATGCCGACAGCTTCTCAAAGTTAGTATGGGTTATTCAAGCTCGCGATTGTAGTACAGTCTCTCCGATTCCTTATATCTTAAGAAGTCTGAACAGAAACCACCAGATTGATTATCTTCTCGTATCCGAATGTACGACCGTTTTATTTTAAGTGGTTTTTTACTTTTTTATTTAAGTGAAATGTTGATTTTCCCTTGCTAAATTTCGTCTATCTAAAAACTGGTAGTTATGTATATGGCTCGATGTAATAAAAATGGCTTTGATTTTACTGTTATTTCAGTCACTTTGGTGTTAAAGGTCAACCTCCCTTGAAGTCATACATATTCAAGCTGATAAAACCATACGGCCAGTATTCGTTCATTAGTGTTGATTTAACTCTTGAACCCGGAATAAAATGGCCTTTCAATTTTTTCGGTAATTTTAACTTGGTAAGTTTTTCTATTGGTAAATTTGTTGTTTTTCTTAAGCTATGTACTCGTCAGACTAGTGATTTATACTGTACCATAAGACTTGTCAGCTAAATGGTTCATCAAAGCTCATATTTTGTAAAATTGCACTTTTTGAAATGGCAAATCTGGTTCAGTAATCCCGTATTTTTGTTTAAACATTCTAAGTTTTTGATATTGCTGTTGTTATTTTTATAATAAGCAGCAATTTTTTTAGTGCTGTTATGTCCTCTGTAGTGAATGTTTTAATCATAATCTTTTCGTTGCTCCACGAAGCCATCACTTATGTGGTTTCCGTTTCTATAATTAAAGGGTGCAGTTGCGTAGTGTAATGCGGAATGTTGAATCATAGCTTACTCTAAACGATGTAACTGTGAAAGTTGTGCGTACAATAATAATAAAACGATTTAAGTAGTTGTCACATTACGTTAGTTGTGTCACAGTGAAGCAAGTTTGCCGAGTTGTTCATTTTAAGTTTCTCTTTTTCTGTGAATAACAGTTTCAAAATATATAGTTCTATAGTATTTGACCTTAGATTTTTAAAGTTCACTGCTATCTTCTGCTTAACATTTATATAAAGCTTTTTTTTCGACTGATTGATACTCATAGCTTTCACCCATTTAATTCAGTTACCTCTAAAAGTTCATCTGTTTTTGAACACTTGGCGTAATATCATAAGATAATGTAAATCAACTTCTTAGAAATCACTCATCAAAACATTAACTACTGAATCTCGACTTTTTACACTAGAGCTGTTAGTTTCATTGAGTCCTAAGAATCAATAACGTTATTCGAGTATATTATTCCATTTGCCTTTATTACTAAATATTTGAAATTTCCCAATGACATGCATGTAACCTGGTTGTTCTGGTTGTTAAACTGTACAAACGAGTAAAATACATCAGCTAATCTTAGCTTAATACTTGGAGTCGCTCTGTCTCACGTCTCTTGATAGTGTATATTCTTAACAATGATTTCTAGTTAGACATTTTCGCACTCTATATGTTTATTTATTGTTTGCTGGTTTTTAATCACTATTATTAGTTGTATCATTTCCAATTAGACTATGTTTTGATGTAGTTATTTAAGTACCTTGCCTTAGGATTTTATAGTTAGTGTTTTATTTTAGCATTTGTTACGCTTGACCCGCGCTGTACGATATTCAAATAAAACAAAATAACTAAGACTAATAGTCAGGAGTTATTTTACATGGAAACCTGCTTATGTAGTACATCGAAAATAAATGCTCTCCTTACGTGTGGGTATATATTGCATACGTTAGGCCTTCGAACCAGGGCTAATACACTTTGGTGCTACGCTCAGCATTGTTAATTATTGACTAATTCAGGAAAGAACTTATTTGTAATATTTTCCAGGTTTTATTCCTAAATGTACATCTTTTTTTTCTCGTATTTATTTTCATTAATGTTTTCTTGAATATTACAGGATGTCAAAAAACAGTTGCTAAAGTCGGTCAACGAATCAAAAGGTAGCAATCAAACCTTTATATTTGGACATCATCCAACTTCTACAGTTGTGTCAAGTGATTTGGATATGCGTTCATTGATAGGGTAGGTTTCATATCCTGTGGATTCTGATCAAGCTAGATCGAAGCTGCTTGAGATATTTGACATATTTGTTAATAATTTCCTGCTGTTAAAAAGCTGTACAAAATAATTCTCTTATTTTTATTTTGAACCTGTTTACTGTAAACGCTTCTTTAGTGTTCGTGGGCCAGTAAATTAGTGATCAAGGACGATGTACGATAAAACTAGCAGTCTCGTTGGATAAGAAAGTCGATTTAGGAAATTTTCTTCTAGAAATAAAAAGGAAAGTTCCAGCCAATCATTCTATTTAATGCAGCTAACTATATTGCTAAGGGAACTTTATAAAAGGCAAGGAGCTAAGAGTGCATCTAGTCTAAAAGAGTCCTCTAAGACGACAAAAGCAAGAAACCGAAGTCATCCAGTCGAACGAAAAACAAACAAAGCAATGTTGTCGCCAGTAATGATGGTAATTTGATCACTTGATCAATCGGCAAAAGCCTGACTATTGAGCAAGATTCATACCCACCCTCAATCAATACTCTATCGTTATGAAGGGGAAATTATTAAAGGCTGTAACCGACTAAAATACAACAATCAATACTATTTCGTTGTCTACTCCTATTAATAAGTTGTATAATGAATCACTTAATCAACGGTTGATGATACGTACAAGTTGTTATTTTTATTCGAATTATAATGAACTTTGATTGACAACTACGAAACTAATAATTACGTCATCAAAAGAATCTTTCGTAGTTGTTTCGAAACTCGACCGATTATCGACCAGTTGTTTCAATGAGCAGGCAGAACAATTCTGAATTATTGCACTTTGCGAAGAGTAATTGAAGGCTCCGAAGAACAGAGTGTATTTGAATCTGACAAGTTTGATATGGTGGATTTAGCTCTTGTGACAAAGCTTAATAGAATATTAATAAACTCTAGAAATCTATTTAAGTCACTGTGGAAGAAATGGTTATGTTTGTTATGTCGGTCATTACGGGCGATGAAGGAGTTGGTGGTCTGGTACTTAAGTAACACTATAAACAACTAACAAGTTGGGGGAACTATATGTAAGCCAAGTACAGAATTAAAATTCATCCATCTCAAGAAACCTCTCATCATCCTTTTAAAAATCTATGTCAGTTAAAAAAGATTGGTTTCCCAGGGTTACGACGTTATAGAATATATCCATTTTGTGTTTTTCATTATCCCTTATGCTCATTATTGATATTTAAGCTGATTCGCTCTCTTGAAATAAGAAACCATACTTAACAAAAAGCTAACGGTTTCTGTACTGAATGCTAAAATTTAGAGAAAAAGTAGAATAATTAACGGGTCTATCCAGTATTTAAAACATAAGACAGGAACATTTAAAGTTATTCTTTCTTTCTTTCTCTCTCTCTCTCTCTCTCTCTCTCTCTATATATATATATATATATATATATATATATATATATATATATATATATAATTGAAACTCGTCACATGGATGTATCTTAATTCTGTTAATAATGTTGGAACTGAAATTCAAACCTAGTACCTTTCACTTCCAATACTATCGCTTTGTCTACCTAAATACGGATTTAAGCTAGTTACTAACTTGCTCATCATGTGTTGTGTTCGTCTGTAAGTTTGTGCAACTTTATTGTTGAAATTCAAGGCTAAACTTTGGTCAATTCGATCAGAACTAGTTTAGTTTGCATTAACTTCATTTGTTAATCTTCGAGTTTCGTATTCCATAAATTAAATTTCAATTTTTTAAATATCAATGTATTGAACCCCTTTATCAATGATTGCAGTGAATAAAATGTTCTGGATTTTTGTACTTTAAGTTTACATTTAGCTATGTATTTACTTAGAACAAATTAATATAGTTTAACCTGCGATACTGTTAGTTATAAAATATGTACAGACCAGTTAACTCATCTATCTTCGGCTAATATTTTGTATTTTTAGCATATAAAGGATTCGTGAGGTGTTTAACAAAAAAAAATGTTAATTTTACATCTAGCAACTACATATAATTCACTAAAACTAAGCTTTTTTAGGTAGCTGCATAACCTTGTCGCATTCATTAGTGTTAACTGTCGTGTTGAATATGACAATCATCAGTTACTAAGACTGTGGTTTAGTTTAATCCACTTTTTCCACTTAGTTTTTAATTACGAATAATTTCGCTCATACATTTTATGCGTACTTTTTTTATTGTAGGGATAGTGCATTCGCTTATTTATGCGGTCATTTGCATACACTTCATGGACTAACTAAGAAAATATACTATTTACAACCTCAAGGTTATTGGGAATGGGAGTTAGGTGATTGGCGAGAAAATCGTTAGTAAGCTGTGCATTTCATTTTCTACTGTGTTGTATCCTTTTTTATATCGTTCATTTAAGGTAATTGTTTAGAACTAAAGCAAATTTCTATGTTATTGGTCATTTAGTTATCTGGTTTGTTATAGACCTCCATTCTAAGTGTATAGTGGATAGAGGAGTGTAGAACATTAAAGATATGCATCAATCCTTAAAATAAGTAGCCTTCAACGGTACTATAATTTAAATCATCATGAGTCTAGGTTTTCTGGTAAGTAGTTTTATATGATCCAACTGATAAATAAATCACATATCATTAAAAATAGTGTGATAAATATAGGGATGCAATTAGAGTTTGGATGAAAATAATTATTGGTAGGTAATGAGAAAAACAATCCCTTAGCATGTAAATGTTAATGAATCTGCTGTATACATTTTGATAAAATCGCCTGTTTAAAGCATCTGATATTACTACGATTTCTAAGAATTTCTATTATTTCTTATTGCCACACTTTTGCATGATAACTTCACGTTACTGATGTATATTTCACCGTATTTCTTTCTGGTGTGGGACTCCTCAGCAGTGCATACCTTTGATTCCGCCAGGGAATCGAACCCTAAGAACTTAGAGTTGGTTAACATTTAGCCCTCTGCACTACTGGATCTACTGGCGTCCAATTACGAAATTCCCGCTTACATCGGTTTGTGATATAGCGCGACAACCATTCATTATCATTAATGGTAACTTTCTTACTTCCGATAAGTCTGAAATCCACTGGTCACGATTTCGCACTAGAACTTCAGGAATATCCTAAAGTTAGTCACTAGTGAGCTAATTATTCTAATTAAGGTGGTTTCTGTGGTGATTAACATTTAATTTACTGACTGTATTCGTCACAGATTGATCTCAGTTAGGCACCACTATAAACCAGGGGGCACTGGTCACCTGTTTCGTCCTAGTATAAAACTACTCAGCAGTTCAGACCACCGATTTCACCAAGATTTCCAGTGGTACACGGAAACTAATCAAATGCTAGTTTCCACATAAACCCCCGTGAATCAACTATACGTCTCATCCACATTCATTTTAATATTTTAGTTTTAAAATACTACCCTGTTATTTCTGCGAGTGTTTCTTCACGAATCCGGTAATGTAATGTTTATCACATCATGGCATCACAACATCTTTTGGTACTGTAAACCTTTGAATTCATCTAGATAGTTACTTTTTTTAAATTTGTATGTTTAAGTTTCGCAGCTACATAGAATCTTGGTATGTATCCTGCTTAGGAATCCCAATATAAGGGAATGAGTTAGCTCAATACAGTCTGGGCTTTCTCTGTTTTTCTAGCGATATCAGTTTTTCATTTAAACCACTGACTATTTATTTTTTTTAATGGTAGTGCATCAGTGGAATCTAGATATTTTTCTTTGAGGATTGTTCTTAGCAGTTAACTAAACATGACTAACTACTAACAAATTATGTCCTTCGCTTGACCAATCGAGACGTACGGAAAATGATAGCCTTGCTAAGACCAATACACAAATTTTAACCATGAGGCTGTTATCCTATCCTGATCAGTTGGATTGGTACTAGCTAGCCCGAACGAAATAACGTAAGAATACCAGACCGTTGATTCACCAGTCCGATTTCGACAATTATATATATATATATATATATATATATATATATATATATATATATATATATATAGTAATTACCATTCTTTTTTTCATTGATTGCTAGTTATCGAATTGTAGCCGTTGATCATGATCTAGTTTCATTTGTCGATGTGAGAAAATCTCCTAGTGGTTCAAACAAAGAATGGCCTATTATTCTAATTACAAATCCTAAAAACGCCCAATTTTCATTGCCATCTAAAGAGCCTCTCCATAGGATAGAGTTATCTACACACATAAGGTAAATAATATGAATTTATGAAAATATAATTTCAGTAGCTACGTACATTGTATACTTGTATGCTAAGTGCCCCTTCATCACAAAATGTTTCAGAACATTGACTTACTGTTTCTGTGTATTACATTATTTATCTTTAGTTTTCCTGAAATGTTTAAATGATTAGTTTGTGTTTGGAACGATGTTATTGTGTTGCTGGGTAGCGAAGTTAAGCTTTGTTAGTGGCAAGTACTCCCGATTGCTACGAACAAGTAGCAGAGATCAGAGTCCTGCACACCTAATTTTACGTAAGCCAGTGAATCGGTATCTCCATAATACGTTTATCACTTTAGACAATATATCTTTCATCTGAAAGCAATAAGAGGGCAACCGTAATAGGTTATATAAAGATTTCTTGCATTAAATCTCTTTTTAGTACAGTGAGTTTTCTGTTCGTCACGTTTAGAGGATTTAACAGTATGGTTTAGCAAAGAAAATATCAAAGACCGATTACGTCACGTATCGTTGTAATATGCTGTAGATTTTGAACCAGACTTCAGACTCTTCGTTTACTGTATATAGTTTATAACTTGAATTATGTCGTACTCTTTCTCCCACCATAGCCATAATTTTGTGAGTTTTACTTATTTTACTTCCCTTATGGTTGCAAAACGTGCAGCTCAGCTAATACCATCAACCTGCACTTAACGAATAAATCACGTTAAACATTTATAATAATTCCAGTTCTTTCGTTTTCTGGAAAAGTATACTCACGTTGATAAAGAATCATTACCTTGGTATTGTTGTCAAATAGATGTAGTAAACTACGTTTTATTAGTTACTTTTTAATAACACCTATTACTATTAGTAGTGTTGTGTAATATAATTGTTACCCGTTGGGTAAAGAAATATGTATACATACGTTTTAATCGTTATTTTCAATAGAGTTCTAGTTTGGTCGTTGTGGCCTATTCAGACGGTTTCTATATCGATAGATGGTATTCATCTAGGAAATGCTAAACAGGCTAATTCACTTCCAGGTCATAGTTCTACACCTTTATATGTACTTCCATGGAATACATCCAGATGGTCATCCGATCCATATGGATTTCATTTGATTGAAGTCACGGCTAAGGTGAGTGAATTATTCACCCTTTTTCTCTTAAACTATCATATTAAATGTGTAGATATTTAATGTTAGCTATATATATGAGTGGTTTGTACTAAAATGGAGCCTAAATGTTACTGAACAATTAAAATCGTATGGTTACTGAGAAAAGGTTCGTGCATACAGAGTATAATGTTCATTACAATAATAACACAAACACATTAAATCATGCTCTTAAAAAAAAACTGGCAACGTAAGAGTCACAAAAACCTCATGAAATAGGATAGACTGAGTATCTCGAATTTCAATCAAATATGACCCGATAGTCATTGAAGACGGCAAACTTTTTCCAATATGATGTCTTACTGAATTGCAGCAGTTTATTTTTTTGTGATTTCCGACTTGTATTCCCTTGTTAATTCGTCCTTGGATCCGATTAAATCACCTTGAACCGAGACTGCAACTCCAACAAAATCGTCTTCTTAAGCTCTAAATATTTTTTATATTTACGTTGGTAAATGCAATTCCAGTTTTGCCGACTCATTACTAACTTTCCACGAAAAAAAATGGAAATTCACTGTTTCTAACAACAAATTTGTGAATATTACTAATAAAGACACATTTCATAGTGTGATGGTTATTCTAATGATTTTGAAGCATGGATAATTAGATCAAAGTATTGGTTGCTTGTGTTTGTCACTGATTGTTCTCAATAGGGTACCACTAAAAACAAAGAGCACTGCCTCTAATTCCCAGTGCAATGTTTTGTTTGATCTTGCGCTTTTTCTTTGCCCTTGAGGATTCCAAGTTAGTGCTTGTCTTGTGACGCAGTTCGGTGACTTCCTTAATGTGTGGTCTATCCACCTCCAGCGTCTATTCTTGATGTTTTCCTCGGCTGGAAGTTGGTTTGTTCATTGCTGTTGCTGATGATGTCTGACCGACAGATTCGAAGTATTTTGCGCAAATAACTGTTTATAAATACTTGTATCTTTTGAATAATGCTTTTCCAATCCGTATCTTTACATCTGCATCAGATCCTCCTTGCTTAACATCGATGATTCTACCCATATATGTAAAAATTTTAACATCTTCCAGAGTTTTTCCGTCAAATTTAATTGGGTTGGTGCTTGTTGTTTTGTATCGAAGGATCTTGCTTTTCTCTTTGTGCATTTCAAAGCCTACTGCTGTCATCAGAGCATGCTACTACACTGCCTGTCTTCACATGCATTTGTTGCTGTGTGTGGGATAGAAAATCTAGGTCATCTAAAAAGTCCGAGTTGTCCACTGTATTCTGTACTTGCCTTGAGATGTAGTTTTCGTAATCCAGTCAACCACCATCAGAAAGAGAAACTGGGAGAAGGGAGAGTCAGCAGCCCTGTTTGATACCGGTCTTTACTTCGAATGAATCTGTAAGCTGCTCTTCACTCACGATTTTGCAGTGTAGTCCATTGTAAGAATTCCGTATGATATTGACTATCTCCTGGGGTTGCACCATAGAGTCGAAGCAGGTTCCATAATGTTTACCTGTTCACTCTGTTAAATGCTTTCTTGTAATCAAGGGAATTGATGTGAACATTCATGCCAATAGGGAAATGTGCAGTGTAGATAAACTGCTATGCATATTAATAATTACGGTTTCTACTGCTTAATCATTGAGGCCTCGTGATAAACTTCATGTACTACCAAGCGAATAATATTTGTAACTCAAGCAGAAGCCCAATGGTTTATCTTTTAAACTATGCTTGTATGAGGTTTAATTATATTAACTGGCTGATTGAACAGAAGTAGATGGAGTGTGGTTAAATCTGTGACAGTCTTGGAAAACCGATTAACTTCACTAGTAAGCCACTGTTCCGTATGTTCAACTCATCACCATTTCCTTCTTAATGCCATATATGATCTATCAGAGTAATACGATATTCAGTATACAGTTGGCGACTACTTTAGATTTCTGCAACTAAAATATACTTCCATATCCATATCCTTTTGTGTAATTTGAATTTATTTTAAAAAATTAGTTTACTCATGTAAAAACTAAGATTTATATACACAAATTTAAGTCATACTTAATCGCCTGATTATAACACCTATTCGTTCAGACCGGAGTAAGCGGATTTGAGGTTTGAACTTGTCGAAATCCAAGTACTTTTTCTACTAAGCTACCTCTGTACTTATGTTGGTTACTACGACCTATTTAAGTTTTATCCCTTCTTTTCAATTTTTTTTATCATTTTTATCTTTTATTTACTTTTAAGGATGTTAATGGAAATCAACGTACAGTTGTTCAGTCGTTCAGTTTTCGAAGTGCTTCTCATTTTCCCATCGGATTACTGTCTAAATTTATTATTTCAGTTAGATTATCAGTCATTGTAAGTTTATCATATAAGTTAATGTAAGCAGTAAAACTAATTGATTCTTATTATGCTTGGTTATAGCACCATAATCCGAAAGCTTAACGACATCTCAATAGCTGTAGTGTTTTCATTATCTAACAGATTATTAATGCTTGGTTTACTGTAATTTTTTCGAAGTGATAATAACTGACAGTTTAAAAGAAATATAATCTTTGGTAGTAAACTAACAAACTTGTGAGGTATTGATTAGTAGCATCCTTATGAGGTTAGAAGCCGTAAAATCTATCTTATAGCTGTTTAGATTTGTCCGGGTTTGTGATATGTGTTAGCTAGTAATCATATAGGACACTTGGAATCCTGAGTTTAGAGGCAAGTTCATTAACCGAAAAAATTCGACTGTCGTGTACTATACAGCATAGTAAGATCACAATAGTTATCCCGAAGTTCGTTTGGGATTTTAAGAAAGTTGAATTGCAAATACAGTCGTTTGACATTTAGTAAAATAACGGATCTTGTATTTCTGAGAGATTCGAAACGAGATTATGGATAACTCACTTTATTAAAACCCCGAAAAAATTCACCAATATTATATTATTATGACACCTTAAATTGATAAGTATAGTAGGAGTAAAACAAGGATAATTTGAGACGATTTCTAAAATGATTTCATGCGAAAGACTACTATATTATGGAAAAGTAGTAAAAAATAGGAGGGATCGATAAATTATGTGATATCTTTGGATTGTTAAGAAGAGGAGAGTACATTATACGTCTCTCTAAACTCGCCAGCTAAATTTATTTTCACTAAGTTTAGTGATGTTTCCTGTAATTCGTTGTTCTTTACGTGGATTTCGTTTGATCCTTGATATCAGTAGTTCTAAATGTAAACGAAGTCTTTCATAACTGACCATTGGATATTGATTACACAACATATAACGGATCAAAATAATATTTGAAGATATAAGCCAGTTATAACAGTTTTATGACGGATGAAATTTTTGGTTGGTTGACCGAATGGGAATCAGGTGTGCCTAGTCAATAATTGCGTGTCTGCACTATGCCCACAGACTCTTAAGCCGGAATAAGAAGATCACAAGCCTATAGACCAACCAGACAGAATCGAATTATATTTCATACATTCCTTTATATACATATAAAACCAGAGCACATGGCAAACCAATTAGGAAATTAACATCAGTACAGAACTAAAGAAGTAGTGGCAGTGAATAAGGACAACTTGTACACAACTAATTAATTGTAGTCCATAATAAAAGACAATATAATAACTGTAAATATGCTAAACGGGAGAATAGGGTAAAAGGAACGTAACAATAATAGAAATGTAATGTTTACACTACTCACGACCAGAATAAATAAATTAGTTCTCTAAAACACAGTTCTAGAAGTCTTTTACTCTTCTTTAGTAGTCCGACATAACAAACAGTTTTGTAAACTACATTTTTTTTAAGATTTCAAATTTATAAAATCCATGTTTTAAAAGAGACTGATGAAAAAAAAAAGATTTTTTCGAATTATTATCTTCTTTTTTGTCATTGTTTATTTATTAACATCCTGATCAAATAACCAACAAACTTTTATTAATTTCAAAGATTCATGAAGTTTTTTTTCCTTCTTAACTTTCAAACATTTCTGTCTATATTTTGTGTCGTCTATAATCATTTTCAAGTTTATACTTGTTTTCGAAAATGTCTATGTCATATGATTTTTGTAATTCAAAGTGTATATATATATATATATATATATATATATATATATAATGGTATGATATTCGAAGAATGCATTGAATTCAGTGTATTCTGTTGCATTCACTTCTGCAACGTATAGACAATTAATTGTAGTCAAGTATATCATGTTATTGTCAACATTAATTAAATGACGTTGATTGTTTATCATATAATCTACAAGACTAGAATAGAGATGCAATGTAGGGTTTTTAATTGAGTGTTTACAGACAAAAAGAGTGACAGTCCTAAAAATGAATCGTTAAAAGGGAATTAATTACATAGTGTAAAAATGGATAACCACGAATGTTTATAAATAAGCATGGTAATTAATAATGTAATCCAAGATAAGAAACATATATTCATTTGATTAATGTTTGGAGGTAATCAAGTAGCAACGAAAATTCATCGATGACGATAAAAAAGCTATATATCACACGTCTTCTGCTATAGAATGGGTGCTACTGTATACAACACGATGTTCAATACATCAAAATGGAATTGACAAATACCCGTCTCATATCACCTTCAACTATGTTTACCCACTTAGGTGAACCTGCGAAAGCACCTACAATGAAAGGATAAGAATATGGGCGTCTTAAGAGACTACTTCTTAAAGGACTAGTCATTTTGCTCAGTTCAGTTGCAAGACGTCTGCTAGACACAGGACATCAAGTCAACACAACAGCTAGGAAACAAACCAACTCTATGATATTAAAATTTACTTAATCCATTGCAGTCAAAAGGCTCAAGTTTGATCTTTGTTTTCAAAACGAATCAGGGATTAGATTTCAACTACCTTGGTAATTTGTACGAACGATGGTTGTTATTCTCGTTATTTTTCAGTCACACAATGAACTCTTCAGTTTTAACTTTTAACTCCACTAGTCCTCTTTGCACATTACGTAATTGCGTCACTTTCAGTTTATTGTAGATCGATCATTTATATGTTAAACCTTAATCTGTTTATTTTAGTAGATCTTAGTAATATTATATAACAAAATTATTATTATTTTAGATATTTATGGATCCTACGTGACTGCTTGTCTGTATAAATCAATGGATCATTTTTTAAGATTACGTAATTGATCCCCTTCTAACAATTCATTTTTAGAACTGTCACTCTTTTCATCTGTAAATACTCTATTAAAAACCCTACATTATGTCTCTATTCCAGTCTTGTAGATTATATGATAAACAATCAACGTCATTTAATTAATGTTGACAATAACATGATATACTTGACTACAATTAATTGTCTATACGTTGCAGAAGTGAATGCAACAGAATATACTGAATTCAATGTATTCTGCAAATAACGTCATTCTAACTTTATTTACATTCGGGAAGGAAATAAATTGTATGGAGTAATTGAAATGGTATCAGATGCTTAATACTATTTTCGTCAGTGTAATAAGAAGACAGTTGATCTCACAAATATGATATATTTGCACTATATATTTCGGGTTATATATTGGTATTCAAAATGAGCCAAATTATTTTGCATGACTATTTAATCAGTCTCTGTTGGCATTTTCTATATTAGTTAATACTTTGGTTTGGTGGTCTGGTTTGTATGTCATATTGGTGAATATTGACGTTCCAAGTTGGTCAGTCAGAGCTGTAAGACTAAAAGCAGTAAAATTGAAATCCGAGGCTAATGTAGTACTTTTGACTGTACAGAGGTCTTACAGAAGTAAAGTGTTTCACCTAAACGATCAGCATCTGAAGCAATACTGTCTTCTCGCAATGAAAGGTGTTGAGTAAGGTCGATTCTAAACGTTTAAACCTTATCTCAACGTAGAAATTTCCGTCTCTAGCTATAAGGATTTTATACAGCTGATTTAAATATAAAAGACTGCTTTTGAAAAGACTATATGTAGCTGTATTCAATCCTTGTAGCTTGTGGTCTATGGTCATTCTCCCAAATCATCATGATAAACCTTTAGTCTGTTCTTCTTTTTGTTACTTCAAGAAAATGAATTCTTCAACAGTATGGGCAAGTGGAAAATGATTGTTGTCTTCATAAGTTTAGCATCGCTTTATATAAATGAATTCTACTTCTGGTCTGTATTCAGCTACAGACAGTATTGAGGGATTCACCTAAAGAATAATTGTAATTTACAATGAATTGTTTACTTTGTGAACAACATAACTGCTATAGTGTCATTGTAGCTAGGTTATTAATGTTATGGTATTTGAAATGTTGAGCACTTAATTGGTTTTCTCAGTGGGAACAACAACACTGAGACTGAGATATATCCAGCTGATAAATCCCAAATAGAACGGGATTCGTGCTTTATTCTCTTACATTATTCGAACCAAAAAATTTTTTTAGCTCATGAAAATATCAGATTTGGCCTAAAGTCGCGTATTAGGATGTAAACTTTTATGGTTTTATCTTTGCTAAATAATCTTGAAATGGTCCTGTACTTTAGAGTATATGGATGAAATTTAGTCTCACTAGTGTATTTTTAACAATCCTTTATCCTCCTTGTTTGTTGTCATTCTATATGTTTCATTCTTGGATTTCATAGGTTCGATTCGAATTGTTGCTCATTATTATCGTGTATTGCGGTTGTCATCATCTTTGTTTTTTGCGCTTTGTTTTATTGTTTTCCTCTGTCTCTACTGTGATAACTTTACATGATACACACTTACACTAGGTTCTAAGCTATCCCTGATTGATTTACTCGTAGCTTAGTTATTGCAGTATCTAAACTTTACATTTTAAGAAACAAGATAACCATGTGTTTGAATGAAGGCATAACACGTATACAGTTTATTAATTCGTTATTTTTTCCAGGTTTCTGCACTTTACTATACTATATGGATTGTAATTTTCATTTTGCTGATGTTGCCGCTCTTACTTCGTCGTCCACACTTACGTAAGTTGCTTTTGTAGTTAGTGAATATCTGATAGTGAAGCACTACAGTTTCTCCACAGCTATAAAAAAATATATACTTTGTAGCGTTTCTCCAGTTATTAGTCAAACTAGTCACTTTTCAGTTACAGTGTCTCAAAGTCAAACACCATTCCACTTACATTAGTGTAGGTGGTAGCGAGATGTCGTTAACTTCTAAAGCCTATGTCACATGAATAGAATATATTTGTTAATAATCTCAGCGGATGAAATTAATGAAAAATTCCAACGTTTCGCTTGGCAAACTGGTCCGAGCTTCTTCAGGGAAATAACCAAAATCAAAAATTATCGAATATAAATGTAAATAAGAGGTCAAATTGATTACGGATATCCAGTTGCATACAGGGTATGAAATTGTCATATGAGTCATTGTAAGTGAACTAATATTGGAATTGTGTGGATGAAGGAAGGTGTGCATTTTTGTGTGCAGTTCGTGTTACAATCATGTGTGTACCTGTACTGGTCTGAGTTACGTGCACGGAGAGGGATAGACAATCTGAAGATAGTTCAGAATAGGCTTGTATCTTCCCGTTGATTTGTAATGGACTGAAACTGGTCAGCCTCTGTTGCCATATTTGCATCCTGAGCGGATTGCCTCTATATAGCGGTATTACACAAGTTATATTTAAGTTGGATTGTGACTGGCAAGTGGAATCCAGGACGCGCGTTTTCTGACACGAAGCGGACTGAGTTCGAATCCCAGTGTGAACATCAACATTGGGATGCAGGTACATCCAGCCGACGAGTCCCAAATAGGACGAAACGCGCGTCCTGGATTCCACTTGCCAGTCACAATCCAACTTAAATATAATCTGAAGATAGGCTTGTTATCAAATCATAGTTGGAGGAAATCAATGTAATGATGATTATAGGTCAAAGGCAGGGAGAATATTCGTTAATGGCTACACGTTGAATGTGAATCGGAATAGAGAATTCTAAACACAATTCATCAATCAATAAACAAATAAATAAATGGAATGCTTTGGAAATTGGAGTTGTAGAAGTTGTTAATTCATTTTTTAACCATTAGTTGCCATGGTGCAGCTAACAGTGCTCCATCTCGTCGGTTTATATTATTCGGATTAGCCCATATGTGTTGGGCTTCAGATGTTAGTCTTTCTTTGTGGGAGTTAAAACCTTTTTGAAGGTGGTTGACTCTCAATGGAGTATATGAATTTCTACTTGGTACTAATAGTAATCAATTTGGTAGTAAGTATTATGGTTTGATTATTTTAGGTTGCGCACGAACTTTCTCATATATCTATTTTATTTGAGTCCAGAATGCTTTAATCGTTTGATAACTATTTCCACGACAGATTGGGATATAGCGTGACGTTATTTGATACTAAATCATGATGCATTATAAATTCTCCTTTATGAAAGTCATAATGCTATACATGCATAGATAGATATAGGGTAAGGTTTTTTTAATAATTACTTTCTATGCTTGGACTTATTGCTTGCTTTCTTTTAATCTAGTTATCTGCCTATTTCGTACAAGACTTGGTAGGGGAATGTATCAGATATCATCAACTAAAAAACTAGTATATCCTGTCTTGATATTTATGGTATATCACATTTCATGTAAGTTTTACAATGAAATTACTTTGTTTATAACCACTGCAGTCATTTTTTTTTCATAGAAAAGTAAATTAACGTATCTTATTGGATTTACTTAAAACTGTTCATTTTAGTTGCATTCGTCTTAGATCGATTTTGGTTGGGTACCACTTGAAACCATAAAGCACTGGACATATATGTTGTCGCTTCGTCAGTTTGCGCCCTCGAATCCAAGGCCTTCAGGTCTATTGATATAGGCTTAGCCATTAGTAGCATTAAACCGGTGTCTAATAGAAGAATCCCCGCTTCCATCAATTAGTGATATAGCGCGACGGTCATCCATTGTCGTTGATGGTAACTGTCTCACTTCAGACAACTCTGAACTCGACTAGTCATGACTTCCAACTAGAACCTCAGGAACATTTTAAATTCAGTCATCAATGAGCTAATTATTGTAATTGATTTAAGGTGTTTTCTGTAAAGATTGGTTCTAATTTGTTGTTTGTATTTGTCACAGATTGATATTGGTTGGCTTTCACTGAAAACCTTGGCGGAATAGAGGGAACACACTCCTAGATAGTCCCTTACTAGGACAAAACCACTGTTCAGTTCTCCTTAGTTTTCAGTGGTACCCAACCGCTATCAGTATGTGACGAATACAAACAACTTAACTTAATACTTATCTCCACAAAGCCACATTAATTCATTTGTTCATTTACTTCGTATTCAATTGTATTCAGTATATAACTGTAGCAAATGTATTACTTAAAACTGTAGATTTCAGAATAAATATTTACATGCATCAATTTCATTTTTTGTTTGTTTATAACAAACTTAATGCTCGAAATGTCGTTTTGCTAATTATTGACAATCTTGAATATTCCAATTGACCTCTCTATTGAGAAAAGTATTATTTTTCAAAAATTCGTTTCCCATTAGTCAAAACAGAAGTTTATTAGTCATTGCCATCTCAAATTTTCTGACTAAGTGTATACCATCAAATCAAGATCTATATAACTGTCACCTTGAATGACTGATTGTTGAGAGCATTTCTATATTTCATTATCGATTGGAGCGGATAATAAATTTTTAACTTACTTTTACATTCTTAATAGTTAGAAGTTGTGTCCTCGATCATAACACTTATGTATGTAGATGATAATATCTAAGCATAAGTTTTGCTAAGTAATCATAAAATAGTACAGTCTTTTAGGTTGAGCTTGTATATATATGTATATATCCGTTGCACAAGTATGACTGTCTGGATACAATTCTTAGTGGTGAATACGGTGACGCTTGATACAAAGCTAACTGAATTCGAATCCCAGTGTGAACCTCAACATCCAGCCGACGAGTCTCAAATAGAACGAAACGTGTATCTTGGATTCCGCTTGCCAGTTACAATCCAACTTAATTAAAACAATCTTTTATTTTGGTTAATTGATGCTTATCAGAAAATGTAATTTAATAACTTTCTCAGTAGAAGACGCTATAATTTGGTTCTTCCTCAAATTACTTTTCAAAATTTAAACTGAAAAAACAAACATTCCGACAAAATAACATAAATTCCTTTTTTCTGTCCAATTGCTTATAACCTTATATTTTAAGTTATGAAATAGAAATCGAACGTTCTTATGTCGTAACGTTAGTTGGATGTAATACCATAATCCATTGAAAATTCAAGTAAATTCAGTTATAACGAGTGATGACCGTCGCGGTTGAACACAAATATTTAGTGAAAGTTCTCGAATTACAGAAAGAGTCAACAATTATACAGTTAAAGATTTTGATTGATTAACGGGAAATGTGGATATAAGTTATTGGTGATTAAGAATATTGTTAGTTAAGATCCGTTAGTTGAAAAATGAGTTCGAAAAGTTAGGAGGATTTAAAGATGATGCAGTTGGAATAAGTGAAGGAGTTACATAATCAATTGATTTAATAAAATAATATTACCATGGGAAAGAAATTAAGTATAGATATTTCTCAGAAATAATTATTTGGTTCTAAGCGCTTAGTTTTTATTTCTGCCTCCAATTTCAAAAGAGTATAACTTGACTACCTATTAATTACGTCGAGACACATCCATCTAGTACCTTCTGTAAAGTCTGTTAATAACACTTCAGTCCATCTAATCTAAAATTCCTTGGGTTATGTTTTCAGATTGAATCTAGGGCATTCTTAGTTTTTTACCAGTGTAATTACTTTAGCAGATACACGCATATATGTACGTTTGGTTACCTGGAACATTAAAGCGGTACCTATCATTCTTTGATTGTCCTAAAGAACCTGTTTAATATGCAACGATAAGTTTGAATATAAGATATATTCCAATTCAATTAATACTATCCTAGATTCTCAGTTGATAGTTGTTTAAATCGAAGTTGGATGAGGATAGGTATCTTTCTAACTATAGGTTCTTTTGGCTTTTACTTCAATGTTGCCATAATCGTCAGGATACTGCAGGCACTTTTATTTTACTTTAGTTAGTGCTTCTACTTTATTGATACTATGTATCTTCACTGTTCTATTAATTAGTGATTTGTTCAATGTCGCCTTATAACTGACTGGACAAAAGCTAATAAAATCAAAACAAACTCCATTTCTTATACTTTTTTTATTAACTGAATGTTAAATAATTTCATATATATAGCACGTTAAGTGTACACTGCTCCTCAAATTTTAAAACTTACCGTGAATTTCCTTTTCTCTCTATTAAGGTCCACTTTTCATGGGTTTTCTAGTGGCAGACAAGTTTGGCTTTTTCTTCTCATTCGGTATCTATATTGATGGCATCTTCCTTCCTGAAAAACTCTCTTATGTACTCGCATCAGCTCAGGTAAATTTTTTGGTTGCATATAAATATATATATTTAATTACATATCAATTGCTTGTTCATGTTTGTTATGACTTCACTTGCAATAGATTTTTGACTATTAAGTGGTCACAACTGAAACAGTCTCAATTCAAACAATTGAGTAGAGTGTTACTAGGTAACATTGACAGCATATAGTTCAAAGCTAAGTTAGCTGTTCATCTGTCGAATACAGCAAAAACTTCGTTGTCATTCCTTATTACTATAGATTACGAGTATGCGAATAGAGAGATGCTTTTTATCTGTAAATTAATATTTCTATCTCGTTTCTTGTTATTGGATGTAAAGAAATAAATATTTGCAGTATCATCATGTTTATCACTAAATACATTTCCTAATAGCTTTTCGAATATATTCAGTCACTTAATTATTTTAAACTATTGCTTAATGATCTTGAAGATTGTTTATTTATTGTACTTGCATTTCATTTTACAGTTACTTGGATTTGGACTCTATTTATCGGCATTTGCTGTACATTGTGGTAAACGACAATGTGATTCCATGTATGTATTGAATGTTGAATCAGTGGAGGGATCTTCAAATACTACTCTACATTTTAATAAAGATGAAATTCATTCAAATGCAGTATATGCTCATTTATCGGAAACTCCTTTTTCACCTTGTATGCTTATAGCATTAGTTATCCACATAGTATACCAATTCGTAGGAACTATCATATTTGTTTGGATACCGTATGGTTTTATAACGGTACTTTTAAGTCCAGGCTGTGTAATGCCTGTTTGTGTTGCTTGTATCTTATTTTATAATTGTCCACGACCTGATCATGTGAAAAATTGTGTTCAGTAAGTGTTCATTTCTTTTTTGAACTTTACATATATTTGTTTTATTTTCATGTATTTATGTTGACACTCAAGCCAGCCCTCATATATCCACCCATTACGAATATATCATTGATTTCCTTTCTTCATTTTTTTAAATTTTTTTATGTTAAATATAATTTAACAAAACTATATCTTTCCGTCATTTAAGAGATTTTAATTTGTTTTAATGAAGGCGAACTCTGTATCTAAATAAGCTTTTTTTAAATAATATATTATCAGTGCAAAAGTCAATTGATTAAACGTTAGCTGAATTTATCTCTAAGATAAACGTTTATATTACTCTATTATATCAAGGTAGATTTTCCAATGTAATCTTGAAACAGATTAAAATTAGCCGTAGGAAAAACCTACTATGCTACCAAACTCATTATAATTTAATAGTCATACCCTTTGTTTCCACACTATCCTCTTAATTGCGTGAATGGTTGTATCTACCGATTTACATGTATTTATGGACTCAGATAGAAGTAATCGGACATTGAAATCATGTGGAGCGAAACATGTATCTAAATAGCTTCAAAAGCAAATTATATCAAGTGGACCAACATAACCGATGCGAGTCATAAGTTTGACCTGGCAACGGCTTTTAAGTCTTTGTACAGGAGTCACCACAAATGTATTCTTAAATATGTGGAGTCTTTAGCCATTAGAAAATTTAAACATTCGTTATGTTTACAAAAACAATTTGTTATAATCTTGAATTTGCCTTAGTAATTTCAATTGTCTTTGTTAGTATGGTAATTCTGTATTGTTAATCCTCAATTATCACATTTTTATCACCCAACTCTTTATTTCGTCTGAACTTTATTGGCTTCATATTGTATATCAGTGTCTTTACAAGTATATATGTGACCAGATTGTTCAATACACATTTTCCGGCTTAACTTTATCTTCTCACTGCACTAACAAAATTTAACAAAGGAATCAGCTGTTTTAAATTTTATAATGTAGTTTTGTCTGGCTCTGAGTATTTTTTTATATTCTTTAACATAGCGCGTGACACATAAAACGTAAGTTACGTGCAGTATGTGATCCTTCAAGTCAAAGCGAATTTTTCTTTGATGAAAGTCAAGCAGCACTGGACAAATATGTCGTTTTAGTTTTGAGCAACTCATCGGATTTCCTCAAATTAATAACAGTTTTTTGGAGTCTTGCTACAAAATAATCAAGATTATGAATTTATTAATGAAAATTGTCATCATTTTCCGATTAATTTAATGTCACGATTACATTGTGAGTAATCGTACCTTCAGGTCAAGATTTGTGTCGTTAGTCTGTATGAGACTTTATAAACTTGACGATGTCATTTGGTTTGTTGATTGTAGCTGACAGTTCTGACTGAAATCTGTTTCTAGATCAGTGTGTTAGTATTTTTAGGCCATACGTTTTTGTGGCATTCTTGGGCTGAATGCTCTTAGGACCTGTTCATGATCACAATCAATTATCTTGTTTTTATTTAGTTGTTTATGCCACATTAGAGTTGTGTTCAGTCCCGTTAATTAAATATATCATGTACTTATATAAATCCCCGCCATGCACACATGCTGTCAAAAAACGTGTATAGTAGAAAATCAATGAAGATTCCTTTGAATAGAATAAATTGTACAAGTAAACATCAATGCGCCCGATAGTTAAAGTTTCATCTTGATCACTTAAATAGTTCAATTATGCTTTGAATATACATCTAAACATAGAAATGTACAACAGTCAGTAATAAACGCGAATTTTCCATCAGCCTGTCTGTAAAACATAGACATTTCAACAACAACAAAAACACATGATTTTAATAATATCAGTAAAATACAATAATAAATAGTATAAAAAGAAATAGAATCAAAGTACACAGTTTCAATAGACTAAACAATATAGTCTAGTCACAACTATGTTAATACCTAATTCCAAAGAACACATAATTACTTACCATAAACTAATAAAACAAACAAATAGTAAAAAAATTACTTTCTTTTCGAAAAAAATGTGTAAACCTGTCTATTTTTTTAATACTGAAAATAACTATAATGAAGTTAAAAAGAAAATATATATTGACCTAAAGAAATAAGACGTTAATAAGAATCTAATTTCTTTTTTTTCAGACAATAAACATAAATAACTAATAATTACGTAATTAATATAATGCCTTGAATAACTTCAATGAACTTTTTTTTGCTGAAAATTGATCATTATGCATAAACAACAGAATGTTTCTATATTAAATATGTTTGTTAAGATGCAAATTGAACGGAAAATAGAAATATGCCTATAGAAAACATTGTAGGTGTATAAATTATTATTTATCCAGGAATGTATATCAAAATCAATACTATATAGAATTAGTATTTTTAGATAAATAGTTGGGGATAAAATAAAAAAAATGCTTTTGTCTAATAAGCATTCATTTCTAGTAGAAATGGACCATCCAATTCCATTACGTAGAGAGAGCTAAGTAGATAAAACATGTATGAATAAAAAAGTGTTTGCAGGATAACGTGTAATTTGGTTCGAGTCCAAGAATAAGTTGAGTTGCTTAAAGGTTTCAATGGAATTCACGTGGTCTCTTTTGACCGGTATGCAATTACATGACTTGATTACTCTTAAGTAATAGAAATCGTGCCTACAATTCAACTTACTGCATTGTACCTATAGTTTTTGTGTGTTCACTCCAAGATGGGTGATTGCATTAATTTTAAATAGGCGTCGATTGAGTACCCAAAACTGTTTAGGATTTTATAAGTCATTATGACGTCCCGTCTAGACTGCCTGTATTCTGGTGCTGACAGGCGTTCCTCATATGGTTTGAACTAAAGCTCACGAATGATCTTTGTAACGCTTCTCTGAATTTTTTCTAGAATATTCTTGTCTTTTTGGTGTGACGTAGAAACACTGTTTCTATACTGTAAATGAGGGTGAATAAAATCATTGAGAATTACGTGGACAATACTGTTAAATTGGCAAAAAATCCGCTTTATGGACATCGGATACTAATACACCTAATACATTTTTACTAGTGACTCGCTTAAGAAGCACTTATTCGGACTGTATGTGTGACCTGTTTCACGTCGCAAATGAACAACTTTGTACTTCGTCTGGTTAAAAATTAGCCCAATTTCATCTGCTCTACATTGACATAGAGTGGGATTATCTTGTAGTACAAGTCTACTCTTCAGGTGGCTGTTCTTCTTCAAAAGTTTAACGTCGTTTGCAAGTAGTAGCTCGAAAGAGAATTGTTAAGCTAGTTTATTCATGTAGATTAGAAAGAGGACCGAACCCTTGGAAACACCACTTTGTAATTTATCCTTACCTTGAATTTTTATTCATCGAGACAAAATCTGAACCAATCTGTTGCCAGTCTGTACATGGGGAAAACATTAACATCTAGCTAACAATACTTCGGTGTAATTCCTCAAAACTTACTAAAACAACGATGGATCTTCTTCACATTCGTAATAAAATAGTCCGGTAAAAGTTTCCATGAAAATAGTTGGTGAGTGGTAGTCGTTAATTTGTGTCGGTTACTGTAAGAGTTAGTTTCAAAAATATTAATGTACATCTAATTGATGAATGAACTATCAGTGAGTAAAGTGTATAGACGCAAACGAAATGTTACAAAGAATATTGTCTTAGATAATGGACATTCGGTGTGGAACAATAGAAGTAATAAGATTAGATTTTTTCGAGCACACTACACTTAGCAATTCTATCAAATGCTAAATTCATTCCTATATTAGGGTGAAGGAGGGTGAGAAAACCCTGTATTGAAAGACGACTAAGTTTACCAGACGTTTAGGCCAATGAATATGTCTACCAGATTTTTTGAATATTTGCATGTGTAGTAGATTTTGTTGAAATTAGTTGTTATTTTCGTAGCATTTCGATTGTAGTTGGGTTCGGTTCAGTTAAATATACATTCTACTTACATCTCATTCTTGCACACCGATATACGGTTGATCGGTGAACTGAATAGAATTGTATTTTGGACAAAAGTTAAAACAGCCCGTTAAGAAGAGCCATCGGTAGACGCTTTACTTTTCTTTCTGCTTAAAATCTTAATTGGTCTTGTGTACATTATCAAGTTCAGTGTGGCTTTGTTGCAATTAGGTGGGATACCCTATGCATCTAAGTGCTTCTGCTCGTACTGACAGTAAATACGTTTGTAACTGTTGTATGTAGTCAGCAATATGTTTGATAATCTCTTCCACCGGACTAGAACTTTCTTCATCCAGCCCTAAATAAATCACACTAAGTAACTTAGCGAAATAGCTGACTAAATCGTACTTAACAGCTTGTCAGATTTTGCGAAGAGTAAATATTAATCCACCATTCTAATTATCATCGTTACGTGTCACCATTAACGTTGTTTTCAATGGCCTAAGAAATTGCTTGACCATACGACTGTTCTAAACAAAATAAGATCAAGTACTAAATTTTTCAGTTCCAAAAATGTCAGTTAAAGAGTGGAATGGTCGACTTTTTGACTAAGAATCACTCTCTGTAGTGATTTAGAATAATAAGCAGTAATTAGCTTTTTAATGTTTGACGTGATTCCTAGCATTTGTAGGAGCAGCTTTATCCTTCAGTAGTAATGCCATCGGGCACCGCGCAAGTTAGTCAGTACCCTCAGTAAATGTGCGTATTAGTAGACTCTATTGTGTCTAAATGTACAAGACCAAAACCGGCAGCTAATATGAAAAATATTCTTGGTGGCTAAATAATATTTCAGTACATTTTTGGCTAATGGAACTGTAAATAAATTTTCTTCCAACCTAATATATCGCAACTGAAACATCGTCAGAAGACGTACCTTGACTGAATTTATTGTGGATATGGTTGATGGATGTGATATATCAGGTTTACTTTCAAATATATTGGGCCGCATTGACGTTGATATACAGTCCGCTCCCCGCATATGTAAATGTTAAGAAACTGCACATTACTTTCGTACAGTCAATTTGTACCGCTGTAAACACTAGCAATGACGAATATAGAGAAAATAATTTAATAAGTTCCTTGTCTTCTAGATGAAATTACGATATTTTTCCATAACTGAAGTTAGAAGAATTAAGAGTAATTGTTACTGTTTATGATAGGGGAAATGCAATATGGTTTCTGAAATATTCAGTTGCTGAACATTCTGCTGATATTTTTTGGAGGTACTACAGAATGATTATGCGCGATTTAGTTATTGTGAGAAAAACATTGATGGTAATCAGGGGCTGTTAGGAAGCTCCTGAAGTACATAGTCTATAGAAATGTTTAATGTATCTTATTTAGTGGGAATGGTTCACTGCTCTAACGCACGGCCGTAGAATTTAAGTTGTTCTTCAAATGTTCGGTAGCCCTTATTGCAGTTCCTGACATGTCTGACCATTCTAGAAGTTCTTCTTATAGACAGGTCGATAGGTTGTTATAACATCGATGTAGTATAAAAGGTCTGTTAGACAACTAATATTCTCATAATAATTTCAGATAGAACTGGAGCTTGTCTGCATACATCGTTATTTATTTCTGGATAGTTGAGATCATAGAAACCAATATTTGACAGACAGTTATTAAATGTCTCTTAAATTCGGTTAAGGATATTTGGGTAATTTATTATATATTGTTGCGCATCTAATAGTAAAGAAGGTTTGGCGCAACTGTGTATAACATGGCAGGATTGTTGCGTTTTTTTATTACGCACGTTGCACAGAAAGGAAATATATAAAGCGATAAGGAGGTTGAGAAATAGGAGCTACTACTTACAACTCGGTATATGATAGCAAGATTTCGTTTCTACCACCGAATCCAAAATGGCTCTAGTTTTGATACTTCACACTGATGAAAATAGTCTTTTGCGTCACAGTAGCTTAGTAATCTTTTAGTGAATCCTCTTTAAACCAAATTGTTTATCCATGAGTTCATTCGTCTGAAGTCGTTGTAAAGTAGACAACCAAATTATTGCCTGGAAAAAACAAACTGTTCGAATGAGAAATCAGAAGGCAATAAAGGATGGAAGCGAAATTACATTTGATCGTAAACAGAGCTTTAATGGGATAGCAACGTCTAGGCTGGCAAACTAGAGAGAGATGCTACCCACGGTGGTTCGAGTCGTGATCTGGTGAAGATGCGTGACGGCGCGCCTTCAACTAGTAGTGTCCGCCAAAACAAACATGGTCAGCATCCATGTCGAGAGCTTATGCAACTATTTATTTTGGGGATTATATACCGCTACAATAGTTTTGACATCATGCGGCTGAGATTTTTTTATAAATTCACTTGGCTTTATGGCTTCGGAAACCTGAAGTGCTACGTGCTCTGAAAAGTTCATGCTATTACTATGTCCAGCCCCTAGATCACGGAAAACACAGACATGTTTTACTCTATTAACACTTATGTCCCTTTCACCGCAGTGACAATATATCATTTATGTATATCGGAAAATGTTCCATGTTTTATTTCATTCAAATAATGTGTCGATTTCTTCCTGGATTGTCTCTGTAATTATACGTTTATTAATAAAGGATTATGTAGGCCACTTACAATTAGTTGGAAAAAGGAAGGTTTACTTTGTGCAAATTGTCAGTTTGCTCTATTGCTTGAAGGAAGAGAGTAGTATTCAAGTTAAGTCTCCTTGTACAATTCCGTTAACTATATTTTATGGCTCTTAGTTGCTGGATTCAAATCTTACAACTTGGTGACGCTCAGTTAGGAGTGATTTGAACCGACTTAACAGCGGGTGCCGTATCTCAAAAGAATGAAGCTTTGAAAGAAAAAAATTGTGCAAGACCCTGGCAAATGTTTGACTGAAACCAAAATAGAGTACGATCATCAAAAGTTTATGTCTAGTTCAAGAGTTATGTATTTGAAGAATTTCAGGTGTGATATGGCACTTAAGCAATTTTTCTATATACCCATGTTGAGATGTTCTGATAAAATTCTCAGAAAGTAAGAACAGTAACAATCGTTCGTGAGTGTTTTTTCATGATTTTAAACAACATGGGTATGATGTAAATTAGTATGTCGTTGTCACTTACGTCATTCCTTTTGAATCATGGCGTTATGAACGATGGTTTCCATTTTTATGAATAAGGTTCATCGTAAATAGATGTTGACAAATGAGTCCCGTCTTATTCATTAAATGAGTTGTTCGAAATGATTACATGTTTCGTTGTTGTGGTCACTCATATCGAATTCAGAGCTGCCGTGCACTAAAGTTGGGTCAAATCTAATAGTGAAAACTAGGTCTAGAGTATTATTTTTCCAAGGTGGAATTTGAACATGTGGCTTTTCACCTGGTCTTATTGTCTCTTAATTCAGAGAACTTTTGTGAGCTTATTAAAGATTTCCAGTTGATTTTTGGCAAGTTACCATTTTCTCTCATTAGCTTGAATGTATAGGACTAATGAGAGGTCAAAAGGGACCTTAAATTTTCGTCGTCCGTATTATCTGCGTTGGGTGGCCTACAAACGCTTACTACCTTTGTTTACTACAAGCTATGTAAGCCACGTTGACCTAATCGTTGTATCAGAACATTCGTAATCAAATCTATATGCTTTAAGACCAGATCGAGTGTGCCAGCTTCATTTGTGTTATGGCTGTCAGTTCGATGAAGAGTATAATTGTCTATAAACATTAAGTTGTTTGATAAGGTTGGTATACACTTGGTTTTTGTGAACAATACTGTGCTGGAATCAGCAGTGTCCACAATGGTTTCAAGATAGTTAATTTAAATGACAAAGAACTCAGCCAGTAAATGTAAATTGTTATAAAGTGTAAAGTCCTGCAACAGCACATTTCTCGCAAATGAATCGTGTGTGGATGGGATGATTGAGATTAATAGTTGTGAGCTATCTTCAGGAGTGATGCTAGAGGTTTTCATCAACGTAGGCAATTGTTGTATCGATAATTTGGTCGGTGCTAGTATCTTAGAACAGGCCTGAGCAGAAGCGTCGTGGAATGTCTTGTTTATTGAGATTGGGTTAAAGAGTAGTAGGGAAATTGTAGGGAGTGGCAGTATTTTTATTGTCAATCATATATACTAGTATAGATCTAGATGCCGGTTATAGAACTGGCGGAATAACATAAAGTTACTCTGTCTGGCGCAGTTTTCTTAGTCGGTCACATAGACTTCAAGTCCAAGAACACTGTCATATCTAGGAGAATAGTTAATTAATTGTATGGACTTAAGTTTGATCCTATTTTGTGATATATAAGTTTTTTAGAATATATTTTTCTTTTGCATTCCTGTGAGTGCTGTGATAATATTTAGGATGCTTGAGGTTTCCATTCGCTGTTAGTTCATTGAATTGAATAAAGCGGTTGATAGTGTTATTACCGTTTGGCGTTTGGGTATGTGACTTAGTAAATCTATGAAATGGCGTTAACGCAGCACACAGTCTACATGAAAAAAATGAATGTCACATCACGTCCCGAATTCCAATTTATTCAAGCTTAACAAAAATTTTTATCTATTATTTTGGTAGTACCATAGACACTAGAACTAAACAGGTTCACAGAGTTAATAAAAAATGGGACCCATTTCCACGAGACCTAACAAGCTACCAATGTGGAGGAATCGTAAAGTGTAGTATTCAACCTTATTCTGGTTTTGTTTCTCATAGCTCTTGACAAATCTCGATGTTTTGGATGGACTCAAGCTAGTTCTGCATGGTCAGTTGGTTGGATTGTGTGCAATTGACTCATATCTTACGCGACCACAACATTTAAAAACTCTAGACTGTACATTCTATATTTTTTGTTTATATGTATATCATATATGTGAAGTAAGTTGTACATTATATTGTCCACTGAAGAATTGGTTGAAAGAGCATTAGTATGACGATTGTTTCAGTAAAGTTGTGAAGTTCTGGCTGTCAACTAATTCTCAAGAATATGTTGAAGCAATATGCATGGATGAAAGTTATCCAAGGAGTACAATGACTCGATGCAGTGTTCGGCGATCATCCTGAAAAAAATGTAAGGGTTGTTAAACGCTAAAGATTTGTTGTCAAAGTGCTGCACCGGTGGTTGAATCAAATATATTTCGTTCGCAAAACAATAGTCTAGAACACATTCAGAGAGGTGGCGCTAAATAAATGTTATGAAAAACGAATAGAACATTTAATTTTCTGTGGATTGTTCAGGTAAACTATTTGCTCTAACTGGGTTTTGATCAATTCTAGTTATACATCACAACATCTTTGTTCACATAAATTTTAAACCAGAAAAGTGGCAAATAATAAACTGCCACTCTCAGATATGCTAATCACTAGAATTATCAGGTGATACTGGATTCTAAAATCCAAAGATTAACGTATACTGAACAAATAGTCAATTATTGAAGCAAAATTTTAAATTAAAAAATCAACTGACTGTAAACTCTATTCGAAGGACGACAAAACAATATTGCACATTTACCATACAATGAAATAAAAAATTGTCTTTTAAAAGAACGCTGTCTAAGCAACATCAAATAATGTCTCAAACAATCATTAACGAATGCAAAGTTACACTTCGAAGCCGACAATGGTTCTTTCTAGAATATATGAAGGACACTACGAAATTGCAACCATGATATTTAAACTTTCAAAAACAGACGTTCCACGAAAGCTGTAAAGGGAGATGGGATGTTGGTACTATTGAACGTTGTTTTGTCAGATTGACTTCCGTTATTGGCTGACATTACTTCTAGAATTGAATTAACAGAGAGTCTCTGTTTTTGTTGGGGGCCGATATCTTCTAGAAGTTAGACTTTATTTGTTAACTATATAATTTATTATTCTACTTAAGACTTTATATGATCCTGTTGTTTGTGGTGAAACTATAAATTGTATCGTAACTGCGTGTCTTTCATTCCAACGGCCTGATTGGAAATAGTACAGTTTAGGATAAAACATGCATAGTGTTGAGACGTACCATTTTCTGCTCATTCATAACAAGTTGGCTTAGCTAGTTTGAAACAAGACAAAAAATTCGCTACGGTTACCAATTCGACAAGATAGCAAAAAAGACAATCAAATTCCGTCTACAGAATTAATTGCTCCAATTATGATAAAAATTACATTATGCGGACCGGTAAACCGCTTATCTTTGCCTACATGAACACCTGCTAGCCGTCAAACTTCACGACATCTTTACTTACATCTATGCATACAGGTAATTGTGGGCATGAATTTGACTTAGAAAACGTAGTGATTTCAAACGAAAGAAACACAAATAAAACCAGAAAAGTTTTAGAGCTTTGGCATTCGGGACAACTGTAATCAGTTGACTTAATTTATCAGCCAGTTAGTAAACTACTAAACAATTACAATTTTATGAATCAGGCGAGTAGGGAAAGGACTGGACAAACATCAGTAACAACCAATCATATTCAACGTCGACATAACAAGCTATATGTCAGCTGTGAAGAATATTTCATAGCTCACCTCTACCCAAAGTTTGTACAGCTGATATCGTCTAGAATAACGCTTAAAGTTACCCAGTAAAACTATCTAGACCGGCGGACGTGGTATAATCGAAAAATCAACTATCTCAAACATGGGGATAATGTATCGGGTGGTAATGCACCATACATTAGTTGATACCAAAGACATGAAACTACGCCTCAGTACCTACACGTGAACGTAAATAGATCAATTGGCTAAAACTGGTTTGTCACCAATACAGTTACGCGTTTCTTGATCTGTGACGTGCTACTGTTTCCTTTTCTCCATCACCTCAATAATCACCAGTTTTTTATCAACTACCAGGAATATTGGAAATTCAAGTGCACCCATAATATACCAACAACACAGTTTCGCAGTTGCTGCTTTCAAAACGCATCCAATGCGCAAGGTGGAATACCAATCCAATCTGGTTTACTCTTGAACCCCACTTGGTCTTTATAGACACAGCGGCCACAGCCTAAACATTGGAATTACACAAGTGTTTTTTATTAGGATTCCTTCTTCGTCGAGTCCCAGTACAGTTAAGGTAAAGTGATAGCTTACACGATATACCATTTCTCCAACTTACTAATTATAGATTACTACTAGTAATACTAATATCGTTTGTTATTTTTCCTCATTGCCTCAGTAGTTTTATGCTTTATAGATCTCCATGAGCCCTAGCATTCTACAGGAGACAACAGCCAATGTGTTAGAGTTAGCCCACAACTCTTGTGACACTAGTTGTAGGTCACGGATATTTATCCTTTCTTGCAGATTACACTCTAAGCTACACCATGAGATCCTCAAGCAGGATTTACACTAACGTATCGAAAAAATTAGCTCCCTTACAGATCTTCGCTAGTGAATAATGTAACCCAGGTCAACATGAAATCACACAAACTTACACCAAACCTTAAGGGCATGCAGCGAAACGACCCCACATCACATCAACACAATACAGAAGTAAGCGCTACAACGACAACCCGGCGAAAAGTTCTATGAAAAAAACTAGTCATGTGACAACAAGTGAAGGTTTGCATAAAACTCGTCTGTAATAAGGATCTGGCATTAGATTGTAACTTCTGTAAAAAATGGATACACTTTGATTGTTATGCAACAATAACTAGGAGATACTACAATTTCATGCTAAACAGCCCTTGCTGGTATGTATTCCTAGTATGCTGGTTCACTTTCCACGAACTTCTAAGTACTGGAAATGTTAGCTTGCAAACTAAGCTCATAAGCACCTCAATGTCGGTGAGTGACAACTTCCAAGGAGTGGGCCTCTCACAAGACCAGGTTATATCTAAAATCGAAGCACCTCGACAAGACATAAAGAAAACAGTACGTTTAACCGGATGGCATTAGAAAATTAAGGAAGTTTTCTCAATAGTGCCTAAAGGAGTTTGGAGGGATACAGTGACTTCCACTAGTTAACACCATGGTAACAATGAAGTCCTACGTTTATACAGCTCTAAAGTGGGAACTTCTGCCCACGGCAAACCACTGGTGTCTAAGCAAGGCTTATCAGAATTAGAAATTTTAATCCCAGCATTAACTGAGCTCGGAATTAACGCAGTCTTCAGACACACATTACTGGTCCTTTTCAGTGTCATGGCACCTACCACTAGGCTGATCAAAATCTGCGCAAACTTTGATAAGCAGCAATGGCACGAGTATTGTAAACTTCTTGGGCTAGTAATCGTGCCTGTTAAACTCTGCAGGCTAGACAAGGAAGGCAGCACTACACTGACTAACCCACTTTCCCTGCAAGTATCGTTTAACAAATCCAAAGAGGTGTAGTTGAGATTATTTACTTTTCAGATTCTATCCATTACAAGAAATTTAAAGATCAGGGTCAGACCAAACCAAATTTTGGTGGGTCGGAAGCTAATAAAAACTGCCATAAGGTTTGGAAGAAGACACATACACGGTTGTGGATAGAGTCCTTGAACTACCTAACAGTTGTTTGGACGAGCGCTGTCTGCATGACCTTCACCAACGAAAATGACTCTCGGCCAAACTGGACCTAATAGAAGTCACGGCAATAAGTGTCTGTGAGCAGCCACGTCCTGTCTACCTACTAAAGATAAGCTCACCCCGTCTTATAGGCATAATATTTAGAAACTGTGAGGAGGTAACCTGAGCTCTATAAGTCAAGCATGTCCAACATGAACATATCCGGTGTTGCAAAAAATGTCTCAGGTTGACAAGGCAAAGACCAGCTGTTAATGTGGCTCTCTCATCTGTTTCAGTGACCTTGTAATGACTACCCCGACTGCCAAATACTTCTCTCTAGGATGAAGTGACTATGGAAACTACTACTAACTCAACATAATTTTCCAGGGCAGTTTCAAGAAAAATGGTCACCCCCTTCATTTAAACGAGATTAATAGCAGTAAACCACAGGCAGTTAGCCAACCGAAAGAAGATAACTACCAGCTAACTAGTTGGCAATCTATACAGTAACTTAAGGAGATTACGAGTCGAAAATATCAAACTTAGACACCTATGCACCTGCCTTAGACCGAGGATAGTCATGCTCACCGAGACGTTGCTCTAAACTAAAATCTCAGACAACGAGGTGAACATCCAGTGTACGGCTCTGCTAAAAAAATACGTGGAATACAGAATGGGAGGCAAAGTTGCAACTTACGTTAGCAGCCTCACCTAAACAACTCCCGTAAATTATACCACGTTGATAAAATTACAATAATCTATTTGGTGACGCTTTAGTGTTGCCAGCAATAAGTACCTAACTAGCAGGATAATCCGCCCATCCACAAGCACCTACTTGCACTATAAAAAATCACTCCAAACGATTTCATCGCTTTCGAACTAAAGGGCTAATAACGTGGCGGTTCAAGCAGGGACTTCAACATCTTGTAGATGAACTTAACTGAGAGGGTCCCACTAAATGAACACTTTGCTTCTGGCTGCCACCAAAAGGCAGGATTTACAGAGAGGACAGGTTGCGTTACAAGACAGTAAACAAATAGTAAACCCTCGAAGTTTTGCCACATATTTTCCAGTGACAGACTTCCACTGGAAAATATTGAAATAAACACTCCGATCAAAAACAGTGACTATGCCCTGATAACGTTCGAACTGGTCACAAGACAAACTCTACCATGGAACAAGAGCACACCATGTTTCAATTATCCTTGCACAGATTATCAGGCTTTGAAGCAATGTCTAACCACGGATATATGACCCAGCGACTGTGTAAAATTATCCATAGACCAAAATTAATCAACAGTATAAGTAACATCAGTGAAGCAACCTTACGATGTATCCCTGTAATGTAAGTAAACCAGCTAAAACGACCTCTTAGTTAGAAAGAGGGACTATACGCCTTCTTAGGGCAAAAGGAAGGACCTGGTGTAGATGGAGAATCACACTAAAGGCCTGGTAACATGATTCGTACGTATGCCTACTGAACGGGTGCAAGGTGCGTGTCTGATACAACACAAAGAAACTTCAAGCGCACCTGGTTAGGAATTTTCAGGAGAACCAAAAACATCTGTACAGGTTTATACTATGGAGGTTGTCGTCCAACCCGAAACCTCCTATTTTAAACTTCGAGAGAGAGTCTCTCTTCGACGCTGAAACAACCGAAGTTTTTAACGTCCACTTCGGCAGGTAACTTACTTGCCTTTCAGCAGTTATCACCAATGCAGGCGAGCACATCGCCGAAGAGAAAAAATCGGGCATATTATGATTAAACACGGGTTAGTCTTAAGAAAATTCAAGAAGCTAAAGACCAAAAAGTCGCTAGGCTGCGACAACACAAGGCCGGTGGTACTTAATCGGTTCACAGAAGTACTATGTCCCTAAATCAGCAATCTTTTTCGGTACTCGTTGCAATCCAGAACGTTGCTAGAAGAATGAAAGTAGGCGATTTTATCACCAATCTACAATCTGGGGAGTATGAGAGATTCCACTTGCTATAGACCGGTGACAAAGCGCGCAATACTATCAAAGGTTTTATAAAGTATTGTGGATGTGTAAGTGGGAGAGTTGTTTAAATGTGGTCTGCATCACGAAGCACAACGCGGCTTCCGGTGAAAAAGGTCTTGGAACCCAAGCATCCATCCGGCGTGGGATGATAGGGAAAACTGTTGGGACACCATTACCAGGTTCACACAGTATTCCTGGACTTTGAAAATGCGTTTGATACTGTACCCCATAGACTGCTCATCCATAAAGGAGTAGGAATAACTAGTGCATCCAAAGAAACGAGATTTAGATCCAACTTTCACTGACTTGTTGCGAACTAAGAAAAACCACCATATGGATGTCTCTAAAGCAGACGCCACGTTGCACGAAGCCAGTAGGCAGCTGGGCATGCTGACACCACACCTGTTTCTCACAGTATTTAAGACATACATAAGACCGCTTTTAGTAAACCACAACATCTTGGCACCCCCTAACCCCCACAGTGGATTCCAACCTTCTGTAGAGAGTCCAGAGGCAAACAAAATGAAATGAGTAACCGAACTTTGAAAAACATTATTCCAACCTTCTATGACAGCTGCTGTTTGCCTTAATCACCCAATCACCATATACAATATATTAAGCAAGAATAGACATCGAATAAAAAGCATAACGGCCATCTTACATGTTTATGCGCCTCAAAATAACTTACTAACTATTGGCCATCTAGGAGCACGAACACAAGTTAAGAAAAATTTCTTGTCATTATGAGTTCGTTCCACTTGGAACGCGCAACCAGAGGAAGTAACTGCGGCCTCCACCTTGTCTCATTTCACAGAAAAGCTAGATAACTATGTGTTCCACTATGGTGTAACTAGAGCCTCCTGGAACAGAGGTTAAAAAACTTCATATTAGTTCCAAACTTTGAACCTTAGTACGCTCGACTTTTACTTGTTCTACATATTCCTTTCAAACTTAACGAAATAGACTACTAAGGACGAAACGATGGGACACTAACTAGTGCACTACCAGGACTTTTGTAAAAATAAAAAATGAAAGAGGAAAAAAGAAAAAAGGAACAGAAAAAAGAAGTAAAATGAGAAAAAAATTAAAAAATGAAATAGAAATATTAATAAATAAGCCTAAACTAGCAGGCCAATAGCGGTAGTATGGCCAGCCAACTACAGGATGAAGTTGAAGTTCAGTAACCGAAAACGCAACACTCAAGACGTGAGTACGGAAAAATCAGTTGTTTTAAAGTAGCTCATCACATTGGTATTGTATATTGAAGGCTATTGGACATTTAAAATGTCATCTCATAGTAGCCTTACAAACCGCTTGTTTTGTTTGTCTTTTATTCAGAGAGGTTTTGATTCCAATCCTTAATTTCTTTGTCAGCAACTGAATTATGTAAAGGTAGTGACTTTATTAGACATGGTTAAGCCGTTTCGCCCTTGCCGTTAAAAGTAATAGCTATTTTGTAGTTGTACAATCAGTATAGGCGATTTATAGGTAACTTTCCAGTCAGCAAAACCCCGATTCGTTAACGTTTTATGGAGGTCAAAAATAAAACGTGCAGAAAACTGTCAGCTTCAGAAAACATCATAAAGTACTTCAAAATACGATATTTTCCTGCCTGTTTTCTGCACGTTTTGCATTATGTTTGTCTCCTTGATAAGCTACTTCGGCCCCACGCTTTTGATGAGTGGGATTACAATATTTATGGACAAATTAAATGTTATCTAGCATTTTTTTGAGTGGTAGTTTTTGTGGTTGACAAACGAATGATTTTCCAATGGACTATTGGTTAGAAACTCGTTTTCAGTATCCACTTAATTACTTTTGAGTTTCAAAATAAGGGCCTAAAACTGCCGTATTACAACTTAAACACCATCAAATGCAGAAAATACTTGGGAAGGCTAAACTATTGGTGACTGGCTTTCCACTAAGTGGAATCCATTGTACGGCGTACAATGCCTACAAAACTTCTCAAGTGTTCTTTATGTCAGTGCAGACTACCTTTTGGATTTATAAATGTTGAAGTATACATTTACCAACACGACTCAGGCCAGTGGTCGGTTTCTTCATAGACTAATGCCATGTTTTTGTTTGGCTGCCCTTAGCCTTCTTTCGCACACTGTAGGAATCTCTTGAACACGATTTTCCTTTTAACATGGTTTTAGATTTCTCTGAAAAATTAGACAAAGTTGATTGTTGAATTCTTTGCCATAGATTGAAATTCGTGTGTATTGTTGGATGTTTAATTAAGTGCCTATAAAATTACATAATTAGATCTCAGGCAGTTAAAGTCCGCGCTTATCTGATTAGCTTACAGTGGTAAGCAGAATGTCACAAAGCTCCATTGTTTGATCATTTCTTTTGTTATTCAATAAAAACCTACCTTCCATCATACGAAGTCACTTTTACGATTTAAGAAGAAATATAGAGTTCTCTCAATATCTCGACTCTTCAAGAAGACTCGAATTCAAATTAATAATGGTGAATAGTAAAGATACATTTTAACGTTATCGCAATTTTCTCAGGTACTGATTAAGGATTTTTTTAAGTGTTACCATTTTGCCGCTGCTTCCACTATTAGTCGATGGTTTTTCCCTCCATATTCTGAAAAAAACTATGCTTTTAAGTAACCGAAATTTCTTTTTGTTATCAGACCCAAAGTTGAAGAAACAGAAAGTTCGCTATTTATGTCCTTGAGCTTGGATCCTAATTTAGAACTCAGTAACTGGCAATCAGTGATAGCGATGTTGACTAGGGTTAAAGTAGGATGAAAGAACCGTAGGGGCGGTCAAACCAAAACATGGCATCAGACCATGAAGTCTTTGACTGTTGTTCTAAGTCATGTTGGTAGATGCAGATTACCTGTTTGGAGTCCGCGTAATTGTCGAAATAAATGGCTGTAAACATGGCTCAGAATCGGTCACAGTGGCACAAGTGTATTCACGCTCTAACTTCATCCAAATCTTGAATCCTATTATTAGTTTTTGCACACCTTTATTTCACTCTACCCTCTTGTATTCTGTTATTATGTTATCTCGTAGTGCTAATGTGATATGGCAGCTTGAACTTCTGGGCGTATTTGCCCGATTCTACGTTAATGATAATCGGCAATAGAGATAGTTTGTTCCCATTATTTGATACAAACAACCTACCTCTGCATGATCCCTAAAAGCCCATAGCTACGTTCGTTTGGCTTTGTATAAAACCTTAATGCAATGCTTCCTATCGTTATATGCTTATGTCTAAGTGTGGTGATGATGGTTGGCGAATGTGCTGCATTGTTCTGACTGTGTTTTTTAAGTCCACCACCTCGAGAGCTTTGAATTCTTGGTGTACGTGCTTGGAAAATACCGTTGAGTAGGAAAATTAGTAAAGACATCATGAATACTTATTTGTGTCTGGTTGCCATTTGCTTTTCATGTATTTCCGGGTAATGTTCGTACGACTGTACTTCTCATTAACCTAAAGTATCGGTAAACATTAAGACTATCGATGAACTAATCAGGGATGGAGAAAAATTATAGGTAGTTCATACTCGTCAGTATACTTACTGTTTGTCGTATAAGTTACTAATCGAACTTCCGAGAATATTTAGATCTTGATGCTGTGAGATGCTTTTATTTTTACTTTTTGCTTTTTAGTAGCCTTAAGACCGAAAAACTTTCCGTGCGCAATTAGTATATGTAAAAGAAATACTGTAGTAGATTTTCACTGTAAATGTACTAAGGTTGTTTAACGACAGATTCCTCATACACAAATCTCTATTTTGTCTAGTGAGTTATGTTTATTCTAATATTTTACCATTTACACTAAAACGAGGTTTATTTCATATCCCATATTTATTCATTAAGTGATACCGGTATGAAAAACTGATGTTTTAATCAAATAAATATGAAATACTAGACTATCATAAATCATTCACCTTGGATTATTTCGTTCCCTGTTTTTTTAATGAGAAAAATATATTGAAATTGTCAGTTATAGCATCGCTAAGAATACTTTATACTTAATTTTCTTCTACTTTATATTTTTGTAGCTTCCATACCAACTGGCTTTATATCGTTCCTGAAACTTGTGTTTACTTTCGGCCTTTCAAATGAGTCGAGCTTTAAGATCTAGTATCAGAGAAAACAGGTCAGAAAAAGTTTTTATTCCAGAAAAACAGAGTAAGACAGTTTCCTGTCTAATACCCATAGTCTCCCCCAGCTCAGCAGAAACTCCTGGACGACGTCGTGTTAAAGAAAAACAGCTAAATCCCACTGATTTTAAAAAAAAGTTAAGGTCTTCTGGCTGTGAATCATCTTCCACAAAAGATCAAGTCGGTTTGTTAGAGAAATGCAATACTTCTCTCGATAATCATGCAGAAGCGATTTGTGATCCACATATTACGGAGTGTGAAATTAGTACATCAGCTGATTCAAATGCATTCCTGTTCGAGGAGCTTAGTAGTCTCATTGTTGGAAGAAAAGATGAAATCAGCCGTTTGACATCCTTGATTCGTCTTTACATAGATAAAAGAAAAAGTGCTAGTATATATGTTAGTGGGGCCCCAGGAACTGGAAAAACAGCTGTTATTTTGAGTGTTGTCCAGTATTTTAAAAAGCTTGGAGAATGTGATGCTTCTGTGATTAATTGTATGCAACTGTCATCGTATGGAGATATATATGGACGAATTTCCATCGTTTTAGGCGCCAAAAAAGGAAAAGAAAATAATTCCCTCACTGATGCTAATTCATTGGAATACTTTTTGAATAAGTATTCACAAAAGCGTACCATTATTCTAGTATTGGACGAAGTAGATCAATTGTCTACTCGCAGTCAGGAAATGCTTTACAGGTGATATAATATTCTATAACCGTTGCAACGCGGTAATTTGTTTGCATTAACTATTAGACAACCAGCGTTTCATGCAATTCTCGCATTCTATAAACTCTGTAGTATTCTAAACATGTAGAAAAGTCAGAAGCTACATTAGTCGGCTAGCAGGAAGTTTATCGGTTCAATATTGGAGAAAAGTTGATATAATTCCTAATTAATCATGATGACACAAGGTCGCTCATTGTCTATAGTTGTTTGATTTCTGATTATACATTCGTTCTCCTATCTAGTTTCATTTATTGGCATTACATTGCTACAAGTTTTGTTATTTTCAGTTTATCGCTTTTCTTGTTGTTTGCCTCTTGTGTTGATTGAAGATAAAATACCTTAAATAGATGCCTTTTTGTATCATAGTGTATTTTAATTATGTTTACATCTGTTGAGTAATAAATGTTTTCTCTTCAAACACTAATGAAAAACGAGAAGCTGTTTTATCATACTTCATTTGAACCTTATCAATGCGTGTTTTTGGAAATTTGTTGTTTTCTTATTGCACTTTTATCGTAAGCCTGCTATGGTATATGTAATGATTAACAGCAAGGGTTACAAAACATCACAGAAATCTAGTTTTATGATACTATTTTCGTTTCTAAAACCTAAAATACCTACCAATTTATTTGTTTTTATTGTTGCTTTATGAGTGTTTATCCTTTCAAGATTTTTTCGTTTCTTTTGAACTTCTGCATTTTATCACTACTTTTGTATTTTAGAATTTTTGAATGGCCATCAAAACTTGCTTGTCACATCATTGTTATCGGTGTAGCGAACTCGTTAGATTTACCAGAACGTTTGTTACCACGTTTAAAATCAAAAGATTATAGACCGGTCCATATTGTATTCCCACCATATTCACAATCTGAGCTTGCGGAAATCGTTAAGGTTCATTTATCTAAATTCTCAAATAGTGAGTCATGTGTGGAGCCATTGGCTATACAACTGTGTTCTAGAAAAGTGAGCTTCTTGTTATATATCATATCTCACATCTCTTGAACTATAAACTCTCAATTTTGTTATTTTGATATTTTATAGGCTAGCGTTCAGCCACAATAGTAAAATTTGCACCAGGTTTTAATGAGCGATACATGCATTACATCAGAAGTTATTTTAATTTTGTAATCAGCTGTTATGGTTGAAAAGTATGGCTTAACGTTAATGCATTCTGTACTTTGTGTGAATGCTTTGGTATTGATCATTATATGAATAAATAATGCATTTGATTTAGGACGTTAATTGTATCGATACTTCATTTATTGTTATGCAGTCAGTTCGGCTACCTACATATATGATATTGTATTTAGATGTTCATTTCTTGTGCTAACTGAGATACCTTAAAAATGTTTGAGGAAGAAGTACGTTGATGTTTAAGAAATGCAAATTGAAGGTAAAATGTTCATATATTGCTGGTCAATTTAAAAGTTCACTAATCTATGAGTTGGCTTTTTCATCACAACTGTATTTTATTATGAAATGTACCGTGTTGAATCGTTTCAAAACCAGATTATTCACAAAAACTATTTTCTTTCAGTAGCTCTGTCTATAAAGTCCAATAAGAAACATTTCAAAATATTCCTGTGATCAGTTGTGCACTACATTTAAGAAACAAAATTCTTTAAATCGTAACGCATTATTAACATCTAGTTAATTATCATCTTTAGTAACATCTATCAATGCTACCAACATTCTTTATTTAGATTGCTGCTTCTACAGGCGATGCGCGTACTGCATTAGATATATGTCGCAGGGCGATTGATTTGGCCCATCAGGAAGCTCGGATGAAGAATATGTCTGACACATTTACTCCGTTTAATATTTCGATTGATTCTCATATAACACCTTCCATACAACACATAAGTAAAGCTTTAAAGGAATCTCAGGTAAGTGTTTTGCTTTCGTAATCACTGATATTAAAAATATATCTTAAGCTCGTTAAAAATACATCAAGATTGTAGTCGGCAGAGAATCATTCGGATTTTTCTTATAAATTGTACATCCAAGGCATTCACCTTGTGACATAATTTACTTTTATTTTGTTTTTTAGGTATGTTACAATGTTACGCAGTAATTTTTGTGAATGTTATTTTACCTGTCATCAAAGCACTCTTCAATCTTAAAATTGTGTAATTATTATTTACTTTCACTTGTGAGATTTCAGTTATATTTTAAAATAGCGTCGGCAACTACTCAGGCTAGTGCATCTTCGTATGTTGATACGCCCAACTACTTACTTCCAGTTAACCTGGGGATTGGCTTAGATAAAATTTGAATAGTTTTATATCCATTAAGCTTGTTACTCTTGTTAGACATACGTTTTTTTCATTCAGAATGTGTAACTAGATAGTGTTTATAAAACATCTTATCTCAATGATGTTTTCTGTTTACTGTAGACCGGTTGTAAGCTTCTCGAATGCGAAGTTAATATTTAAGAGTTTGTTTGGAAAAGCTTTTTCTTTATTTGTCTGTGATAAGGTTGGCTATAATGGTAATCCACTTATTGACTTAGAATACGCTGATGACAATCCTGTTTGGCGAAGACGCTGATAAAGTGTAAAATCTTTTGACAACAATAAGCAACAAGGCTAGCATTTTCGGAATGCATTTCCCCCCTTCTTAAGTCCGAACTGTTACTTCAGGACTAGTCTTCGTCAACACCTGAGCTAAAGATTGGAAGTAAAGTAATTGAGCACCTCGACCACTTCACTTATCTTAGAAATATGATTAGCCCTGATCAGTTGGTCTCTGACGAAATCTCGATACGAATTCGAAAGCTCGTTTGGCTTTTGTCAACTTACGTCACCTATGATGTAGGCGAGATATTCGTCTCTCAACGAAAGGAAGAATATAATGCGCAGAAGTTCATTCTATCTTACTGTATGGATATGGGACGTGACCATTAAGGGATAGACGACACTCGTAGGTTATTGGTATTTGACCATCGATGTCTTCGAAACATTGCTTATGTTAGCTGTTATCACCGAGTAAGTGATAACGAGGTTAAACGATGGGTATTGGGGAAAGGTGGTAAATCAATCGAGGAGTGTGAATCTTCATCGACTTTGGTGTTGGAGATATGTTTTGCGTATGACCAACCGCCGTCTGCCTCGATGCGCAATGATGACTGATATAGGGGTAGGATGAAAGAAAGCTAGGGGCGGTCAGAACAAAACATGACACCAGTCCATGAAGTTTCTCACTGCTGGTTTGAGTCGTGTCGGTGGCTGCAGACTACCTGGTCTGCGCAAATGCCGTTACCAGTGATTGAAAACTTTAGGTGACATGGCTTAGAATCAGTAACTGGCGCTCCCGTATCCACTCTTTGTCCTTCTTTAGATCGTAAGCTTAAAATCATTTCATAGCTCCATTTTCATTCACTGATTCTTCCTCCCTGAACTATATTCTATATCCCCATTTTTTATTATTTTGCTTATTATTGTGATTGGAGTAACTGCTGCTTATGTGGTGTTAATCTTACTGTGCTTTTGAGGTACGACAACTTGGAGCGATGCACATATGTTTTAGGTTATATTTTGACCATACATACATACCATGGTAAGAATAAAGGTCGGTAGATATCATCAATAGTCTTAGTAAACTTAGATGACAGCTTTTCATAACATTCTGCACACCTTTAAGGAGAAAATATGACAGCCGTGGAATAAATTGCGTTTATTTTTACTTCGCACTTTCTGAGTCGTCTTCATATATGCAATATATCACATGGGAATAAAAAAATTTACATCAGATGGAACCAGTTTGTTATGCAATAATTTTGTCTTTATGTGCTGTTGTAAGCCGAATTCATGTACTACTAGTGTGTTTATTGAAGAAAATATAAGGAAACCTCTAACTCTGATTTTATGATAGCTGATACAGGTGTACACATCTCCAAATCGACTCGAGTTTGTGACTACCTCATTAATGAATGTCTATAATTTCCAGAATCTCTTTTCTGATGGCCTTGTTAGTGTTCTTCGTATGCTTATCATTAAAATATACAAATTATTGGTCACATGACATATTTTCAGTCGATGATATCCAAAATTTAGTATTATCACAGGATGATTTTTTTACAATTTGTTTGATAACCATTCGACGTAAATGTCGTTTCCATATATAATCGTCCTAGTTAATTTATTTTGTATCCCTCGCTTGGCGATATATTTAGGCATAATTTGCTCCATTTTTTCTCTCATTGTTATCAGGTTGATTCTCCTCTTTCTATTAAATCGTCCAATAGCGTTAATACGATTACTACAAATAATTCCGATGTACCATTGCATCATAAGCTTCTATTGGCTAGTTGTATTCTGCTAAAAAATCAAAAAAGCTTACGTGAATTACCATTTAGCCTACTTTATGATACATACGTTCTCCTTTGTAAGAAAAAGCAAATTACAGGTTTAAGTGAATCCGAACTATCTGCTGTATGTGATTTGCTTGATTCGCGTGGATTTATTCAACTAACTGGACCTCGTTATTCAGTCAAAGCTACAATTGGTACACCAGCACGTTTAAGACGTATCCGATTACGTCTGGATGATTGTGGTGTTCAACAAGCATTAATGGATGATCTCCTGTTGTCATCAGTGATGGATATTAAATTAGAAAATTAGTTTCATATATCATCATTCATCATATTTATCAATCTATCTGACTAGTGAATAATAAAGGGTGTATTGTTTTTCATATTTATAGATGTGTGGATAATTTATACTACTTCTATTCCATGATATTTTATTGTTATTCTTACGAATATCAATCAGGATTATGTTACATATGAAATTTTTGACAAATACTTTTGTAAGATTTGTATTTTTAAACATGTATAAGTCCGTGAAAATTTTGTATATTTTTTAATATAATTAGGAACAAAATATTTTGCTAACTAGGATGATTTTCAAGCTTACACACTTATGACAATTCTCCCATGTATGAAAAATGACTTTCATATACATGTAACTAAAATATAAAATAGTGTGATACAACTTAAAAATAAACTAGATTAAAACAATAGATTTAAAAAATTTTAAAAACAGAAAGAACATTACTAAATCCTTGTTTTAATTCATGTAACTTGAGTTTACTTCGTGTCAACTCGAACAGTGTCCAAACAACAAGTATTGATTTATTTATCAAATCACAGGTAGACTTACCTTATTTTCACCAATCTAAAGCAGTCAAAAGTGTATTAGTTTTGTAGAAAAGAAAAAATCATTTTCTTCAGGATTTACTTTAAACATCTCGGAAAGCAGTGTCATTTAAACTGCCATGGAATAGCAAATGATTTTATTGATTTAAGCCTCAGTGGTACACCGTTTCTGGTGTAAAACGCATTTCTAAATGTATCACCAATGACTTTCACATCAGTCATATTCGTGAACTAAGAAGAGTACAAGCTACTTATCATTATCGGCTAGCATTAAATCTCACTTGGCTCCACGTGTTATGTCTGGTAGCTCTATCTTTCCAGAACTTATATAGACTAACTTCACGTTTTGTCTTAAGAAATGACTAGTGTCTGCTATGTTCACTTTATATGAATGTAATGAAGTGTAAATAATTACTCTAATTCTGAAGGTGTAGTTCCACACCCTTAGAGATGAAGTAGTATAACCACTTGTACATTGCTTGTAGATCGACTAGTCAAAAAATAATAGAACATTAAACGAGTACAAAGACATTTAAATGCTTTAATACAAGTGTGGCCACATAATGCGCCTTCGATAGAATAGTATATCCTAATCAATAGATGGGTTGTTAAGCGCTTACTCGTATCTTGCGTATCCCACCAGTCTGCAGATTAACGTTAAGGTGTAAATTGGATCAATGTTAGTCATATTAAACGGATACAAGTATTGCCTTTACTAAAGTATTACTGCCAGCATGATAAGTATTTAAATGACATTTTATATACTCCGTAGAAAATAAGGGAGTAGTACATACTAACGGAGTGGAAAATAGGAAATGTGGACACGTGAGTGCATAGATCTGTGTAGTGTCTTAGAAATCAGTCTCTGCAGAAAACAATGTAGGAGTGGTCAAATTTATTTAGAAGCACAAGAGTATATGTGATCCGTTTTTTCATGGATTAGTTTCCAACACTAATATTTCCATCCAAATATGTGCAAAGTTCACCATGGTTCTCTGTCAAAAGTGGACAGTTTTTTAAATCAAACTGTATTTCATCATGACATAAGTACTAGCATTTAACGTAAAAACACTTTGGTGATACGGTTCAGTAAAGTCAATATTTACTCTTCTTGTACCAGAGCTCCCAAGATGGTAGCCGCACATGAATTGTGAGGAACAGTAATTCCCTCTTCATTCTTATCTTCATCAAGGCCAAAGTTTACTGAAAGGAGATGTGAGACAGGATTTACGCAGCTTCCTTCTAAATTCATATTCTTCTTATGATATGTTATACTCTTCGAAACTTCGCCAGACCAACTTTTGTGAAATTGACAAGGACGATGGCTTGCTGAAAGTCTTATGTTCATCCTCTGCCGTTTATCTGCTTTTTCGTAACATTTTATTTTAAAGTTACTGATGCTATCAAACCAAGGAAGTGGACTGTGATTTACCATATTACTTTTAAAACAGTAATTGGTTATACTACTCGAAACTATTAGGTACGAAGTCGATTAACAATTACACTTATTTGGCTTGAATAAACAAACTGAATTTGTAGCAGTAATCTCATTCCAAAATAAGTCCGTGGTAGTCGTTATCTTCTTAAAAAAACGGCAAATGGTATCATGAATTTTGGTTACTTTAGTGTAAACTTGCCATTCTACAAGTTTATATCCCCAAAGATTTAAGAAATATCAGTGGAATAAATTGAGATAAAGAATTTGACGAATCAGCTAAATGCGATTATGTAACGTTGCGGTTGATTGCATGAATTTCTCTCCTATAATTTTGGCAAGTATTTCAGTCAAGTTAAATCAACTTCCAAAGTAGCGAATGACAAGTATTCTTAAATTTACAAAAATTCACTAAACAGGATGGGATTCCTTTAGTTGTAGGTTACCTCAGTAAGGGAGAAATCATAATGCAATAGACTTATTTGTTACAACCTATCAATACTACTCATAGTATTCCTGTCTACATAGTGTGAATCATTTCACCGTGTTCACAGGTTTATATAAGGTAACATCTAGTAACGCCTGTTATGTGAATCAAATGGAACTGTGGTGAAATCTCATAAACACTTTAGTGGATAAATATAGTATGAGTATAAACGCTTCCGATCACCGTGGTTGAAAGTATGTTGTGCTGGATGGAGTTAAGGTTACCTAGCCAACGTTACAATTTATGACTTCGTTCCAGATTTTTTTCGTGTAATAATAGACAAGTCCTTAGTATTCTAACTAGAATTCAGCGTAAATGCCATCATAAATAATCACAAAATATATTAAAGTATCTGGCACAGGGATGACATCGTTTATTGTTTAGTCGAATTGTAATCCGTCGGTATACTTTCCTGATTCCAACGTAGGGTGGTTGTAACGCTTATAGGAATAAATGGTGGCCAATATACATTCAGAAGTGCGAAAATTTGCTCGCAGGCTTATCGTTTCAGACTTTTTTATATCATTCTCAGACTCTGCGAATTCGTTATGTGGCTTTAAATATTGTATTATTAATAACTTTGAATGATCAGATATCACAAGTGTATTTGTTATGACTGTTTGGATAGGGGCAAAGGATAATCCGAAAGCTTACTCCTATAACTAATTGAACTTATCAAATTAGCTTACTTAATAGTTTTTAACTTGGTATCTTGGTATTTTGATAGGATATTTGTTTGGATCAAGTACTACTTGTCTGGTTACTGGGGTTATCAAGTGTGTAGGAAGTTGCTTTAAAAAAATTATTATATTCTTGTATCTGCTAGAGGATGTGACCAAAAAATTTCCAACTCAGTGGATTATAATGTTTTTACGAAAGCAGCTGAAGCGCAACAATCTGAATTATAATACCTGAGTGTTTTGTCTTGTGAGAATGGGAATACATGGTCAGTGGTTTTCAGTCATTCAGGTGTAAGAACTTGTCTGCGTAACAGAATGCTTAGTGTATCTAAGTTGTGAAATATAAGTATACCAAACAATACACTGTTTATAAATATATTCAGTATAGGATGATTTCTCAGGTTATTTGTCTATCATAAACCAGCCGGTTGAATTTTTACCGATTGGATCTAAACAAGTTTGGACGGATGGATTTGGTGCTTACTCTACTTTGCTTGTTTACTTACCATCTCGCTTATTTACACTGTAGCCTTTTTACCGTTGCTCTTGTCATGTCTTTCAGTCTCTTGTGTCTTCGTCGGCAAGCTTAGTAAGTTGAGAAATAAGAAATTGTATTAAGGAAAATGCATGGGTCTGCAATGTATGGGATATTTGTTTTTATGTGTCACTAAAAAGACCTCCTAATACGTTGTTAAATGTCGGGAAGAGATTAAGAGATGATAGTTATGATAAGTAAGGTGTTAGTGACCATGAACTCTGAGAAGTGAGGACAGGTTAGAATTATTATATCATCGAAGTATTTTCAACCTTATGTTTTGTTAGGATATAGAAAATATCCCAGGTTGGATTGGTAATTGCGTGGCTAAGTTTCTTGAGTATATCTTAGTCACGTTTTACATTAGAAGACGAAGTATTCTATATGTAAGCCAATCAATGTAAATAATTATAGGGCCGGTTGTGGTCTGGGACACAGCGAGTGTGGCCAAGATAGTCCTAATGTTAAGTGTTTATGAGTCGGGGCGTATAAAGTTATAAAGTCACTGGCTTTGTTGACTAGAAAAACAATTTGTATATTATCTGCAAGGTAGTACCAAAAAGCTGACATACTGACACCACTGAATAATGATTAATTGAAATGTTGTCTGTTGATAGAGGTCTATAACTTTTCTCATAGATTTGTGGCTACGCTTGTTGGGCGAAAAAATAGTCGACACAGTTCAAAAACTTATTTACACCACGTCAAAGTAGGTAAACTCATGTTTCTGTCGTAAAAGTTATCACCAAGTATTTTGGTTAATTGAATAATAGTAGCGTACAGTCACAAGTTTTATCGTTTGGTTGTATTGACTCATCCAACGTTTAGATTTAGTTGTTAGATCTCACCTCTATCTACATTTACATGCCGTTTTTAGATTACATAGCATTAATTGAACATAAGATTTTAAGTGATAGGGGGGAGTAGAGAGTAGTGACGCCTCCCTAATTGTACAAGTAAACGTTAATGTGTTTCTAAAACGACTAGCATGTAACTAGTAGTTTGCATAAGAAAAACCATGGCATTAGAACATGGAGGCATGAGAAAGGTATAGTTTTAAGACAAAGTATGAAATATTTAGCTAGACTGAAAGAAATTAATACAATGGATCAGTTAAACTAACAAACCTGCATATTAAGAAAATGGAACGGTTGATTACAAATGCAATCGCAAACATTTTTAGTGAACAGAGATAACTAGTAAGGTAAAGGGCATGTGCATAGCCACAATTATATTAGTAAAAGTAAGGGATGGTAAAGTCTACATTATGGGTAAAGCTTGTTACTGAAATATCCCACTTGTTAGTCCACAAAGACGCTGCGAGTCTTTTACACTAGCTTTATTGGAAATTGCTTTGATACTGTTTTATGAGTGTTAGCTATTTTATATACACTGCCAAAACATATAAAGTTTAGTTTATGAAAAGTCATGCAGCCTGATGCTACATTTATGTCTCAGGCAATGCTCATACTTAGTGTGAATATGCTTGATTAAAGGGTTTGGTGGAATGCGAGGTAGATACTTTGACCAACCATTGTTTGTTAACATCCTCGTTATCCTGTCTGCTTCAAAATGTAAAACTTACTAATAATACCTGATATGGGACCATAACGAGTTGATTCTATTACGATCTAGATGAGGGACTGTCATTTTGTGTAGGCCTTGCTTCTTCATCATTACTAACGATACTGAGCACAATAATTGAAATAAAAACATAAGGTTGACGAAATTCGTGGACGAATAAATCATGTGAATTAGTGGAAATAATAAACATACATAACGAGGGTGAAGCATTAAAGCTGAATTTGCACACGTCACCTGAGCTACTTTGAGTATCTCAAGTTGTTTTTCTTCATATTGAGTGTGTTTAAAGAGTTACACAAGTGAATGCTATGGTGGCAGTAACTAAAATTATAAATTGCTTATAGAAGCAAATAGGCATACAACATTGTAAACCGGTGGTCAATGGCTTTCACAAGGTTTTCTGATTTTATTGAACTGGTGGCGGTAACGTAATAAATTACGGATAATATATCTCAGGTTCTAGTTGAAAACAGTATAATATACCTATTAAATAGTGAAAAAATCGTATAACTGTACCTGCTTAACTTTTCATGTATAGCAATTGATCAATGAATTTTTAGAAGGAGATTGGATTACAGAGTGTTTTAATCATGTCATTTGATTTACCAATACTAACCAATATAGCGGGATCTGCAGTTTGCAACCAATGCGCACATTTGAATCTGTCCCAATGTGGATTTAACGTTTTAATAATTTCATAGTATGTTGCCACTGCGCATGTTATTTCACTCTCAGTTTTAGTTAATTTAATTATTAAGGTGACTAAAATTGTCTGTCTTTCTATGCCATATTAAAGTCAAATGTTCCTTTTTTAAGAATCACATCAGGTTTTAAATCTATTGGGGTAAAAACCTGTTATATATCTGTTAGTAGTTGGTTCTCATGTCCTTAATTTGCATCACATGTATCGATTGACTGATATATATTTATTATTTTACAATGACATAGTTTGGTACTATAATGAATAGATTTTAGCAGAGGATGATTGTTGTGAAATTTTCCCGTATTTCTGACGACTTGGCTAATGTGTGTTACATAGGTTGACTGCAAAATTATTTATTGATGATGGAATTGTCTAGAAGAACAAAATTTGTGTGGCAGTGTGATGCTAATTTTCTCGTCCTTTAACTGGTAGAAGATCATGGGTTTTTCTCTTGTCCCCATTTAGTCGCTTTAGTTGATACGCATTCACTCATACTTGCTTGTTCATGATATACTGTAAGACTATATACGCCCCGCTAGTTCCATACATTTTAATAGCAACATACTTTTTCCAATTCCACTTTAGTAATAGTTCGTGGCTCGTAGCGAATCTAGCCTTTCTAATTATTCAGTATATCACACTTTGTTGAGTAGGTTTTCCCATTAAATTCCACAAAGTTCTAGCTCGTTTGTTTGCAGGATCTATCTTTGTTAGCATTTTTTCCAGATGGCATTCACTGGTCCCTACCAGTTGGCTACCATTTTGAAAATCATTCGGATTGTGAACTGTCATTTAGAAAATTAGTCTCACTATAAAATAGGCAGCATCGTAGTTTCAGAAGAAATACAGTTGACTTTTGTTTAGCCCATTTTGTTGGAATCTTTTAACTAATAATTGAATTCAGCAGCTAATATATTTGCACGACCACATCACCAAGCAAAATAACCCTTTAACTTAGTTACTTTTATCAAACATCTCAGGTTACTATCTTACGAGAAAAATGTGTTTATACCTTGAAGCGATTTGTTCATCGAATCATTTCTAAGCTTTTATCTGTTGACATGCTAATACATTTCTTGAGATACCACCACTTCTGTTCCATGCCTCGCATGTTCATTATTATTGAATTATCTTAGGTTTATTTGAAAGTTCTTTTCAGTTGTAAGTGGTGTCAAGGGTATATGGTTGATTAACACAGTTTGTGGTCTGATTGTCATCTCCTGTACACTTATTTATATTACGAAGTTCATCTTCGTTTTAAAAATGAAGCATTGCGTTATTATTCAATGGATTTGATAATTTCAGCATATGGTGATGGCTTTGAAACCAAATTCAGCTTTACCAAATGATTTGATACTGTTGTCAAGTTACATTTTCTTTTTTGAGTGTTTCGATTACGAGTAATGATTGTTAATAATACCTTTGATATAATAGTTTAGTCGTAGTAACTTTGTTGATGCCTGTTACCGATCCGTCATTATGTACTAAACTAAGTTTTTGCCTCAAAGAAGTCGTTTGTTGCTCTTGAGCTTCATCGTATATATTAATTTGTTGTTTTTTAAGAGCATAAAAATCGATAAATTAATCACATACCATTTATCGTCTGTTGTCTGATTTTCTATTTGATTATAATTACTAAAAAATCCATTTTCCATCATAATTGCGTTTAAAATCAACTAGTGTTCCGCTGAACATTGTATTTTCTTGGCTTACTTTATTTCATGACTTTCTTGTCAAGCAGTCGATTCATACGTCAGTTCCTATTTAAAAGCAGAGATTACTGATTTCGTATGTGTGGTTTTGTATGTATATTCTTTATGTATTTTTGTATCCTTTTTTTTAATTCAATTCGCCTCATGCTCTAAGATGAATAGATTATCTGGAGTAGGTAATTGTTTGTAGTGTATTATTAATAACTATCATTTTAAATAAGTGCAAATAAATTTCCTATCTGCATTGTATCTATGGTATGTTATTAATTATTGTTGTAGTTCGCTATAATAAACTCTCATTTAGCTAGATTTTTTTATGTAATGTGTGATTACTCAATGGTAGTTGTTAGGAGATATCAAGGTCCTTTTAATACAGTTTAGTAAGTTCAAATAAGTTATAGCAATCAAAGTTTTTCGTTATTCTAGTCAATTACATTACTGGTTAATGATTTGTGCATTTTACTTTTTATAAAAATTATATAGTATCTAATAGGCTCGATTTATAAATCTACTTGATTGAACTAAACTAGCACCATTATCTTCATAAGCTTGTGTAAGCTTTTTTAGTACCTCACTTCACTATGTAATATAATAATTCTTGACTAATTGTTTGGTTATTGACTAAATGGTCCGGCTTGCTTAGCAAAAATGCAATTTAATTACATTTTGATAGCATTGTTTTTTTCATCATTTCTTGGAAAGAATACAATTCGAATACAATAATCATGGGACTACGTAATATATTAGGTGTCTACTGTATCTAATTTTTAATCTGGGACAATATCCAGTAAAATTTGAGAACGTAATTTACACTTATTGATTTTTATTAGAGAACACATTGCTTCGATGAAAAATCTAACATTTGTGTCCTATATTTTTATTGTCAGGAGTTGGTTATGGTGATTGAACGGCTTATGAAGAAAATAAACGTAAATCCTGTACCGAAGAAAGCTTTTAAGCCTACTGCCACATTGACTATACCCAGATGTCCTACGCTTACATTCGGTGTACCACTTAAAGAGGTTACAGAACGTGATAAAACTGAAATCCCGATTGTCGTCTCGGATATCTTTAACTTCTTGACAAACAAGGGGGGTTTTCAGTCTGAAGGCATCTTTCGTGTCAATGGCAATTCGCGAGTAGTAGAAGTGTTGCGTACAATTATTGACGAAAATGGGAGTTATTGGCATTTAGGCGAATTTTCAAATATAGCTGGGGATTCTGATCATTCAGTTGACGTTTTCTCTGTAGCTAGTCTTCTCAAGTTATATTTAAGAAAATTACCAGGAGGATTGATCCCGGAGAGTACCACTGCGTTGTTTTTGAAAGTAAGCATGTCTAAAATTATTGTATATTTTGTACACTGCTTCGTATACTGGTAGCATAGAAATTTTTTTGTTTTCTTTATTACTTGGAATAATCCAAGATTATAATTTGCTGACTAGGCTTTCCTTCCTAAGCATCTAGTGCTCTTTATCAGGTCCGAATTTGGACCACCCAGTTTAATCGTCTGATTTCAACGGGGTTTACTTCCTTCCAGGATATAAATTTACTGACTTAGAATATGCAGATGATATAGTTCTACAGGGTGAAGATGCTGATAAAATGCAGAATCTCTTGATTACCTTAGACATGAATGTAAGCATGGTTGGGATGCGACTCTCCTCATCCAAATGCAAATGCTGCTTAAGGACTGGCCTAATTCAGCACTGCAGTTTGTGATAGGGTGCGAAGCAGTTGAATGTGCTAACCGCTTTACTTATCTTGGGAGCCTTATCAGTCTTAACGGTCTGGTATATGCTGAAATCTTGGCTTGTATACATGAGGCTTGATTGGCTTTTTCCAATTTGCATCACTTGTGGTGTAAGCGAGACATCCATTTATCGACTGAAGGACGCGTTTGCTACCTAGCAGCTAGATCCGTTCAACTTTATGGTCGCGAAATATGGCTACTGAGGATAGAAGATATTCGTAGGCTTCTGGTATTTAGTCATAGGTGTCTTCGAAGCATTCCTCGTGTTTGCTAAGACTACCATTTAACTTCCATTGACCAATAAACAAATCGATAGATACAAATGAAAAAATTCTACTTTCATCAAAATTACAGAAATACAGCTATTTGTGGCCCTTTTACTACAAAATTATACACAAGTGTTATATTCCTCCATAAATTATTTACACCTAACACTGTAACAGTAGGTACTGGACAAAGCGGAAACACTTGTATTGTGATGCACTTATCATGTGTAAAAGAATTATCTCTGTTCCAGTCTACCATTTTTGTGTGTTTAATAATAACACTCCTTTGTCCACCCAAGATAGGATGATATGGAGTGCTGACTTTCAACTCATTAACTGACAGTCAAAGAGTTTCATCTGTAAGCCGTATCTCCTCAGGAATAATTTAATATTTAGGTATAAATAAAGCGTTAACATATCTTAAAGCTACACCATAGGTGTAATCAACTCACGTTCATTTTATTATTTATGCTTATATATATATATATATATATATATATATATATATATATATATATATATATTCCCATAGTCAGAGGATTATAACAATATTGTAGAGTTATTGGAAATCGTTTTCGACTATATATATTTGAACCAACTCAAAAAAAATTCACAAATATATGTATTACTTGAATCAGCTTATACACTTCAATCAATCAATTATATAGGTGTTTTTTTCATTTTCTTTTATTCATATAGCTCAGTGGTGCAGCATTTTCATTTGATTTTTTATTTATTTTGTGTAAAATTGTATGCTTATTTGTACGTGTGTTATATGTGACCGAATAGTACAATTTCTTAATGGTTTATATATATATATATATATATATATATATATTACCTTGTTTTAGAATGAGATTACACAACTAATTATATACACAAAACCTTATATACACTAAGCGACCGTCAATATAAGCCTTACTTTTACACAAATGGTTACGAAATATTCGAAAAATAGTTAACTGGCGTAGGTGGTTTGTTCATTTTTCCCAATCTTGTACATTATATCACAGACTGATCGTAAATTAGGAACTACTACAAAGCGGGAGGCATCATTAGGAGTTAAAAAGTCTCACGTTACCACAAATCGACTTATTTCGACAATGGATGGTCACTTAGTGATCTGATTCTTAAGCACTCGTCACTGTGCCTGAAAGTCTTGAGTCTAACCCATAGCAGTGTCGTGGCTGCTCACTACTATAGAATCCCATGCTAGGACAAAACAGTTTTTCAATTCTTTAAAGTTTCTAATGGTTGTCTAACTATTGTTGGTCTGTAACATAAGTTACAAAGTAGTGAATTCCCCATATCAAGAGTTCATTTCTTTACGTAATTTCTGTATATCTTATTTTCTAGAGTCATCAACTATTTATTATTTATTACTCAGTTTGGACGGATTTAAATATTTTCACCCGTGCTCAAAAGCTACAAACTTATATTTTTTCTAGGCATTGGACTATTTATTACTTCAAACTTAAGTTAGTTACCAAATGCAGATTTCTATGCATTTCTTTAAGGTGTACTGTTTGCTTGAGCATGTGTAACTGTGTCCGAACCTGCAACCTAATGGATTAAATCCAGGTATTATAAAACCATTCTCTGTTTATTTCATTATTGCGATAATTGATCCCCGTTTAACTAGTAACAAACAGTAGAACGACATCACTATACAATGCAAGTGATAATAGAGTAACACATTCAGGAGATTCTTAGACATTTCAATCTGCGTAATCATTAACATGAGCTATTAGTATATTAGTGTATACTCCTTTGTGTATGAATTATATTTTAAAATTGATAAACCCTGAAGTCAGTTCAACTTTATATATATTAATATATATAGGTCTCAAAGATATTTATCATTCAGTTATTAGGTCATATGTGTTTTATAATTTGTTTAGTTTCACAGCAATCGATCATCTACTAATTAATCATATCAGTTTTTATAACTTAAATCTTCCTATTCAGACAGTAAGAATATAAAAAAGACTAACTTGAACGAAGAAATATTTCTTTACAATTAGGTTGATGTCATGACTCTTTACTGATATCTAGGTTTTACAATTGCGTAAAATATCAATGCCAAGTAAATGGTAATGAACTAGTTAGTTGTGTATTCACCCCAATATTTTCTTAGTAATCATCTAATAATAAAACAGATCTAGTATTTGAGTGGAAAATGAAGACAATCGGTTGATTATTATAACAAATTATGTAAGAATAATATAAAAAATTGTTAAGTTCCTTCAGTATCTTTTATATCATGACACAATGAATTCACTGACTTGATCCCACATCAGAGCAAAAATTAAGCAGGCAACAAAATATATTCCAATAATAAAAACAGCAGAATGTAACAAAGGAAACAATATATGAGTTTGTACATAATTTACATAGGAAGCTTCTCACACTTTCTCAATTGTTTATGTACACTGATTGGATGATATGGAGATATGGAAATGACTTCAGGATGCATTAGTGAGGATTATGTCATGGTAACAGGAATTTAAAAGGATCTAGTTTGAAATTATCGTTCTTAATTTAAATGTTTATTATTGACTAATTAATGAATTTAGATTTAAAGAAATGTCTGTTTTTGGAACTTCAGTCCTAAAGTGATATATCCAGAGAGAAAATTCGATGCAGTAAGGTTATATTCTTTATTTATTCAGATAATAATCTACCTAACCCCTCTGCCTCCACTTGTATTTGCAAGTTCAACTGCACCTGTGGAACTAGTTATATTCGGTGTATAACTGGCCAAGTGCATTACCGTAGTTCTAAACAAAACTTTTAATAGTTGTCCAAAAAACAAAGGTGAATAATAATATGCTCTATTCTTGTTCATGTAGTCACCGAATCAATACAAGACTAGTTTTCACTTATTTGTAGAACTTCATCGAACCTTTGAGTTTCTTGTAAACAGCGGGACTCATAGGAATCAACATAGATAACCTTAATTTTTCATGCCCAGATAACATTTTTGTTGCTATTGAATTTTTTCCTGGCCTACTTAGTTTCGAAATTACTCTTGCACTTATCAATTTTCAGTTTTAACTTATAATCCCACTCATTTAATCTTTTTCCGTAATATGATTTTATTCGCATTCGTTTTATTAATTACTCGTTATTATTTTACGAATAAAGCTAAACCTTTTTATTCAAACGACTTATTTCATACCTACTAATACTTTTCTTGATTCCTACATTTATCCTTGCGTGACAAAAGCTTGATTATTACCGTCATTAAACCAGTGTCTTATGGTAGAATTCCTACTTCAACCAGTTTGTAATGCCTGACGACTATCATCCGAAGCCATTGACTATAACTGTCGATTCCGGTTTGTCTGAACTCCACCAGTCATGATTCATCATCATTTATTTGATGCTGACTTTTTCTCAATTATGAAGTCCATATAAAGCGCCGTAAAAAAAAAACTGAGTGTAAATGTTTTATCAATCAAGTTGTATTCTTAGTATCAATTTTTGTATGTATAACTAAAAATGTTCTCACTTTATTTATGAAATCATGGAAAATTAGTGAGCACTAGTGATTACTGCTTTATTACATTATAGTGTCACTACTTATCGTTGTAATGCATAATTTCACCTTTATTCTTAGAAGTCTACATCACTAAGATGCTGTTTACTTGAAGAGTTTGTCAAATATTTTGAAACTATCGTGTTATTAGGTTGGTGAAATCTAAAGTAAACTGCACTTTTACTTTTTTTAAATAATACTTATGTAAGATGTATATTTCTGTTAACTCTTAACCGATAGATTCCACGTCCAAGTCCCGCTCCACCTACCTCAGTTTGAGCGATCGAGTTGTATTACTAGCCCTTGCATAACTAGTGCGATTCAAAGTTGTATAAATAAATCAGTACTTAGTATTTGAATAGATATCAAATGACTAAATATGTATATCTCTTCCAGCTCTAATAAGCTGTCAGCTTGTCTTTTAATTAGTGATGTTTCTTGACAACTATGATAGAATTAAGTGATTAGTGTCGAATTTTTATTGTAGGTTTATCAAGTGAAATAAGTGTTAGCGTGTTTAATATTTAACAATTCTTTAGTGCTACAATTAAGACAGAAAGAGAGAGAAAGGTGGATATATTCTACACTTCTCTCACTTTCTGTCTGTGTATTTGATTGTCTTTCTGTTTCCAGTAATTCATGTTCAATATTTTTCTCCTCTTTGTATAATATTGAATTTAATAATTTAACTTGACTTCTCATACAACTATGTATTGGTGCACTTAATCAATTATACATATTTTATTCATTTAAATTTACCTTAGATTATTTATTATTATTTTTCAATATTCGTGGTAATTTTTAGAGTCCTATAATTGTTTCAGTGTAAAAATAATTAATAGAATAATTCATCAAATAATTTAGCAAAGATTTGTTTTTTTATTTTAGATGTACTTACTGAAACTAATTAGTGAATAAATAAGAAAAAGTTGATGCTGTGGCTTCTAAACACTTATAAACAAAGGCGGTTTGTGGAGATTGGTGTTAAGTTTTAGTTGATTGAATCCGTCACATATTGATGTTGGTAGAGTGCCATTGATAAGCAGAAAGCAGTGGATAGCTGTTTCGTCCTAGTATGGGATTCTTCAGCAGTGTGCAGACTAGATTCCGCCTCGGGAGCTTCAGGTTAGCAAACGTTCAACCCTTCGCTCCACTTGGCCGTCATCCAATCATAGAATTCCACTTATATCATTCTGTGATGTAGCGCGAAACAGCTGTCCAGTACTCCCTAGTTTTTAGTCCCACTTGTCCAACATCAATTTGTGATGACACCAATCAATTAAAGCTCAACGCCATTATCCACAAACTACCCCAATTCACCTACAAATATCATCTAATTAGTGATTAACTTTAGGATGTTCTGGAGTTCCAATAAGAAGTCGTGATTTATTGAGTGCAGAGTTGTCTGAAGTGAGACAATTATCACCGATGATAATGGATGATCGTCGCACTATAACAGACTTTTGTATGCTTTTTTTGAACTAGTGGTTTCACAAGTTAATATCATATAGGTACAATCTGATTATTCAGTTATCTCTTTACTTAACGATTTTAAAGCCTAAATGAAACTTGTTTATCATTTGACAGTGTCGTAGTTTCTTAGTGTAAAACGAAAGTACATGACAAAAGGTTTTGGAGTTCCTTATTTAAATAAATGATGATCATAAATAGCATGACTAAAAGTCAGTTTCACTTATCGAAACCCACCAAGTAATTTGTCTTGCTATCATTAATCACTCCACAAGTAGTTAACGTTTGCCCAAACTTGAGAACTGGATTGTTACATTACTTTTTAAAGATTCAAATTGCTACATCTTTTTAACTTTTGTGCTTAGAATATTTTTACTGTAAAGTATTTCACATTCTGCCTGGATTGAGTATGTTACTTGAGATTAATACTGATAGAGAAAATATAGTACTCAGATCGGTTGTATTCGTTCAATCGGTTAGTTATAAATTACTTAGTGTATGCGGCACATATGTGTTTCGATTGAAGTTATCTCATTTCAAATGAGCTCACTAAAGCAAAATTATGGCGATGAGAACCAAAAACGTTAAAATGTTGATCTTTTTGTCAGTCCAAAACTAGGCATAAGAAATATTGTGCAAAAAGAACAAATGAAACCACTAAAGGTATCGAGTAACACTCATACGAAGAACGAACGGGTGTTGAAATATGATCTCTTTCGAATGGTCATTTTAAGGGTCAAACTGTCAATTGTAGTCTAAAACGTAAGAAAGACATTGACACCCTTATGAAATTAAAAGACTTTTGTACTACTTTTAATGTCGCTCGTCTTGGTGTAACTTTTATTTCTGATCACTCCTTATCTTCTCGTGTCTTGTCACTATCATTGGTAGTTTTTGTTTACTTTATTATGTAGAGTGACTGAGTAACTTTGGCGTCACTAGACATATCTATTTTTCATATTTTTACCTTATTTATGTAAGGAGTAGCTTGTTGGTATACCGCATTTTGAAATTTCTAAATTGTACTTAAAATAATATTGAATGAAGTACTTATTATTATTATTGACCGACTTTATGTTCTTATTTATCCATCCTCAGCTTCTCATGCTATTCTGTTTTTTGGGTTCCATACTGTCTAGTATTCTACGATACGATAATTTTTCTGACTTGATCCCGAAATCAGAATAATAATTGTGCAAAAAGTAAAACATTTCCCAAATCAAGAAAACTGTATTTAAGGTTTATAAAAGCATTCGGGTTTTTGTGAAATCCGCATGACCATCTCTCACTTTGTCAATTGTTCCTCGGAGGGCTTATCGATTGACAACGGACCAATTACCATACGTTTTTGCAAGCAGTTTTCGGACATGTTTTAGTCAGAACTGTATTCTGCTAACTACTATAAAAGCCACTACTATTCATCGCTTATTTATTATAATTAGTATCAGTATTCTTACTCTCATTTCCAAGATGTTTATCGCATTTGTATTATGTTGATTTAAGATATTACTCCTTCAACTGATATAATCATTTTCATCTCTTTTAGTATTTTTGGTTCTGTAAATATTTCTTTAAAATACATAGATTTTAGCCTACTGAATTTACTCACTCATTTCTATTTATTTAATTTTCTTCGGAACGTTTTATTTCTTCAGATATATTTAGAATATCGATCGAAACAAGATGCTTATCTAGTCGAATTGGAAAAATTATTGGTTCATCTACCTGTTGTCAATTATACTCTACTAAAACATTTATGCCAATTTTTACATCGGGTCTCTGTTTATCAGTTTGAGAATAAAATGTCGACTGAATCACTGGGTATTGTGTTTGGACCAAATGTTTTCCGTTTTACACCTGAAAATTTGGTAAGCTTCCTTTTAAAACTTAATCTTTAACGTATTGTGTACATGGGTTATGTTGTTTGAGTAAGCATCACAGAGACGTACTAGGAAAACATAATTATCGTTTCACAAATTTTCTGTTCTGTTTCCGTTACTTTGAAAGTCCTCAGAAGTCAGGTTCTACAGATGTCTTGTTATCTTATGTTTTGCTGTGATTGTACGAACGGTTAATTTTTTAAAATTCTGTTCATCGCCAATATTCTGCTTTGAATCAACTGTTTTCAATGCTTTAGATTTATAAACACTCCTAAACATTTCCATGAATTTTCGAAGTTTCAACTCAGTATTTATGAGATAGAGTAGAAAACATATGTACCCTATTTAGTCTCAGACAAATAGAACAGTTGCCGATTGCTTATACTTACATTTTATTGATTTTTCTCGGTGATCTCGATCAAATGCCATCAATAATCTTTTTAAATCTTCATAAATCATATAGAAAAATAATAACCACAATAAGTTTAGGTTGTTACTGACAAATTGAATTTGTGACGCGTGTTTCCTCCTTTTTGGGACTCTTCAGTTGAATGTACTTGGACCGGTACTCAGACTCAGTCTTTGCATATCAAGTGCCACTACGTTATCATTTGTCCAGAAGGCGTGAGTATATATTTATATAATTTGAAAGTAACATTCCAGTTTTAACAATACTTGTGACAACTCCATCAGGGCAATCCGGTCAGAATGTACATATAGCAACAGAAATTGATCATATTCATTATTAAGGGAAAGATAGATATACGTCTTAATTTAAACAGTATTATAATGTTGTTAGAAATGAATATCAGACAGTTCTTGTCACGAATATGCAATCATAAATCTTTTTCTGTTGATGCAAATAGTGGCGTAGGCCTATTCATTCTTTTTCTTACTGTAGATCTTGAGTTACAGTTTTTTTTTCTTCATATGCACATTTGTATTCTTCTTTCTCTAACCATGTTCTCAATGTTTATTCATTATCATTGCTAGTACTTTATTTTGACTCTGAAGTTGATTTACGCACATTTATTTTAGACTCTATTTTGGTTAAAAATAATTGGTATGAAAACAGCAAAGACAACTATTTGTACAGAATAAGATGAGTCCATTTTGTTTTTTTGGTTCTCATCAGCTACATACAACATATATCATAATATCAAAATTTTAGACTATTTAATATGATAGCATATGATAGCAATTTTGTTTGGAATGTAGATGGAAAAAATTTCGGCATGTTGTAAAAAAATATATATTCAAAGAAAGTATAAAGGGATGGACAGATTATTTATGATCTATATAATATGTAAACGAATCTTTAGAAAATCACTGTAATAATAAAAAATTACATAATCAAGACTAAGTGATTGCTCAACAAATAAATGTAAGGTAGGTTGATATGGTCTGATTAATTCTTAGTCTGAAACGTGATATGATGAAATTAAATGAACCAAACTTTAGAAATGAAAGAAATTATGTAATGAAATCAATGGTAAGTTACTAGGGTAAATAAAGACTGACAACTGTTAGCTTTCGAATACATAAATCCAGTTTAAAGCGTTTTCTAACAAAAACTCTAGCGAATTTCAAAAGACTAGCTGTCGTTTGCCTGTTAATCATCTTGAAGTATTTCAGGATATGTACCTCGTTTGCTGTATCATTGAGGGGCCTGCAGATTAGTCTGTTAAAAGTTTTCACTCCTTTTAGATGAAGACTCTTCGAAATATATTCTGCATTAATAGTTATTCCTGCTCTTTTTAGGTCATGTAGGTTATGGCTAGACGTGGACTCCTGACAAACAAAATGATTCCCACATTCTAATCGACAAAACGTAACTTTAATCAGTCTGTTGTTGTTTTCTCTCTACTGATAATTGAACTCAGCGCGTCATACTTTAAACACTAAAATATAGTTCACTACATTACAATAGTCACTTCTTTTATGGAGTAAAAAATTAGCTGTTAAGAATTTCGAATTTGTATTTGTTCATAATTACGAGCAATGTCGATAAAATATCAGCTGCTTGAGCAACGTTGTTTGCATTTGGATTGTAATTACATTTTCTATAGTGGCAACAGGGACAATTCAGTTACCTGCTTCAAATTACTGTATTTTTCACACTGTAACTTTGATTCAACTACTGAATCTTGGCACTGATTTTAAAAGCTCATCTAACTTTAGACAACTTGTGTCACCTGTGATGTCCTTGAGATATCTATGTGCGACCCAAATATGAAGTAACTTAAAGGTAATCCACTTCTTATTAACCTATTGGTGTGAAACATGGGCTGTGAAAATATATGTATGCTGCAGGTGTTTGACTGACTATAAGTGACTCACATGTCGTTGAACAACTAAGTAAACAACACTGAAGTTAGGAACAGAGTACTAGATAGAGATTGCAAATTGGTTGTTGAGCTTCAGATATGTAGTACTTATCCCCAGCCACCTCCATATACTGGCGTAGGAGCAAAGTGGAAGAAAGCTTGAGTTGGCTAAATCAAAAGATAACATTAGTTAGTAAGGTCATTGACTGTTGGTCTGAACTGTGTTGGTAGATGCCGACCATCTGGCTGGGATTCGCTATGTTATAGTCGTAATCAGTAGTTGAAGTCATTATACGACATTACTCGGAATCCCGGTAACGGTGGTGGAGGTTTGTTCACTCTTTGTTCGCATCTAGAACTTAAGACTTATTATCCTATTATATATACTACATTCTGATGTTCCTTTTGTTAACCTATTTTTACTATTCTAACTCTATGTGACAACTTCAGCTAGCTCATATATATGCCATGTTCTACATTATTTATGTTTGACGGGATGTCTGATTTGTCTGATTCCTGTATATAAAAATTATCACTAAGACTATGAAAATTCTACAATTGAATCCCGACACAGTGGTGCAGAGGGTTAGGTGTTTGCCAACCTGAAGCCCCTGGGTTGGAATCTGGGTGCGCACTGCTGAAGAGTTACACGCTACAATGAAACAGCTGTCCAGTCCTCCCTGGTTTTCGATGGTACTCTGCCAACATCAATCTGTGACATATTCGATTGATTAGAAATAGCAATCTCCACAAAAATAACCATTTAAATTAAACTATGAAAGTTGTTAGATGCTCAATTGCTAAGTAGATTTTAACTTTGGTGCATTATTCCGGTCAGTAATTTTCAAAATTACATGAATAGTATTTATTTACTATTCTACTCTTAAATTTACTAGGCTTCATTCTATTCGATAATTATTCATCGCGGTGTCTCAATGCCTACTATCTAAGAGTTAAATATCGTCATAGTAAGGTGTTTGACTATCGTCAGAATTGTATATATTTTATTTAGATTTCTGACAAGAGCCACCAAACACAATAATGCTAGATTCAGGGCTTTAATTTAATTGTTTTACAATCAACTTACACTAAATCAATTTATAAACTATGTTAGCCCATTTCTATAACCATGATATATTCTTTAATCGATAGATTTCACATGGTACTAAATCATTGAAGGCTATCCCTTGTTCCTATTACTTCCCAGTTCATGCATCGTGTATGTAATAAAAATTTCTCCTAAACATTACATTTTCTCACTATATATATATATATATATATATATATATATATATATATATATATATATATATATATATATAATGGTATTTGTATTTTTAAAAAATATGTGTAAAGTGTGCATATATTGGATCATATACGAAAAGATAAGTGATATCATTTATTTCTATAAGTTCAGAGATCGTCAAGTATAATAATGCACAATATTGTTACATTTAGATAAAATTCTTTCTAATCATATGTGAATTTTAAAGTAGCTTAATTTATTAAGCTTAATTTATAATCTAGGTAGTAATAATAGTATCCTTAGTAAGTATAACTAAATTAATAGTAGATTTTGTTTTCTCATTAAACTGTAGTTTATTTTCTAACAAAGTAGACAGATAAATTCCCTCCCTTTCTGGGAACGTTTGCTGATTTAGTGCACGAAATTCCAAGTATTATTATTATTATTATTATTGATATGTATATTTACAGATTACTTATTTAATTCATTTTTCAGCATCTAAAACTACTTATGCATATTCTTTTTTTTCCGTAATCTCAACTAAAGTATTCGTTAACTAATAGGTACATAAAATTCTGATCAGTCTGTTGGGTGTAGAGGATCTAGCGTCTGACACGTGTCTGTACTAGCTTCAGCTTTTATACTACATTGGTCCAACAAGATCAAACTAACATGATTAGCACCACAGCATAGTTCAACAGTTGAGAATTAAAAAGCATGTATGAAAGAATAGTTCAAGATAATGAAGATAAACAGTGAATATGCCTGAACCACTGTGAGCCATATTACCCAGATTTTTCATATACTAGTGCCACGTTTTGTTACAGGCATCTAGCGCGTCTTTCCATTTTATTCCTGCACCAGTCATTGCGCGTAGAAGTAGTTGGGGATATGTATTACATGTTTGAGTCACTTTAGTCGAAGATTCATCTCTTCATCAACCTCTGTCTATTACTCTATTCTTATCCTCAGTATTGCTTACCTGATCGTTCCACGATATGCGAGCGATGCTTCAATATCAAACTGTTTTTTATTTAGATATTGTATTTCGGAAATTCCTGAATAATGACTAATGATTTGCATCACGTATGTCTACGCGACCATAAAAAAACTATTCCAGAATTTCCATCTTGAGTAGGTCTGCCTTTCTGTCATAGTAATTCCAACTGACTGAATAATTAATTAATTCCTTCCATTTCAAGGCTATATACAATCTTTTTGCTAGCTAACGTTCTTTTTCCGACATTAATTTCAATTTATTTAATTAAGCTTGAATTCGATACTACTAATTGGCTTGAATTAGACAGCCACTCATAACCAGGAAGCACTGAACACCAATTCCATTTTTGCATGAGACTTTTCAGGTGTGCACATCCCCGACCCCACCGCGAAATCGAGTCCAGGACATTCATGTTTCGTGGCGAGCACTCGACCGTTATACCACTGAGCCGTCATCGGTTGATATTTTTAACTTCTGTTCATTAGCGATATATTTTCACTACCTCATTTGCTTTCATCGATGACTAATTACCACGCAACCAGCGTGACTGAATTCCACTGATCATGTGTTTCCATTTGAACTCCAGGAATCATCTGAATTTAGTCACTAGTGTGTTGATATTGATTTTTTTTCTAGTTTTCAATATTTATCTAGCTGAGGCCAATTTGTGATTTCGAATTCAAACCCAACAATCTTCACCGTACCTAATTACAGTTCCATAAAGTATGTCAAATCATACAGTTACTGTGATATCACTTGCTATCCAACAAGTACATCAAATTCTAGTTAGTTGCATGTTATCTACTATCCATTGATACTTTAAAGTATATTCAGTATTTCTCTTTTCATTTGCATTACAAATGGTTTTTGAATAAGTGAAAATAAAATCAATACTCTTTTTCATTTTTACAGTTTTTTATTCAAATCACTATTATGACCTTATTGTTTGTTTTTCTAAATTGTTAGGCATATTTCATCATACTTTATTGGTTTGATTGATTTGCGTTAATTTCATGTTTTTCTGTTTGTTCTCCTTCTCAAGTACCTCCAAAGTAATTATTTTATTGAACACTATGGATTATAAGTATATTTATTTCTCAAAAATAAAAATTAAAAACGAAACCAAACTGGTTGTGTTATTGGGTTCTCCTAGTTAGATGGTTTAATCCCATAACGACAGCTTCTGACCATTTAATGAATCTGCAATTTGATTATTGTTCTTATTATCACTTTCTTTTTTTCACATTATAATTTGGATTGATTACTGAGCTACGATCAGTGTGATGTTTGCATAGTTCTTTATACTACTGATCGAATTCTACTGACCTAGTTACAATGCAGTCCCTAGACTAAGTAACGCAGCATCGAGTGCACTATGTTGTGGTTGCATGTGGTTTGAATATAATCAATAGAAATCCTTGTTCAACCTAGGTTTCTGTCTATTTTGCACCTATTATCGTTACGTACCTGAAAGATTTGATTTTTTGATCTATAAACTTCGATCTACACTTAGGAAAAGACGAACCTTTTATTAATCACTATTAGTCGATTTCAGTCCTACATGGGGCCAATCGCGTCCTTAATTGCTCAGTGGTAACTGTTTTAAACTGTAAAACTGGATGATCCAAGAATAAATCATTAAGTGAGCATCAGTTTCCTCAAGATTGCATATACATCTTTCTAATGAGCATCTAATGGTACGAAACGTATATTCAAGGTTTTTTGCCGGCTACCTCCAAATCATCTTCCATCACATTGTAATGTGCCTTAATGATTGTTGGGTTTCATTATAACGCAATTTTATAACATATCCTATTTCTATCTCTCTGTTGGACGAAGTATCCATTTAGTCATTAATTGCTTGTTTATCTGCATTTTCCATGTTTTCTCCCCTATCTTTCTTTGTTTTAATTTATATGCATTTACTATTTGTTGTTGCTGCAATTCACTTCTCATTGATTTGTTGAGGGTTTTCGTAGTAAATTTTACATTACGTTACGGTTTTTCTCTCTGTGTAAATCATAGACAACGTATACACAATAATGAAAAGCTATGATTGTTTGTGTGTGTTCAGTTGATTGTTTCAGCTATTATTCACTTACCAAATTTTGTTGATTTAGGGATTATATTGAATTGATTTAAGTTATACGCATTTGATTTAAAAAAATCTAAAAGAATAATTTCATGTGTGTTTGTTTGTTCGTTAGTAATTTATTTGATAGTATTATGTTTTGAAATGAACAACAGTTAATTGATCTTTGATTCTTATGAAATCAATTTTGGTTTTTTACTTCATAGTTCGTTTTAATTTATGTAAAGTCTTTTTACTTTGTTAAGGTTATTATTTTTTGAAATTATATACTGTTGCAAACCATTACATCAGTTCATGTAATCGATTACCGTTGATTTTGTTTTCCCGTTAGAAAGGAGCTGATATATTTGATTCATATGACCAAGTGGTTGATGCGACTTTGCGTGCACAAAATCAAATTAACGTGCCCCATTGAGAGTTTCTAGCTGGTCACTATACGTCTGCCCGATGTCTACTTAGTCGCAAGATGGATGAACCAACCAGACAGAGTCGTACTGCGTTCCAAACATTCTTTTATATGTGCACAAACCTGACTACGCATCATACTAATCAGGAGAATAACACTTACACTAAACGGAAACAACAGTGACTAAAGACAGGGGTGGGTGTGTACAGATACGTGATTAGTTGACCATGACTTCTGAACGACAAATAATATGACAACAGTTCATGAGTCTAATCAGAGATTAAAGTGTTGTTAACATGACACTAATAGAAGCAAAATAACATACATATACTCAAAATAAGTGAAATAATCTTCTGTAAAACAGGAAGTTAGTTACTCTTATTGAAGTTCCCGATATAGCGGGTTCGAACCTCGTAGGTAGTTTTAGACTATGTGATTGTGCCTTAGAAGATAGAAATATTCTGTGATGTGGCTGAGAATCTGTCTCAGTAGTGTAAATGCATTCACCACTTATTTTCCTTCAGACATTAAATTCCAGTACACCGTTGTATACATTTTTTCATTTTGTCTCTATTTTAATTACGACTAATTGATATAATTATTATTGAGTACTAGTTCTTTAATATTCTTGTGTAGGAGGTATCATTCATTGCAAATGAGAGCTAAATCTGTGGTACGAAGTTCCAAAAAATCTCAAATCATTATTAAGCAACAGTTCTACAGTTAATATCAGTCCTAAGGGATATAGTTTTACCACTATGGTGTTCAACCTTAAGCACTATAAGAAATTCTCACTTGTTTAGTTTTAACAAAAAATTAGGCTCATTGACTACATATTATAAATATTTAGTCATAATCAACTAATTTGATTACATTAGTTTCATTTATCCATCACCCTTGGCAAAATACTCATATTTACCATCTGGAAATGTCGAAATTATGTAGTCTTGTGTTTTTTGTATCACAGACTGAATTAGATGTACAGCTGTGTTCGACTCCTTAATGGTGTGCATCCATGATCCCATAATTGTTCTGAAGTTTAAGTTTAATCCCGAGTACATGATGTTTTTTTGAGAATCGATCCGTCGTTGGGGTCGTGGTTACATCAACTAACTCGCACAAAACAGCTTATCATTGCTTCTTGGTTGTTTAGCTAGTTTCACTATTATGTAAAGCTACTGTATTCGATTTTTATCTTGACGTTTTTAGTGTAGAGTGGTTGTGCTAGTTCATTCCTCATCGGTCATCAAATAATAATTAATATAAAGCATTAATCCCGTGAGTGGTCAATGAATTTGGTTTAATCATTGTTTTCCAATATTACTAAATGAAACCTCCGTGTTTGCTGTCCTTGTTCAAGCTCATTCGTTTATTTTGACATTTTTTAATAACCGCTATCACCTCAGGTAAGCATTCAGTAGGCTTCTTTAACAAAGGCTGTAAACCTGCCACTATATGAGCCCATTTTTAGAGGGAAGATTGACTGTCATCTTCGACCGTTCTGACGCGTTTTGGAGGAAAAGTTACTTAGCCATGAATTGTATGCAAATTTCATTAGTTACTGATAACCGCTTGCCCTACGTGAAATGCCTTGACCTAACTAATCTGTTTTTAATAGTAACTATTCGATATCTGATTAATGTGTTAACAAGTTATACGAATATGAATATCACTGTTGGGTTGTTTTAACTCCTGAAAAATAATTAACTTCTAATAGTGACATTTTACATATGTGTATCTCCGTGTTCATTTTAATACTCTGATCTATGACAATATTTAAGTGTCCGTACATAGCTTGTTTAACTGCCTAATTTACTTATCTATTAATATTGCATCATCTACAACTATTATCATTTGTGTTATACTTTGTATTTTTTCGGCTTTTTAATCTGCTACATATATATAAACTTTTTTTATTTACTTTATCCTCTTTTTTGAAATCTAGGGTTATCGGGAACAGAGTTATATCAATCATATTATGACAATTTTAATTGAACATTCTAATAGTCTATTTCGTATGATTGCACCAAGCTGTGAAAATGTATCAAGTCCAAATGATTTATCATCAGATAGTTGTACACGAATTCCTCCTTATATTCCTTTTAGTGATACAACTGCTAAAGCGTTGGAAAATAAAAAGTCTAAAGATAAATTTGAGTGAGTAAATTCATGATGCATCATTTTTATTTTTATATAATGATGATTTACTTATTTATAATAGCATGTAATTCTCATTATTTGTTGCGCTAACTTAAATTCTTCATACAAAGCACATTCCATAAGATTAGTGCCTTTTGTGGTATTTTACATAAGACTTGGATTATAGAAAGGATTATAGTAAGGGCACTTGAGACTAACTTTTTTTAGCTTTCGAATGTTCTGTTTTAAATTTAAGCACGTGAAGATTTACATCTGCTGTTAATCACGTGACAACTATATCAACAATTTTAGTGCATTTTTGCTGATGAAGGTGAAACTAAAGCATTGTTATAAGCCTTAAATTGACTATACTTGAAATAAATATGAAAATATTCAAACCACAGAGCCGATCCTGAGTAATGCTTAAAATGACCTTGGACCAATTTTAGCCAATAAGAATCCAGTTTATTTCAATGATATTTTTATTTTTGAGTTGTACACAAGATAAATCAAATGCTTATATCAAGTATCCATGATTATTTAACATGGTTATTTAGCTGTTCTGTCTTTAAATTAAAGAAATCGAATATATAAAACTTATCCTTGCAATTTTAAAACTTTCTCCCAAGTCAACTGTTGTATTTCGTCAAACTACTGCATATCCTCTCCACAGTTTTAGTATGTACTCCTGTCACAGGATCTATGTAATAAATGTTTGGATGGTAGATCCCCAGAATTTTTTCAGTATACCTATTATTTTTGTTATTTATTTGTGGAAATTTGAATTTTGCTTTTTTTCACCGCGAAACGCGTCCATTTCACCGTCAGTTTGTGTTTACCACTTAATAGGACGTTAAATTTGATTGGTCTGCTGTTTCTTTTACTACGCTAATTAAGACACTTCCAAGAACGCTCTTTTTATTTATATATATGCATGAGTTGAGTGCTTGTTATTCGTGTGATGGGTTACCTGTTGAATTATCGCGTGTTTCTGAAGTTGGACTTCTTCCCCTAGTTAGCTGGGCTGGAGCGCCGAGGGAATAACCTAGCTCTACCGGTTATTGTCACTGTTCACACGTTCGTTATGCAGTGTCTAGGTGTTATCTTATTTCGCATACCCTAGCAATAACGTTTACGAATGATCACGCAGCGTTCATATCCGTAGTGTCAGACGCCTGTGTATAATTTCCGGTCGTCTGTATAGGTCGTTGTACCCAGCAAATCATATTGCTTATCGATTGTAAGTAGCTTATTAACGCACTTCCAAATCTTGTGTATCCTGAAAATTTATGAAATGTTATGATACAGAATCAGGTTGTCTATTGTGTTTTTACATCTCCACGACTATATTTTCTCTTACCAACAGAACTCCAATTCTTCTCTCAGCACATTTCATGGATTCACAGGCCCTTAACAACATTTTGAAGAAAACATCTTTGCAGTATCCATGCCATTGGGTAAACGTTACTTCACTGATGTTAGATAGTGCTGATAGCTTTTACGGGCACTTTTATTAACGAATATCCTACCTTATACATAATTTGTTTTATTGTAGTTTTCGAGCTACTAAAAATGACCCCGTTATTATTGATCCTTTGTAAAGACATTACTGACATCAGCTTACATACTTGTCATGTTTCTCCTCTGATCTAACTTCAGTCATGTCCTATCCACAGTCACGAAGGATTGTCTTGCGAAGTATTCCATCAAAATTACACGCCATGCACTCTAAAATCAATATCATTATTTCATTTTTACTCCACAACCTTGATACTTGTTTCTGTAACTGCATTGATCACTCACTATAATTTGACTATACCATATAAACTGTTTTGATAACTTTACAATGCGTTATTTTGGCGTAAACCGAATTATGAACACTACCATTTGTGTTAATTTGATTCATTATTTTCATTCTAATCTTGAATATACATAATGATAGCTACATAGTTTAAGTTTTATTATGACTAAAGCACATGACTACAGTCACACTGCCACTATCTAGTCATATTTTGTTGATTTCTTGGATAAAAACCTTGTTTCTATGTGGTGAATAGATGATTAATCAGTCCTCTTTAGGTGTTTTGCATAAAATTCTTTGCATGTAGCGTTTCTAAGCTCTAAACTGTAAAGTCATACATTTATGTAAATGCATATGTAAGTGCATATATTTGGGCTTTTTTTCCTTTTTGTAATACAATTAGCATTTATTTTTTAATGGTTGTAGTTGTATGGTTTTCGGTTTTTAATTTCAGAATATTTTCTATCTACTTTATTCCTTTCCACTCTCCTTTTAAGTCTTCGCTTATAAAAGTGTTTATTGGGGGATAAATCTCTGTAATCCACACTATTTATTCACTGTGACATTGAAATGCATACCTCCGAAGTACATAAATGTTGTGAAAGCTTCTTATTCAAAATCAGCTGATCGAGCCATACCTTATGGCGAACTGTAATCTGAGCTTGTAACCCCAAGTGGCGACCTTAAAGACTGTTTACTAACCCCATTTTTGTTTAGTTTCATCATAGACTTACTAACATAATTAGGGCTTTCTTCTAATGAGTTTTTAGGAACTGATCTCTAACTTGGAGACGATATTGAAAAAATTCAGTCTTGCTATCTTATTAAACAACAATGTAAGCTCGTTGAAGATGCATTTCTTTTTCAAATCCGGAATGTCGCTTTAAAGCTGGTCTGCGTCAGCACATGTACCAAAGATTTAGTGAGAAGCAGTTGTGGGACTCGACTGCCTCACTTATCTTAGATATCTGATTAGTCCTGATGAGATGGTGTCTGGTGAGATCTCGTCACGAATTCTGAAAGGCTGATTTGGCTTTTGCGAACTGACATCATCCGTATCATACACGAGATATTAGTTTGACAAAGTTTGGGCAGCTAAATCACAATCTAGAGTCAGTTCATGGCATCATTGGTTGTTGGCCGGCTCAGGCTATCTTGTTGAAGGACTCGAAATGATTGTCTTCAGTGGTTGGATATGTTGAATGTTATTGTTGCGAATGGATCGCAATGGCAGCTTTAACTGTTTCCCTTGAATACGTCACTGTAACGCAGCCGATTAGCTTACTGAGAAATTATGCTCCATTATTTAACACACTACTAATTGAAAAGCGAAGCGACCAGAAATATTTCATTCAATGCACTTACTGAATATTGTAAAGTTTGCAGATGACCTCCTTCGCCTCTCGCTCTTTTCGAGATAATTTGCCACTCTTATTTATTCTTCTTTAAAATATATTCACGATACAGTTATTTTCTTTATACTAAATACATTTCAAAGTGTAGAGTATTTGATCAATCGGATTTTATCCTGATGATTCATTCATTCAAATGTATGCTGTTGAGTTTTACAATTGACAATTTTTTAACAGACTTATTTCTTGTGTATTGTCAACAGGCTTCAAAAGAGAGGGACTTCATTTTGAAATTTTTCGATTTCATAATTTCCTCTAGTTATTTTGTCAATTATTTTTTCTTTCCTGTAGTAATACCGACGTTTTTGTTGTCTGTATTTACCAATTAAAACATGTTATCCGCATTTAACTAATATTGTCTGAAGTATAATCAAGAATTATTGTAATGGCTGATGTTTAGATAATCGTATTAAAATCATTCAATGACAGTAAACTAAACTAGTTTTAAAACAACCCAACTACTTTTAATGCCAAATACAATTTTTAATATTAGAATAAATAGCAACATAGGTTGTTTGTTATGCATTTGGATATTAATACATACTTTGCTGTTTGAACGATCCCACAGCCTGTTGTTCTTACACCGCCAATAGTTTCACGAATCCACCAACTATTTGAGTCAAGTAAGTACTAAACTTAATTTTTATTTATCCAAAACAGTACTAACTACAAGTCTTCTAGTAGCGAATCGAATTGATATGTATTGTAACTTGGAATACTCCGCGTGTTATCAAGTTACTGAAATATATCTATAATTCATTTTCTTTCTGGGACTCCTTAGTTTGGTATTTACAGTGATGGACGTTGAACTTAAGTTTGTGCTTAGAATATCGATTTATATTTCCATCAAAACAGTAGGTCTAAGAATGAACTAAATGCTTACATTGACTTCCGTTACAATTTCTTGCAAGTTGCAGATTTTAAGTATGATTAGAATATATTTAAATTATCCTTACTAGTTATATCGAGGATGTTCATATCATACTATTTTAATACTCGTATTCTGGAACGCTGCAAATGACATCAAGGTCTCTGTGCAAAATAATAATTCGAACTAAAAGTATATCAATGTATTTCCACTGTTTAACAATTTAATCATTATCTGCCAATAGTTGATACATGTATTAGAAATACATTTTCTTTACATCAGTAGGAAAAGTACCATCTGCTAAATATTTATCAGAAATTATATTGTCTCATGCAATTAGAGTGAAATGTTGCAACTGTCTTGCCTATTTTTGATTGCTAATTACTTCAGTTATGTCAAACTTACTTAGTTACGTTTCTTCCAGCGTAATGATTCATTCTCGCTATATGCGGCCTCGTAACCATGAATTTCTTTTTTCGAAATAAAATAAATTATCCAATGAAAGAATCAAATATCATTAGCTAACAAATTTTTTCTTACATTTTACTTAGTTGTATAATTTATGATAAAGTTGTTGTTCACGGTTTATATACTTTGTTGTCATGGTACTTCAATAAAAATTACACATGACTGTATTTTACAAATCCACTATAAGTTCCCACCTGGCATAATTTATCATACCTGCTATTTCGATTATATTCGAAGGCTTTAGGTAGAAACCTGAGGGCACCACATTTATTGTTTTTTTTAATGTACATCAATTAGCTGGAAAAGTAGATATGGTTGTGTGTAATGGTTAGTCTTCCTTTTTTACACATTTAATTTTGTCTCTATATACATCTACCCACTAATTCTATGCATTAGTAGTTCATACTGCTTCATACTTTGAATATATGAACGATGTATTCAGAATTTCCTACCTTGTTTATAACATAATTAAAATTGATATTCATATGATGTATTAGACAGAAGCACTTGTAGATTTTTTTCTGTTGATTTTCTCCCATCCGTTTCTACGCACATTTTTTGTGTTGTCAACAATAGAATATGGTTTTAATACTACTAATAAATGTTTGTTAGCATTTAAGCATTGTAACTCCGTATAATTTAATATTTTCTTTGTTAAAATGAATATTGTTTTTCTTCAAGACATCGTTTATGAAATATATTCACATATATTTCGTTAACAGGTGAAGATATTGTCTATTTTAGTAAATGTAATATAAGTGTTTAACACTTAAAATCTGATTATGACAAACCAAGATATAATATTTTATGGATGTCTTTTATTGGGTCTTTAATTGTGTATCATTCCTTTTATTAACCTGAAAAGAACAAGGATTATAGGTTATATGAGAGTTTTGGCTCTCAATTTCGTAATTAGTAAGTTTATTGTTTCAGTATGTGACTTTGGTTCGTCATTTTTTTCAAAGCGGAGGAAGGTTTACAGGAGCAGATTGTATGAATTGGTGAAGGGCGCAGCGTAACATTTCAATCTGTTGACCTCTCTAGATATTCTACATCCTTTGGTCACGAGATTCAATAACAAAAGACTGATCGGAGAGGCGTTGATTAAGAAATATCATGCCTGTATTTTGCTTTTAATGTTGTATATCTAATAAAATTCATTAGTTTCATCTTCTTATCTTTTATCTTCTGTCGAAGACTCGTAGCGTAACGATTGTATGAATGTTCTTTTGAAAACTCTAATACAGTATCCACAATATCCATTGTTAAACTGAATCGAAAATAATACGAAGCTCTACTGACCGAATTTAAACTTCATTTTGTATTTGAATTATTAGAACGTTCACCAATAAAGATAAGGCTGTTTGTAAGGCTTATGAAGTTACAGTTTTATGTTTCGGCTTATTGATAAACATAAAAAACTAATAAATGTAGTACGCTCATGTATTTTTATAATTATTTAAACTAAATTCCCTATAATCTTTAAGATTATTTCGTAAAAGATGATTCATAAAGAAAAGTAGGGACTTGTGGGTTCAAAGTGGAAAGGAAAATGAATAGAAAGATAGACGCGATTCGTTTGCTTCTGGTAACTAATCACTGATTTCTGTTGAATACAACTATCAGGTTTTTAATCCCTCTAATAATGGCAATTTCCGCGGATTTAAATAATGTAAAGTTATTTTGTTTATTCATAACGGTAAACACATTTGCTACCTTTACTTTGTTCCCAGTGTGTATTAAATGTCAAGCTATAAAACTGTGTGAATTCTTCTGTTCTCGAAAACTCAGGTTCTTGGGAATATGTTCAGGGAAACGTTTAAATATCTGCTTTTTTGATCTAATGTACACGCGAAATCAAGTGAACACAAATTAATATATGTAATTGGTGGTTAACGTGACTTTTTGTGCTTTTGGGAACTTTGTTGCGTAAGATGGAACCGATTTATTTCATCCTACCATCCTCTTTTGTACGGTGTTTGTTCATAAATGGTATGAGGCCATCATTTTTGCGAAGGTATTTTATTTGGCGATCTTAATTTCCTGATTTTGTAGTAGTTTTCTCAGTTATCAGGAAAACCACTTCCAAAATTAATTCATAACTTCATTTACTTTCGAAACAACTCATTCTCTATAAATGATCATTTCGTCAATTCAAATTTGCAATTTTGTTTGTAATTCAAAACCAACAAACTTTTGTACTTATACTTTGCTGATGAGAAATCGACGAAATGCCTGATGCATTCACCATATTCTTTTTAAGTTGTCATTCCTGCTTTATTTAGACGACTTTTAGGTTGATTCTATGTAAATTTCTTATTCGTTGCTTCTGTTTCTCTTACGCATACATATGATACTCGTATCATGTTTTTGTAGTCCCTGGTGTTGATCTGATTGTATCGATTATCCAGCTTTATGATCACTAGTCTAAGTAATTTGACATCACCTACACTGGTTTTTTATTCAATCGTTAGAATCAGTCAACGGAAAACCTTAGACGTAGATTCTGGGCTTATCGGCTCTGACCAACCAAATATACCTGGAATATCGAAGGAGCTGATATTACTTCCCTAACGCATACATTTATATTAAATTCATGATGTATAATGCTGTATACTAGATATATGTAGTGTTTTTTTTGTTAGAGATAGTGAAAAACATTGTTCCATAACTTTTCGATGGTTCACCTGTTGGTAACTCCATTTAACTAACATTTTTTTCCAACTAAATTCAGATACTTTTCTCCACAGCTAGTTTTTCTTTAAAATTTCTAAGACCTAGTTTGGATTATATGTTAAGCAGCAATAATAATATGTTCCTCTATCATTTCTCTTCCCCACATCATCCAACTACTATAGTTACGTAGTATTTGTTTATCCTTGACCTCTTCTATTAAAACCTTATTCTTATTTAAGGTGTGTACATTCGAAAATCTATTTTTCTATTTCTCATAAATATACATTATGCCAATTATTCGTTAGTCGAATAACAATGGTGTCAATGTCGATAAATATAAATATTCCTTTGTACTGTGATAATATTTTCCATTTTTGTGAATGATAGCTGCTGCGTGACTGCATTATGGCTCCATTAAACATTTGTAAAAGAATTTTCTCCTCTGGATTATATTTTTTACAGTGAAAATTGGATCCACGGCTTAACGATTTAAAACGTTATTAAATAAGTAACTAAATTATATTAGTCACCACTTTTCTATTATTATTCATTTGATTCCTGCATACGTTCCCTTTATTGATTAGGAAAACTCAGTTAATCAGCTTGTTTTGGTTTGTACTGGTAATGGGAGCTCATTGAACAAAGCCTTTTTACTGCTTTCTATATTTCACTTTTAGTTAATGTTTATGAGTGATTATCAGTGAATCTTAGCAGCTCGGAATAGTGTATCCTTCGTCGAAGAATGTGTAATTGTTCATTGACATAAGGAATACTAACTCAACAATAATTTAGTACATAGTTTTTCATATGGTTCTTCATTGTTAGTCAAAACCACATTTTCAGGTTTGCACATTTACAATGATTTGTAGTATTTATTGGCGTTGTGTACAATGACTGATTATCAGACACAAAGGTTACTCTTCATTTCTAGATTTCGTGTTCTAGTATTATAGATAAATACTTTTTAATTCCATATCTAACCATATTCTCATTGTTTTTTCTCTTTCGTTATCGCTACTGCTACAAATGTTTCGACGTATTTCTTACCCATTTTGTCATGTTCATTTCGTTGTGCTGATGTTCCATGAGAAGTTCATATAACGTACATTTTGTTACATAAGTTACATCTTTTATGATCGACAGAGTGACAATTTCTAAGCATATGTTTGTAAAACATAGCTTTTACATACTGACTACCTTGTTAACTGATGTCATCATTCGTTCATTATTTATAAGCGTGTTTACTAATTGTTTGAGAAACAATTGTGGATGCATTTAAAACATAGCTATCCACAACGTACAACTGAATACTGTGTCACAAGTGCATGATGCCTGTCAGCTATATTGGAATTCTAATAGTGCATCTCTTTTCGAGTTATATACTGAAATTGTTGTTGTTTAGTAACATAACAATTTCCTCACAAGTTAACTATCCATTTCTGAAAACACAAAACCATCAAAACCTTTCTAAATGTGTTTTTGCTTAATGGTAACTATTATCAAATATATCAAATGATTATTGAAAATCATCTCGTGCTATTATGTTATACTTTGGAATGCATTACCATTCTACTTATCATCTATCAGTTTTGTTAACTATGATTGATTCTCTTTGTAAACGTTTAGTTACACCACTTGAAACTTTTTAAAAACAAAACGATCCAATTTTTAGAATCAATTAAATAATCAGTAGTGTTATAAACATACGTTAAAATAGAGAGTATGTTCGGTAATAACTGTATTATTTACTGTAATTGAGTTTAGTAGTTTACACTATGACATCTCATATTATCACAAAGAATTCCGTTCTAAAGATTCCATTATATATGACAGTATATCGTTAATAGGAGGAGAATGTAACTGATTAGCATGCGCATTGGGTAGTGTACCGTAATTTACTTGTGATAAATTTTTCAACTTTCCACTCGTACTTACTTACTTGCGCCTGTTACCCCTCTCGGAGGAGCATAGGCCGCTCACCACTATTCTTCATTCAACTCTGTCCTGAACAATCCTTTTCAGCTTTTTCCAGTTGCTGTTCATCCTTTTAATGTCTGCTTCCAACTCTCAACGCAGTCTGCTCTTTGGCCTTCCTCTTTTCCGTTTTCCAACAGGGTTCCAAGTTAGTGCTTGTTTCGTGATGCAGTCAGATGATTTCCGCATTGTATGTCCTATCCATTTGCAACGTCGTTTCCTGATTTCCTCTTCAGTTGGAAGTTGGTTCGTTCTCTTCCATAGTAAGCTGTTGCCTGTGGTTTCCGGTTAACAGACATTCGATATCTTGCGTAGACAGTTGTTTATAAATATGTGTACCCTCCTGAGAATGTTTGAAGTAGTTGTTTACGTTTCAGCTCCATAGAGAAGAACTGTCTTGACGTTCGAATGGAAGAGTCTAACTTTGGGGTTGGTAGACAGTTGTTTGGAGTCCCATATATTTTTTAGCTGTAGAAATGCTTCCCTTGCTTTTCCAATCCTTGCCCTTACATCTACATCGGATCCTCCTTGTTCATCGATGATGCTCCTTAGGTATGTGAAGGTATCTACTTTTTTAAGAGTTTCACCATCAAGTTCAATTAGGTCGGTGCTCTCTGTGTTGAATTTGAGGATCTTGCTCTTCCCCTTATGTATGTTCAGGCCTATTGATGCTGAGGTTGCTACTACGTTGGTTGTATTTACTTGCATTTGCTGGTGTGTATGGGATAGAAGAGCTAGATCATCCACGAAAACCAGATCATCGAGTTGCATCCTACTTGTCCATTGAATTCCTTACTTCACCTTAGATGTGGAGGTCATCATGATCCAGTTAACCACTAGAAGGAGGAGAAAAGGCGAGAGTAGGCAGCCTTGTCTGACTTCGGTCCTTACTGGGAATGCATTTGTCGGCTGTCCTCCATGCACGATTTTGCACTGTAGTCCGTCGTAAGAATTCTGGATGATGTTGACGAGTTTCTCTGGTACACCGTAGTGTCGAAGAAGTTTCCATGGGGATCTCCTGTCTACGCTGTCAAACATCTCATATTCAATGAAGTTGATGTATGGTGACGAGTTCCATTCAATTGATTGTTTAACGATGATCCGTAGTGTTGCGATTTGGTCTGTGCACGACCGATTCTTACGAAAACCAGCCTGTTTATCTGGAAGTTGAGCATTCACTGAGTCTTTCATTCTGATCAACAACACTTTGTTTAAGACTTTCCCTGGTACTGACAATAGTGTGATCCCTCTGTAGTTCTCACATTTGCTCAAATCTCCTTTCTTTGGTATCTTGATAAGGTGTTGTTCTTTCCAGTCAGCCGGCACTTGTTCTTCCTCCCAGATCCTCTTGAATAAAACGTGGAGCATCCTTTCCTTTAAGTCTATATCTGACTTGAGTGTTTCAGGTGGTATATTGTCAGGTCCTGCTGCTTTCCCACTTTTGATCTGTCTGATGGCTATCATGATTTCTTCCATCGTTGGTGGATTGACATCTATCGGGAGGTCTGTAGGTGCTGCTTCGATGTCTGTTGGGTTCGGTGGAGCTGGTCTATTCAAGAGTTCCTCAGAGTGTTCTACCCATCTGTTTCTTTGTTCTTGAATCTTGGTGATTGGCTTGCCTTCTTTGTTGCTGACCGGTCGCTCTGGTTTACTATAGTTCCCTGCCAGTTTATTTGTTGTGTCGTATATCTGTTTCATCTTTCCTTTTCTTGCAGCAGTTTTCACTGTCGTTGCATGGCCTTCGATATGCTTCTGTTTGTCGGCTCTAACGCTCTTCTTTACTGGCTTATTTGCTTTTGTGTATTCAGTTTGTTCTTTGATTTTCTCTGCTCTAGTTCGGCTGTTGTTTATTTCTGCCTTCTTGTTCCTCCTTTGTTGAATTTTGTTCAGGGTCTCTGTGGAAATCTATTCCTTATGATGATGGTTCTTGCGGCCCAGAGCCTCTTGACAAGTTGAAGTTAGTTCCTGTTTGATTTCTTTCCAGTTGTCCTTCACAGTGGTTACTCCCTCGTTCAGCAGATCTTGTAAAGGTTGCAACCTGTTGTTGAGAGGTATTTTGAATTCCTTGAGTTTGTCAGTATCTCGAAGAGAGGCTGTATTGAATTGTTTTAATGCTGTTACTCCAGTTATCGATCGCTTCCTTAGCTTCAGTTTCATTTTGGCAACCACTAGGTGGTGAACTGTAGCTATATCAGCTCCTCTCCTGTTTCTCACATCTTCCATCGATCTTCTGAACTTTTTATTGATGCATATATGATCGATTTGATTCTCTGTAGCATGATCTGGTGATACCCATGTAATCTTGTGTATGCGTTTGTGGGGGGAATATTGTACCACCTATGACCATTTTTTTTGAAAGCGCATAGATTTGTGAATCTTTCACCATTCTCATTTCTTTTTTTCAGTCCCTGTTTTCCGATGATGTCTTCGTATCCGGTGTTGTTCATTCTGACTTTGGCGTTTAGGTCCCCTATTCGGATTGTCAAATCCTTTCCTGGACACGTTGCTATAATTGATGCAGCCTATCATAAAGCTGATCTTTGTCTTCGTCGTATGTGGGTGCATAACATTGGATGATGTTCATTGTAATACCCTTCTTCATTGTCTTGAAAGATGCTTTGATGATCCTGGGTCCATGTGGTTTCCATCCTACAAGTGCAGTGCCCGCTTTCTTGGACAGCATTAGAGCGACTCCTTGGGTGTGTAGAACATTTTCCTCTTCGTGCCGGAAGTATAGTGGCACCTCTCTCGTAGCTAATGTTTTCTGTCCAGTTTGAGTCCAATGCGTTTCGCTGATCCCAAGCACAGTTAAATTGTATCTCTTCATTTCTGCTGCTATCTGGGTGATCTTCCCTGTCTTCCACATTATCCAAACATTCCATGTACCTATAAAAATGTTTGCTCTGGTCGTTAGAAGGGGTGGCGTCAGCCTCATGACTTCCGAAGAATCCCGGCTTTCATCATGAGGCGTCATATAGATCCCTTCCACTCCCAGGGCAGAGTTTTAATGGTTTAGTCTGTTAATTCTGGTTAGCGTTGTTTTTGGCAAGCTTGTGTTTTACGGGATAGGGATGCTAGCCCTATGCCCAACCCTCCTCTTTTACACGGGCTTGGGTCCGGTAGCAACCCTAGAAAGCTGCTACTGAAATCAAATTAATTTGCGAATCTTCCTTAGGTATTTTATATTTATCCTTGCGTTCACCCTGAATAAACTCACCTTGATACGAGCAGACCAATATATTGCAGGGTTTAACTTATATACATCCACCTTATAAAAAAATTACATATTAGCTATTTTCCAACTGTATTTTTAAAATTACGTTCGTGATATACGGTGCTATTTGACCTACAGTCTTTGGTTTCCTAATAAATTACACTTATCTAATTATTTTGCTGTAAGCTGGTGTCTAATCTTATTCATACTTATCAACATTTAATGTTATGAAGATCATAATTACATGAGCAGGTTAATTTTTTCTGTTATACTTAATATTCACTCATATATTTGCATTAACTTACTGTCTAGTGTAGTTTTTGCAAATTCTCCCAAAGTGGATTAGTGAAAAGTACTGCGACAAATAGTTTTAATTTGTAGAATATAATTCTTGCCTCAATATCATTTAGTGTGTTGGAAATTTCTGACAAATGATACACGTCATTCGATGACGTCATCAAGGTCAACGACGAACAACATACAATCTATTACATGTATATCGGTCCAAATCGTAGCACTATATCAGCATAGAAAGTTGAATACCATACTAAAGATTAAATAAGTATGAACTTAGTCACTACTCAGTTTTAATTGGCTGCTAATTTTTATATTGATAATTTTGAGTTCCTCAGTTAATCGTCATCACGTTATGACTATAAACCACAGATTGTCTATAAATCTATGAATTCGCTATTTTTTTTAAACGATTGCAATTTTGTGATTTCTTAATTAAACACTCACTTTCTATCTCACATAAGTATGATTTTGTCGTTTTCATTTCTTTTACCATGAGCCTATATGTGAAACATAGGTGTTCCATACGTGTGTTTTCTGGATTGTAGGATTGTTTTATTATTCTAGGTATATTATTATTATATAATTGATTCATTACTTTTTTCCAGTTGTTTTGCTTTATATATGATAGTGACGTCAGTGAAAGGCAAATGTTAGTAGTGTTGATTTTTTTACTCTATTAGCCGTCTTTGATGTTGTTTAAAGCTTCTCATCTCTGTCACCAAAGTGTGCAGGGCAAATCAATTGCTACCGAAATATGTACTTTGGTAATATAATAGCTCATAGACAGTGTTACTACAGTTAGTTGGCACATACTTAAGCATTTCGATATTCTTAGTTGTCGATATTTTACTATTCAGTGGCCTCGGCATGACTTCAATATGCGCAAATATCTATTATTCTGTTTTATCTCTGCAGTATTGTCGCATTTCTAACTAGGTATATGCATTGACTAGGTATACAACTCACATTGTATGTGTGTTTTTTTTTGTTGATTTTAGAATGAAGAACTGTGTTTAAAACACCACCTTTATTATTTAGGTATACTAAATTATCAAAGTGATCATAGAATTATTTATCTGGAACAAATAACATACATTTAATTACGCTATATAAATATTATCACTTTGCTTAGGAATCTGTTTTATTTTGGATACACCTAAAATCAGTACTTACCAGTGTTTTCCATAATTCTTAAATTCTCACAGATTATCTAATGTCAATTCTCACAATGATATTAATGAAGAAGAGGATGCTTCCACTGAGAGTTTTAATCGACCAAATTCAAAAGCTGAAACTAATCATATAATCACGCATCATATTACTAATACTTATTGTCATATTCCACAAATGGATGCTAAAACTTCGACTTCTACAGAGACGGTAACTAATACACCAGAAGCTCAATCACGACTGACAAAACCTAGCAATGTTGCCAATAAGAATGATTGTCAGTTTAGACATAAAACATCTTCATGTGATATGATTTCAGCATATTTGGAAATAGCTATCCGATCATGTATTCATGAACATTTGTTTCAGGAACAATTATCAAATAGTACGGAGAAAGAGAATAACCTTATTCACAGCTCAGCTGGTATAAATGATATCTTAAAGTTAGACTACACAGACGCTGGTCTGCAAAATATAACGTCCATTGTGAGTTTTGCCACTAATCGTTTATCATTTATTACTTGCTTAGTTTGTAGTCTGGTTGAGTATTAGCAGTATGTATGTGGTAGAAACTGTTAATATACAGAACATCAACCAAGCGTCTCAAGTACTATCAATATACTGAACAACAATGAGTGTTTCATAATTACACTTTCTATCTTATATACAGAATAATTTGCAGGACATTATTTATGTCTATTGTTTTGAGAATTCTTAATACTATATTCAGATTAGGTAAACTAAAGTTAACTGAATAACTGTTAGTGGATATCAATTATAGCACATAAATGTATCTAAAGTCCCAATATAGTAAAACAGTTTGATTTTTAGATATATGATTGGAGATTTAATTTAGTGATCTCTCAGACAGGGGATGCTGTTTTTTTTTTTCACGAAACTTAAGAATTTCCTCGTGAATTGTGCTTAATACTGGGATGAAATAACAAAATTAATTCCTGATCGGTTAAAATTTTCTATACAAGTTAGTCATTTCCTGATTCTCTGAATATAAGATGTAGATGCGACGAATCCAGATTGGATAATTCGTGTAGAGTTTAAGTATGATTACCAATTATTCTCACATCTAAAATATATTTTCAGAAGTTAGACTTCTGTTTGAATCTATCTTTTTTATTCATTAGAAGTTCAACATAATTAGAAAGGTTTTCAAGTTAATGCTAATGATCTTCTTTTAAGGATTTTATGTTGGAACATTTTTATACTTACTAAACCCGTTGGTTGAGACGTACCATTAAACTTACGGCGTCTTATTTTTATTACGAAGTATGATAGAACAGTCCTGAAGTTAGTCGATATTTTAGCTAATTGTGCTCGTTTAAAACTACAGACTTTCTAATAAAAACTTGTAGTAGTTCAATGAAAAGAATTCATTCAGTTGATATATTTGAATTCCCAACTTATCCATGTTCCTATGTATTGTTTATCCCCTTGCATCTTTCTTATATTAAGAAGTTGAGTTTCTTTTTGTTTGTTTGTAATTGCCTGTTATATACATATTCATATTTTTTTAGTTTCATTAGTTTTATATGAATTCTTGATCTCGATTTTTCTTTGCCGATATAAGTATTTTTTAAAATTTTCGATCAACGAGCGTGACATGAAACATTAATGTAACATTTTTCTACACATGAATCAACCAATACAGATCTTAAATAGCAAACATCATATGTTTTCCAAAAGAAGGATTAGTATTTTCAAGTGTTCAATTCATGAAATCATCTGATTAGTTTCTGTGTTACAGTTTGTTAATTGCAATCTAAATTAACTTCATTGTTGCATAATACAAATATTTTGAACTTAAATCGATCGCCTTATACTTAGAAATTAGTTTACAGGTGTTCGAAACCAAGAGAATTTACTATAATTACCAATCAAGGTAAGTTTAGGCTGTCAGAGGTCAGCTTTTTTATTTTCAAGTGGTCGATAATATATGTGAAATCAAACAATGTTCTTAGAGCAGTTAAGGCTGTAAACAGCATGGTTTTGTTGTCGGTCACCTTTGTCTTTGGAGAATTGCCGACATTCTGTGAAAATACCATGTTAGCAATTCTGAGGTCTGGCGTCGTGTGTTCGGTCTCAACTGGTTTCACCATCGTAAATCATCGGCCTAGGTGACTTGGTCATGTTTTACGAATGTTATATCAGTGGCTTCCATACTGTGCATTGTTTACCGCTTCTGGGACTGATTAGAAAGGCAGAAAGGTGGTCGGTTGATGATATGGCTCCGTATAATGAAAGCTGTATAGGATTGGCCTCTGTCGGTCCATCCTAACTTCTTGGTTAGAGTTAAAGTGATGGTGCAGCTTAGTTACTTGGGATCTTACTAGTTATGTCGTAGAGTAAAAGACGATATCCTTGTTACTGGTTTTTTTACTAATATCTCTATTAAAGCACGATGACCTTTCTTAATGGAATAAAATCTTGTTTGTATTTCTATTCGATCTGTGTCGCCTACCATGTACATTCCTCGATGTCTTATTTAATTTACACTGACCGCCTCCTGTCCTTGTCTTCTTCATAATATTATTACTTTTGTGCTTGTGTGGCGCATATATCTCTTGTGTATATGTGTATCAAAATTTGTGTTTAAATAAAAATGTAAATACAGTTTGTTTATCCGGTATGTTGTTGAGCCATTTGAATGTATAAAGTATCTGAATTACAGTTCGAGTAACCAAAGCATATAGAGACAACTTAGAGCAAGTCTTAGTGTGCTCGTCGAGTATACGAAAGCTTTGATCAATAATCCGGATTGCTGTAGTGTGTAAGCTAATCAGATGACAATTACCTCATTTTGTCAGAAAGGAGGATAGTATTTAAAAGGACATGTTGATCTCACATGGCTAATGAGTTAATTGCTGCTTTCCATGTCTCTGACTAAAAATGAGAAGAACAACCTTTCCTATGAGTAAATACCTGTCCCTACGAACTGTATACTGGGACGGCTCCCAGAAACCTCGACGAAGCCTCCAGAAGATTTTGAAAAAACCGAAGGCATTCTGTCCAATCACTATTCGATACAGAATCTTGAAGTCAAGTATTCCAGCTGGATAATAGCCAAAAATTACTGTTTGCGGATTCAGTAGATTGTATTGATGACTTCGTTTTCACAAAAACTACATATACCCGAGTATTTTGTACATATTTTACATTTTTCTGGAATAAACATTCACTTATGCTTTTCTTATGTCATCTGATTTACTATTTGGAGGGTTGAAGGCATTCTAGTGCTGAAGTTGTATGATGTGTCATCGATTATCAAACCCAAGATATATCACTTTTTATTGTAACAAAAATAATCTCTTACACTTTCTTACATTGTGAATAATTAAGTTTAGGGTAAGAGTTAGGGCTTAGGTTTTAGTTATCTTTGATTAGTGTGGCTTATTTATTACATATTTTATCAAAGACTTGACATTCGATACATTTAACATCATTATTTTTCACTTCATTTTGTCAGGAAATGCTTAATTTAATTAATTTTTCTGTGTTATGAGTAGTATGTCTTCAATCAGTAATTTCTGTTTGCGTTGTCTAATTGAAACGGATAATTTAGGAATCGTTTAATTACAACAGTATAGAATAGTGTGACCCTGAAGACACGTCAATAACCCTAACATAAGCATTTTCTGTTTGGTTTCTTTCTAGATATTCTGTTTATTCTTCTTTTTATTATGTATAATGTGTTAAGTAATAAATATTTTCTCTTGTATTCTTAGCTACCTTACTACTTTGGGATACATTATCATTTGGAGTTATCATAATATCAAAAATACAAATATATAGTTCACTGGAATTTTCACTTTAATCGAAATATTGAAAAAAACTACTGCTAAGATTAGCAATAAAACGAATGATTTATTAGATTTCTTAGAATGTCAACATTAATCTTATATTTAGCGTAAAATATCTATCAACAACACGTAGAAACTAATATGCAATACATTTATTTGAACTTACAATGAATAAAAAATATAATAATGAAATTATTTATAACATTCTAAATTTGAAATAGTTGTAATGGATTTCTCTGAAGAATTCTTATCGAACTGTCATATTTCTTGTTACACGAATACTGATTGATTAAATGGCGTTTAATGAATTATAATTACATTCTTGTAAATATATCAGCGAGCAATATACAGTAGTTAGCTAGTCGTTTATATGGGTTCTATTTGATTCTGAGACAAACCATTTTACGTTATGTATCAGCTGCATAAATCAAATTAATTAATTAGAATAAGAATGAAAGCTTCATTGCGCGATCAACAGTTGTTTCTCACTGTTAATAACACCTTCCTTCTCGATACATATACAATTCTTTAACTATCAGAATGAATATTCAGGAGAGTAGTTCCTAAATTCTTTCATTTGAACCAGTTTATCTATCTAGGAAGTCCCATCACACCTACTAGGTGGGTGTCTAACGTAGTCTCAGCACGTATTCACGAAGCTCACTTGGCTCTCATCAACCTACTTCACTTGCTGTGTAAGCAAGATATCCGCTTTTTAATGGAAACCCGAATGTACTGCGCAACAGCTTGCTCTGTTTTAACCTACAGATGTGAAACATGGGCTTCGAAATTTCAACATATACGTAGGCTCCAGATCTTTAATCATAGAAGTCTTCCAAGCATCGCTACTACGTCGAAGAATGACTAGGGAAGACATACTCACGTTAGACATCTAGCACCTGGAAAAAGTGATAAATCGATTGATGAAGTTGTGAATCTTCATCGGTTGTAGTGATTAGAACATGTGTTAAGTATACCCAACCACCGCCTATGTCGTCGCGATATGGGTGACAATATTTTTGTCAATCCATGTTTAGAAATGCTGATTATTACCACTCTCTCTTACTATTTTAATGTTGATGAACATTGCTTATTTTTTCGTTGTCGCGCAAATGTCTTTTTATATGGGTAAAAACGTACTTTTTTTCACTAGATTTTTCCTGTTACTCTGTTTATTCCTATCACTTCCTTATGTTGTCACCTATAAATACAAGCATGTTGACATACTTGTGTTCACGACTTATTTTTTAGCTTCATCTACGAATTATTATTAACTTGAAGTAAACCGTATATATATATATATATCTTTGTTTGTTTTATTTTTTACAGAATGAATCAAATCTACTAAATTCGGAATGGGATCATTCAAAACTACTGTCAACAATAGTTTCGGCTAACGAACCCAATGATCAGATTCTTAATAGATTAACTCAATACTTGCATAGATTTAAAGCTCGTTTACGTGAATATGAAAAATATTTTGAACAAAATTATGGACGAAAGCCAACAAATGCAGATAAATATTCCGATCCAAAGGTTAGACTTTGTACAATTTTGTATTGAAATATTTAGTGTAGCATGGATGCAGAGAAATGTATAAAGAGAAGAATCCTGTTAAATAAAATGACAAAAGTTTATACTGAACAGTAAACCTCACTTAATAATACAATTTAAAGAGATATTGTTTTTCTCAATTTATGTTTCGCTACGTTTGTAGGACTCGAAGATGATCATCTACTATATTATTTATGACTGATTTTGAACCATGATCGATATTTCAGTCTACTTACTTGTAATTTCAGTGTTTATTCAGTCCATTGAAACCGATCTTTTAAGAAGTCTCCAATGTTTGTATAACGGTCTCTGGCATTCTTATGCTCACATTGGGAATTCTAACCAATTGTTGCATTATATTAGTGTGGGAGTGTGAACGATGCTTCGAAGACAATTATAACCGAATGTATAGAGCAGCCAGTGATTATCAGATAGGGAAAATTGGGTTTTCCTCGTGCATTTTAAAATATTCATACGCAACGCTTTCATGGAAGAATATATTGGAACCATTTGTTTTCATGCTTTGTTTTCTTTTTTTTATCTTCATTTTGACTCTGAATAATCTCACCATCTTGGCTCCACAAAATAAATCCAAATTATGTATAAAATCTGTTTACAAGTGACTATATATTTTGCACTTAAACACATTTTTGTGTTTTGACTTGTTATAATATATATAAAGATTGTGAAACTGCCTAACCATTTAAAGTTGAATGTTTTTTTGTACTTTGTCACTTATCGATAAAATTTTCATTTAATTCTACACCACTGATCAGAGTTATTTCAATCCTTCTAATGAAATTTTATTAACTGTTCTCTTTTAAACCATTAATCTATTTGTTTTATTACCGACATTCTCTGTACATACTAGGAGTATCTTATAATGAAGCCTTTAAAAAGAAGTGAATTCGATATGCGTTTTGGTTTTTAGATGCAACCTGGTTGGTTGTTAACAATGGAGAACTTGGTATATCTGCGCTTTAGTTCAAGTTTCCATACCATGTTAACACAACGAGATCACATTTTAAAAAAATAACTCAACAACAGGCAACAATTAAGTAAAGATGTGTATGATAGAATAGTAGAATTTAAGATCCAAATAAAGATAAAGGGTGAATACATTTCGACCACTGTTACCGACTCTGAACCATATCACCCAGTGTCTCCAACCATTGATTGCGATTACCACTCGGATCAACAGTCGAAGACCTGATGTAGTGATGTCAAGTTTCAATTCGCCTCTTCTGATCTATTCCCACCCTACTTCTACGCCAGCCAACATATCGTGACGACATAGGCGGTGGGTGGGCATACTTAACACATGTTCCAATCACTACAACCGATAAAGATTCACAACTTCATCAATCGATTTATCACTTTTTCCAGGTGCTAGATGTCTAACGTGAGTATGTCTTCCCTAGTCATTCTTCGACGTAGTAGCGATGCTTGGAAGACTTCTATGATTAAAGATCTGGAGCCTACGTATATGTTGAAATTTCGAAGCCCATGTTTCACATCTGTAGGTTAAAACAGAGCAAGCTGTTGCGCAGTACATTCGGGTTTCCATTAAAAAGCGGATATCTTGCTTACACAATAACTAACACAAACTATTGAATTTTGAGTTTTGAATGACGGATATGTCTTATGAAACAAATTTTAGAAACTACATTTCATTTGACAGCTGTTTATCTTTTGTTTAGGCCCACCATTTGTGTCGATCTTTACCAGGTGTGGATCCCACGGTTTTTTTAGCCTAAAAACTCACTTCTATCATTAATCGGCCAATTGTCTGTCATGAATTTATCAACATTTCTTTATTTACTTAGAGGTGTTTGTCTTTTTGGTCAGTTAATCATTCACGAGTTTCTTTTCTAGAGCTTAATACTTTAGAATGCATTTTTTCTCTAAATAGGTGTTTTTTGCATTTTCTCATTATTAATGTCTTTAAATTTGGTTACTTACGTCATATTTTATTTTCATACTATTTCTATTAAATTATTCACTGTTGATAGATTGCTGCTTTAATATGCCAAATGTCAGAAATAAATGCAGCAATTAAGCAAATAAATTTATCAGGAAAACGTTCTCCTACCTGTGTCATTGCTACCACCGCTTCAGTCGTCGATCTGAATCAATATTCTGTAATATCTAACAATGATAATTGTTTTGTTAGAAACCAAAATATCTCCGGTAACTCAACCAACTGCAATTCTCATTGTGGGAATGTAAATGAGAAAATGACATTACCCACTTCTTTATCAAATTATTCTTCAAAAAAACAGTCTATTCTTAAATTTGATGGTGAAACAGAGGATCATATAAGAGGTAAGAATTACTGTTTACTCTTTTTAGATGGGTTACTATCGCTAATGTCATTAGCCTGAAATGTATTCACCATGTTTGTACACTCTAATCTAGGAAAGTAATCCTGGAGGTTAATTTCTTGTGACTAATTAGTTCAACTAAACTGAATATACAATCTGCCTGATGTGGCTTGAAGTGATTATTATATCCGCTGAGGTTAATTATTTTTTATTTGATTCCACAAACTGCCATTTTACTTGATATAAATTCTATGTTACGTAAAAGCAAATGTATTTGTAGGATATAGTTATCAGACTTGAATGAAAGTTGTGTAATTAGTTTCGCTTTCATGTTGGCGCTGATCATTCCAGTATATGATAATAGATATAATCATTAGTTTTCGTATACTGTCAATCCCTGAATATATTCTTTGTTGTTCATTATTAATTCAAGTTGTCACTAATTTAACTACTGTGTAACATTCAAGTCAATTGTTCCCTCATTGATAGCATCTTAGACTGTGAAACTGGGTTTTGTGTATTCGGATTCTCCTAAAAAAATCATTACTTCCCCAATGATTGCAGGTTTTACGTACTGATACATGCATAAAATCTAGGTCCAGAATTTTCAACTAACCACCTTTAGTTTTATTCTAATCTCTGATGAAGCGAATTCGTTTTGTTTTATAACTATTATGTTGACATGGAATCTAAGTTTACTGCCTTTCACATGCACAATATATAGCACATTTTTAAATCAAATTTCATGTATTTATGTACATGTTATTATTATTATTACAGAACTTTTATCACCAGTCAAATCACTTCCTTCTAAACCGTCGATTTCACCTAATATTGCGATCGGAGGTGAAAACATATCCAGGCCATTGAATTCTCATAGATCATCTGTAGAGAGTACATTTTTAATACTTTCGAATCGATTAACAGAGAAGCGTTTACTTGCAAATCGTCCGGAAGATCTTCATATGATGACTCCCAAACAGGTAGTTTTTACTGTAGTTATTTAAAATATTTACATAATTCTAAATGACATTTATTGAAAATATTACTTGTTACTAATTTTTTCACCGATTCATCCTTATATTTACGCAGTTGGAGATGTATGTAGTCTAAATGTTTCCTTTGGGGAGGGAGTAATATCATTCCTCTATTATTCAACTTTATAAAATAACTATAAGAATTACATGTCGGTAAATTTAACCTCAACGCTCCTTTTAATTATACTAAAATTTATGTCAAAGTTTATACTTATACAGTTTGAAGTAATGAACCACTTCACTTCCAGTATCACGGGGATAAACGTCCTGATAGTATGGAATAGTTTTATTTAATTAGTTAATTGTTTAATCTGTCCTTAGACAAAAGTAATGCAAGTTATCGTACTATAATGCTGGAAGTCGTGGATGTCTCTCTTTCTTGGTACTATCTTCTTTCTAATAATTGTGAATGATTAGTTTATTATTTATGCTTCGGCACTTAGAGTACACTAACTGATTGTTAATTAGTATCCAATGGGATTTTTGTCTAGTCCCTTCTTTTGTTGTTCGTATTCTATAGGTCACGTTAAGCAATCCAATGTCACAAGCCGTTTTTTGTGTTCGTCAGCGGTTTGAAAACCCTACTTGACTTAGGTTTCACGCTCTTTGACGTTTACCAGCAGGGCGTACGTACACATTTAATGGAATTTATATTTCCTAGAAGACTCAACTTCCAGTCACTCCGTTACGCAGTCTACTACCGCCAATACATCGTTAATCTAGTCGCGACTAGATAAACATCACCTTGATCATTATACATTGATCATTCAATATAAGTATCTCAGTCTTATGTTGGGTCAGTTACAGCCTGAATAGCTTAGTATTAATGGCTGCATACCGTGTAACTGTCTGACTCTTGATCGTATCAACCTGGGACATCAGCTCTCAAGATGATAAGTATGGTTTACTGAAGTGTGCTGAAAAACATGAAACTAAGGTCAGAAAGAGTTTCCTGCTAGCTACTCTGAATTCGCCCTAGACTTTACAGTATTCAATTTCATATAACTTGAAAAATAAATGTCTTAAATTACTATATAATCTTTTGTGAAGTTATCAAACCTGTTCTTATATATCGAGTATATGATGCAATTAACACTGTATCTGGCCATAGTGGTCACGGAGCGTTATGCTTACTCGTCGCCACTGTATCTAAACAATGCAGATCTGAACTCTGATGGTAATATTTCGCTGTTAATTTGTTTAGTACCACAATCTTTTTCGTCTAACTTATGAACTCATACTATCTAGCATCATTTGTTTTTCATAATAATTGAATCAATAATCGAATACAATATATCATGTCATCATTCATTTTATCTTCATCATTCGGTAACTTTTAGATTGCAGCTGAAAAGTTAGCCTTACAGAAATGTTTACTGTACTTTGAAAATCTTCACGGACGACCAAAAGAACAACAAGATCGTATTACGATGAGGCCATTATATGATAGATATCGTAATGTTAAACGCTTATTGAATAGTTTGCAATCAAATAAAAATTTCAATTTCCCTGGACATACTGAAGAAAATAGTGATGCTGAATTGCAGTCATCTGTACCATCAACTGATGATCTTATAAGACGGAGATCAATCGTCTCACCGAATATGATACCTTTGACAAATGCTGATCCAATAAGCAATAATAGCACTGTTTCATTCAAATCATCTATTCCCCACACTTTTTCTAGTTTACATCCTAGCGATCGATTATCTAGTCCTATCTCATCCCTACCTGAGAAGTACACTCGTATTCCACCATTATCATCTATTTCATCAACGGCAGCGTTATCCAGTTTGCCTATATATTCCTCTATCACCTCACACCAGTTCACTCATAAAGATAATGATTATCTTAATAGCAGAATAAATGTGACACAAAAACAACCTCTCGCTGTGACATCAACTCCGTCGGTACTCAGATCTAGTCATTATCCAAACGCTATACATTTATCCAATCCAATCGACGTAAAACAAAGTGTGAATACTTTTGTTCACAATAAACGATCAACTAAATTCGATTCAAATGTTGATTCATTGTACAAAGAATCCGAGTGTGATGCACAATGTACTAATAGTAGAAACTGTCGAATACAAGCTGGTGGTAACAATAGTGAATGGTGTAAGTATTTTTACTTTACAATGTATTTATCCTAATTTGATACCACAAATTGATTTGAATTAGACAACCATTGACAAGCAGAGCGCACTGGGCAGCTGTCACGGCGGTGCGCACCTACGATTCCAACAGCGACCGAACCCATGACTTACTGGTTCCCTGGCGAAAGCTTTACCATTAGGCCACCACACCGGCTCCCAAAGGTTATTATTTCTAACTTCGTCAATTTGCGATTTGTTTGTACCACCTCATCCACTGTCATCGATGGGTAACTGCCTCACACGACACAGATAAACTCCACTGATGGCATCTTACCACTTGAAGTTCAGGAATTACCTCGAGTAGTTTTTCACTAGTGGGCAAATATTGAGTGCATTAAGGTGTTGTATTTTTTTACATGATTTTACGTTATCTATTTTAGTAGAGTTATTTATTTCCTTACAGTAAACGAGATCTTGAGAACTATGCAATTATTGAAGTTGTTTTCCTTAGTATAGCGATGTTGTGAAAGTAAAACAATAGTTTATATAATCCTCTAAAGCCCAGTGCATAAAGTGAGTGAAATTTTAAAGTGTCATTAGTTATATAGTTGAGTAAATTCTACTTTCTTCTTAATATATCTTCTTCATGTGGCATTGGTGAACAAATAGACTGAACTGAATCTGATGCGGCACTAAGTAGAATATGTTAAAATGCCTACTTTAGTAAAGTGATGCCATTTGCAATATTTCCAGTATATACCTTGAGTTTCTCACCCACCATTTTGTGTAATTTATTAGGTAAATAGTTTATATTTTATGCAATTTTTCATGAAACACTGTTTGAACAGTCCGGAATCTTCCATATGTGCCTGATGTAAAGGATTTCACCGTAGCACAGACACAAGAAAATATTCTGAGTGTTAGTGGTAAATAGAACAGCCTGTTGGTCATGTGTTGCGACCTAATTTAAACAGTAGGGTAGGAGAAACACAGTTAAACATTTTGTTGCAAATTATCTATTCTTAATGCCACCCTGTTGGTTTATGGATGGCTTAGCAATTCATAGAATACTAAATTAGATCACATCCTGTTAGCCTGATAATCTGTTTATATGAAGTTATGAATATGGATATATTACAATTGTTCATTAGATTTCATTTAGTCTGCCAGTAAATTTTTCTGCTTTTGTTTAAGTCTTCTTATTTTGTGTAGTTAGTGGTTCGTATCATAAGGAATGTTACTGGTTGACGTACTTCATCAGATTTCTACAAAAGATAGAGCCTAAAATTTAATCATTTATGAAATTAAAGTTTAATGTACAGCAATCACCCAGTAAATAAACTGAAGAGAAAGTTTTTTTAATTTTTTCTGCTCTTATGGGCAAACAGATTTATGTTTAAGTAATTTTTAGTAAATTGAAAAAGTGGAAATAATTTGTAAGAAATTATCGTCATACTTTACAATTTGGTTTGTCAACTTATTACGATAGTTTGGGATTTTTCATTACAAATAGTCAGTTGTAATAGATATTCCATTTGTTAGGTATGATAAAGTTTTTTTTTCAGTTAGAAAGTTACTTATTTGTTATTCTGCCTACTAATAAGTAGTATGAAGTAATAGATAAAATGTATTGTTTTTATGGTTAAATACATTCGGTCGAAAAATATCCAGAATGTGATGAATTTTGTAAAAATAGATTTAGAATTTATTCAACCAGCTAAGTATCAGTTTAATGAAGCTTCATATTTTTTTAAAAATTTCGTTATACAATTAAAATAATATACATTTTCTAAAGTTATTTTCTCTTGATTATAAGTTACTTCTTCTATTGGATTAATCAGCTTTCCCTTGTATTTTTGAATATTCAATTAGTTGGAACAGTTGGTCTAAGTAAAAGAACTCAAAGTAGTGAGGATTATGATTATCATGGTAATACTGTTCATTGTCATTCCAAATTAACAAATGAAATGGATCAGTATGCTGCAGGAGAAAATACATTGTCTTCTATATCAACCTGTATATCGTCTAATTTGTATAATTCAGTTAGATACTCAAACGCAGTTGGAAGCGAATATTCCCCATATATTCATCAAGAGAATTTTGTCGTTTCAAAATTAGCCTTTGTTACATCACCCTCGGTGAATTCATCAACTTCATTTTCCAATCCAAAAATTATTGAAGGTAGTCATGTTTCAGATGCACTTCAATCAAATAATACTACTGAAATTGTAAAAAATCGTCGCCGTATTCTAGCTGCCTCGGAGAATGCTATAAATAATATATCTTCCAATAACCGACATGTAGAGTGAGTTTTATGTAATAAAATAGTAATTCAAATTTTAGAATGTTCTTGAATCTTTTATTTTTTAGGTGTTTATATCTTTCTGTTTTTAGTATTAAGAATCGTACGTGATTAGTTACTGTTTCTGTGAATGCATCCTCAATACGCTACTATTTTAGAAGTTAAACAAATAAATTGACAACCATTTTTTGTGCAACTGTATTGTATGTATAATTATGTTTATAGCACAAGTGAATGATTTTCCACATTCTTTAGCTCAGCGGTAAGAAGATATGGTTTCAACCGAATGAAGCGATATTTAGTTTCAATTCGAACATGTACACTACAATCCAGTACATCTGATTGATGAGTCTAAAATAGTATGAAATTTGTGTCCTGAATTTCACTATCACAAATAATGCAATGTTAATATAAATGTGTCTATTGGTGAAGCTGTTTATTAATATCGCTTCTAAATTTTCATATTCTAACTCTTTGTAATCGAGATGATCATCCTTTTTTCAGTATTATTGTGTATCCCGATATTCTATTACAGCGTTAATGTACGACTCTTTATGTTACACTTCTTATCAAATTCTGACGACAAAGAGTTCAGATGTTCAGTTGTGCTAGCAGATGTGAAATTCTAAGCGTAGTTCGTCCTTCTAATTACACTGTCCTATAGTCTCAGAAGTGCACACACTTTAAAGTAACACGATAATCAAAGAAAAAAGACTGTAAATGTTATCGATCGCTGAATGGTTTATAACTTTTTAAGATCTACCAAATACCTTCTTTTGACCTTTTAAACCAAGCTCCAGATCAGGTATATATATATATATATATATATATATATATATATATATATATATATCATTAATATACATTTGTCGCTTCCAGTTGTAAGACTTCTGATATCCACATATATGTGACATTTACTGCTCTAAGTGAAAATTCTTAAGTAATGTTCACATGTTTTTCAGCTGCTCAATCACTAACCCTTTTGACTTTAATGTTAGCTCTGCTAGTTCCAAAGTGTCGGATAAAATTCAATTTTAAGTCTGCTCAATTTTCTTAGACCAAACTCGTAATCATATAAACCTTTTTCACCTCTATTCTATTTTTATTGACTGTCAAATATTATAGCTCATCACAAGGTATTTCATCATCAGATTTATCTAGTTGGTCTGTCGCTGATTTAAAGACAGAATTGCGTAGTTTACGTGAATCGAAACGTCAACTGCAAAAAACATTGAAAGATTTTGAACACGAATTTACTCAAAGTACTGGTAAGTTGAATTACTACCTTTTAAATTGTAAATTATTATCCCATAGTTTTCTGTAGTATGAAAATACCATAACATATTAAAATTGACTTCGGGACCGAAGTGTTAGTGGAGTCGGCTCATCCACTGTGGTAAGACAGCTAAGTGTTTTAATTGTATGCGTACATAAATTTTGATAATTATCTTACTCTGTCGACCTCGTTAGATTGTATTACTGATTTTGTTTAGAAATAAAGCGGGTTACCTTAATTAGTGAATCTATGTTCAATGTATTGTGTTTGCTGTTAGCATTCCTCTAACAATTACCACCTTTCTTAAAGTTCTTTCTGTACTGAAGCATTATGAAATGAAACAGTCTTTATACTTTGGGATCTCTTTTATCATAAGTTGTTAAGTTTTTTACGAAGTAAACGGAATCTTCCCTTAGCGAGTTTCTGAAAATGTTGTCTGTGGTTGACTGTAGCCAGGTTTTTATTAGATATAACTTGTATATCCATTCTCTCTTTTGATACTTGCTGTTGTAAATATCAGTTCTTCCTACACTTTTTATAGAAGAACTTCACAATGTTTTGAATTGCATTTGAAATCGATAAAGTTGCAAATAATATTTAATACATAACTCGAATAGAAATTAATAATTTAGCATTTAAAGTTTTCTAAATCTTTATTAGCCAATGCATATTCGAGCCCGTAAAATCTTCATCCACAGTGGGAATCTCACTAGTAATGGCATTCAACAATTACTGTTTTTCGAACTACACAAAATTCAATAGCTACCTAAGTTTGTATAAAACTGCGTTTGTGCATATACTTTTATTGCAGCTGGTTGTTTTGATACGTAGGAAATAAATCTTAATCAGTTTAAAGTGCACTTCGATGTGAATCCCCGAATCCCCCTCTTTAAGTTAAAAAGTGATAATTACTGTCGTTGTTTTGAACACCAATACAAATAGAGACGTTGTTTAACGGACAGTCCTCCAACTCAAACGAGTACTAACTAAAGTAGTTTGGGTAATTTTTGTGATAAAATGGCACTAAATGCAAAACCATTTTATGTTACGTATGTGGCAATTCATGGTTAGAAATTGTAAGTCGATTAGCGTCATTACGTGTTTCACTGTCTTGTTTATTCTTGTATTTATTCTTAGTTATGTACGTACCTAAATTAATTAAACGCTCATCATCTGAACTCATTCTCACTTTAGTGTGAACTGCTTTGTTAATGATCAGTTTCGGAGTTTTCCTCGTTTTATAATTATTTATAAAAATTAATTTGGTGCATATCCTACCGATTCTTGAAATTTTTCAGGACTTAAGTCGCGTACTGCTAACACTTCAGTCATTTTTCTGATAACTTACGATTCAGAGTTTGCGTGGATCTATAGTCAAAACATAAAGAACTGTGCATAAACTAGATCTTTTCTAAAACATATGACTAGTACATGGACATATCAGTTGAAGTGCGACTAAAAGCACATACCGAAATGCATCCACATATGAAACAGTCATGTTTAAAATATGTGCAACTCAGTAGAGATAATCTGTACTAAAGTAAAGCTGAGGTCAATTGGTGGTTGTTTCCTTAGTTGTCAATTTTTTAATTTATGTACATAATTGTCACCTATCTATCCACATATCTCTTTCCTTTGCATTCAACCGAATCCAATTATTACGGTTATTCTATTTTGACATCTTTCAAGAAATGCCTATTCGTAAACGAAATGTTGTATTTAAAGTTTTCCGTTTATTTCTTTTTATTTTATTTGTCAAGGTCAAAAGGTAGATCGAGCAGATCGACTATCTATGCGTTCAGAATACTGTGAATATAAAGCATTAAAAATACGTCTTTTTCAGTTGGAAACGGAACTGAAAGGTCGTTGTGCTTGAAAAAACCTGTATTATTATATATTTTTTATCTTTTCTTTAATCTATATTTCAAAGTTGATCTCGATGTGATATAATAAATGAACTTTTTGATTACTTTGATTAAATATACGAAACAAACTAATAAACTCTTTACTCAGTTTAGTATATACATATGTGCATATATTCTTATAATAAATTATAAACCTTTCATATTGTACATAAATTTTTTTAACATTAGGTATATTAATTTGATGATGATAATTTCATTAAACAATGTTATACATTCTTCACTATCATCACTTAACTCCTTTCTGCATACACTTAAAAAATTATTAATACAGCATGTTTAATGTAAATTCATGATTTCATTTTGGTTATCTGAAAGAGACTATAATGAACATTAGATAATTGAATCTTTTTGTTATTAAACTAAAGCTAAAATAATTGAAATGTGATCAGTTGTTTACGTTTTATCGACTTATATGCCTTTTTCTTTTGATTTCTTAAATTTACTACTTATACAATTTTTTACTAGTAGTGTAAATTAGCATATTTAAATTTTTATGATCCATTATCATTTTATTGTTATATGTGCCTACAAATTAAAGAATATCTTTCTTCAATTTCGTATTAGTGGGTGATAGTTGTCACTCTACTTGTTCAAATATCTTGTAAATTGCATTCTTTGTTTTACAAATCTGTCAGTGGTTTTCATAATTACATAATCAATTTCATCAATGGCAACTTACAGCTGTTACAAAGTATAACTCTGGTACTCTTGCATACATTTTATACTAGATTTTACTAACATTGTGCCTTTTTCTTTATAATAACTGTACTTTTGTTTTTATTTGTCAGTTAAAATTTTGATTTTGAACTTTATCAACAGTAAACTAAGCACATAATTGTATGATTTTTATGTGACTACTGTAAAAAAGAAAGTACTATATACATGTGTATAATTACCCATGTTATACGTAATTTTGTTAATTACATTAAAATAATGAATACAACATAATGTAATAATTTATAGCTGTTTACTTTTTAGAGTAGTTACCTTTATTTTATTGACTTTGTTAAATTACATGGTTTTACCTTCAGGCAGTCACATGAAACCTGGCACATATTCACATAGGTTCAAGTTATCATACTACATTAACACGACAACATCGAATGTACAAAATTAGCACCAAAATATGGTTCAACTGGAAGCAATGTGGCAAACGTATGCACTAAACAATAATAGGACTTATGAAGATAAAGAGTGAATACATTTTCACCACTGTCACTAATAGTGAACCATATTATCCATAGTCTCCAGTAACTGATAACGATTGTCACACACACTCCAGCCAGGTAGTTTCCTCCTACTTACATGGCTTAGACCAACAGTCAAAGACCTCATGGATTGATGTCAAGTTTCGGTTTGTACTCTTCTGACCTATTCCCATCTTACTTCTACGCCAGCCAACATATCGCAACGACATAGGCGGTGGTTGGGCATACTTAACACATGTTCCAATCACTACAACCGATAAAGATCCACAACTTCATCAATCGATTTACCACTTTTTCCAGGTGCCAGATGTCTAACGTGAGTATGTCTTCCCTAGTCATTCTTCGACGTAGTAGCGATGCTTGGAAGACTTCTATGATTAAAGATCTGGAGCCTACGTATATGTTGAAATTTCGAAGCCCATGTTTCACATCTGTAGGTTAAAACAGAGCAAGCTGTTGCGCAGTACATTCGGGTTTTGATCGAAAAAGAGATATCTTACCTGCCTCACAACTGACGGGATAACGTCAGACACCGATCCAACAGGCATAATGAGTCTTACGAAGAAGTGAACCCACTCAGCTACATTACCCTCAATGACCAATCTAGTCGATGATACAGACCCTTCCTTAAATAGCAGTTTGCATTCAGATGGAAATTCACCTCTTATATCTCTGTATTGTTACTGAAACTATTAAGGAGACTTCTTATTGTCAGCATCAAGGAATGCAAATATGCCGTCAGCGTTTTCTAAGTTTACAAGTGGCCTTCCTGGAAGACGGTCAATGAAATTGAATTAGAAATGTTTAATTTTTAGGAGGATAGGTATTTGATTAAATCAAATTATTGGGGATAAGGGGTAACACCACTCAACTTGATTATTCTCATGACAGTTTACCATCATGTTTAACTTATCCAGTGGTATTCGAGCAGAGAGCCTTTATAAATTTCATGTAGTTTTGAGGTACGCCTTCTTATTGATAAACTTTGTCATAAAACCTTTCAATCTGCGGAAGCGAAATCTGTTTTCACTTCAAGAAATACAACTATAGTCAAACGGTAGTAGATTTGCTTATGTCCTAGGGGTTGACTGAGGTTGAATATCTGGTCAATAAAACCTTGCCCCGATCTGAAACCAGCCTGGTTTTCTGAGTTTGTCGTTTCCTAGCTTCAGGTTGGCGTCGTATGGTCACAGAGGTTAATCGTTTAGACACTATTTTAGTTAAGCTGACTCCGTTTTGGCTGTCATAAAAGAATTTTTATCCTTTCATTTAAACTGGGATACTCGTCGTTTGAGACCAGTCACAGTATTGCATCCTACCTACTACTTATGCACGACCTTATGAGTAGTATCCACTAAAATACTGCATTACGTTATTGACTTAAATGTCTATCTTAATCTATGCTACAGAAATATTAGGTTTCGAACACTGGTGTTTGTATAATTGATAATTGCTGTTGTTCAAATTACACTTCAATCTATTTCATTATTCCCAAGGAAATATTACGACTATCAAAGAAAGAATAATTTTGTTCAAAAATTATTTCATTCATCCTATTTTAAACAAATAACGACTGGAGAACATGATAAGAAAAAAACTATTTAACAGCCAATTCGTCTAGATTTGAAACACTGATTGGACGAACAGTGTCGTAGTCCTCTTATTTTTCAACAATACTATATGAAAGACATCTTCTAATGGATGCATTGCATAGGTCACAAATTGCATGTGATGAAAAGAATGGGATATGGTCTGGTTAGAAATAAAGATAAAGGTTGTACGTAAATTGATAAGGTTGCGATATTTCCTCCCATAAGTTAAGTGGGACATTTTATATAAACATCATTTTTATCATTACAATTTTAACTTTTATATTCATCTTGTTGAAATTATATTGTGCTGATTTATCACAACAACTTGAAGTAACGCATTTGTATCAGAATCTGCCTTGATTATCATTGACTTTTATCACCTTTATGCAACCATATTGTGGTCATATTTTCTCATGATCGCATTAAGTAAAAAATTATTTAATAAATATATGTGACCTCATCCATTATGATCAGTGGATAACTGCCTTACACACGACATGGTTGAGTTCAACCGAGTATATTTCACTAGATTTTCTGAAGTTAGTGATCTAATATTGGTTGATATTGTTTGTTGTAGAGAATGTTCAATTTTAATTTGACATCACAAGACAGTCTGCGTTAGATAACAATTGAAAACTAGAAAGCATTGAATATATACTAATCATTTTTAAGCCTTATCTGTACAAAGTTATAAAATATACTGAATACGAATTGAAATGATTTATGGAAATTAATAATAATAAGTTTTAGTTAATTGAAATTGTCACAGATTGCGGCTTTCAGGGTACCATTGAAAACACAATCACTGGACAGCTGTTTCATCTTAATCTAACCGACTTTCAACATAGTTACACCACTTTAAAAGCATATTATAGTTAACATTATCTTCATTAGTTACTTTTATTTTTCTTTGTAACAATTTGTACTTTTCAGGCAAGATAAAAATGATCATAAAATTCATTACATGCTTTCCTTTTGCTGTATATTTTTCTTTTTTATGAGTTAATGAAATGTTTCAATTACTACTACTACTACTACTTGAATGAATAATAACATGTCGGGTGAGTTTACGATTTTATGATTTTGAAAGATAACGATTTCGTATTAAAAGTCTAAATATTCAAAATTATCTTATCGTTTTCTTCTATCTTCTCTTATAGTAAATTCTATATATTTTGATAATCTAGTAAGTTTAAAGACGTAATTAATCGAAATAACCAAATTTTATGAATTTGTTCCTATTTTTAAATATTTTTATTATACTTTTTATGCATCATCACTATGGTTACACTTGTTGAATTCAAACGAATTGATCATTAAATAGATATATTGGAAAATTAAGTAACAATTATTTGTAATAATTCAATCATTATAATATATCTGACGATTCACGATATAATGTAAGCTACCTCTTTAAAGAATAAATGACCAAATTAAGTTGACGTATGTTTAAATAATTCAATAAGACAAATCGAAATATTTGGTACAGTCAAATTACAAGTGTGGAAGTGTTGAAGTCAGGTACTTACTTACTTATGCCTGTTACCCCTATCGGAGGACCATAGGCCGCTCACCAGTATATTCCATTCAACACTGTCCTGAGCAGTCCTTTTCAGCTCTTACAAGTTGCTGTTCATTCGTTTAATGTCTGTTTCCTGCTCTCGACGCAGTGTGTTATTTGGCCTTCCTCTTTTCCGTTTTCCAACAGGGTTCCAAGTTAGTGCTTGTTTCGTGATGCAGTCAGATGATTTCCGCATTGTATGTCCTATCCATTTGCAACGTCGTTTCCTGATTTCCTCTTCAGTTGGAAGTTGATTTGTTCTCTTCCATAGTAAGCTGTTGCCTATGGTTTCCGGTTAACAGACATTCGATATCTTGCGTAGACAGTTGTTGATAAAAATGTGTACCCTCCTGAGAATGTTTGAAGTAGTTCTTTACGTTTCAGCTCCATAGAGAACTGTCTTGACGTTCGAATTGAAGAGTCTAACTTTGGGGTTGGTAGACAGTTGTTTGGAGTCCTATATATTTTTCAGCTGTAGAAATGCTTCCCTTGCTTTGCCAATCCTTGCCCTTACATCTACATCGGATCCTCCTTGTTCATCGATGATGCTCCCCAGGTATGTGAAGGTATCTACTTTTTTTTAGAGTTTCACCATCAAGTTCAATCGGGTCGGTGCTCTCTGTGTTGAATTTGAGGATCTTGCTCTTTCCCTTATGTATGTTCAGGCCTATTGATGCTGAGGTTGCTGCTATGTTGGTTGTATTCACTTGCATTTGCTGATGTGTATAAGCTAGAAGAGCTAGATCATTCGCAAAGTTCAAATCATCGAGTCGCATCTTACTTGTCCATAGAATTCCATGCTTACCCTCAGATGTGGAGGTCATCATGATCCAGTTAACCACTAGAAGGAGGAGAAAAGGCGAGAGTAGGCAGACTTGTCTGACTTCGGTCCTTACTGGGAATGCATTTGTCGGCTGTCCTCGATGCACGATTTTGCACTGTAGTCCGTCGTAAGAATTCTGGATGATGTTGACGAGTTTCTCTGGTATACCGTAGTGTCGAAGAAGTTTCCATTGCGATCTCCTGTCTACTCTGTCAAACACCTTATATATTCAATAAAGTTGATGTAGAGTGACGAGTTCCATTCAATTGATTGTTTAACGATGATCCGTAGTGTTGCGATTTGGTCTGTGCACGACCGATTTTTACGAAAACCAGCCTGTTTATCTGGAAGTTGAGCATTTACTGAGTCTTTCATTCTATTCAACAACACTTTGTTTAAGATTTTCCCTGGTACTGACAATAGTGTGATCCCTCTGTAGTTCTCATATTTTCTCAAATCTCCTTTCTTTGGTATCTTGATAAGGTGTTGTTCTTTCCAGTCTGCTGGCACTTGTTCTTCCTCCCAGATCCTCTTGAATAAAACGTGGAGCATCCTTTCCGTTAAGTCTATATCTGACTTGAGTGTTTCAGGTGGTATATTGTCAGGTCCTGCTGCTTTCCCACTTTTGATCTGTCTGATGGCTATCTTGATTTCTTCCATCGTTGGTGGATTGACATCTTTCGGGAGGTCCGTAGATGCTGCTTCGATGTCTGGTGGGTTCGGTGGAGCTGGTCTATTTAAGAGTTTCTCAGAGTGTTCTACCCATCTGTTTCTTTGTTCTTGAATCTCGGTGATTGGCTTGCCTTCTTTGTTCCTGACCGGTCGCTCTGGTTTACTATATTTCCCTGCCAGTTTATTTGTTGTGTCGTATAGCTGTTTCATATTTCCTTCTCTTGCAGCATTTTCCGCAGTCGTTGCAAGGCCTTCGATATGCTTCTGTTTGTCGGCTCTAATGCTCTTCTTTACTGGCTTATTTGCTTTTGTGTATTCAGTTTGTTCTTTGATTTTCTCTGCTGTAGTTCGGCTGTTGTTTATTTCTGCCCTTTTGTTTCTCCTTTGTTGAATTTTGTTCATGGTCTCTGTGGGAGTCCATTCTTTATAATGGTGTTTCTTGCGGCCCAGAGCGTCTTGACAAGTTGAAGTTAGTGCCTGTTTGATTCCTTCCCAGTTGTCCTTCACAGTGGTTGCTTCATCGTTCAGCAGATCTTGTAAGGCTTGAAACCTGTTGTTGAGAGGTATTTTGAATTCCTTGAGTTTGTCAGTATCTCGAAGAGAGGCTGTATTGAACCGTTGTAATGCTGTTACTCCAGTTATCGATCGCTTTCTTAGCTTCAGTTTCATTTTGTCAACCACTAGGTGGTGATGTGAAGCTATATCAGCTCCTCTCCGGTTTCTCACATCTTCCATTGATCTTCTGAACTTTTTATTGATGCATTTATGATCGATTTGATTCTCTGTAGCATGATCCGGTGAAACCCATGTTACCTTGTGTAAGCGTTTGTGGGGGGAATATTGTACCACCTATGACCATTTTTTTGAAAGCGCATAGATTTGTAAATCTTTCACCATTTTCATCTCTTTTTTTTCAGTCCTTGTTGTCCCATGATGTCTTCTTATCTGGTGTTGTCCATTCCGACTTAAGCGTTTAGGTCCCCCATTAGGATTATCAGATCCTTTCCTGGACAATTCGCCATAATTGACTGCAGCTTATCATAAAACTGTTGATGTCAGGTAACTGTAGGTTAATGTATAATTCACAATGCGACATATTTATATGTTTCTCACTAGTCAGTGGGTATGAAAAATATTTTGTGAAGTGAGAAGTGTGACTTTAATGTATGTGTATCCAGTGTTCCTTAGTTTTCATTGTTACCAAATCAACTCATTCTGTGATGATTTCGATTAACGGGATTTAGTATCTATCTACACAATTCTGCCGTAAATTTATAATAAAAATTAGTTTACTTGTGATTAACTTCAGTATGTTCCTAAAGCTCGAGTGGGAAATGTTGACTGGTGGATTTTAGATTTATTGGGAGTTAACATTTATCATGAATGAGAATGTGAAATGCATAAGTTATCGTTCATTCTTTATAGTTAGAACATGCTTTTTGGGTTATTTAGATGTCGATTTTGTGATTATTGTGAATAGTATCTACTGGTATTGCTTATTTCATATGCAACCTTTCGATTGCTACAGAATGGTTAGGAGGTTGTTTTAAGTAGCTTCCATATTTTTTGATACGAGTCATGATTTCTCGAGAGAATTTAGAAGGCATCACAATCGACACAATCTAATCTGTAAACATAGTTTTGTGTAGAGGTGAATGAAATCTTTTTTCATGTTCTAACTAAAAGTATATTGTTTCATACCCTTTGTAATTCTTCTATCTTGTCATAGTGAACGACGCTATCGATGTGCAACATTTCATTACATTTATTATTGTCAATAAGAAGAGGTAGTTTGGATTTTGTTCATTTTCAATAATATTTATGAGAACATTATTAAACTGTTAGATGTAAAACATAATCTTAAATTTATGTTGTCTATCTTATTCTTATGTGATAAGTTTGGTAGTTCTTCTGACAAGATTTAGATCTAGATAAATCTCTTCACGCTCATTGAATATGATGAATTGAAATCCAATGTAACGTTTAAAATGTGCCGGTTTTGATAGCTAGTTCGATTAAATGTTGCATTTGAATTCCTATTTGCAAGACAGTGTAAAGATGATAACTTGTTCTTTTTTGTTTTCACTGTCTTAAGTAAATTTTATTTAAGACAGAAATGTACTAATCAACTATGAAAAAGATCTCAGAAATGTCTTTTTATAGTGACGAAACTGTCATCTAAATATCTGAGTCGAATTCTTGGTTTAATAGTCATCGTAAAAATTGAAGATCCCATTTTCGATAAAAATAAATTAGTTACAGATGATCCTATTACAACTGCATTAATTTGCATAAAATCCCTTTGATGGTAAACAGGATTATATTTGAACATACTTTTAAGAATTTCCTAATTAGGCTTTTGCAACAGTAACCAGTTAGTGACTTGAGTTTGATGGTGAAAGAAAGCAAGGTATGTTACGAATACATAAGAGATGCGAATCGAAACAACAGTAACCAGCCTAGCTTCAAAATGGATCGAGAAAGGAAAACGCGTTTTAACTATTGAATCAAGCCATTTATTATTATTATTATTATTATTACTATTGTAAATAATAATTGTTACTATATACAAAGGTAGGACAATTATGATGCAAAAATTGTGTAACGATTCTAAAATTCATTGAATGTATGATATAAAAGAAAAGGAGATGATCATATTTATTGAATTAAATGAAAATATGTAGAAGAATATTAAAATATTATTCCACTGTTTGTTAGGTGTATGTTCATTGAAGTCCCTGTGAATGGCTTCTATAAATTCTCTTCATCTTAATACAAATGGTTTAAATAGTGAGTTTTATTAGATTTTCTTAAAAGTACTTAATTAAATCCCTTATGGATTCATCATTAAATATTACTGATGAGTATCAGACTAGTATAAAACTGTTTTCAAATATATGATTTTTAATGACTATCTAGTCAGAGTCAGTGCACAATGTAATCTATGCTCAGTACTATCTAAATGAAATTATAATCCTCACGACGACTTTTTGAATGTAGGAAAATCTAACACATACTCTAAATTTCCCCGATAGTGAATGATATCAAATGATGAAGAATGTATCGAAATACTCTAAATTGTACTTCTCGTTTATTTTGATTCTTCATTTTATTTGATTAGTACGTTAAATTCAAATTGTTTATGAGCTTGATGTAATGATTACTTGATCTTATGATTGTTCGACTACTTAAGTGTTTGTAATTTTATTACCAGTAAATCCGAAACATTTCAGTTATTATTAATACTAAATTCTCATTACGTTATTTCATTACTGAGAATCCGGATCACTAAATACTCATAATAATACTACATTTATGCTTACTGTTTCCATACACATATGTGTATACTCTCGACATATTTTCTTCATAATTTTGCCATCAGAAGTGGTTTCATAATAATGAATTCATACTAATCTTATTGAAAAGAAAAGAAAGGAAAATAGGTACTATCATCTCACTGTCTAGTAATTTTCTTCTACTGCTTTGTCATTACTAACATTTGCTACACATTATTTATTCATTTGTTTTGTAATCAAATATAAATGAATGAAATAACATAACCTCCAATTAATTAAGTTTGAATGAACAATCTGTTGCTGTTGTTGTTGTTGTCGTCGTCGTGAAGCTAATCATAAGTACTATAGATAAAAGTGTCCAAATTGTAGTTCAAATGCATTCTTTATTATAAACCACGGTGTTTATCAGTAACCTAAATGAAACACACTTGATATCGTATTTTCTTTTCAATCATTTTTCTCTTGTTTTTGTATTTTATTCTATTTATGATGTGTCTATTTATCAAATAAAACATCATGAATTTGTCAATTTTATGTTATACAGAAGTATGTATTATCACTGTTCTTGGACATTATTTTCACTGTAAATCGTTTTCTATGAATATTGTAACAATAAAATATTCATTCTCAATGAGTAGAATGTCTGAAAGAGATCTTTTTAGGTGGTCATTTTTTTTAATTATTATAATTATTAGCATCATCTTGATGTTCAAGTCCTTAACTAATGGTCAGTTAATGCCTATCACTTTAGGAACAGCATAGGTTGCCAACTAGCATTCCCCAACCAGTCAGCCTTGTCCTGGGCTCTTTGTTCCAGTCTTTCGTAAGTGTTATTCAGTCTTTACATCTGTCTCCAATTATCAGTTCAAAGTTTTTTTTAGTCTTCCTCTTTCTCCTTGGCTTTGGGAATTTCAAGCCAGTGTTTATCTTTTGATGCAGTTTGATGATTTCCTCAATGTGTGTCCTTTCCATTTTCAGCATCTCTTCATAATTTTCTTTGTTTTTTGCCACAAAAGATTGTTTATGATACTGTCTGTTCAACGAATCCAAATTAATTAACAGTACGATAGATAAATGTATACTTAGAAATTCATATGGTAAACTAACTTCAAGTAAATAACTATTGTTTTATCATCGCACAGGATTTCTCAGAAGTGAACATCACTAACCACACACTGGATTGAATCGACGATTAACCAGATTTCATGACAAGCGCTTAAGATTTGCTTTACATTTCGAACTTCAGTCACTTCACAATATTATGTTTGTAACTGTCTCCTTCCTAGCTTCTCATTAGAATCCTGGGGGTTACCTCTCCAAGTTATTCACTAGAAACACCTTGTGCTGTCTATTTGCGAGAAACTATTATTTTGTTTTTATTTTCAAATTTTTCCTTAAATCTCTTAAAGTAAACCTGCTTGTTTCTAAAATGCATTATTCTTCATTTACTATTTTTTGAACAGAGAACAGACTATTTAAGTTGTATTGTGACTGGCAATCGGAATTTACGACACGCGTTTGGTCCCATTTGGAACTCGTTGGCTGGATGTCAGTCCATAACAAACCAACGGGAAGATCCAATTAAGTTTGAACTATATTTACATGCCTGTTGCACAAGCGTGACTATCTGGACTCAGTACCCTAATGAGGAACATGGTGGCGTTTTTCACGAAACGAACTGAGTTCGAATTCCAGTGTGAGCATCAACACTGTAATGCAGGTACCTTCAGCCGATAATTTTCAAATAGGACGAAACGCACGTTATAAATCTCGATTGCCAGTCTCAATACAACTTAAACAATGCTTGTGTACTACAGCTATGTCGATGTGATCCGCTCAGGATGCACATATGGCAACTGAGACTGATCAGTTTCAGTCCATGACTTATGAATGAGATGTGAAATCATCTTAATCAAAGAACAGATTGTTGAATGTTTTAATGAGACCACCTTGAAACATGTTCATGGTTCCATTTTGATATGTTGACATTTCTAATTTATTAACCAGTCCAATTATTTTTGTAAGAAAACTTGAAAGATATTGAAGTTGATTATACTCATCTATCATACAGTGACTATAAAATTAAATGTTACCATTGTTTTTCAGAATAGGCTTGTATTTTCCCGTTGATTTGTAATGGACTGAAACTGGTCAGCCTCTGTTGCCATATGTGCATCCTGAGCGGATTGCCTCTATATAGCGGTATTACACAAGTTATATTTAAGTTGGATTGTGAGTCCCAAATAGGACGAAACGCGCGTCCTGGATTCCACTTGCCATTCACAATCCAAATTAAATGTTACCAATGTTTGTTTGAATTATAACTTCTGTTTTTGTTTTACTCATCATGAATTCAGTCATAGATAGTAAATACAGATTGAAGTTTTGTTTAAGTTCTTGTGAAATAATCATAATACTAAATAATATGGTAGCTTATTGTTGAATGTAGATAAACTTATTCCAATATCATATGTTAAGTCTTTACAGTTGTTTAAACATCTAATGTATACAATGCGGAATCTTATCAGTCACATGTTGTTATGCACTTATGTATTTACAAATACTTATCTTATAAATTTAGTTAATCGATGTGTAGTGACCAATTAAACGTTTGCCTAGTACTTTAAAATTCTATTGTATGCTATAGATCTAGTTGTTATTTGACCACTTGTGTAATCTACTCGACATCACTGGCACTATATATAGATGGAAAATTGTTTTGATGTACGATAGTCAGAAGGAAATCCTAAGCTTCTAATCAACAAGGCATAAGTGCAATCTTTGAGAGAACTTATGCTCTTAGGAGGACTCAGATCAAATTGTTCACTATATAGTGATCAACCAAATGTATACAGCTCAGTCCTATAAGAGGTCATTTGTGGTCTGAATATTTCCGTTGTGACGGTCTCATAATGTGAAGTTAGGTGATATGGAATCGAATCTGCCTGGAATACTAAATTCCCTCATACATCGCAGGTACGCCTTGTTGACGAATGCTAAATAGAACGAAATCTAGATCTCGAGCTTTCTGCCAACTATCCACTTATTTTATGAAGGCATGCGTTTTTAAAAATTTTGAGAATCTATGTCTTTTCATAGGATTTATACAAGAAGTTAGTTGAATGTCATATTAGTAGATAGATCAGTCTGTCAATATAAGGTATATATCACAACAAGTTTCATCTTGAAACAATAGAATTCATATTAACAATGAAATCCAAATGTTCTAGTCAGTTATTCAGGGCTTTGTTTTGAAACTGATAACATCTATTGATAGCCAAATAGTCGTTTACGGAGACTTTTGAGATATATTCATTAATATATGTGAATTTGTAATGTTGAAAGTATACCCCGCGAGGAGATCGAAGACTGCAAATGCTTCTTTGTGTCTCAGTGATATTGCATAATCTTCATTTAGCGACTTCGAATTTCACTCTGTTACCTTTAATTAAAAATGCCGATTGCTATTAAATTAGGTGGTATCGCTTTCTGAATACAAAGTAACTAATCTAAATTCAAGTTCACGTTAAGTAACTAACTTTTTCTCCCCATGATTTTAATTGCATCATTAACGCTCTTTTCTTATCTGAGTTAGTAAACTCTTTTGAAGAATTACGTAATCTATATTTTCGCTTTTGGAGGTTCCCTCATTTTTAAAATGGTCACATAAATGGTCATCATAATAAAGGTTGCACGAGGTTCTATATACATTTAAAAGACCTCTACATTTTACGCGAAATGAATTTTACTTATCGTAGTTGTCATAGATACGTTTTCAGTATTAGTATTTTAGTCACTTAGTGTTTCACTGGAGTCATTTATAAACGTAAATATAGAATGCTAAGGCGTTGTGGATTCACTTCATGGTGTGAAGCTTTTATTGTTCGGTGCAAATGAAATGTTGTAGAATTTTTGTTGTGTCTACTCAGTCTAAAGTATCAATAACCAATGTGAGAAAATAAACATAAACTTGTTACTTTATATATAAATAACTTGTCCTACACAGTATTTTTTACCAATACACTTTTGGCTTACATTAAACAGTCGAACAAGTGTGCGTATGATTATAACACAATCCAATTTCTCTTGGTCTTCTACACTTTTGTAACTAAATTCAGTCAGTGATAAGAATTTTTAAAATGAACAAGTCCCACAAACACAGCACATCAATATAAAATCGATTAGTGTATTCACTGGTAACTTAGATTGTGTGGGTAGCTTACGAAAACGCGTATTGGAGCTTCAGCGTAGTAACATAATACAATACTATTACTTTTAATAAACTTACTAGCTTTATTTTCCAAAAATTTCCTCTAAATATTTAATTGACCTACCTATTCTGCCACGTGTAGTTACAAATAATCTAAATTTATTTGTTTATATTCGTCAAAGATTGATCTTGGTTGGGCAACACTGCAAATTGTTTAGCTATGGACAGGTGTTTTGTCATAGTATGGATTACTCATGGATGTTTACCCTTTATTTCACAATGAAATTAAACACATGGCCTTCAGGCTATCGGGCACATTAACCATCAACACAACTAAACTATGATCCGAAGGCAGAATTTTCACTTTCATCAATTTGTGACATAGCGCAACGATCATCTAAATCTTTCAAGATACGGTCCCTTGAATTTTTTTATATTTTGAGTTACACATGCTGGCAGCTTATTTAAAACAGTGGTAACACTTGAAGATTGTTAAACTGGGGGAAAGGGGATTGAATGTTACAGGAAGCACTAGTTTCCTCATGATTGTTGTCGAGTGCTAACTAGCACGAAACTTAGGTGCAAATTTTCTTACTAACTACCGTTATACAAGTGTCCACTTAATCGTAGTTTCTTCAACATTGGATCACTTAGACTAGGTGACATACTGTAACTTAATCAACGGAATTCGATCGTCTCAATAAAAAATTAATAAATGATCATTATTTTCACTGTTCAATGATCAATCAATAAATATTTGGATCTATTCTATACCATATACAGTTCAGTAATGCATTAACTACTATTGGCATTTTCACTATATTCATACACTGACTTCATTCGAATGAAGAACTGTAATACATTTATGAAGTAACATAATAATAAATTACATGATGAAATTCTTCAAGTTGGTGAACTTTCATTCGTCTTTGTTTATGTTCGACTGTCAAGAAATGAACAATTCGCAAATTCTGACATCTTTATGAATGCATCTTTTACATTTACATTCGTCGTTTAGTAAGTTAGGTAATATGTTTTATTGATAGAAAGATTGTTTATGGATTTAAACTTTTTATAGTCTAAAACATATGTGATATATTATCCTGACAAATTAGGATTGACTTAAAAAGAGAGAAGACAGACAAACAAATATTACTTCTATCAGAAATTTGCGCTGATGAACTAGTCCAGAATGACCATGAAATCTCCACTATTTAATCAAAAGTCTACTACATTCAAATGGACATAGTATTGTGACCTTATCAATCATTATGCACGATTTTCTATCCTAGACTACTTGTATTGTCGTTAATGTAATAACAGAACTTTTTACTTAGATGCCTCAAAGTACATTTCTTACGGAAGGACACCAATCGTTAGCCGATCATATATGATCTGAAGAAATCTATATAATGGCACATTAATCCAATATCATTAACATATAGAAGATCATAAGGTTCATCTCCAGGTAATAAATCCATGCCAGTAACAGGCACTTCCTTCAGAACTGTTTTCAAAGTGTCATCATTGGCGGAGTTGATCATGAATGATTAAAATGAACAACCCCACAGATAGGCTGGATTAGTGGATGAAAGTGGTAAGGTGAGTACAGTCCCATTCAACGAATCGAACCCGGCCTTAGTGACGATAAATAACAATTGTTAGCCTATGTATAATGTTGTAACACTTGACAGATGTTAAATATATAATAATTATATTCGCGAAATTATCAGTAGCTGACCTACTTCTTGTGACTTAATATTTCAGAGTTTTTTATTCTTTGAAGAAGCAAAACGTAAGGAGTTTCAATATTTGTTCGTTAAAGTATTACAAATATATACCACTTAATTCTACCAACTATTTTTCAGATGCCCAATTTATTTGAAATCATTAAGTCTAACCTTGGTAAAAATACCTACAATCTAGTTCATGAGATGAGTATCTTTGTTCATTTGTATGTCATCTAAATAAACCTAAAGAAATAAAATAGATTGACTAAGAAATCCAATTCATGTGAATAAAAATAATGTGTGCTAAATATAACGTAAGTTAGTAATTACTTCACATTAGGGTTCATATTTTTCGTTGTTGATATTGAAGTCTTCACTTGATCAATCTATTACAGCCTGAGGAAATTATTTTGCTAGTCTCTGTAGTTACCATTTGTATTAAAGTTATCATATGGCTATCGATGTGTTACAAAACTTTAGTTTTCCTTATTTTAGGACTTGTTTCATCTGGATAAACATACATTTAAGTGCTGATGTTCATATTTGGGTTTAAACCTATTTCCATTCACTTTAAATGGCAGCAATTTATCCACAGTGCAACTGAATCTAGATAACCTCTATTATATTTATAAATATTTTTGTTATATAATAATGATTATTTACGTTGTCTGTTTTGTTAACATAGACAATGATTGATTGCCATATGTTGGAACTTTTCAGTCAATGAATGATTGGACTATTACAGTGTATTTGAATTGGTTTGTTTCTTTTTAACTTAAAAATCCTATTCCTATATAATCACTGTATATCATCATAATTGGTCTTAAACATATAATCAAGAAGAAATATAAGGAAATGTTAATACTACTCCTTGTTTAGCACTTTTACATTGCACCATATATTGGTTGATTATTATTTAATGATAAACTTGATGCTCATCAAGTCTTTTATAGTCCTGATCAATTCATATAGATCGACTTATAATGTAGGCACTACTCTAAGTAACTCAGATACACTGGCATAATGTTGAGACAGAAGATGTCGGTGATATCGAGTCACTTAGACTACAGTCACATTAAAACTGGATAGATATAATTCTATCAGCAATATAAAGAATTTGATATACACTGAATCGGTGAATTGGTGAATATTTCCACCATCTAACAGATTATCTTTCATCGTATTCCAACAATCTATTCCAGCCAATCTATTGGTGAAAAACACTAATAAGTGCATAAGTTTAAAATACACTATTCAATGAATCCAGAAGTGTTTCTATTTAATAATGAAGATATCAAGTTGTTTTCTTTAGCACCATCATACCAACTTATATATGCTGTTTATTACGTAATAAGTTTAATACTTCCCAAGGGTTACAGGTTAGCGAACATCACTACTGAGGAGTCTCACACTAGAACAAAACATCTATCCAGTACTCCATAGTTTTTAATGGTACTCTGCCAACATCAATCTGTGACGTATTTAATCAATTAAAAATACTAATCTTCACAGAAAGCCATCTTAATTTGATCACTATAATTTGTGTTAATAGATTTGTTTGAATTGAAGATTGAGATCGATTAAAATGAGTGTCAAAAAACAAACTTAGTGTAACAAAACCAATTCGAAATAAATGAATATGACATTTGAATTTAATAAGAACAAAACCATTTTACCATTCAATAAACCTTATGATGATAAGTTTCTATGCATTCATGATATCATCTATATAAATTGTTGTATATGACTAGATAATATTTTGTTGGAAAATGTATTCTTCTTTACTTTATTATTTCAATGAAAACCTACAACAATCAGATTTGAACTGTATTATTTTTATATATTTTTTTTTTTTATTCATTTTAGTACTATCTATAAAACTGTCATCTCATTTATCTATCTGTGCACCTAGTAATAAAGGCTTAGTGTATACATTTTCATTCTGATTGTCAAAAAAAAATGAAGTTGCCATCTGACACTTATATCTTTTGTTAAATCATGTTTTACGAACATCGGTTATATTTATATAGACAGAATGAGAGAGAGAGAGAAAGAGAGAACTAAACGTTTTCATTAGGAATAAAAATGGATAAACTTTGATTGATCCGATTTTTTTGATAATTTTAAGTAGATTTTAGAACAATATTGATGAATTAAATATAATCAATTAATTTCATTTTAATTGGAGTGGTTACTTTTGTGGATACTGGTATTTTTAGTTGATTGAATAAATTACAGATTAATACTGGTTTACTGCTGATGAGTTCCACAATAGAAAGAAACAGCTATCCATTACTCCCTAGTTTTCAATGATACTTTGCCAACATCAGTGTGCGACATTCTCAATCAACTACTTACTTCATTTCATTGATTCGTCAATTTTTACTCACGAATTCGTCTGCATTTAAAGAGAGTTGATCATCAGAAATCACTGGACAGCTGTTTCTTCTTAGTATGGGACTCTTAATCAGTAAGTACTCACGACCCTGTCAGGGGTCGAACCTAAAATCCTTAAGTTCTCCCTTAAACGCTTTACCATTAAACCACTAAGTCAGCTTCCAACGGTTAGTATTTCTAATTCAGTCAATTCGTGATACGTTTACGCGACCTTATCGGTTGCCATCTGTGGGTAACTGCCTTACATCCGAAACGGTTGAACTCCACTGGTCACGCCAATGATTTATGTTATACAATAAAATTCATTAATGTTTTTTAAGAAAAACATCCAGTCTATTGATGAGTGTTTTTATATGTCTTACAATTACTTCCTAACATAACAGTGCACAAATTTGGCACTTGAATGCCTTCAACCCTCCAAATGGTAAATCAGATATAAGAAAAGTAGCAATAAATGCATAATCTAGTAAGTGCCAAATATGAACAAAATACTAGGGTATATATAGTTTTCTGTGAAAATGAAATCATCATTGCAATTTTTTTGAATCCACAAGCAGTAGTTTTCAGATATTATTTATTCCGAACACTTCACGTTGAGATTCTGTAAGGTTTTTTTCAGTACTGATTTGACAGAATGCCTTAGGTTCTTTTGGGACTTTTTGAGGCTTTGTCAAGGCATTTAGGAGGCATTCAAACACGATTGAAGTGGATTTTCCTTGTTTATTGAATTCAAAATGAATTTTCAATAGGTTGAGAAATTGTTTGTAAAAATACATTCTAAAAGATTAGATTAACTACTATAATTGAGATCTATGTTTATTAATGCATACAAAATATCTCCAGGCATATGATACTTGAATGGCGATTGAGAAGATTATAAAAATTATGTATTAGACAATTCATCCTTGTAATCAAGGCCAAATTAACTGAGTGAATGAAAGTCAGTGAACTAATAAAAAGGAGTCTCTGTAGTAGGCGGTTCATTTGAAGTTCTTTTGTACAGATTAGCGTTTTATGTTGTTGTTTGCATTCTTCAGAAATTAATTAAGATAGAATAACATTAAAAACTAAAGAACACTAAAAAGCTGTTTCACCTTAGTATGGTACTTCTTACTACTACTATCCACCCTCGATTCGGCCAGAGGGTTTAACACTGGACCTTCAGGTCTTGTAGCTAGCCCTTAGCTGACAGAATAACTAGTCAGTTGTTCAATGGTAGAATTTTTTTTTGTGATATGGAGTGATGATCATCATTTGTCATTACTAATAACCGTTTCACTTCAGACAAGTATGGACTTCACCAATCACGATTTCTCACTAGAACTTCGGAAATATCTTGCAGTTATTCACTGGTAAGTTGATTCATATAGTTGGTATGAGGTGGTTTTGTGGAGATCGGCACTTAATTTAACTTGTTGACATTATTATCAAAACGGAAAATGTTTACGAAGTTTATTTTCTGAATGGGTTCGACTGTTTACTTCAAAGTTTCGAGATAACGTTTTCAGTGTCAAAATCAGTTCCATGTTCTAAATGATTGCTTACCCATTGAAAATTCATAGCTAATAAATTCATCACTTAACATCGTAATATACTGAACAATTGTTTCAGACTTTCGAAAAATACATGAATAAGGATTATTTAAGGTAACAATTAAATGAGCTAGTTTCTGTGAAATGTTAACAAATGATAATTATTGTTTGATAATCCTACATCATTAAAAAACTTTTATCTGATCAGATTAGAATTTGTTCTATCGGTCATAATGTGGTTAAAGTTACAAGTAAATGGTTTTGTTTGGAAATTCTATTTATAACTTGAAGGCACCGAGATAACTGTACGCTTACGAAGAAGAAATTGAATATGTAGGGTGGGGGGGGCAAATCTTAAAACACATCCATTTTATCCCCGAAATAAATTTATTCGTCGAAGTATTCCAATAATAAATCAATAAATAATTCAATGTTTGATAAAGTGTTCATTAGTTATTATTTGAAATTGAACTACATAATTGTAAAATGCATAAGTAAATACTTGTTTGTCATATATTTATCTCACTTAAGTACCAATGGAAGTTAGGGAACTTTGAACAGCTCTTTTGTCCTAGTAAGAGACTCTTCAGTACTGTACACTTGATTCGACCAATAAATAGATCCAAGGATTATCAAGTTTTGGGATAAGTCCGTAACAGTCTGCGAAACTTGACCGGTGTATATTGTGAAATTCCCATTACAATCAATTTGTGAAACAGTGCAATGATCAGTCATTGTGATTAGTATTTATCGTCTTTCTCCCAACCCTACCAATCACAACAACGCACTGGAACTTTAGTAACTTATCTGAGTTCATCACTATTGAGCAGGTTGTTACAATTCAGTTGGGATGGATTTCTGGAGAAAGGTATCTAGTTTCGTTGTACCATATTAAAGAGAAATAAATATCTATTACTGCTTAGTTTTCAAAGGTATCCAATGACGAACAATTTTTGACGAATAAAAACAAAAAGATAAAACTAGTTTCCGCAAAATCGATTTGATTCAAATCAGCTGTTATTGAAGAAAAAGTGTGGCAAATATTTGGTCATTGTCGTGAACAGAATAACCGTGTCATTAAGTTAAAACGAAAGATCTGCAATAATGACAATCGAGAATTTGGAATAATGATAGCCTTTAGACTAGTAACTAAGGTAATACTATAAAGAGAAATAAAATGAAAAGGTAAAGAATAATTTTAAAAGATATCTATTACTATGGTAAATAATGGGATCAAATAAATTGTTTTCGTACGCGTAACTCACGTTTTAAATTATGAATAACTGAGGCTGTACTTTGTTCATGATATATAAGAATGAATCTGAAGCACACTATCCTATGTCTATTATATGTTCCAAGAAAGGTGAGATATGTAGTTTTGTAATCCCTTACTAAGTCGTGATAGTAAATGCTTTCGAATGAGACAAACAATTGGCATCGACTAACAACCAATATATCTACCCCAGAAGTAGCAGCTAAACTTTTAAGCGCATTTGTAACTTATCTTTCATATGAATGCATATAAGCGGATATATGTTGTGCGTTTTACCGAGATGTGCTAAGTTAAACATCATTAGAACTGATCCATACAGACGGCTTAACAGTATGTCGTTAGCAATTTCTTTCTTGAACCTGTTGTTTATAAAAAGTGTTTCCACAGGAACTGTGCTTTTTCTAAGAGTTATGCTTTTCCTGCATATTTTTATAAGTAAGTCTTAGCGGATTTTTATTTTTTGTGAATTGTGACTTTAAAATAAATAGTTTGTCATCATGCAGACAAATTTTCGAATAGCGGAATTTCGCGTAATAAATCAAATTACTTTTACTATTGAAGCTATTTTTAAAAATCTGTCATCTGCTTGTTTCACTAATGTTTTCTATACATAAAACTTTGTATTGCATTATCATTTCTTCTAGTGAGTAAAACATCAGGAAACAGCAACTGTGATTTGTATTCATGCCCCGTTGTAGACTTAGATGAGAGGTTGGAATTATTTAAAAACTTTCGAATATCTTTTATATGACGTTTCTTCATAAGTTATGTGTTGTCAACATACCACATATGATTAATTGTAGTTTTGAATGTGCTGCTTTCAACACTTATCATCAAGAAACTAACTTGTTGTAGATCATAATGCAGGATTGATTACTACGTTATCTATCAGTCAGTATATTTCATTAGTGAAATTAATCAGTGTATTTATATTGTATGTCCGAATAAATCTTTTTCAAGTATTCAGTAGGACTTCTATGATCGATCTTATAGATATTGACGCGATCGCAAACTAAAAGCACAGCTTCTGTTCGCATTATGTATTTGAAAATTTCCGGTTGACATATAATGCAATCATCTTTTTATTCACAATATTTATATCACTTGTTAAATATCAAATTCATGTGTATCATTCAAAGAATATCTGCAGACTTATATTCAAGAATTCTAGTTATCCACGTAGCAATCAAATGATATGGATATGTTTAAGATAAGATGATCGACTAGTTCAACCTTATGTTCTTTTTGGTAGGCTATGTATATATCACGAATCAATTGATTTCGCAAAATAAAACCCACCTAAATCACATGTAGTGTTTACACTTTTGACATTTTTAAAATAAAGTATTCCGGTTATGAAATTAATCTTTTTCAAGTAAACCAATACAAGAATCGTTTTAATATTTTATTCACATTAGTTTATCCATAGTATACCTGAAAAAATACAAAGGTTTGTGTTATGTCGGATCACTATAAAAGAATAAAAATCTTCCAGAACTATGTTTTAGCGGACTAATTCATTTATTTTGGCAGTGAGTAATGTAAACATTACATTTCTATTATTGCTACGTTCCTCTTACCCTATCATCCCATTTAATATATTTGCTATTATTATATTGTCTCTTATTATGGACTACAGTTAATTACTGTGTACAAGTTACCCCATTTACCCATTTACTGCCACAATCTCTTTTGTTTCGTATTAATGTAAAATCCCTAACTGGTTCACTGTGTGGTCTGATTTTGTGTATATATAAAGGCAAGATTGAAATATGATTTAATTCTGTCTGTTGGCTTATTATTCGTTGTTTTCTTTATTCTGACTTTGAAGACTGGTAGTCGAAAGGGCTGACGTGTCTGTACACTGATTAGCAATTATCAAGGGCACAGTGTACTTTCGCAATACATAACAGTTTGTATAAAGTTGATTTATGTAATTTCTTTGCACTGACAAAGAAACAGTGTAATTCCCACCAGTTGTATGTGTCAGATATGACTATTAATAGAGAAAACTATCTAATGTGAAATTGTTGCGTCTAATAAGTACACTTTACAAATCAAATGTAAAATTGATATGTTAACCTTATTCATTGCCAGATAGGATTTCAAATAATTGTAAATTTGTTGTGGTTTTGTAAGGACTAGTTTTAATTTAACGTCTACATTTGTGATAGATCAATTGTAATACATTTACATGGGAAACCAGTAAGTTTACACTGAGTTAATGCGTGATTATAATTACGAATACTAAGTTATAATAATAATAATAATAATAATAATAATAATAATAATAATAATAATAATAATAGACACAACTGGCTTCTCGTGCAGGACTCATAACAGGATTATGACGAAATTCTATAATACTGCATTCCACGATTGTTATATAAAGTTAGCTGATTCTTCAAAGTCATGATACTCCTAAATACACTAATTATGATTAAATATTTTCATCGAAGTTATTAGTATCAACGTTATCATGCTAATGTATAGAAGATCTATTTAAAGTATGTTTTAGTTGATATGAAATGGATTGACTTTATTTAAAGGCTCTGGTTAGGTGTTATAACTTAGACGTACGTTATTCTGTGTATAAACTTGTCTTTTGACTACCAACCAGAAAACATCATAGAAATATGTCGATAAAACTACATACAATACAACCCCAATGCACAAACTTTAATAAATATCGAAAAGAGAATTTATTTTCTTGGTAGATATAAAAATCTTTCCAAGAAACATTTTAGTTGGACTTAGTAATGAAAGATAAACCAAACTAAAATTTAGAGAAGAACAGACAGAAGGACCCACTATTCATTAGGACTATTTTTCAATTGACACATACAACAACGAAGAATTTGTTCTGTCTGCTTACTTTACAAACCAAATTATCAACTTCATGAATGATTAGCCGGTTTCATTCGTGTAAATATGATGAACTCGAATGATTTTGCTATTTAATATTTACTACCTTTCAAATAGCCTACGTATTTTATTTCATAAAACATTCTGCTATACAACAAAATTACTTGTTTTAAGTAGTATAATACTGTTTAAAATATAGTTTGAATTAATCCTTAGCTGAAAATTGAAAGTTTATTAGTAATGCTGCTATTAAAAAGATGCCTACGCATCATTTGTAGTGTTAAATTGTCAATATTGTTATTTGTTCAGTTGCTAATATAAACAAATCATTGATAAACAGTTTATGCATTGGAAAATGAAGATATCGATAAAAAAATTACGTCTTCTTTGAATTTCTTTGATATTTGACAAAATCTTAGTCATTCACCTTAATTAATTTTGAAGTTTTCATTCCTACACTTAGAACTATTCCATTTATTCTTCATTTTGATTGTAAAATATTGCAGTTCGAATAATATAAATAGCATAGAAACTCAAGGAAAGGGTGAGTTTATGTAGGTGTTATCCCTGCCAGGGTCCATGGCCATTTAACTTTCAGTAATCTTACGTACTGTTAGATAATGGTTCGGACGTGTCGTTAACTGATGGTAGCTTGACTCAACGACTGTGCATTATAGGAATTAGAAATAACCTGGAAATTAATACATTAAATGTGTCAAAGATGTGGTCCTGCAAAACGTTATCCTTTTATTTAAAGCCTCTGAATGATGAAACCATGATTATAGTTCCATCTGCTTTTACTATTCACAAATCGAGACTAAAAGACATGTTACCTAATAACTCTCTGGTCAGCACCAAATCACACTTATCTGTATTGCACATCCCTAGACTTGCGGATATGAAGATTAAGTTGTTAATTAGATGCAAGGTCTCAGAAGCCTATAGAGTTATATAACAATTGTTTGCACGCAATTCCAAACTCTATGCTACCAGAACATTACTGGGTTAGTCAACACGGGGATTAGCTGATGTCGAATCAGTCAAGCTGGCTTGCTACGCCTGAGAAGTCATCAGAGCTTAAAATACCGTTGCGATTCTCCTATCGACTAAGCGCTTCTACTCAATCGAGTATCGACTTTGACCACTATCCCAACAACCAAACGGAATAATAACAAGTTGTCAGAAAACGATTAATTGCTTCACCTTCTTGTCATACGAACACATAAATAGTCGTGAAAAATGTAATAAATATGCGAAATAATGAAGAATGTACTTCAGAGTAATATTGATTCTAACAGTAACACGGACGTTCGTTCACGTGTCCCAGAACTAATGGCTGCTACCTATGAAACTCCATCCAGCCTTAAGTGGTATCAATGTTCAACAACTTTGAAAGCACTATCACTAGATCACAGCTTGTGTGGAATCATGCACATGCAACCGTAACCGCTGAACGCCACTCTATTCAAGTGAATCCAAAGTTCAAGTTCTTTTATAACGTAGAGTAAACTCAACACATTTAATACATATTCCACAAAACTAGGAAGTCAGCAGACTCCCTCGATAAACCGCAAATTAAATATGCGTTGTTAAAATTATGTACAGAACCTGTGTTTTTTGAAGCATAAGAAGAGAAGAAAAAAGAATTTGATGAGAAACTAGCCTTTTCTATCATTTTTTTCTTCATTCTTTGCATATATTTTCCTATAACGGACCCCCTCCTCGAGTTTATTAGCTGTTCTTACAATAAACTGTAATTATGCAAGTGACATACAACGCCGATCAGCTAAGTGTTTACTTGACGTATCAATAACCCACTGTTTACATTCAACATTAATAGATCCCACCACCAAGGAAGAATGTAATAAGCTGGCGTTTTTATCTGAGTATCGAATGCTCTTGATCTTATTTTATATCGAAATATGCTCTATAATTTCTTGTTTATTCCCAACTATTTTCTGGATTCATGACGCCAGAGGCAAAAAGAGTGCAGTCATTTTTCAGAAGTCCATCATGATTGTTATGTCGCAAGAGATTGAGCGAGGATTGGATGGCCGAGTGCAAATGACTTGTGCCTAGTTGGTTATTGTACGTCTGTCCTATGCCCACTGAGTCCCAAGCCGAAATGAGAAGGAACACAAGTCAATCAGACAACACTAGCGAACTATTCATTTTTTACATAAATACATCGATTTTTATATCAATTAATTTACAGTGAGTATTCATCAAGTGAAATTATCATCATTTAATTAATACAATGAAATACTATTAACTGTACTCAGGAGTTGAACTCACATTGAAATCAACTAATGTGATGAAAGTTTACAAATAAGCTTACAAAAAATCAATACAACTTGTTTCGTTTAATTAAGTCAATCATTGTATCTTTGGGGACTAGGAATCCCCAACACCTCCCCTTTTTGAAAAAGATACAGGTATGGTCCAGTGCGTTTTTCAAAATTTGCGTGTTTGTGTACAACTAAAAGTACTCAGAAAAAAAAGAAGGAACATGATAATTACAATTTGTACAACAACCACAATCTACCACTGATCTCCTCCCCCGCGAAAAGCTGTGGGGTCTTTGCGTTGTAACCAGATAGACACTTCATTTTCTTGTCCATATGTTGTCATTAAGCCGGTATCTTTGCGACTTCTTGGATGAATTGAGAAGTCAATGATTTTATAACACTTGTAGTGAGCTTTGGCAATGGTACCAACATTCGTCGGCTTAATGTTTCTTCTTGCTGGACGTTGTGGCTTCATGGGACTAATAGACGGTTTGAGCACGCTTCTCGAATTGACCTTCTCACTCTTACTGGTGGTTATGATGCGCGCATGTCTGTTAAGACGAGCACTTTGCAATCCTGTGGATAACGGTGAGATTACCGCTGTCTCATCACCTAGACGCTCCACTTTTGGATTGACCTGGGCAGATGTCTCCAGTGCTTCATCTTGCTTCACTGGAGCAGCGACAGTAGGCACGCTGGAGAGAGATGCTTCTGTTGAACGTGCTGTTTGAGTTTGGGAGTCAATTGCGGATGTGGGCTGAAGTAGTGCATCGTCTACTGACGCTAGGCTGATGCTGCTGATCTGGATACCTGTTCTCTCCGTTATTGCATGGACGTACGGAGGACGACTGCTGTTCTCAACCATAGAAGTATTAGTTTTCAAGTTCGCCAACCTCTGGCATTCACTGATGACTTCTTGCTGCGTGATAGTTGGACCCTGTTCAATCTTACTCAAAATTCTGGTCCTGATGTTGGCATGAGATGTGCATAAGTTTTCTGAGAGCCCCTTCTGAGTAAGATTCATATACTGGGTTAAGGTTTCTATTATGCGTATCTGGAACTGTTCGTAGCGTTTCTCTCGGCGTTCCAGCAAAGCTTCGACTTGTTCGAAGGTAAATGACATTTTGTTAGTTTACCCCGTCGCCAGCTGTTATGTCGCAAGAGATTGAGCGAGGATTGGATGGCCGAGTGCAAATGACTTGTGCCTAGTTGGTTATTGTACGTCTGTCCTATGCCCACTGAGTCCCAAGCCGAAATGAGAAGGAACACAAGTCAATCAGACAACACTAGCGAACTATTCATTTTTTACATAAATACATCGATTTTTATATCAATTAATTTACAGTGAGTATTCATCAAGTGAAATTATCATCATTTAATTAATACAATGAAATACTATTAACTGTACTCAGGAGTTGAACTCACATTGAAATCAACTAATGTGATGAAAGTTTACAAATAAGCTTACAAAAAATCAATACAACTTGTTTCGTTTAATTAAGTCAATCATTGTATCTTTGGAGACTAGGAATCCCCAACAATGATACAATACAAACCGTTGGTATCTTAATACATAATCGTTGTTGTTTCCGGGTTTTTTCAATTCACATCTTCATATACTAGGACATTCTCAGGATTACCCCTTAACAAAAACTCTGTAGATAAACTTATATCATTTTGATCACGTCTGTAAATTGGCATGCTCTCAAGTACAAAGTAATGCTCAAGGATAGAATTTTATTTATTTATATTCTACAATTCCGTACAGAACTCACGCCAGTTTTCAGACATGGTCGTAATAATACAAAATGGTTAACGCTTACGAGGGACATACAAACTTAGCAGAGGTAAATCTTTGGATAGCAATGACATTTACAATATACAAGATGCAAGTGTGTGGAGATCATATAGAAGTATGTGATGGTCCACTACCAACCAGTAGGTACTTTATAATATTGGAGGTTTCATGGATACGCAGGTTGAGAACCTTAACTAATAAATGCAGTCAACTAAAGTAAGGAGTGCCATAAGCGTGAGAATAGTTACTTATGGCGTCCAGTGCAAACATGTTCCCGTGTTAACTGTTTCATAAGAAAACGATATAGACCGGAATGATCACATAAAGATATCGTGATCAGAACAAAAAGACGTGCTTACTTTACTTCAGAACAGAGGATTGATGATAATCTTAAGGCGGAACTAAAGTTTGCTGGCGATCTCGAAACATTTTCTACCCTATTAAAAAACAGATTAAGGATAAATAGTTATATTACATGAAAGTGGCTAGAAAGACTAGAAAAAATCAATAGGGATGCAGTATTTTAACTTGCTAAATCAAATTAAGGCGTTTTTGACCAGAATAGGCGCACAATACCTTGAAATCTAAATCAATGATTTCACCGGTTTCCGTAATTTTGCCAGGAAAGTTTGTTTTTGCCAATTTTAATATAACAAGGTAGTTAAGAAGTAATAAGACAAAGAATGAAGACAAGCAGTGGAACGACAGGATACAAACAGTCATAACTGTTATGGGTGAATTATACAGTAAATAAATCTCATTAAATAAAGCTTAGTCGTTGTTTTATTTTTCTACCCAAAAAAACGTCGATTAACACTGAAGATAACTATGATAGATTGCAGATCTGTACTAGAATAGAGATCTCAGTGAAGCATAACTTGAAATAAAAAGCACCACTTCTTAAAAATACATGGATATTACGAATGCAGAGCATAATCTTCTAGAAAGGAAGACGTAAGATTGCCTTAAAGTGAATGGGCAAAAATATCATTAATAAATGCACCTCACTATATATAAGTTGCATTAGGCTGCAATTACCTGCATTGTTAAAGTAAATGTTTATAGCGGATATAAACCGTGATGGGGTGCTACAACGCTGTATGCTTTCTGGTAACCGGTTCCTAAGGTTGGCATAGCGTGCAACAAAGAAGAATTTTAAATTACTCGATGCGTTTCGTATTCTTATCCGAGAATTTCGGTTTCGTAAGTCATACTTCTAATTTCGACTACAACATGAAAGTTTTGGTGGCCTTATAGCATCTCCGGCATTACTGATTGTAAACTCCAAGTCAGTTAATTTAGGCTGATTGAAATTATCGAGTATTCCTATACATGGACTGTATCTGGTTAAAGAATATGCATAGAATTCACTGAACGCTTCACAGATCTCCATAAGGTTACCAGTCATTTTATTTTTGACATTTAGAATAGTAGGAAGACTGAACTTGGAGCAAAGTTTCTTTCTGAGGGTAGCTGCTAAATAGGCTATCTTATCAGGTAATTTCAGATGCATTTTTTCGGCTTATAATTTTCTCATGTTCCTGTAGACTGGTACATTTATGAATACTGAATGGGCTTCAAAATTTGTACAAAAATGCATATTGAACGAATTATTTCTTTCTTAACTCCCTTAGTTTGTTTTTAAATTTAGTAAGATTGTATTTACTATTTGCGATATGTGATTAAACCACTTTAGACGACGCAGTACTGTCAAGATATAAATTTATATTATGGTAAAACGCATCTAGTGAGTTAATAACCTCACAAGCAAAGAAAAAAGTGTCCCAACTTAGATCATGTAACAATCGCCTAATATGAGACCACTTAATCTGAGCATAATCTATACAAAAACCAGGAAAATTGTTTATTCAACTAGTAGTACATGAACATTTATTGACAATTAACTGGCGAATAACAACTTTGTGACTGCTGCCAGGAAATTCATGGTTAGTATTTTACGTATAATTGATGGCATTATGTAAAAAGATTAAGTCTAATAAAATGGGCTTGCATTTGGCTTTATGTATTACTTGAGTCCATGCACTACTTTCAAGAATTTCAAAATTCCTAAAAATACAATCATCAATTTAATCAAGCGAAAGGGGTTTTATTGTTTTTTTCGTAATATTGATTTGTAAACTTTCATCAATTAATTCAATTTCAAATGTGATATGTATAAACGTTGTTTGCTAGTCTAGTCTCGTATTTTCGCACCACAACATAGTCTTCCTACAAGCCTAGTGTTTTGGAGAAGTTGTGAATTGGGAAGGAACAAATCGTAGTATCTCATTGAAGTACAAGTATCAGAGACAAATAGATTGCATTACCAAGTATCATTTTGTACATGAGAACATGCCAGTTTACAGGCATGATCAGAATGATATGAGTTTACATACATATAAATAGTTCAATTAAGTGTCACTCTCAGAACATTCATAACATATTAAAACATAATCTAAAATCAGACCAACGGCATCAAAGCTTACAGTACTAGGACACCAAATTTATGTATTGTGCCATGGTGCATATGACTACGAGCCGCGCGCATTTTGACCAGGGTGTTACGATTCCGAAAGACGCCTGAGAGTGAGTATGTCCAGATGAGGGATACGACCAAGGGTACTGGGAACATGGGCTCTGAAAAGAAATCAATAGTATTGTGCCTGGGAACTCTATACTAACTTTATACATTGCCACCTACAACTAGAGAAAATACAACATCAAATGAGAACATATAACAACATCATTGATATCCTGAAACGAATGAGAGAAAATTGGTGTTTATACAGACATTAAAGACACGACATAGTACTTTTGCTTATAAATAAATTAAAAGGGAAGAGCACTAGCATATGACTAAGACAGGTGAATAGCGGTCACACATTCAGAGTCCCTATTATTTCTCTAGTGGAGTAAGAAACAATAGTTGGTGTGAACATTTTTAATGAGATATCAGAAGAGATAAAATTAGCAACATATCGTACAAATAAAAAAGAATCTGTTTCCTAAATGGCTTGGGGCAAATTGTTCCAGATTCTCGATAATTTTTTTGTAAAATAATTCATATAAAGAGCAGATTTAAAATGTGACATTTTTAATTTCGAGGTTGAATTGCGTTGATTATAGCAAGAAAATTCCTCAAACTTGATGGTATAAGTTGATGAAAACGTTGATTTGTTCAGTATCATTGTAGAAGAAGATTAGGTTAAACTTTATTTGGCCCCTCAATAAGGTATCTAATCCTAACTTAGTGCATCTAGTTTTATAGTCAAGAGTACGATCAGCCCCAAAAATACGAAGAATAAAGCAACGTTGAACAGAATCCAGTCTTCGTTTATCCTTAATAGAAACATTACGGAGAATAAAGGTGTAGTATTCCAGTAAAGGTCAGACACAAACTTTATATAGCATAATACGAGAATCATAAAAGTTACGTAGTGTGCAACTCAGAAGTCGATGCGACTTTCTGATAACTGCATAGTAGCCTGTTCTGTAAAAGACAGATTATAAAAATGGTCGTAAGTCAACTACTGATTAAAGCCTAGACAGCTTATTACGGTTAATGAGAGATCAGAATTGAGGCGCTTATCTTCAAAACATATACAACCACTCGTATAAGCGTTAAGATCTAATTTTCATTTTTAGCTTTATACTGCGACTTTATTGAGTTCAGCAGTGATACCACTGAGTGTGTATATAAATTCATGAGAAGGTAGTGAGTAGACTATTTTAAGTTAATCCGGTCATAGAAAAGGTCTACCCATGCTGACAGTGATGTGCTTGACTTGTTGCATGTATTTTTCAGCTAACTTAACAATTACTTTCTAGTTCCATGAAGTGTCATTGCCTCATTACCAATGACGGACAAATTCATGATTCCAACACACTCTATATAGTTACTAAGTGAATGTTTTGAAATTTCATATTATTTACCATTAAACACTGCCGTCATAGTCTACACTCTCATTAACTTGATTCACGTAAACAATAAAATAATGGCTATCTCTGTAGGATCATGGAAAGTAATTAATTAGTATGAGAGGATTTTTTGTTTTTGCTTTATTATTTGCTTACATTCTAAATAACTTTATATCAAGAAGCTTCCCATTATATTGAATGTTACTTTTCTCTAATTAGTAGATTACGACTATCATCAAACTTCTTGTAGACTTGTCTGTTGGTATACTAGTTAAAGAAGCTTCTTTATATTCAGTATGACAAGCTTCTTAATATCTGTTTGATTTTATTGTATAACCATTAAAATGTCGTTCATTTTGTATAATTATTCTGATTGGTTTAAATATTTTCCACCTATTTGATTGGTTATTTATCTCAAGTTTTCCTTAAAACAAAAATTAGGAAAATTCTTTAAAATGTTACTATATTTGCAAGTAGTGAATGAAGGAAAAAATGATTCAAAATTAAAAAAAATACTGATTAACTACTTAATAGTGACATTATATTACTAAATTATTCATAGAATAAATTTACGCGTATCAAATACATTAAGGTACTCTGACTATATTTCGTATGAGCACAAATTCTAGAAATCACGCTCTACATTCATTACTATCAAATCAACAGGTAAATGTCTGTGTATATCAGTTCTACCCTATAATTAGACTCACTAATTTATAATTATATTGATAATTAATATTGCAATCAAATAAATATATCACACATGTCATACGTAAATTCTATTGTATCACCGTCTCAACGGATCTAATATACTCAAAAATCTTCTCAATTAAATTCTCCATCTATTATCAATGCTAACAGTTTAAATATGCTTAACATCCCCATTACAATGAATAATACACAAACAATATACAATGAAGAGAATCTACATCCTTCTATAAATAGTAACATTAATAATAATTCAAGAAAAACTGAAACAGTTTTATGCTTAAAACGTTTATTTACATTTTTATTATCCCATGTTGGATTAGCAATTCTAGTTATCATTTATACAATGATTGGTGGTTCAATGTTTTATGCTGTAGAACGTGATCATGAATCACAAATTAAACTTAAAATGTCTATAAAACGTACACATTTAATAAATGAATTAATGTTAGAATGGAGGAATTCACAATTAGAATTATTAAATACAATATTGAATTATGTAAATATAATTCAACAATTTGAACAAACAAATTTTGGTAAAAAATTTAATAATTATTCAAATTTATATGATTCTATTGAACATTTAACTATATTAAATAGTCTTAATAATCAAAGATATTTAATAAATGAATTAAGAAATGAACAAAAACAACAATTAGATGGTTTATCATGGTATTTATCAACATTAGGATGGCCAAAAAGAATATTACCACAATGGTGGTTTTATAGAAATTATACAAAACTCAATCAAGATAATATGAATATAGAAACTAGACAACAATTGTATAATAAAACAATGAATAATGTAAATTCTACATTATTAAATTTAATGAATAAATCAAATGAATCAAAGTTAACTACCTCAAGTTTAATTAATACAACAGATTCACTTAGGTTAGATAATGAAGAAGATTATTCATTGAAGATGATGCATTACAATGATACATTGAATGTATCTATAAAAAATGATACTGAATTAAAACAAGTCTATTTTTCAATAGATTTAATTAATTCCTTACCGAAACATTTAATTTTATTAACAAAATTAGATGATATATTACCAATAATAATAAATAAAAGTATATTAATTGAAAATAATTTACAAAATAAACTATCAAAATATGTTGAACAAATAGTTATAGCAATAAAAGATGAAGGATGGAATGGATCAGAGCATAATGATGAATTTAATTGGACATTTGAAGGTAGTATTTTATTTGCTGTAACTATTATTACAACAATAGGTAAGAAGAATAATTATGTATATAATGATGCACAGTTAAATATTATGATTGTATAATCATGTTGTATATTTAATAATGATGTATAATTGAAAATTATTAAGAAAATGTTTAAAAGACAATTCAGATTAGTAAAATTAAGTAGTATATTTGTTACATTTTAAGGGGTTGTTGTGGGGATAGTTAATTTATTAATGTTAATATCACGAATTGATCTGAACCAGACAACCATTGATCACCAGTGCTTCCAGGTGATCAATCGTATATTTGTAATATATTCAATGAGTAAAAATTGAGATCTCTGACGTTTCGCCACTTAATATAAGCCACTTCTTAAGAGAATAATGAATAACCAAATTACATTGATATAAGGTTAAATAATATAATGAAACAAATCAGAATCAAGAAAATTGATACAATCCAAATCATGATTTTGAATGTGTTTAAGTCATGTTGATCTGGATCAAGGTAATTCAGTGTGAACTATGTTTGTGTATGTGTTTTTGATTGTTTGATTAAACGATTATTAGAATTTAATTTTAAATGAACTCATTAGGCTTAGTTAGCATTTATTGTATGGAATATATACAGTTTATGAAAAGAATGAAAATGTTTTAATATGTACATTAGTCATTTGTTAAAAGTAGTTGTGCAACCTATTGGTATTATCTCTGTGCTTAATATATATATGCTTTATACAAACATAATAGACACCTATTGTACAACACTGTAAATAATACAGTTCACAATGCTATTTTAAATTAACTTAAAAAAAGATTCATAATGTTTGATAATTACATGTACACAATGGTTATTAGATGAGGTTTAAAAATGATGTTGATGTTAAGTACTAGAAAATTCATATGGAAACAAGTTATTTGTTGGTAAATATTGCGAAGTCTACCCCTTTGGAATAAAGTACCAACGTAGTTCCAAACTAGTAACAAGTTATTCATGTCATACATAAGTTGAGATATTCATATTCTAGATAAATAATTTATATTGTTATGAATAATAATAAGCGTCTTAAATACATATTAATAACCTGTGTATTACAATGAATGTGCATGTTGATTTGATATAATGATTTCATAAATGTGGTTTTATATTCTGGAAGTAATCACACAATACATATATACATAAATCATATTATCAGGTCAATGCAAAATGAATGAAACATAAAAGGATAAAAATAATCATGTTTTAATCAAATATTCATTACAAGACTGTAACGAAAATGTAAATTATAGTATAAAAGATGATATCGATGATGTACCTGTTAAAGAGTTATTATTGAAATAGGTCCTGTAAATGTAAAATATGAATAGAAAGTGTCATTAGTTCAGCATCATGAACGAATTGATTCGAATGAGAGCCATGTGCAATGAATATCTGATTATTATGTAGATTAAAATGTCATACTTGTGAAGAGCTCAAATAAGTCGCAAATCATTTGAGTATTGCATTTCAGTTTCACGATATCTATCCTAATAATTCATTGCTCTCATTTAAAAAAGTATAACTGTCGTACTATCACATAGTCGTTTAATATAGTTTGTTTATGACGGCATTTTTATTTTCCAATCACTTTAAATCAACTAAATCTCCAGTAATAACTTAAGAGTAATGTATTGAATTTGATCAGTTAAGTGAATGGGTTCAATAATTTTCTAATTATTTACAACTAGGTTCGTAGCTTCTCTAGATTAGTTTGAAAGTTCGGCTTATTTACCAATGTGACAATAAACATCCGTCTATTTAGTGAGGCAATCAATTAATGTTTGTATAAATAATCGATTATTGGAAGTGATTCCAATTGTTCAAGTGATGAAACCTGTTAAAAAGTAGCTTGATAGTGATACATTTCTTCGATGAACAACTAATTTATTACCACTAAATAGATAACTAATTAAATGCTTTCGTCATTTCTCTCCGTACATAAAACAATTAAGAATGCTATTTTGATTCAGTTTAAACTGAATTATTCTGAATGCTAATTAAATTTGCCGACTCTTCCCCTATTTTAATAAGCTATGAAATGATGTTGACTATACGTAGTAAATAATTAATACAGGAACACTACTTTGTTGGCATATTCTACTTTATATTTATTGATAAGAAAAACGAGGGGGGGGGGACAGGTAGACTAGAAATCAAACACCTGGTTAATAGAGATGGTAACTTTAGATATTGGTAGTTGATGATATGTGGCAGTTTCTAACTTTTAAATCGTTTATAAAATTGGTTTTTTTTTATCACATAATTATCATTTAATGTTGAACAGAAATTTGTTTCAGAATTGCTCAACTGACGCAGTGATTGAGTGACTGTAACAAAATTTTTAGATTTAAATTGAACTACTTTTTAATACTAATTATGTGTTGTTGAGATTGTTTAATGCTAATATGATATCATGCATTGGTTTGAATTAGACAACCAACGACAATCAGAAAGTACTGAACAAGTAGTAGAATGAATTTGAATATTCCCATTGATTTGTTATAGACTGAAGCTGGTCAGTCATTGTTGCTATATGTGCATCCTGTGCGGATCGCCTCGATATAGCGATTATTCATAGTTATCATTTAATTTGTATTGTGACTGGCAAGTGGAATTCAGGACGCGCGTTTCGTCCTATTTGGGACTCATCGGCTGGATGTACGTGCATCCCAACGCGCGTCCTGGATTCCACTTGCCAGTCACAATACAAATTAAATGATAACTACTGAACAAGTGTTTCGTCATAGTACGGGAATTTATCTGTGAGTATCCACGACCCCATCTGGAATAGAAAAAAACTATCAGTGAAAGATCCATAATTAGATATCCCTAACTGGAAATTGTAGAAGACATTCTTAAGTAGGTGCTTAAATAATATTTAACAGAGAAAAACCTTTTTTAATGATTTCATTTACTTTAGCTGTACAACCGTTTATACGGTAAACTAATCCTTATATATAACTCTAAGATGGAATAGGAGTACTACATAAATTCTAAAACTATTACATAACATAATATTGATACTTACACACTTTTAATTCGTTGTCAATTCACTTTGACAACTTCATACTACTATTTAATTACAAACTATTTTATGAAAATATTTCACTACGCTTACTGTAATACACCTGAAGTTAATGACTCTGTTAAAAATATAAGAAACCTTTCTTCGTTGAATATATTCTTTCTTTCTCCAAATCAAACTGTTGAAAACAACTAAGTGGAAGTATTGGATCATGATTTTTAGAATGTTTTCTATTCATTAAATTAAAAATATCCGAAATTATTAGAATCATTGTTACAAAAATAAGAATTGGCGACTGTTATAGATCAACTAATAAACTTGTAAAAACTTTTCTAGACGCTAGTTTTCAATGTGTATTGTTTGGTTAAAATTGAAAAAAAAAAAACTAACAAAGTGTAAGATTCATGGTTGTTCGTTATTTCCTGCGTTTTTTAACTAAAGAAACTTGTTCATCTTTGTAGTTGATATGAATTTATTTTGTAACGATTTGTATCGTTTAATTGTTAGTGTTAATGTGAATCAAACTATTCAGTGTATATGTATCATGTACAAATTGCTATGATCTATCTTTATGTCGCCATTTTTAAGCTAAATTTTATCACATTTCGTCTTATTTGTTTTCTGAATTTCGATGCTTTCTTTATAAATTCATGTTATATTATAATTTTTTATGATTCTATATATATAACCATATATATATTATAGTACTTTCATACTTTTCAGACTACATTCAAATAAGATAAATCTGGATTGTGACTAGGTGTTGCAGAGGTCATTAAATTTGAATCTAATAACATGAACTAATCTTTGTTTGACAACTATTGAGTATTGCTGTTTACACTTTATTATTGGACTCTCCAGTCTACATAATTTTAAATTAATCAATCTGCATATAAGCCTAATTGCAATCAATACTAGCTCACTGTGACTAAAATATGCAGACGATTCCTGGAGTTCTATTGCAAAAAACCGTTATGTGGATTTCAACCACATGAAAGTAATTGCGATAGAAGAGGTATCGCGTATAAGCAAAAAATTAACCTAAGTTAGAAATATCAGTAGTTGAATGCCGTAGACTAAGTGTTCACCACGAAGCTTGATAGTTTTGGTTACAGTTTTGTTATGAGTTGTGTACGTGCATCTCTGGGGAGTCCCATACTAAGAAGAAACAGATATCTAGTGTTATATTTTGGTTTTTGTTGACTATGTAATCCGGATGATTTCGTGGTATCAAAATTAGAACATTTTAAATTTTGTGTGAAGACAGTGATTAATAGGATTCATCACATTCATTCTTTATTGAATTAATGATCAAATATCAGCCCATAGTAATTGAAACCAAATAGGAGAAATATTGAATTAAGCACTAATAAACAGTAGTACTTTTATGAAATTGGTAATCATTTGTTTATCTAGAATTAGGCAACTGACTTTTATGTCGTAAGTAAATCATTGTGCTTTTCTTAAATAAACTTTGTTTTCAACATGGTTACGTACGCAATATTATCAGCATGGTTATAATGTCAGTAACTCATCATTGTTGCTCTGAAATAAACTCAACGATCTCTTATCTGATTCACTTTATTTAATAATAGTTAAGTAAGTGATAGATTGGTAAATAGTCATATGCGACTGTAATTACTGTGGGATGTCCGAATAAACAGTAATAATGTTAGTCGCAAGATATTAGAAAACGTAGTAAATCAGTAATTAAGGATGTGAATTTTGTTCCACTAAGATGGTTGGGACATGTGTTCCGCATGTTTCTGGTGTAGGAGTACATTAAAAGAAAAATAGGGGCGATTAAATTATAATATTCTATTAGTCTGTGAAGTCTTTGTTGGTCTAGGTGATATTGGTAGATAGAGACTACTTAGTTGGAGTCAGTGAGGTTATCGTGATCCGAATCGGTCACATCTGTTATAATATTCTCTTACAAATTAAGTTTAATTAATGTTTTGCAAATACGTTTGCCTCATTTCTTCCTGTCGAACTATATTTCCATGTTAATCATGTAACTTTTATTTCACTGTGTTAATATGGCCTGACCATTTGGATGTTTATACATGCATGTTAAATTCTACATTATTGATGAATAGATGCAATTACTTAACAACCGACTAGGAATACTTAATATTTTGACTAAAGCAAGAATGCAAATAACACTTAATATTGCACTAATGACTGTTAGACAGTGTCCTGTTCAATTTAATGAATACAGAAAAATATTTAAGTTTTATAATAATTAGACTGTAGTTATCATCAATATTTTCAACTGCAATTTCGTGTTGTGGAGATTGTCGACTGTCAATTTAATATTATGAATCAGTCTGAATTAGACATCCGATGATCACTTGAAATCACTGGATAGCCGTTTCGTCCTAGCAGGGGACTCCTTAGTAGTACGCACCTACGACCGCATCAGAAATCAAACCCAGAACATTCTGGCTCCTCGGCGAATGCTTTGTCATTAGACCACTGACTTGGCTCTCAATGATTAGTACTTCTAATTCAATCAATTCGTGATAGGTTTGCGCGACCTTGTTCATTGCCATCTGTGGGTAAGTGCCTTGCTCCGGACGCTGATGAACTCCACTGAATTAGAAATATCAACCATTGGGATCAAACTGAGTGATCTACTGGCTAAACGTTCTCCTTGGAGCCAAAGTGTCCTGAGTTTGATCCCCGATTGGGTCATTGAAGCGCACTGTTGAAGAGTTTCATACTAGGTAAAAACAACTATCCAGTGTTTCCAGGCGATAAGTGATCATTTAATTCAAACCAATTTGTGATATCTAACTGATATTTTGAATGTTTATTTCGTGTACTGTGTTCAACAGCTTGATTATTTCCCTGTTCATTCATTAAGGTAAGTGTTTGAAGTGTATTTGTTATCCACCATCCACCCACTAAAACTAAGTGGAAGGAAAAAATAACAATGAAATATTGATAACAGACATTTAACACTGAAAATGTTCTGAATAATCCAAGTTATTTCAGTACTAGAATGATTTATAAAATTCAAATATGTTTATGACTTTGAATTACAATTTCCACTTTCATTAAAGTTAATATCAATTCAACTCTACTGATATTCATTTTGACAATTAAATCTTCTTTAATTGATGTGAAATAGGATAACTTCGATCGATACTGAATAAAGGTGGTTTGGTGGAGATCGGTAGTAAGTTTAACTTATTAGCTTGATCAGAGACTTCGAGTCCAGATTTGTCAGGAAGTTAATCAGTTATAACTGATAACAGTGAATGATTGTTGCGCTACTTTACAAAATGATGAAAGTGAGAATGTTATCACTAGGTACTGTCTCAGTTGTGCAGAGATTTAGGCATTCGCCAACCTAAAGGCCTTGGGTACGATTTCCTTGTTGGAATCGAGGGTGTGTACTATTGGAGTGGTAAGCTTATGATTCAAATTCTACAGTTACAATAATTAACTAATTATTTGTGAAAATTAGAACATCACCTATGAACATATTTCTTTTATTCAATAAGTTTCCTTTCAAGATTAAATCAATATCTACTACTTCTTTCCTTGTTTACTTTTCTACGTAAAACATTTGAAAAAATAGTTTAATGTTCATTGGAATTTATCAGAAATTAAAAAAACAGTGTGGATTGCATTTTATTTGTACTTTATTTCTTTCTGAAGTACATTTTTCTTCATTGGTTGATCATTATGTAATTACCATACAATGATCAAGCAATGCAAGCATCACAGGTTAACATAAGGTCAGTTGTAACAAGAGTAAGTAAGTTGTAACAGTTGCAAACTGTGAAACTGGGTAACGCAGGGATGAATTCGCAAATGTACACAAGTTCCTTCCAGAACTCTAGGTATATCTTGCTAACGAGTGCCGAATAGCACGAAACCTACGTTCGGAGTTTCCTATCGGCGACCTCTAAACCATCTTCCATCTCTACTGTTTTTCTAATGTTAAATGTAATACAAGTAATATTCATTTCATTTAATATGTGATTTTTATAAGTGAATTTTATAATACCTATAGAATCAATTTTTGCGCCTAAAATAACATTCTCCCCCAAATTTCATTTATTCGGTGAAAACGCTAAAAATCTATGAAAGAAGTGAATTCTACACTTACAATCATGAGTTTAAAAGAAAAATCAAACTCGTCAACAGTCTTAGACCCTGATAATTATTGGCACCTAATAAACTAGTCATCAGTCAGCAACCAGGTTTATTTCTATACAGATGTCAAGTAATAGAATAATGAGTAACGGCAAGTAGTAACACTATTCAGTCGTCTTTCATCGGTAATTTTATTAATTTTCATCTATTACGAATAACCTAAACTCATTACTATAAACAGAAGACACATATTATACATGAAAATATGAATATCTGAGGGAAAACCAACAGAATTTGATTGACCCATTAAATTTTCACGACTACCTGCTTCATCAGCTTGTACAGTCACAGCTTATTATTTGGATCGCTTAATGGTTTACAAGTTATTTATGGTTATAAATGTGAACAGCACTATTTTAGATAAATGATCTTAAACCTTAGGTGCTTATTGAATGACCTGAAATTCGCCAGCATGAACCCTGACGAGGTAGTCTTATACCAATGCAAACGAATTAACTTAGTGTATTGAGATGTTGACTACATAATTTATCATGGACATATTTACTACATACATATTTATTATTAGAAAATCGTTGCAAGTTAACAACAAAAAGGCAACTGCATTGAATTCAGGTGGTTTTGCGTAGACAGGCATGAAATTCTGTTGATTGTTTTCGTCACAGATTGATCTCATTTGGGTACCAGTGAAAATCAAAGAGCACTAGATAACTGTCTTGCTCTAAAATGAAACTTTTCAACAGTGAGCACCCACTAGTGACTAACTTCTGAATGTTCCTGAGATCCTAGTGTGAAGTCGTGACTGACGGAGTTCAAACTTATCAACAGTTAGACAGTTATTGCCAACAGTATTGATTGTTTTTCTTGATATATCGAAAATTGGCGAAAATCAGAATGATATAAATAAATGTCGTCCTAATGGTGCATACGGTTAAGTCTTTACCGTAAAACTTAATGGCTCTTTGTTCGATTACCTGAGGAAATCTATTGTATGTACTGCTGAGAACTAGCAAACTTTAATAAAATAACTGTTTACTGTTCCCTAGTCTATAGCTGTGCTCAACGATCATTAATATTCCACGAAAACAAACAACTACATTCTTTTACTGATACAACTTTAGTCCTAATATATTTTTAGATAACTTTAAGTACATTTATTTAAAAGATGTAATGTATTTTATGTTATACTTTTATGTATTCACATAGAAGTTGGTTGTGAGTTATACAGAATTTGGAATAACTTATTAAGATTATTTAACAGCATAGTAATAAATCAATACTTACCAAACGTTTCCGTTGTAGAAATTTACAGACTGTAGTAAATTTCAACTAATTCCATCTTAAAATTCCGTCGGTTGCATTTATAATGTAGAATATATAATTAAAAAATAGAGTCCATAACTAATTTTTAGCCCTTGTACATTTAGTTGTCTCAATATAAGCTCACATTTAACAATTTACTATAACTGAAGTTGGTTTGAGCCTTACAACACTGCTGTTCAACTGATGAGTCCTATATAAGACAAAATGATAGTTTTTAATTTCATTCATTAGTTCCAAGCCAACTTGAATCATACTTAGAGAAAATTTAAATGTATTGAAGCAATCAGCTTAGATTACATATTTCATAATACAGACTAATTATTTTTAGTCCATAACAACATCAATGTAAAGATATTAATCCCTTCTAAATTAACCATATGTTCTCCTACTATATTGTGAATTCGTTTTATAGAAATATCAGTCGAAAAACTATCAAACAATAAAATTAATGAATATATGCAGATCAACTATATGATCCATTGATCATGAATGAATCAATTCAACTTTTTTTCCCATAAAGTATAACCTTTTCTGAAAATATTCAAGATGAAGTAATATAAATAACACTTAAAATAAGTGGGATAAAGCCAAATGATATACAATGTAGTACATAAAGATAAGAAAAGCTTTGATTAGTATAATTTATTTGTTTTTCCGCTATCTTTTCATCCCTGTAAATGTTTATATCCTTTAAAATGTACTAATAGTTTATCTTATTTAAACATCTGTTAAATTATCAATGATAGATAATGATAATTGAGTAATAGAAAAGTACCGAAAAAAAAAAAGAAACAAGAAACTATTTTTCAGAATATTTGACAATTTTAATAATCATAATGAATAAAGATTTAATCAATAACTATGTACATCAATTAATTTAAAATATACTAACTGTTGATTATTATTATTATCTGAAGCTTTTGGGGCGGAATCTTGGATGTACACTGCCGAGGAGTTCTATACTAGGACGAAACAGCTATCCAGTGCTTCCTGGTTTTAAATGGTACACTTCCAACATCAATTTTTAACGTATTTAACTAATTATTAATTCAATAATTGATTACAATTAAGTTAACTGGATGATCTTCAATGCTATGGTTCATTCACGTGTGACAATTTTCTTAAAAACATTGTTGAAACTTCCAATACTAGGATGAAACACCTGTTCATGGTCTTTGGATTATCAATATTTCTTACCAATGATACTAATTTGTAATGTAACTTATAATCACTTTAAAGATCTAAGTAATTATGGAATATCTGTATAAGTATTTAGGGGATAAATTCCTCGATAGTATCTATTCTATAATATTAACATTATGAAACACCTGTTAAATGATAATCTTATATGGATTAAAGTAGGAAACAATATTCTCTTATTGATTATTAGTAGTGAAATGTGTCAATTCATCTGTTGATTGTATTACATAATGACAATGAGTCGATTTATATCTTCATTGATCCGAAAACATAACACCGATTATCATCTATGATATTGTCAAATTTTTGTTCTTGTTATCATGCTATCAGTATATTTTAATAACTGAGACTGTAACATTACACTAGTGTAACATACTAACTTATGTTGATGATATTTGCTTTATTTCTTGACAATATCAAAACACTAGTTTATTTGATTATAGATAGAGTACAGTAAACAATGGTTAATTTAAATTTTATACTTTCTGACATTCCTCAGTAAGTCATAACTACAGTCTTGAACGAGTTGATGCTCACAGATGAGACAGTTTCTTAAACATTAACATGAAGCTATTTTATCAGTGGCTGACAATTTTTATAACTGAGATATATGAAGTGGTTGATCGTTGAACAGTTACTAATGTCATGTACGTCTTGTTTTAAGAGTATATTAAATTTTAACGATTAGGTGACCCTCCGGAAAGCATTAGTTTATTCGAGATTTCAGTGATGTCGCGCTATATGGATCAAAGGTCAGCTACATATTACACACGTTATTGAGTCAATTAAACTTGCAGGCAAACAGCTAACAGTTGAACGGCTAAAGGAATAAATAAATATTAGTCACTAATCAATGATCTATCAATACATATATGTATACACTTTAAATACATAAATAAGAGACCTGATATTTTAGGTAGAGAAAACTGTTTCTATGTGATCATAAAGGTTAACGTTAATATGATCTCCATAGTCTGATAAGAGAACAATACGAATTCACATAAACGTTCTAACAGCTTTATCTTCAGCATATTCTTATTGATAAAATTTTTGACTGAATTCAGTGTAATTAGTTGTTTATATAGAACTGAACTTCAACCAATAACTGTTATTCTGACATATTGTGGTAAGAGAGTCAATAAGATGTTATTACATATTCTGGTTTACATTATTAAAATTAAATAAACTTAATAGGTATATTCATTTAAATGAATTATTGTAATATGATATAAATTGCTAAGCAATACCATATCAAAGTGTATCACAAGTATGAAATATGGGTCAATGTATACACGTTGTATTGGGCGATTCAAGAGGAATATTTAACTTTCAGACATATGTTTTAGAAGGCTGTCATGACGCCAAACTGTTATAACTTGGACGTGTAACCAATTGATGAGTGGTAAATTATTCGACCTGATTACTTGGTCGATTGATGAGTGCTTTTTCATTGCTTCTCTATGGCTAAATTTTTATGAACTCAAATAGCTGTTATAAAGGATGCATATGACAATTAATAAATGTGGTCTTGTGTGCACAAAGTTACAATAAAAAACGTCAATATGAGTGCCTAGTCGAACCCTGTACGTCTCCCCGATGCCCAATTAACTGTAAGCCAAAATATGAAGAACATAAGAATGGTGAAGAACCAGATACAATCGTATTATTTTCATGTATTTCCTTATATATACACAAAACCTGACGACTCAGTCAGTGAATTTGGAATTTATTATCAATACAAACGAAGATAGTGGTGGTGAATTTAAGTAACGTATATACAATCGAATGACTGCAATTTACAAACGAGATGATATACTAACAGTGAATTTTCAAAAAAGAGGGAACTGGGCAAGGGGTATATAAAAATGATAGAAAATAAATGCTTGCTTTACGCACAACTAAAGCAACTGTAATAGCCTTCTAGATCACAGTTCTGAAAGTTAGTTATTTTTCTTGAATTACCCTGCATAACATATTTCTTGTTACATAATATTCAAAACCGCTTAATCCTCCAGTTCACTCACGTTTAATGTTCATTGTTAGTTCACATACTATTTAAATTTACGATTTTAAATAACTTAATAAGAATGCACTACACAGGAAATAAGGTATTTCATAAAAGCATATTAATGTAATCAAAGTACTTGATATATGGTCATAGTTAACATCTAAAGACTGATGATTTTTTTTTACTTTTAGCTGTTCCTTTCTCAGCTAATCAACAAAAATATTATGTAAATCATGTAAGATGATTTATAAGTAGTCAGTAGATGATCATAGACTTAGGTTTTACACTTATCGGTCAAATGTGCCTGTAAATTTTATGTCGTTTATAATTTTTGTATGAAGTTAACCTTAGTCGCCTAGTTCTAGAGCATGCGATGGTTTGTACAAAACTAGTTAAGCCGCAATAGACCTTAAGCAATAACTGAACATTCATCTGGATTTATTACTTAGTGTCGATAAATATCATGTTTAAATGTTCGTTCTTACTCTTTCATTTTTATTCCTGATCATATTCTATTCATTATATTTTGTTTTGTCCGGTAATTTAAAAGACTCACCATAGTATGAACTATGTTATGATGTATAATTATCACTATCTTTGCATTTCGTCTTATTAAGTTGTATTTGATTGAGTTAAGTAAATGCATAAATATTTACTAGTATCCTTCTATATGAAACACGTCAGTCAGATTTTATACTACCCTAGTATTTTTCTTTTGACTTTGTAACTTACACACTGTATCTTTGATATTCATCGGTTTTGTCAGCCTACAATCCATCATTGACATTTTTTCACATGATAATTAGAATTAATTCAAACTTTAGTTTCAGTAGTATCTGTCAATGAGTTTGAATAGTAGATCTTCATTTAAAAAAAGTATTTATATATGAGAAATAATGTTGTTCATTCTCATATTAACTTTTCATACAATTACCAATTACATAAACCTTTTTTTCAGTTGTTCAAATGTTTGTTTAAACAAATTATTTCTAAAAATATGATTTTGGGCGGGTTAATTAAATACAGAGCAAACTAGTTTATTTCTTAAATGATAAAAAAAACGAAACAGAATCTTTAAAATAATCTTTAATCAAACAGAAAAATCATTAAAATGTTTTAAATATATATTTCTTAGCATAACTTTAATTTATGTTACTAGTTAAATATGGTTAGTAGTACAAACATTGTTAATGTTTGTATACTTTTATGGACTAAAAATATAGTAGCCAAGTAACATCTGTTGATAATTCTCATTTAGAAAAATAAATGAAGAAAATGTGACTTGGTTAATGAAAACTAACATTTTGAGTGAGAAAATGATAGATTTAATTACTTACAAAATGCATCATTACGCATGCATGATTTTTAAATGATTTGTAACATAAGTCATGTTTCACGAACAAATAAGTCTTTTAGGTCATTAAGGGTATAAGGAATTTTAGACACCCTCAGAATTTGGAATTCTAGTGTGAATTTAAAGGTGTTATTCATTTCGTTTAATTATTTATTGTTCATTGTATTTGTTGAGTTGTTTGTATTCGTCAAAAATTAATGTTTATTGGACACCATTGAAAATCCTGATGAAATCCAGAGTGTATACTACCGAGAAGTCCTATACTAGGGCGAAACAGCTATACAATGCTCCCAGGCTTTCAGAAGTATTTTACCAACACTAATCTGTAACGTATACAGACAACTGAGCATTATATCTGGGTTAATTAAAAAATCGCTGTGTGATTTATGAAAGCTGGGAAACTTGTGGTTTCCACCATGACTTGCTGATACATTTATACATACATTCGCCACTTCTCTGATCTTCATAGATTTACGTGAGTCAACCGGTTGTTGTTTTAGACGTTGTAACTGATATTTGATATATTCCTTTGGATTCGTATTAATATGGTTCAGTTACTGAAGTGTTAACCTAAATAATAGCTGAAAAACACGTAAGGTTAAAAGTTTCATCATACTGCAATTTTACTATGCTATTATTCATATTAATCAATTCATGCGATTGCTAAGTATATTTAAGCGTATCAAGTCAACTGAATCGGCTTTGTGGAGAGAGGAACTAAGTTTAACTGACTGAATCTTTTACAGATTGACATCTGTTAAGGACTAGTAAAAACCAGGGAGCACTGAATAGATATTTTATTATACTATGGGACTCCTCAGTAGTGCTCACCATAAACTCTACTAGAAAATCCAACTGGAGGTCTTGAAGTCTTATGGTGAATATTCAGCTAATATAAATGTTAGAATGAATATATATATATAATGGTGTCTTTAAAGCATCAATTATTTAAACACAGTTAACACCTATTTCAATATACACCAAGTTTCAAAAGAATTTTGTAGTTACCCTTTTGTTTTCATTAAATCTTTCTAAATTTGCCAGTATCGATCGTATGATTTATGTATTTGAATGTTGTTATTTATAATCAATAGACATGTTATTCCCTTTTATATAAAAAAAAAATGCAAAATGGTAGCTTATAATATCTGTCAAACTTTCTCTAAAGTACATTTTCACTTGAACTGTTTTATTTTTCTATACTTCAAGACGATAGTTACATAGTAGACTATAATTAGTTTAACAGGTAATTGAAACAGGTACAATTCATTATCATTTTTACATTAAAATTCAATAGATTCTAATGTGAAATCATGGTCATGTTTAACATACATATTTAACTAACGAAATAATATTCATTCCAATAGGTCGATATATCTAGTAATGCTTCATCTGTAAGGGAGTTACAGTGGTAAATGTAAAATATAATTGCTATTTTGAACGATTCCTAAAATGATCGAACAATTTTAAAGTCACTTTTAGTCAATAAGAAAAGAGTTTGTATAAATCGAAAGTATTTTGGAACATAAATTATGAAACTGAATAATGTTTAATATTAGTAGTTTTGTGTAGATCGGTATTACGTTTAATTGATTAGACTCATCATAGACTGATGTTGATAGAATACCACTAAAAACCACGAAGCATTAAATATACGTTTCACCATATAATCTAGGTTTTTAACAATGTGCATCTTCGATTCGACAAATGAAATCGAACACAGAACCTTTAGAAAAGCGAATGCCTAATCCTCTGTACTACTAGGGTGGCATCCAATGAAAAGAATCTTACTTCCACTAATTTCTGATATTGCGCAATATTTATTCAATAACATCAGTGATAACTATTTCGCTCTCGACAAATCTATGCTCTACCAATCACGATTTCTCACTAGGACTTCATTTACATCTTGAAGTTAGTCATTAGTGAGCTAATTAGTGTAATTAAATTGACATGGCTTGGTGTGAATTGATATTAAATTTAATTGATTGGATTTGTTACAGACTGATGCTGATAGGATAAAATTAAAAACTGGCTTTAAGATTTTTATTACTTTTCGAAACTTCTTGTCAATTTTCATGATCTTAATGATACGAAAATATAACAATATAACCTTATTCTATACAAATGAATGGTTTTTTAAATGTCTGCTTAAACATAAAGTCTTTTTCAACTTTTATCCATTCTTTTTTGACTAGTTCATTTATAAGTATGAAGAACTAATATTATTTTTTGTCAGTACAATAAAGTTATATATAGAGATTTGCATTTATTCCAGCCATCATACTTTATCAGCTGTGTTATCATTCAGTAATACACTACAAATCGTCTTTTTCAGTTTAGTTCAGTTGACGTAAACCATTGTAAGCATTAATTAATTCATTTATAATGTATGAGCTATTTGGGAAAATTCGGAGTACTTCATTGATCACCTTAGTTCGTGAGTAAATAACTTTATGATTTTAATATAAACAATATTATCAATGTGTTTTAAAATAATTTCAGCATTAGGTAAGATAGATATTGATAGGAAGTAAGTATTTAATGATTTGTTTATCTCAGTTATAAGTTTCAATCGTCTATTTTAAGGTATCAAACAAGTTACTAAATCATTATTATCTACAAATATTTACATGATATACATGAAAATACAAATACATTCATTATTAATGTATTCAGTATTAATGAAACTTTATGTTTAATACTTAATTACTAATTATTCTTGATGAAACCAAGATGATAATGAAAGCCATTTGAGTTAATCACATGAAAATTTCTCTTTCATATTCTTATCTAGCTAGTGTAAATTTATGTTACTGTAGGTAAACATTGGTTATTTCAGTGGAAATATGCGCTCTCTGTTACTCTCCCTACATATACTAAGTAGGGAAAATAATCCATCCAAGAAAAAATTATTTATGAACATAGTCTAGTAAAAACTATGAGTGTTTGCATTTCGCTGTTGCACTGCACATCGATAGTTAATTTCTGTCATAAAATATATCGTAATGATGGTTATCAATAACTAAATAAACTTTGTTGTCCTATATGTTTGCATGGAGTCCATCCAAAGTTACTGCTGGTCTCAAAAATATAAATAGAAGGTTTGAGGGTATGTGTTCAACAACCCATCCTGTCGGAACAACGTTGCCGAAAAGCACTATTTATTAGATTCTATTGAAATATTTATGTTAACATTTGAATTCTAGAATCAATTTATTTCTAGTGAAATTAAGTTATGTATAACCAGAATCATTGAAATGTTTTTACTTGGAACACAATTTAAAAATATCATGGCAAGGTTACATGTCAAGTTTTGAACACTCTCATTCTAGATAGACGAATCATCAAAATAAAGCGTTTCATTTTACCTCAGATCAATACTGTTTTATGATTGATATGCATCTAAAAGCTTCCTCCGGACTTATCTGACGATCGTTAATCGTATATTTGAATATGTTTAATAAGCGATTTCGTCGGTAACAAATCAAGGCTTTAACTAGATAACATTGGGCAACCTTTTTTTTTTAAGTTTTGCTTACTTCTTGGTTTATGTTTCTACAATAATAAAAAAAATTTTAAGACGAAAACTTTCAGACATGAACATATATTTCTTGCAAAGGTAGACATAGACTAGAGTCTATTTTTAACATTTCAATTGAATGTTAAATTCAAGGCCGTTAAAAGTCTGTGAAGGACAAGTTGTTGACGAAATCTATAGTCATAGGTGATAACACGATTGTTACATAATTATTTCTATTGAAAGTATTCAGATAAGTGCATGACAGTATATAATAAATGGTGTTATCCAGTTTAAATTCCCACAATGGCGGAGATACATCATCAGCCGTTTCGAAAATGTCAATGTCTCATAAGATACAGCATGCTTCATAACCTAAAAGACTATTATGTCACGATGCGAAGAATGAAAGACAGTGAAGCACATTTAGATTTCATTCATGTTTCATACACCTAGAAAGAATTAAACACAGACAGAGGCCAGTAAAAGTGTCTTCAATATAATGAAGTGAATGTACACAATTACAACTTACTTTGGATAAGATGATTTACAGTAAAAGCTTAGAATAAAATTAAACGGAATATATAATTACGCAAAGCGAATTGTAGTGGGTGAAGTGAGTGATAACACGATGTTCCGACCTTTAAAGACCCTATTACTTTTCTAATGCATTAAGTGATAATAGTTAAAGTAAACACATCTTAAGAAATTACCAATATATCATATAAAGAAAGTAGGGGAATTCGTTTGCTAAACAAATTGCATTAAACTGTTCCAGTTTCTCGAATATTTACTGACACAAAAATTTACATAGAAGTTAGATTTAGAATGAGATACACTTTTCTTTTACGACTAAATTATGATGACAATGTCATGAAGAACATGCAAACTGCAACATAATAAAAAATGTTTTAAAAATTTGATTTATCCTGCATTTTGTTAAGTAAAAATTAGATTTAATTCGAACCGTTGCCTTCACAAAAATCTCTAACTGTAACTTTTATTGATTGGTGGGTGTAAACTTTTCTGGTGAACTTATGTAACACAAAATGACCTTGAAGCCATTCAACCAGTGAGAACGCAGATTTAAGGTAGATGGTCATATAATATGAAAAGTCGACAAATACCTAGGTGTAAATTGAAGACGAGACAGTATTTTAATTTGTTCAGTGAATTTAGTCAGATAAAAAAAGATGCACTCATTTCGATTGGGAGGTGCTAAAGAAACTTCCCGTTGACATTGATTTCATTCGCCAATGCTTACTACAACGTAGGATGATTTCATCTCTCTTGATTCTGCTGCTTCCATATTCATTTAATAAAAACAGGTAAACGTTGTGCAAATTAATCTATGAGCTTGTAGATTACTAATAATAACTTCATAAAAAATTACAGTCAACTAATCCAATGTAAGCATTTTAAGTCATATTCTGTACATGACCTTGAAATCGTTATGTATATTCTCATTGATTTTCTCAAGTTCGCCAGCAGAGTTTAGTTCCACCATGATATTCATGTAATAAACATGTTCAGTATTTTAGTTGAATTTAAGTGGCATTGTGGAAATTAACATTTAATTTCATCTTATTGCTTGTACTCATCACCGATTTATGTTGGTCTTTGTATAGGACTCCTTAACAGTATACTCCTGATTCTGAAGGGAGAATCCGACCCAAGGTCTATAAATCTCACGTCTACCCCTTAACCTTCTACACAACGTCCAGTCGGGTAATCCCCACTGCTACCAATTTGTGACAACACAACGATCATATATCGTTATAATTACTTATTACTGACATGTGTAAACTCCAATAGTTACGACCTTGAGGTTATTTATTTTTTTACTCTTATCAATGTTTTTCAAATTGTCTACTGGTATTCATGATTGGAAACTGATCTACTCCAATTATTCATATTTCTTTATATTTTAAATTAATAATCCATTAGATTGACAGTTATCTGACGGATACCCATACACTGAGGCATATAGTAATCACGTTTTGTTATTAATACTAGTGTGCATAGTTTGTTCTAATTTATATTACATCTAGTTTCATTATGCATCAAATGTTATTGTGTTGTAGTTACATTTTATCTACTCATTAGTAATATTTGAATAATGCAAGAACGACAACATCTGCAGAATACTTTGAATTTAATGTATTTCGTTGCATTCTCATCAGCTACATACATGCTATTAATTTTAGATAACTGAAATTATTAATACATATTGATTTTGTTGACTGAATTGTTTATCTGATCATCTGATCTAATGCTACCAGGATAACTGAAGATTAACTACTGATTCCTTTTGAACACAAAGGTTAGGTTTCAATCTACTAATCGCAATGGCCACAGCAAATTTTAATAGAATCAAATAATGTTGTTTATTGATTATTGCAAAAGCATTTGTTACATTGACCTCATGTCCCGTGTCTACCAAATGACGCGTGACTGAACCTCAATAAGTGGTTGCTTCTTTCTAGCATGAATTCTTCGGGATATGTTCAATAAATCGTGAATTGGTCATTCTTTCTGTCCTTCCAATGTACCTGCTTTTGCAAGTACATGTGAACTGGTAAATACAATTGGAGGTGACATGAGATGGATATTTATCAACTTTTATTTGACTTATTAAACATTGTGTTTTGAAGAGCGTCAATAGTTTGGCAGCAGGGAATGTTTGTTTGATGGCCGTTCTCAATCATCGATTGAATTGTATGGCTACTTGATCTCCTTTAAATACTAGTTGAATAAATACCCTTTTCTTTTCAGGTTTCTCAGTTTCGAATATTCGATTACATCTATTGCTATACTTCTCATTGAATGTTTCAGGATACTCATTTTATCTAAGACATTGTTTCATGATTGAAATTTCATCATCAAGTTTATCAGCAGTGCACAGTCGTTCAGCTCTGTTGTAAATTGATTTGACTAAACCACGTTTATAGCTGATCGGACAAAAGCAATGAAAATGGAGGTATTGTTCATTCCATGTATCTTTCCAGAATATAAATATTTGGCATGTTCCGTCATCTCTTCGTGAAATTCCTAGACCTAGAAATTGGATGATATTGTTTTTTTTTGTACTCCATTGTGTATTTAATGTTGGGATGAGCTTCATTAAAGATATAAAGTAGTTATTTTGCTTGGTTTATGTCGTTGCATATAATAAATGTATTATCAACGTACCTTCTGTAAAGTGTCATTTGGTTTCTTGCAGGCATTAACTTTGTTTTTTCCAGATTAGCTATAAATATGTCAGCAAGTATTGATCCTAACGGGTTTTCTATGGCTACACCATCTGCTTAGTAGTATAATTTATTATTGAATTGAAATTGGACGTTTATTGTGCATAGCCGTATAAGTTGTGTTTTCGGTATAGATAACAATTCAGAATGTTGACTTATTATGTCAATTGTTTTTTCTAGTAATGTGGTTCACTGAACTATGTAAGAGATTTCGAATCGTAATTTGAATGAAAGCTAAAAATAGATTGTTTGTTGTTTATTTTGAAGGCGTGTATTATACCAGATTCATCTTTAATGTGATATCTTTTTTTTAATTTTGAACTAAAGATACTTGTATGCACCTAATGAAAAAGCAGGTAATTCAATGAATCTATGATATTCTAAAAGTTTTAAAAATAAAGGAATGGAATTATGAAGCGGAGAATAGCTTCACGTATATTAGATAATGCAATTAAAGTTGTTGGATAATTTACGTCATCCTATTACGACAGAAATACGACATACTGATTCTTAATTTTTATTACTAACATAAACTGGTTGATTGATTTACATGACAAAATCTGACAATATTCAAGTGATTAACATAGTGATTAAAATGAAATTGTAACCAATCATTGCATACAACTCGTTTACTTCAACAAATCGGTTAGAGAAAGAACGACGATATTTTTATTTGCTTGCATAACTGTATTCTGATAAGTTTTTTTTCTTGTACGTCTTTTTTATTCAAATGTTTCTCACTCTATTCTAGAATTGTCTTCTTTATTACATTTTTTGAAATGATCATGTTACATTCATAATCTCTCCTTATTATACGGTCTATTTCTTATTACTATAAATTCAGAGAATAATAATTTATTTTTTGATATCAGGAGTAAGTCATTTTTACAGGCAAGACCAACAAAATCATATGACAATAATAGTGTTTGGTTGTTGCACAGACTGTTTAAACTGTGATAGGAGATAATGGAATGATAAGCGTCGTTCTAAATTGTTCATTATTGTAGCCTCCACTACGAATTAAACCTTTTATCAACTTTGTGACACAGAAAACTTCCAGGGTAGGTTAAGTTTGCCATATCAAAAGATTACATTATGACAGGAGATGCAGATATTCAACGTTTCGCGTAGTATGAAGCAACCTGTAAGTGCTGAAAAAAAGAAGGAAAAAAACAGCAGGATGCAATAGCAATATTATGATAGCCATAATTTGCTAATTATTTTAGCAATCAAAAGAGTATAACTGTTTAAATTGATGAAAATTTTAGCTTTAAAGTCTATTTGGAAAGAATTAATTTGTTATCTCTGATAAGCTGGCTATCACGAAAGGTTACAATAGTAGTGTTCAGACTAGGTTTCTTATTAAGATGAGGTTTAATAGTGAGTTGATTTGAGTTGTTGCAGTAGTTATGAAGGAGACTTGATGTTTACTAATTTAGTCCACAGTGTAGCAGTAGATGCAATAAATGATTATACATGTTAGTACTTTGTTATTTATCAACCTTAACTTACTAGGTATCAGCATTATAGTCTGTAGTGTACAGATCGGGTTTAACTTGCAGTAGAATTGCTTGATAGATAGGTAGTGCCAAATAAATTTTATGTGTGAGTCCGAGTAGCATATTTTGGAGCATTTGAGACATCATTACTGAGTGCTTGCTCTGGTCAGAACCGTATTACGTACCTGTAAACATAAGACATTCCGCCCTACAGACAAGGGGAGATTGAAGTTATCTCCCACACTATCATATCTGCTGGCCGAAAGCTCCACCCTCCCTCCTTTAATGATGTTAGGCTCGTAAATTTACTGGTTCGATGGAGATTATATTGTTGTACGCGATGATCAACATCACAAGTTCTGTTTTGGTCAACCTTATTATTATTACAGGATACACAGACTACTAAGCCGCAAACTAGAAACTAGATACCTAACTATTACTGCACTGTTATGACTGGGATCAGTTAGGAGAAGAATAAATTAGTATTGGAGGTGGAAAGGAGTATGGTGTCTGGTGGGTAGATGAGTGGTTACCAGAAACTAGCATATTGCTAGTAGGCATCAGGAGATCAGTAAGTTATTCGAGTAGTAGTTTTGAAATATATTTGGACGATATAGTGGTATATACAAAACTGACTAAAAGTGGGTGGGAAGCAAAACTTGTGAACTCACTTCTACGTTCTAGTCACTTATGCACCTTAAGACATGACTACACCTCCCAAACAATTTATCATTTTTATTACTTTGTAAAGTAAATGTATGTGAATAATTCGAGGTAATCAATATCAATTTTCTGTATGTATGTAGCTGATGAGAATGCAGTGAAATGCGTTGAATTCAACATATTCGGCAAATTCCGTCGTTTATATCTTACTCATATTATTAAATATATAACAAGTCAGTTTAAAACTCTTCCGGATGGCATCTATTAACCTGTTATTCCACAAAAAATACTACTCCTAATATTATTAACTTAATCCAGCCTCTTGTCGACTGTTAACAGTGTCACAGCCTTTATTTCATTAGTCAAATGTATTTAAAAATTTGAATTTGATATCACGATTTGATTTAAATTAAACAACCATTAAAAACCATCTATTGACACAGGACAGCTGTTTCCTTCTAGATTGAGACGTTTCAGAAATGTGCATCCACAATCCAACCATGAGACTGATCGTAAAGCATTGAAAAAATTTTTGTTGTTTTAAACCACTGAGTTAACCAACATCCAACTGTTTATATTTTCCTGATATATTCGTAATACTTCACCCATATTGCTTAACTTCACCGAAATAGAAATAGATAAACATTACAGATTAGACCTATTAATAATCGTTTACAAATTTGTTTTCAATCCAATAAGTAAAAGAAAAATCATACCAACATTGTATGGAATAATAGAAAAGATTTGTTTACTTATTTCTTTCTTCGATTCAATTTAAGTCTAGATTTATTGTTTCCCTTGGTTTTGCTGTTGTTATTGTTATCGTCAGTTTTTTTCCCACTTTTTTCAACTTTTGAAAAGTTGTAAAACATTTTTACAATCTTAGTTTGCATATTTTTATTTGATCCAGAAAATAACTTGGTCGAAAAAGGAAGTGGCGGGGGGGGGGGGAAATGGTGTTAGAAAATGTGTTCAATTTTTCATATTATTTTGAATGATGTAGATACTGAAAGGATATTTTGATTACATAAACCAAAGTACACATATGCACTCTAAGTATTGCATTTAGTATCATAGATCTACTGACAGTTTCATTTTTATGTATTATTTGAATTCATTCATTGAAACGTTGGAAGCAGGTAATAATTAGCTTATGATAAGTAAGGGAATAAATATTTTCATATGAAAATAAAGTAAGGAATGATGGTAGTTGTTAAATTGTGTGCCTTAGAATGTCATCATTAGTGCATATTTATTCTTTCAATCATAAAATTGAAAATGTTAAAGTTTACAATAAATTATTGGTTAGCTCATTACACTCCCATTCAAAGAAACGATATAAATTACATTTTACCATAAGGATACATTTTCTATTGACAAAAAGCTCTAAATAATGTATGGTTCAGCCATACAATCACAATTTATTAATATCTAGAATCCCGAAATAAGGTTTAAAGAGCATTTGCAATTGAAAATATTGTATATGAGATAACAGTTGCTTACAAAAGTTTAGCAATAAGTATGAAAAAACACGAAGGAAGGGAATAGAATGTGCTCCGGACAGAAACATGTTGCTGTTCAGAGACGTGAAATAACAAGTAATGAAACGTCTGATAGGAAAAGAACGCATAGAAAATAAAGTATCCAACTGATAGGGTAGTTGTTTTGTATCGAAAATCTGCTTATTGGAAAAGAGAAAGTGGTTAATTTCTCATATAATGTTAGCTTTGAATGCGCTCGTTTGTTTAGATATTTTTATGCTAAAGTGCTTATAGTACAAACATATAGGTGAATTATTACCCCCATTTTCGAATACATATCATTGAAAGTGTGAATGAAGTTTTACGTTTTTAAATGTACTACATTTTTATTTATTCCTGATTTATTTGTTGGGCATTAGTTGTTTTTTCTTTCGTTAAACTCTTCATGATACAACATAGCTATTACATAACTTCATATCTTCTAAAATGCTTTTCAAAATCTCTTAAATTAGTCAAAATGCGAACATTCCATTGTTCTGAATAATCCTAAAATTCTGTCCCTCGCAAACAATAAAAAACTGACTAAACTTCTTCCAAATTTTCGTCTTATTAAATGAAGTATGTTCACTGATATTTACTTATCATTATTATTTAGTTGCTTGTACTTGTCATGGATTGACGTTGGATGGGTATTACTGAAAACCAAGAAGTACCAGACAAGTGTTTCTTCCTAGTATCAGACTCCTCATATGTGTGTATTTCGAAATTCGCTAGCGAGTACAACCCTAATCATCCAAGTCACACAACGAAGGAATCCAACACAAAAACAAAACTACTACTCAGTTTTTTCCAGGGCGCTCAACCAACATCAATCTCTGATAAACACAAACAACTAAAATGAATTCACATAAGATGAAATTGCAAATTACTGACACCTTTTTTATTATTATAATTTCAAGGAGACTGTTATTCGTTTTTTTCAACTGTTCATTAATTATGATGACATTCAATGTTTAGTAGTTCACTAAACATCGTTAAAATCAATATAAACAAATAAGCGCAATGATGCAATACATGCTGTGAAGTTTATTGTATAGTCTAGGCATTTTCTTTTTCTTCATAGAATTTACTTCTATGAATGTGAATGATTGACTAGTAACGATTATCTATTAAAACAAAGTTTATGATAAATTTAACGTGACTTATAAACAAATAAGATTATCAATTTACTATGAAACAGGAAACTACTAATAAATAAAGAAAAATATATAAATAAAAGATTTATGTATCCTATGTACAAGAGCACTTCTCTTTGTTCGATCTAAAAAATGAAATAACAGAATGATCAGATGAGTAGGATGTATGGTTTGTTTTATGTAATTACAGAAAATGATAAATTGTATACACCTTATCTTTACTTTATTACTCCTTGTTGGAATCCAACTACCTTCTTTTACTTAATATATTATTTCTTATACTTACTGTATACACCTTGCTATTTTTCCCGTCAACTGTCTACTAGTACTGTTTTATGCGACCTTTCATTATAAACTACATGTATAAAATCTTCCATGTAGCACTCACCTAGAAAATGGATATGTTGCTAAGGTGGTTGCCAAACTACACTTAATAAGTAACAGTGATATATGTCTTATTCAATATTACAGGTTTAGTACAATATTGGAATTTTTAACATAAAGTATTTCGACGAGTGTTTCTCTTTTTCTACATACATATCACTAAAAGAACATATATGCAAGCAAAAATCAAAATAAAACATATATATTTTATACATTTGAAATTCATTTGGATGCTATGTCCGAGAATATGAAACTTTACAGTATGTAGTAACCCATATTTCCGGTAGCATAGATTTCTAATCAAATCAGCTTTTACAACTTTCTCTTAGAAGAGTGTTTATGCTCGATACAGTATGATATGACTTTATAATTTTCTTTAAAAAGGGAGGCATGGATTTCAACATAGTTAAATCTGAGTCTGTCGGAAAGTATACAAAAAACAAAGATGTGAATAAAGTAGATGACTTCTATCCGAAAAATTAATTATACATAGTTGTTTACAAAATTTCGAATGTTTATGTACAACCGTATTCATAATAATACTGGAATTCAAACCACCCTCTCAACTAACAGGCTTTAAAACTTTCCTTAACATATCATAGTCTCTTCTCAAAAGTCTATCAAAGTAACAATGGGAAATAGTGTATACTAATAAGTAATATGTTGGAATTGATAGATTATAATAATAATTGTCAAGTAAAACTATATAGTCTCTTTACACTATAAATTAAACAGAAAATCTGTCCTCATGTTGACAGAACATGTAAAGATTAAGTTAGATCAGAAATAAAAAGTTACATCAAAATAAATGACATTTAACATAGTTTTCATTAAAGAATCTCCAGTGTTACAAACGTAATGCTTGTTAAAAATAGTTTACAGGTCTTATGAAGACTAAAATTAACAGTTTGACAATTAAAGAAATATGTGTAAAATCATTTTAGAATGAATCTTCTTTCAATATCCATTAAGTAACTAATAAATTTGGAAGCATTTTAAGAAGGAGGAAACAAGTATACAAACCGTATGATCATCTGTTTACATCAGAAAAGAACATTCCTGTAGATGACGGCTGGTAGAGCAAGTAGGGTATAAAAAAAAAGAAAAAATAACAGCATATTAAGCTATACCAGCTTCTTTTAATAAATAAACGAGGAATTTCCCTTTATACAGAACACTCTGTTTTCTTCCAGAGAAGTAAAAATGCACCTACTTTGTTATCTTGCTTTACGTTTATGTGCTAGCTAATATGTGTTGCAATATAATGTAGGAATAGAGTCAAAAGCGGGAGTGTATTTGCAAAAACCTATTTCGAATATAGTTATCACCTCATCCTAAACTATACATTTTACTATTATACAAGATTACTGCCCCACCCACTATGCATCTATTGTATCTGAATGCATACCTATATTGGTAAACATGCTCTTTCGATGCAGACTGCAGCTTACTTAGTAATCGTTTTTCCATTGTTTTGAGAAAAGGAGAGATTATGTATGTGAGTGTAAACTTAACATTCACTCCGATAGATATGCTTTCTACTGCTGATATTGCTTTTATTTTCTTTCATACTTTTCATTTAACGTTTGTTAAAAGAGACTCGTTAAAGATACTAGTTAGTAACTGACACAGAGCATGGCCAAATTTTTTAAAAGAAAAGATGAGTATGTCGTCAGGTCCTGCATATTGTGATGTCTAATCAAATGACGTACTTAACTGGATAGAAGCTAAAACTAGAAGGATGAAAGCTTAATTTACTGACTAGATTTGACGATTCTTCATCAATTCATGACAAAATATGTGATAAGCTAATCAACACAGAACTGGGAAATCCTAATCTAGTCAATCAGATACTGTACTTTTTAGAACTACATAAAAACATTATTCATATGAAAGGAGATTAATTTTTCATAGTATATGCTAAAAATCATAGTGTTGAACTGTTGCCAAATAAATTGTACATAATACACAGATCAATCTCATCCTTAGCTGTAAACTTAAACCTCATCCACGCTTCACTCCTAATGATGACTTTTTTCAAAATCCTGTACTACATATGAAATCAATTTTTGAAAATATGTTGGAAAATCCACCAGAAATTCTTATAAGTAATGGTATTGATGGTTATTCATTTTACTTTGAAGACAGTTGTAAACTCCCAATCATCAAAATCGGGATCAATGAAATGAAAAAGAGAGTTCTTGGATTTATTCTTTGGAAGCATTAAAAAAAAATTGTGGTGTTCTGGGGAGCTGGTCTTCCTTATAAATTCACTTTGTTACGAGATTTCGATTCAGAACATTCCATTGAGTGCTTTTAAATAAAATAAACTAGAGCATGATATTAGCTATCAGCCAAACTATAACTTTATCCACAGTAAATATCATTAAATGTGATACTAGTTAGCACTAAGCAGATGATTAGAGTAAAACTCTAAGTTCAAAAGATCCCCAATAATAGCTTAAAGAGATTGTGAGATCAGCTATGAATTCTAAAATACTTTCATGCTATAATGAAGACTAATTTTAGCCTCATAAACGACCTACTGTTTGCTTATACCAGCCAATGAAAGAATTCCCATTTCTATCAGTTTGCAATACAGTGATGTTATATCGGGCGATTCAAGAAGGGTAATTATTTTTCGGAATTGTTTTTCAGAAGACTGATTTGTATGTATAACAATGGATGACTAAAATATAATTTGACTATCTGGTGGTTGGCTTAGTTATCTAGTCTTTTGTACTCCAGCTTTGGGACTAGTAATCACGAGGCAGATGTGTTTGCGCACTGATTGGTACTGAGAGGTTACCGTTTTCGATATATTGAGATATAACAAGTGAGACAACCATCGATTATCACTGATGACAGACGGCTTAGACCCAAAAAGTCTGAATTCCATCAGTCACCACTTTTCATTAGAGCTTCAGGAACATCCTGAAGTTAATCACTAGTAATCTGATAACTATAAGGGTTTTAGAGCAGTATTATGAAGGTAGGTACAAAGTTTAGTTATTTGTATTATTCACAGAATGATGTTGGCTTGGTATTACCGAAAACTATGGAGCACTGGACAGTTTTTCACCAGTTCAGTGATACTTAAACATCAGTATGTGACAGATATATACAACTGTTTTCAATAGTCGTTTAGGTAACTTTGTATTCCAGTGAAAACTACCTTCAGTGTGTTTAATGTTCAGTTTTATGTAAGTATCATATAGTTATTAATTTTTAATAGCTAAATCAATTCATTCAAATATAATACTTTGTTAGTAGGATGAATTTGTATATTCCTATTGATTTGTTATAGACTGAATCTGCGGTGGGTTTTGACTCGAAACGGACTGAGTTCGAATCCCACTGTGAACATCAACATTGGGATGCAGGTACATCCGGCCGATGAGTCCCAAATAGGACGAAACGCGCGTCCTGTATTCCACTTGCCAGTCATAATCTAAATTAAATAATGCTTTGTTTTTAAAATGAATAAGCAATATCTAAAAGATCTTTTTGACTACCGTGATCAATTTAAAATTTCATATCTATAAGATGTAAAAATAGGTAAAGATACAATTGACGAAACAAAAAGGATTTCTCTATGATACTATCATGTGAACAATATAATGTAGAACTTTCTTATGAATACTTTGTTCTATTTATTGTTTGAAATATTATTAACTACTTAACATTTATTCATTATACTAAAGATAAAATAACGAAATGTTACAAAGAATGTTCAGTATAAGTACAGAGTAACTTGCCGAAATTGACGGTACAATAAGTTATAGTTAATATACTGAATTTTAAAGAAATGCATCAGTCATTGATAAGTTATCCTAACAAGTAAGAAAGAATGTTCCCACTTATTACACTTTCTTTTATAATATACCTTAACATTTGAACTAACAACTTATGTAATCTTTCATTGTATTTTATGCAATAATCAATAGTGGTATATTTCGTTAGAATAACAAAAATGTCAAATCATTTAAATAGCAAGGTATTGGACGAACTTTTAAACTTTAAAGATCTTTTCTTAATTATATAAAAGTGAAATCTAGCAATCTACTTATTGAACAAATACATATTTCATGTAAAATATACAAATGACTTTTAGAGAAACATTAAATTTGTGGGTATTTTTCATCGTGAACTGACAACAGATAGTGAATCATTGAATGTGTGAATTGAATGACACAGCTGTTTCATTATAGGTTGAAATGTGATAACATTAGTCTAATAAGTCTTTCATGTTTCTATCTAAGAGGTTTAGACTGTTGTTCAGTTACTAGGTTCTGGTGAATTCATCAAACACGCTGTTTATAAAAGAGCTAGTGAAGTTGATTCAGTTTTACTGCTTATAGAGTTTCGAGTTACATGTTATGACTGGATTAGTTGAAATTTGTAAAAATCTACTAATATTTTATAGTTGAGTTGAGGTGGTTTGGTGGAGACTGGTATTAGATTTGTTGTTCATATTCGGAACTGGCTGATCTTGATTCAGAACTTAGTATGAAGTCATTCATATTGAATCGGTGCTATCGTGCAGATAATATTGTGTTCTACTACTATCTAGTATTCTTTGATGCACCAACTACACTGACTTGATCACAAATCAGAACAAAATTTGAGCAAGTAGCGAATATATTCAGAAACAGAACAGCACAATAAAAAGTAAATAAATACATAAGCGTTCACATGAAATCTACACAATAATGTTCTAGACTGTTCTCTAGCACAGATTAAATGAAAATTGACCAATCGTCGTACAGCTTTACATGTATACTTTGTTCACGCTTTAATCAAGACTGTATTGTGATAACAGAACCATTGAGAACCAACGACAAGCGGGCATCTATATCATAAACTGATTAAAGTGAGAATTTAATAAGTAAACGTTTATCGCAATGCTTGGAGGTCATGTGTTCGATTCTCTGAGGAACCCTACACTATGGTGGAACATCTATCTAGTGCATCCTAGTTTTTAATAGCTATCTAACTTCGACCGACTCGTGATACTAAATCAAAATGAAACAAAATGAACTGTGTAAAAATAATCACAATAAGTAGAAAGTACAAAATTGACCGTAAAGTGACAAGTATACTAGTACAGATAAGAAGATTAAAAAGCACCATGAATAAATAATCAACACCAGAAGTAGGTCAAAGCCTGAGACGATTAAACCATTAAAATAACTTAAGAAGAAGCATGAGAATAGCCAGTTTCAAAATGCGATTGAAGGCTCAGTAAAGTTAGGGGGAAAGAAACAAAACAAATAAAGATATAGCCAAGTTGAGGCGGTTTGTGATTATTATTATTTAGTTGTTTTGTTTCCCATAGATTAATCTCGGTAGTGTAACACCTGAAAACAAATGGATACTAAGCCAATATTTCTTCTTAGAATAGGAGTCTTCACTGGTACAAGGAAGTTGACTGAAGTGATAATTCTACCACTGGACGCCGGCCAAATAATCTTGACAGTATAACGTCCTGCGTGAAAATGGAGGTCTTACGTTTGATTCTCCTCGGCCAAGTAGAAGATGAACAGTGTTACGGAATTCTACTCCAAGATAAAAAGGTTGTCCAAGATTTCTTGATTTACACTGTGTTAAACAACATAACAAGGATATAAAAAACCCGAAATAGTCGTATATTGTATTTTTCAGCCAAGGAAATGATATGGGCGTTGCGAGTTTTACTGGGATACAAAGACTAAGATTGGTTGTTCAAATCTGAGCATCACCTACTATATGTGAGTCGTGAAAATGAACCCCATCAAGGTAACTGGAGAGCATTTGATAAAAATAAAACCCATAATTTTACACATCCTCTAGATAATTGGTATTATTCAGGTATGAGAGTATAGAGGTGTATTTTGTTTTATTATGATTTCACGAAGGAAGATGTTGGTTAACACGTTGGTTTAATTGCTTGGTAGTAATCGCTGTATACCTTTCACCAAATAAACAGTTATAATGAAACAAAAAATAACTTTCTTCAAGTTAAAGAATCATTATTAATTGATTAATCAACTTTTCAAGTTTTTGTTGTAAACTCAATGAAGCACTAGAAATTTCAACTAAAAAAATTATTTGTTTTTTTCTACTTCATTTAACAGTTTTTCGATTGTTATTTGTGATTTTTATTTTTTTTTTTTGATATTTCATTGTCATTTTTATGATTAACACTTTAATGAGTTACTTTTTTTTTTTAAATATTCACGATTTGTTGTTTGTCTAACAACCAAATGAATGAAGAATTAAAAAAAAATTACATTCATTTTTATTAAATTAATGTTACTATGTATTCTAAGGTGGGTAGAAGGGGGAAGAGGGGGGGAGCATTAGATTTTATTCATTTGTTTATTTATTTATTTCATATAAAGAATTTCAATGTTCAATAGATAAAAGATAAGATACTAATTATTAGGTATTAGTTGAATGTAGTTGGTAATCAACTAATTCAATTATGAGATAGCTATTTAGTTGTTTGATGTTATACAAGAAAGTGATTGAAGTTGAAAAATGTAAATCATTAGATTTTAAGTAGAAACTAAAATGAATGAATGAATGATTATTACAAGACTATATTTCAACTCATGTTGAGTTCATGAATATATTGAACAAATGAATAACTGAAAGAAATTTAGTTATTTCATATTCTTGAATATCTTGTAATTCTCTAAATGACTTCAGATCAGAATTAAATGTATCTATGTATGTTTAACATCAGTATATCTAATAGTTAGAAAATATAACAACTCATCAAATGGTAACATGATAACTTGTATGATAATGGTTACTGAACAATAAATTGTTCGAATAAAGTTTGGTATTAAGATGCTCATTACAAATTAAAAATTTATTTAAGTCGTTCATACATGAAGATATCACAAGTTTATTTTCTTTTAAACGGTACTTTATGTTTTTATGGCTGATAAAAGTGTTTATTTAACTACTCTCCAGTAATAAACATTTTGGTTTTCTGTCTAAAATTCGTAAGCTTGTTTACATCAGGAAATGAAAAATTATTTGAAAGAAGAAAATAATACTAAATAACTTGTCAGTCGTAAAATGGTACTCTCAATATGGTGTACTGTAGATTTAATAATGGGATCATACAGATGATCTAATCAGACTTTGGTTAATAGTGTGTAAAAACACTTTATTAACTCATATATATATATATATATATATATATATATATATATATTAAGTCATTGGTATTACAATAAAGATTACTTAACTTCCTGATTCTTAATATTCAATAAATGTATAGTAATTTTGGCTAAATGGAGCAACATTTATAGTGATGTATTAAGTATAATAAATCATTTCATAATCATTGTAGAATAAATTCTTTTCAGTACCTTGACGCAACATGATTGTCGATTCTAACGAATGTTGAATTTACTCTGAAAGTTCAAGAAGGTATTACTTTTATTTAGAGATTCATATAAATAATACTGGTGAATACAATAAGAAATATTACCAATGACTTATTTAGATAAACCTTACTGATGAGTATCATCAATAAATCAAATGTTAGTCTCTAGCACTTAGTACATTTCACCTGAGTAACCAAAACAATTTAACAGATTAATCATTTTCTTAATCTATTCACAATGATTTTTTAATCTCTTAGTTACTTATTTTTGTTGATATTTTTATTATTTTTTTTATATGATTCTCTTATGTTTATTGGTTAAGCATCTGATATAATAACATAGAAACTAACTTCTAAACACCATTCACATTACTAACACTCTAGAATTTATTCAAACTTAAATATTTCAGAATACATTAGGCAGCAGGAAAATTATTAATAAGAGATCTAAGCAACTTAAGCTACACCTTTATAATAGTCTATCCATTTGATGTTCTGTTTTCCCAATTCGTTTTCATTGAAGTCGATAAATAAATACAAGTTAATTATTTTACTGGAAAATCAACAAGAAGCAAGAAACTGTAGAGTTTTTGGTCATTATACTTGTTTACCTATTTAGATGATAATAAACACCATACAACAAGCTGTTTTGTTGTTTAACTAAATTATTAGAATCAATCCACTAGTAAAATAACAATCAACGCTTTGAAAAGCATATTTTAGCTTTCTCAAGTAGTATATCATGTAAAAATGAAATAAATTCATGGTATCATTTGGGGATTTTTGATTATATACGAGTATACTGTCAGAAAAACAATTAATATACTTTGTAGACAATCTGATCTACTCTCCTTACCCAAAAGTGATTTAAGAAATCTAGTATTACTCCACACCAAAGAAGTTCAATTGAATTTCAGTAACTAGCTGTACAAACAAATTGATGAAATGGCGATGGATCACCACTTCGACCTATTTTTGCAGATATCTTTATGGTTAACCTGGAGAAAACAAAACTGAAATCGAGACCACAATATACCATTCTAAGTATTTTATGATACCTCTATTATATGTGATGATATGGATCACTATTATATCAAGCTTTACTATTTTAATAATGCTTATAAAAACATTCAGTTTACAATGGAACATAAACATGACAATCGACTCAATTTTCTACACCTTAAGGCAAACGGAGCAAAGTTTGGAAGAATAAGAGAGTATGGGTAGAATAGAAATATGGATGAGACAGTACTTAAATTCTAACATCCTTTGTTTTACCAGTTATTAACGTTATCTAGTAAAACTGCTCTTTAATAGAATCAAAAAGCTATGTTTAAATGAAAAAAAAGTGATTAAAAAATGACAATCATTAAAAAAACCTTATAAACAGTGAGTATCCAAAGAAATGTATTATAAAAATACGGTAAGACACCCTAAAACCCGCCAACGTTTGACTATGAAAACAAAGCCTGTCTTTACATGTCTTACGTTCAGACGACATAAGACCTCAGGAATAATTAACAGAAGAATCAAGGAGTCACTGGAAAGGACCTCCCCTGCTGCCCAACTATTTTCCTTGCATAACACAAAATACTCGTCAAATCAATCAGAGATAGATAAATTTCCACCAGATATCACTTTTAAATGTATCAGCTAACCCACATGCACTTGTGGTAGCAAATTTATAAAAACGATTGAACGAAGGGTTTTTACTAGGTTTTCCGATTACATTCTTATAAACTTACATTTGAAATGCAGCAAGGTCCTCATAAGTGCAATCTACAGACACCTCGCATAATTTTCAACGTATAAGCGCACGTCGAATCTAACTATAATCACAAGTATATTATTTGTTTGTATTACAATTATTGTAACTTTTATCAGAAACATTCACTTCAATCTTAACAGATAAAATATATCAAATGTCCCATTCTATGTAATTCTTCGTAATTTTAGGATGCTTATAGTTGATCATAAAAAGCCTCGAAATACAACGAACTAGTTTTATTCTGTAAATCCTGTTCTTCTTAAATTGTCTTAATAAATACTATGTTAATGCATATGTCAATTTAATTGTCAAATATAGCACAGTGGAGAGAGAGGCAGCATTTTGTTAAATGCCTAAATCGACGAAGAGTACAATTACTTTGTTGTTTTATCATTCTCTTTATATTCTTGAATGACTTATATTGTCAAGTAACTTCTTATACATATTAGATCACTTAAATTGCTGTATTATAATGAATACAGCATTCTAAATGATACCATAAAATTCATAATTACAAAATATACTATCTTATGTAATACTTACTTTCTTGACTTTGATTTTAGCTACATAACAAATGACTGAAGCGTAAAACATGGTTATTCACACAAGCTGTACACATAACAACAGAAATTGATTAACAATGAGGAATTACAGTAATAAGAATAATATCTGTAAAACAAAATGCATTCTACTGTACGATTAGTTTATATATTAATTCATTCATTATTCAATTTATAATTCAACACAATTCAATATCACAAATTAGATCTGATGAAATTTAAGTGATAAATCTTTTAAAACTACTAATCCATGCCACTGAACTATTTGTTAGTAAACTGGATATGATTTCAACATTCATCAACGACTTAGTGTATTTTTTATTCTATACATACCATAATATAAAGCTAAGATATCTATTTCTTAATGTTATATTCATAGATTTTTTTTGTAAATGAACACTTTCCCAGACTATTCTCGCAATATTTGGAGGCGGGATTTTACGTCAAACTAGAATACACCTGACAGACCTTATTGTAAAGTATATGGAAAGTGGAAATAAACGAGTGAGAAAAAAATCTATTGTACCATAACATTTTCGATGTTATTTGATTTAATCAACGAAACTAAGTTATGCATTTTCTTATACATGAACATTTATATTTTTATTTTTGCTTTCCTTATTATCTCACTTTTTTTAATTTATTTAATATTGATAAGTTCAGTTACGTAATATGTTTGTAGTTGAATGTGAAAAGAACTTACAAGTGACTTTTTCCTAGATAGATGTGTAGATTTTCGATGTATCACATTGATGTTCCTAACATGTTTAAGGATGATATTAATAATAACTGAAATTTGTTTTCATTGCTAAATTTGCTGAACTTTGGACAGTTAATTAGTCGGCAGTGATAGTGGATTACTGTAAGGAATTTCCATTGCATTTAAATATCTCTTTAAGTAGAGATAAAGTACTCCTAGTAACTATTTTCTTCTTTTTTATGGTTTGGTTAGTAAGGAACCGTGTTGATAAAATTACTGATTACAATTCAGGCTTTCTATTTTCAATTTCTCCTAACAATTGCCTATTAGAAATGTGAATTTTATACAAATGTGAAATGACCATTGGGTTCGCTGGTGAGAAGGTAAGAAACGAGACGACCGACATAGGCGAATACTGACCTTGATTCTAAACAAACTAATCTAACATTTAATTTGTTTTGTGACTGGCAAGTGGAATCCAGGACGCGCGTTTCGTCCTATTTGGGACTCATCGGCTGGATGTACCTGCATCCCAATGTTGATGTTCACAGTGGGATTCGAACTCAGTCCGGTTCGTGTCATACGCCACCGCGTACACCACTAGACTACTGAGTCCAGACAGTCACGTTTGTGCAACGGAATATATATGTAATTAGGATGAGTTTGTATTGAGGCAATCCGCTCAGGATACACATATAGAAACAGAGTCTGACCACTTTCAGTCCATTACAAATCAACGGGACGATACAAACTCATCCGAATGAACTAAGGGTGTTGTGTAAAAAACTGGATAATAGGCTCATTGTACAACTGTAAAAGCTGGAGAAGAAAAAGAGTTGAAACCATCGGTAATCAGTCTATGAGCAGATTATAATTTAAGAAAAATAAACGTCATAGTTACTAGATATTTAGCATATGTAACTTAACAGTAAAGGGTTCTGATACTATAGAGAATAGACTCCATAGGTTGTTATTCATATTTCTTGTAACGTTACTATAAAGTCATTTTATGTATTCGTTCGTGAATAACCGGTTCATATATTATTTAATTAAGCCAGATGAGTAAAACATTTATTATCAGGACTTTCTTGAAGTGAGAAGTCGTGACTAGTGAAGTGCAGATATTTTGCTTTTTCCAAAAACTTGAATGCACTAAATAGTTAGGGATGACTTTTTATTCACCCTACCTCTACTACCTATCTAAATAAATATCAACAAATGGTTACAAGTTTCTCACAAGTTAAGCACACACATATACACACATTAAAGTTATTTTTCTCACTTCACACACCACATTTTCCACACCCATTGACTATTAACAAACATATAAATATGTCTCATTGTGAAATACATTAATCTACAGCTACCTGACTCCAACACTTCCAGACTTGTATTTTGACTGCACTAAATATTCTGTGAAGAGGTGACCTACACTATATATATCAATGTCAGATATTTCACTTTCTATTATTAGGAATATCACAAATAATTACTACTTGATTCTACAAAATATTTATCTAATGCTCAATTTATTTGAATTCACCAAGTGTAACCATGGTGATGATGCATACAGAATGCACTTTGGTTGATATTTCTTGTTGTCTATTTTTCCAACTAAATAAAATATAATTAACTGTAAATGTTGAATTGTTTAAACAATTGACTGAATTATATTTTGATCATTGCTATGGTATAGTCAACACAACATTAGCCTATTACTAACACCTACTCATTTTACTTTTATTTGTTGGAACAGCTTTAAGTAATTGTTAATGTAGAAACCAACTATTTTATTCATCGTAATAATACAAATTAAAGACTTGTTCATTCTATAATTTATTAAAATGAGATTGAAATGTATTATTCTCTTTTATCATGTGTAAATTGCTTATTGTAATATGGTTGTTTATAGGATAATTCATTTGATAGATTCGTTAAGTGATCCTAATCTGAAGTTTGTCATATCATTAGAAATAATAAAAAAGACAAAAGATTCAAGTTCATTCAATAAATGACCTTAACATTTAAGTAACAGTCAAGTTTTTTCTTTATTGTAAGGATAGTGTTGGGGATTCCTAATCCCCAGAGCTACAATTATTGATTTAATTAAACGAAAGAAGTTGTATTGATTTTTTGTAAGCTTCATTTGTAAACTTTCATCACATTAATTTGATTTCAATGTGGATCTTACTCCTGAGTACAGTTTGACAGTATTTCATTGTATTAATTAAATGTTGATGATTTCACTCGATGAATAATCACTGTAAATTGAGTGATATAAAAATCGATGTATAACTCGCTTGTGTTGTCTGGTTGGCTTGTGTTATTCTTATTCCGACTTGGGACCCAGTGGGCATAGGGCAGACGCGCATTTATCGAGTAGGCACACCTAATTTGGCATTCGCTCACCCAACCCAAATTTCGCGCATCATAACAGATAGTAAAGTAAAGTGGCATCACAACAGTGCTTATAAATACTATGGTTTTCAGTACTTATTTGTTTATATGCTGTTATTACTTTCTTAATTTCAAAAATATATAAAAGTGCACAGAACTTAGTACATAATAGAACAAATAGTAGATAATGATATTTCAACGTTATTGAATAACTATAAAATCTAACTAAACATAAGTATCATATATCAACATTTTGTAACATACAATTATCATAAACATATTGAACTTTATGTGTAAGCAATCAACTTCCTGTCCAAGTTGCTTTGTTACTGGTAAGCGGATTCAGTAGCCTAGTGGTCAACGCAGTGACGTTTGGCACGAAGCGGAATGAGTTCGAATCTTAGTGTGAAGAACAACATGGGGATGCAGATATATCCAGCAGACGAGTTCCAGACAAAATGAAAAACGCGTTCTAAATTTCTCTTCCCAGTCACAATACGACTTAAACATTACTTGTGATTTATAGCTACATTGAGACAATCTGCTCAGAATGCACATTTAATTTCATGTTTATATAGTAAACATACATCATAAAATTCAACATACGTTATATGTTATATGCAGGGCTATTGATCAAAAAGAATCATTTACTACAATATTTAGTAAAGTATTCGTTACCTTGGTATGAAGCATTCTTTATTGATATCTCTTTATGGTAAGAAAAAACAAATGTACCTACCCAATTTATGACTCTTAGTTTTTAAAGTACATGAAATAACTAGCTCTAAACTTTTGAGAAGTTGCATTTATGTTCTTGCTTTTCAGAACCATATTATCAGTTTTATAGCTTATAATGTATCTTTTAAGAGGAAATTGTGGTATCTGTTACTGTGTGATCCTTGATAATAAGTATTATTTCAATTGAATTATTTATCACAACGTATTTACACTTTCACATTATTGATAGACCATGTGAACTGAGATGAATGACTAACCTCCAGAATTGTTCTTGAAAAGATTGCTTTATATATTCTGGTTGTAATTAAACTAGACTTTTTATTTCCATTATTTGAATATACTTATCACCGTTTTATCTAATATGATCTACTAACTGTTTCTGTATAATTTCCTATTCATGAACTATAACTAATTAATTTTATGGATGTTGCCCCAGTTCCTTACCATTGTTGACCTTACTCTAAATTTATGGTTAGCTGCGTGGTCCGGTTTTACATGCATATAAAGAAATGCCTAAACTATAAGTGTGACTCCTGCTTGTGTTCTATCCGGCTTTGTGAACTAGCAACATCAGAAAATACACATGGGTATAGTGCAATAAGTCTTATTTAGTTTACTGCTGTATTGGCATTTGCAAGGTTATTATTTCGTATATCGTGGTTTGTCGTAGTTCAGTACATAACAATTATGCATATAAGTTCCATTTATTAATGTGAAAATAGTGAAAACAATCATTAGAGCAGAATAAGATTAATTCCCTTTATTTCATTTAGTTAGATTCATTGTCAATACTTAATAAATTGTTTGATTGTAATTCGGTGTAGTGGAGCTTGTTGAATTTCAATTTACCACCAAGAATTGATCTGAATTAGACAACCGTTAAAAACTAGTAATTGGCTCCAGACAACTGACTCATCCAAGTGTGAAACTCTTCAGTAGTGTGTATCGACGGCACCATCACCGTATCAAGCTCATAACCTTTAAGCCTCGAAGCAAGCGCTAAACCGTCAAACCACTGAAGTGGTTTCTAATGGTTAATATTTTAATTCAGTCATTTCGAGATATATTTGCTTTAGGAGGGTTCTGGACTCTATACCCTAGTGAGTTGTGAATACAGCCTGCCGAATAGTTCCATACTAGAACGAAATGGTCGTCAAGTCCCGTAATGGTTGTCTATCTCAGATCAATTCGTGATGTTAAATACAGAATGTTTGAATATACAGATAAGAACTCAAATGAAAGCTGTTACTGATACGTATTAGTATAATGGAATAAAATTGTAAATATAGTGTCGTAATAAAATTTTTAAAATATATGTTATTTACAGTAGAATAATTTGAAACATAGGTAATAGCAAAAGAACTAGAATCCTATGAGTACGTAGTTACTTAACAAACGAACACAAATGTTGAGTCAGAATTTGATCAAAGCTAAGCAATCAGATTACTGAACTGTAATAGATTCATGGTCAGTACTGACAAAGGCACGTAACCTAATATGAAAACTTTAGTTACCAAACTTTAAGACTAGAAACACATTAAAAAATCCTTATTCATTTTGCTTACACAAGTTTCCTTCACTTTTGTAAAAGGTTATTATTTTAACTGTAATTGCTAGGTGTTTAGTTTATTAAACAACTCTACCATAGTGTTAGCATGCAAACATTTATTCTTATATATATGCAATTACCAGTGTATTGATAACATTGGCTTTCTAATGTATAACACATTATTCTTCCTTAACAGTATGTTTGAAACATTTCGAATGGAGTGGACACTATTTGAAAGATTTTATATACGTAGTATATAGAGGGATGTCGCGCAAGTTGTCAACAGTGGACAGCTGATGAGGGAAGAATCATGAAGTAGACATAATGTTCAAAAAATAAAAAGATAAGTATGTGTAATCATTGTTGAACCAGCTTAGGGGAAAACAACACACAATTTGCAATTATATTATTGAAGTCAATATGTGCATTAATTATCATTTTCTGTGATTCCGGAAAATAAACAAATTACTCCTTCTACTTGGTCGTTCTTCATAATATGTACATTCCCTTCCCTCATATATTTGCATGTTGCTTGTGACCATCATCCCAGATTGCTTATCTACATATTCGATTTAATCCTTGACTCTTCCCTCTTTAACTGTCTGTCGTTGTCACTTCTCATGACGTTCATCTTCATACTACGCATACAAAATCTTGCAAATAGTATGCACTACATGTAGAGAGAAGCAAATACACTTAAATATCTGTTTCTTTAAAAATCAAAATACTTTTTAATGCCATCCAACTAATTCATATGAAATTTGTTTTCCAAATGAAAAGTGAACTGAATAAAAATTTTATTTTAAATATGGTACGTAGATTTCATTTTGTGTGTTTAATGATATCGATTACAAAATCTACCTTGAATTTATGGATCATTCTATTTGTTTTGACTATTTCAATCTCATTCTTAACATCTTACTAAAAAATTTGACATGATTTACATCATTAAGGTTAGTGACTGGCTAAATTCAAATCTGTATCCAACTTTTTACCATATCAACTATCAATATCATCGTATATCAAAGTAACTACAATTAAGGGGAAATCTAAACTATTACTGTAATAAACGTTACTTGTTATAAGCTAATCAATAAACAGTTGCTGTAAGTAAATGAGTTGTTGAAAAAAAAATAACAAACCGAAGGATATACAAATTTTACATAAATAACGATTTTATTTAGACTCGTATTACTTAAATGGTTTGATAAGCATTTCTATTTAGTCTAAACATTATTTCTAGTTTACAAAGTGTTTCTTATGAATTGCAACTTGGTGCTAATAACCCGAGATAGAAACAATTATTTGCTTTTCAGTCATCTGCGTGAACGGTTTTCCTGGGAATAAGTATTATTGCTAACAGCTTATGATTTTACAAAAATGATCTTTAACGTAAGTTCTAATCTACATTGTGGAAACCCACTAAGATCAAACAAAGAATTACATACCTATGTCCCTTTTATATATTTTCTTATGGTATATTAACATTTTTAATATTTTAATGCTGATTATTTCAGAAAAATACTTAGAATTTCCAATAAGATATTTAAAATAAACATTTCAGTGACGAAATCTCTCTCCCTTTCTCTCTCTCTCTCTCTCTCTCTATATATATATATATATATATATATACATGCCAAGCAGTTGAAGAAGATTGATTATCTTCGAGAGCTATTTATCTGTAGACTACTTCAGTATTTTTGGTTATGTTTAAGGTGAACAATTTATTTTTATTCTCATTCAGTTTCCCCTGCCATATTCTTCTATTTAATACATTAAATGTCATTATATCATTTCTCGTTGATGAACTATGGTTAATCAATTGTGTATACGAACTCTAGTTCACATTCACTATTACTCCTATTTTGTTTTAATGTTAGTTTCCTAAATGGCTGACTATGTGATCTGGTTTTATGTATATATTAGGAAATGTATGAAAGTGATTTGATTCTGTTTGGTTGGTCTATCGGCTTGTGTTCTTGTTTCAGCTTGGGACTAAAGGGGCATAGGGTAGACGTGCAATTATAGACTAGGCACATCCGATTGGCATTCGATCAACCAATCAAATTTCTCGCGTCATAACAATATATATATATATATATATATATATATATATATAATTTCTAACGGGAATACAGGAAGATATCCTAGCTTGGTTTCATAAGCGTAAAAGAAAAGCGGTTAGAAGTTTTATCCCTGAACATTTAACTAATTATGACCATTCACCTTACCGTCATATAAATTTAAGGTTGTTTATAGAATCTGTTCTAACCTGTAAAATTTTTTTTGTGTTTAACAACTCAAAACAGCTGAGACTTTGGCTATTTAGGACATGAAGCCTGAACTCTGAATATACAAGAAATATGTCTTTTTTTACCCTGACTTTAAGCTTATTCTTAATACTATTATTATCATTAGTACTAGGATTAGTAGTAGTAAAAGTTGTTGCTGTCATTGTAATTATATTTTGGTGACTATTCAACAAGATGATGTCCTCCTCATTCTTTTATTAATTCATAACACCTCACTCTCCCACAATCTCGAATTCCACTCACAATTCTTTTTGATGCCATTTCAATCAATGTCCTTAATACCCCTAATTACTTTGTAAGATGTAAACTATCTAATTATCTTAACTTATATAATTAAATTTGACTCCGTGTACCTTTTTCAAGTATTTTCTAGTAGTATATGAATTGATGTATTTTTGTAAAGGTAAGTATTAAGTTTAGTTTCTATTATTATATGTATTCACATCTATACATGGTTCATATTTGTGCCTCATAGAATTGTTTTGTGTAAATTTCATATTGATTCAATTGTATAACTTGATAATGAATTATATTAAAAAGAGATTCATCCATTAAAATGTGTGTTTAGATTATTTGTTCTTTTATATATTGTCTTCGTGATAGTATCTTTTTTCTTGAATTTCTTCTTTAGTTGAAATTCTATTCTTCTTTTATAGGTTATGGACATGTAACACCACATACACGTTTAGGTAAATTTCTTACAATGATGTATGCTGTATTCGGTATACCATTATTCTTTTGTTATTTATCAAATAGTGGTAATTATATGGCATCATTATTTCAAATTTTCTATGTACGTATTTGTCGACCAACATTTATACAATTTAAGAAATGCGCTAAAAAATGTTTTAATCAATTAATGCATAGAAATGTTACTCAATCATTGAAATCATCACAAAATAATGATATTTTAATTTATGAAATAGATAATTCATCATCGACAGCAACAACAACAACAGCAACAACAGCAAATACAATAAAATATAAAAGATATAAACGAACATTAGTAAATACTACTCAAAATAATTTTAATAGTAGTAGAAATATTAATGACAATCATTTACATCAGATTTATCGTAGTCATAGCGCTACTAATTATAATCAAAATGAAAATATAAATTGGCGAAATATTGATAAATCAAATATAACATGGAGTGATAAACAATCACAAATTTCTTCATCTATTTTATCATCATATAAACTAGATCATTTAATCGAGCCTGTATCATCGACAATTTCATATTCAAATATAAAGAATTATTCAACTCATTTATCTGATTTAAATGATGCATATTCAGTAAATCCATATTTAAAACAACAAATACCAATAGATAATTTTAATTTATCAAAATATTGTAATTATTATTCAAATAACTCGTTTAACAATCAATCATATAAAGAGTCAACGATGAATAGTTCAAATAACTTTGAAATACCATTAACAATGAATGTAGTAAACATAAATCATCAAATAACACAACAACAACAACAACGCCACCATCTGCAACAACAGCATGAATATCAACACAGTGATTTGGATACAATTCATTCTGTAACAAATGAATCGAATAAATCACTGAATGAAACGTCAAAAACCGTTCCAATATCATTAACTTTACTTATGATGACTGTTTATATATTATTAGGTGCTGCAGTATTTTGTTTATGGGAATCAACAGACTATTTAAAATGGTCATATTTTTGTTTTGTGACATTATCAACTATTGGATTTGGTGATATTGTACCAGGTAAATGATACTTTTCTTTATAAATATCACTAGTACATTGTTGCTGTTATTTTGTTGTACAGGATATTTATATTGTCATATTATTAGTTATACAATTTAACTATTTAGGATATACTTGGCTATTCATATATTATGTAGTCAAATTGGTCATACAGTATCTCTTATTTAAACTAAAAGACTGAAAACAGAAGGAACTATGAGCTACCCACTAACTAATCTACGTATTCTATATTTTGAACTACTGTTTAAGCATACATTTACGCCTATTGATTATGTTATGATGCAAAAAAAACTTCACTATGTTTGATCTATGGGACCAATTAATAGATATGGACTTGTCAGCACGAAGTTACAATGACAAACCCCAATAAGTGCCAAGATAGTCTCTGCATATCTGTTTAATGCCCACTTAGTCCCAAGACGGAAATAGGAAGATCACATGTCGATAAATCATCCAGAGAGAAATGAATTATATTTCAAACACTCCTTTATTTTTGCACAAAACCTGACCACACAGTCAATCAATTAGAAGACTAACATTTATGCAAAATAGGGGAAGTAGTGGCTGTGAGCTGGAGCAACGTATACACAATCAATTAACCACAGTTCATAAATGAGAATTGATAAACTAACAGTTTATAAATTAAACGGGAGCATATGGCCAGTAAAACTGAAAAATAATAGGAACAAAATGTCCATTTTGTGTACAACTAAAAATAGTGAAATAGTCTGCAGAGAAACAGTTTGCCAAGATAATCAATCTTCTTAAGTTGCCCGGTATATCAGAACACCAATCAGTTTTCTTAAATCAAGGTAACAGTCTCCAAGACAAATTGATTTTATCATAGATTTATGAAATCTCGATAACACCTAGTATTGATTCATATTTAGTCGATTTGTTGTTAGAAGATGCAAATAATTAACCTTGAATTCTCAATAAAAAACGAAATTAATCAAAATGTTCTGTCAGATTTTAGTAAACACATGTTAGGATTTAACATCACTAATTGGTCTGAGTTAGACAACTATTGAAAACTGAGAATCAGGACTAAATAGCCTTTTTTTATCTACTGTGGGACTCTTCAGCAGTACACAGCCACGACCCCACCGCTGAACCCAGCTCAAAACCTTCAGGTTTCGTATATAACGTTTAACCATTCAACCAATGAACCGGCTTCCGTTGATTGATATTTCTGACCCAGACAATGCGTGATATATTTGACCTACCTCTTTCATTGCCATTGGTGGACAGCTTTCTTATACTGGACATGGTTAAACTCAATTGATCACTTCTTCTTGCTAGAACTTCAGGGATTACCTCTAGAAGTTAATCACTAGTCAACCGATATCGTAAGTTCGGATTGTAGAGCTGACTCGAAATTCTGATGGTCAAGCGTTTGATGCGAGACCTGAAGGACCTGGTCTCGATTTCTTAATGGGGTCACAGATGCTCACTACTTGAGAATTTCACACTAGGACAAATAGCTGTCCGGTGTTCCCTGGTTTCCAGTGGTGCTCAATTAACATTAATCTGTAACGAATGCAGACAGCTTAACTTTCAGTATCAATTTATATTTTTTATTGATTGTAGTTATATGCTCAATCTACATTGGTATTATCGTTGACTCTTGGAAGCCATGAATAAAAAATTAGTAACTACATAGAATTTTCACGACAATCAATTCGTACCAGTTAGTAGTTTACATTTATAACTGACTTTAGCTTGACTGATATTAAAAGTTATTAAGGACTGGACAGGTGTTTTGTTTTAGTATAGAACATTTAAGAAGTATTAACCTATGCTATTTTTGAGAATAAAAGGAGGAGCTTTCATGTTTCATGACAGTAGCATTATCTTTAAGATGATTAAAAAAACTATTAATTACCAGTAGTTAATTACGCGTTGACTTGTTTAATCTACAGACCGTTGGAGATGCTAGATTGCCTAAATTGATTTGGTAAACCTATAACTTTTGTGATTCATTTGTGAAAACTTGATTTTCGCAGTTTGCACCATAAGGTGCCCATATTACCTTTGGTTAATTTTTCTCATCTAGTAGGACGTTAAATCTGTTTGGTCTGTTGTTTAATTTAGTACTCCATTTGTGTTTCAATTGCTTAAGGAATAATATGTTTGCTTACTGACGTTGAACTTCTTTCCCTAGTTAGCTGAGCTGGGATAGGGGGGGCCAAAAAAGCTTAGCCCTACTTATTATTGTGTTATTGGTCATGCATTCATTAGTTGATATCCAGGTATTATCTTAATTCGTAAACCCTAGTACAAACTTTAGACATAAAACGTAGTTAGTAGATGATTAATTCAGTCTACACTTTTATTACAAACATACGAAGTAGTGTCTCTTTTTACTAATACTATCGAGGACATAAATGCTTTACAAAATATGGTACACAGTATATGATTTCATAACATTCACCATAAAACCATAGATATGATACTTTGTTCTCCTTCATTTTTTGTCAAATAATTTTTAAGTAGCGTCAGTGTACACTTTCATCCATTAATGTATACTTTCATATTTGCAATTTAACCACAAAATTTCATTATTCTGATTCAATATAGTGATCTAAACAGTCTCTTTTAGCTATAAACATACTTCATTATTCTAAAATGTTAATGTTTATAATAATGTAGAACAAACTAACAGTTACTCAACATGTTTTTTTTTCAGTTTTTCAGCTTCTTCATAGAATTTTTTTTCATTTCATTAGGTAAAACATAATGCATAGAAATCAGTTATAGTAATTCTTTAACTATAGCTTTTCTTTTATTTGAAATGAAAACTACTGATTTCAAATTAGTAGTCATAACAAATGTGACATTTCAACATAAATAAACGTCTAGAAAATAAGTAATAAATTAAAAATTAAAAAAATCTGTTGTAGGTTAGATGTTATCAGCATTGACTATTCGTTTTTTTTTTGTTTTACTTATAACTAATGAGGTATTTTCATTAGAATTTGTTTAACTAAACAATGATTATCATAATTGAACTAAATGAGATATTTTCAAGTTGAATATATGAGAAAAAAAACTACTTGGTATTTTGTAATACATGATTTCGTAACTATGTTAATTATGGAAAGCAATGATTCTAAAGGAATGTTTTTTTATTGGATGACTAAATTTTGTCAAACAACCACTGTAGAGGAATAAAGAAGCAATCGATAAGTGTTTTGTTCTACTGTTTAACTCCACAATACCATGAGAATATAATAGGTCGAAGTCGTAATATTCAAGGTTTAGGGTGAATGTTGTTATTTAGGGAGAATGAAGATGAATGACTTACTTTCGGAAGGGTTTTTTAAAAGAATATTTCATTTAATTTAGATGAAAGGAAATTGGACATTTTATTTCCAGTGTTATTATGTTTCTTCTGTTCTAGCCCCACCTCCCGAACTATTCATAAATTGTTATCTTATCACTTACAAATTACAACTAATCAACTATGTACCTCTTCCACCAGCTTCCAGTCATTATTACTTTTATTCTATATCAATTTTATTTTTCTAATTAGTCTGCTGCGTGGCCAGGTTTTGCATGTATATAAATGAATGAGTAAAATTTAAGTTATCTGTCTATCACTCTCTGGTTGTTTGCTCAGTTCCCCAATCCAGTTTACTAAGTGCATTAGTGAGCCAGTCTTTTTGCAAGGAAATTAAGCGACGAAAGTTTATATCTTATGCCACAAAAATGAAGGGTCCTCATGGGCAGTGTAAGAAAAATATCGTTTACAAACTGTCAATTCAGGTATTTTGATTTAATTAAGTATACAGTAATTTTTGCTCAATCATTAAATGATAGTAAATGAACTCTAACTGTATGATCTCTGTTTGCTAGTGATTGAAAAATTGCGTTTATATTCACTTAACAAAATCAATATCAGTATGCTTCAGTCTAGACCATATGTTTCACAAAGTTATAAGTCAATCTATAAAATGTTGTATTCATCATACCCCGAATTGGATAACATATAGGCGTATTGTTCTCAAGCATTGAGAAATATTAATTGATACGTTTTAAACTCTAACAACCTGGTAATTAGTTTGTAGTCACACATCTGGAATTCTTAGGTGAATTACCAGAGGTCATGTTTGTAAATAGGCTAAAACATCCTCATTGAATGTTTCACTTGATTAACTTATCTAAAACAATCTGTTCTATCACTTTGTTCTCCTAAGCGAAATTGATATTCATTATGTTTATTTCATCGATTCCTTGACAAATGTTGTTTGTTTGTTGTTGTTTTTTTAGGAAATACGATTATTTTCTTCTGTTTTAATGGATTGATAAGGTCATTAGTGTTCTGTACCAGCTTTTCTTTTCTCTAGCACATTCAAAAAAGTATTCTAATAAGATTGTCATTTATCTTTTTGCTTCGTTTTTTTTCATTTTCAACTTCACATTCATTAAACAAAGAATATGTACAGTAATTAAGTTGAAAAGCGCTACGTGAATTCCACTTGTCAGCTACAATCCAATTCAGATAATAAAGTTGTAAAGTTTAATGTTATTTTATTTAGAGAATAGGTTAGATTATGATTAGTAAGTGGAATCCAATACACTAATTTAGTTCTATTTGAAACTTATCAGATGAATATACTCGTTTACTAGTGTTGATGTTTATGTTGGAACTCAAATACTTTGTAAGTTACAGTAGTATTGAGGCATCTCTTCAGGATAAGCATACAACGATATTGATCAACTTCGGTCCATAATATATCAACGACAATGTGTTGTATCTGAGAAAGGATGGCCGATATTATCGATTCTGTTATCTGCAACGCTATGCCCTACAGCTAACACCCAGCCTTACCTTAATCTATTGCTCAGGCACAATAATCCGACAGATTTATCAAGAAGCCAACTAGTCACTCGCATGTATTACAACAACAATAAACCAATAATATACAAGATATATGTATATAAGTTCTAGCCATTGACTATATTAACCAATCACATATCTTCATCCAGATATGTCACAATATACAAACACATTCAAATTATTTTGTTTATATTTAGACAAAAGTTATGAGAATGTCAAAAATCAATTTATAAATTGTAAGTGCTTAATATCTCCTGAAGTTTAGCCTTGATCGTTTGCGTCTAGTCTGAAGGCATGTTATGTATTGAAGAGAGGTGTCCAGAGTGATGTATGTGAAAATCTGAATGAGTGAAAGATAAGAAATAAGGCTGAGCTAATAATTTAATAAGTATGATCTGCAGTAAACTGCTTCTCTGAGTACTGAGATCATTGAAGGATGTTCATTCTAAATAAACAATATGATGTAAGACTACTAAGCATTCGTATAGTAGTGAACCTTTTGACAGTATAGATACCTAACTCATTTTATTGTAAGTAAAACTAAAAAGTTAGATGTAACATTCAAAGTTCAGACAAATGAACTTTCCTTTCTCACTTAACATAAAGATAGTTTACATTACTAGATTACATTAACTGATGAATCATTGTAGATCGAAAAGCACTGTAATTTTATTTTGTTCTTGAAGATTTACACCACGAACTAAAAATGAAGTTCTTAACAGATGTTTCCTCCTGGCATGGAGCTCTACATCAAATCTCATTCATGACTCTACTATGGATCAAATCAATAATTAGAATCTGGTGGTGAGGACTAGATTTTAGGCTACTGAGTTGTCATCTATTAGTTTATATATCTAACTCAAGTCAATTCATTCCATTACTCGACTGTCATTCAACATCAATAGTCGGTTAAATACTACTGGTCTCGTGTAATAATTAGAATTATAAGAATCACCTTTCAATTAAAACACCAGTAACCACATAACGACTATCTTTTATTGAATTTTGTAGCGATTGTTGAATTTGAAACTATGAATCACTTGTTAACATCATTTATTTTGTATGACTTTTCATAAATATCTTCCTATAAACTTTGCACTGAAAAAAAGCTATTCAACTTTAAGTTTTACAGTAATCATGCTAATTTTATACCATTGAACTTAAAAGTCAGTAGTTTGTTTAGTTTGTGATAAAATACACTGAATATCAACATCATTGACGATGACTATAAATTTTCCGAAAAAATTATAAGACTCCGAGAAGTCTTAAAGTTGAAAACAGTTTTGTAAACCGATTACCTAAGTAATAAACAAAATCTAATTGGTAACTATTTAACAGATGAATGATAATTTGAAGGCACCTGATAGTTTTATAAGCTAAAGATAGAGATGATTGACACATCATAATGAAATAGAACAATGATGAATGATTCATCATAGCATATTAAATATAGGCCAACTTACTAAAGATCTTTAATCAGTATATAGTTCTGAACACTGGTTTTATAGATCTATAAAGGTAATTGTTTTAGTGCACTCTTTATTTAATGAGATATATTGAAAGTGATCATATCATTAATATTTCACGATGGTTAATTATTTGGACAGGAATGGGTTAAACAATTGATTTTTGTCAGTTTAATTTATATCAATATGATCATGTCAGAATACTTGGCTAATAATTAATAACAGCATTTCAGTTGATTTGTCTTTAATTTGATCAGTATAGTCGTTTGATTTTTGAGTGGTGATGTTACATTCTAATTTGATATACAATTGACTAATTAAGCAGCAATAACTTAGCACTACAATAATTAAATTGAGGTAGATTTTGCAGATACATTAGCATTTACTTCAATCGTTTTCATTCACCACAGACTGATGTTGATTAGGTACCACTGGAAACCAGGTGGCACTGGACAGTGGTTTCATTCTAGTATGGGACCCGTCAACAGTGTAGACCTGCTAATGACTAACTTCAAAATCTCACTTGTGACTGGTGAGTTCAGGCCTGTCGGCAGTGAGACAGTTATCACTAGTGACAACGGATGACCATCGAATTATGTCACGACATGATGGAAGTAGGATGCCGGGTAGATCAATGGTTTAATGGGTTGAGAGTTTACCATGATGCCTCAAGACCGTGATCTCGATTTCCCTGTGGGATCCAGAGGGCGTAGTGACATGGAAGAATATCATATTAGGACAAAACAACTATCCAGTACTTCTTCGTTACGTGGTGTCCAACGAAGATCAATCTGTGACGAATACAAACAACTAAACTACACTAATTGATCACTATGGTTACTCTAATAGTATTCAATAAGTTTACAATGTGGATATTGAGTCGAATTACCCAATATCTCTACTTCTTCGTTTACTATCTAGCGACAATTAGAAAAACGTCTAATACTTATTTTTTGTGCTATTCAGTACTTATAAGCCAGCTATTTTAAGGATATTACGGAAGCTAATATCTCGCTGCAGATTCACGTTTACGTGAAGAAACACCATTGGTCAACTGTATGAATATCGATACGCTTTGTAAATTATCGCGGTGGGAGATGATTATAGAACCTTTTAGTTTACTAAAAATATCAAAATAAAATGAAGTAGCTATTAAACTTCGTTTGAGGTCTATAACTTGTATGAGGTTTACTAGAACTAGAGTTTATTTGAATTAGTGTAGGAAACTGAAGATCTCTAAACCACAATACCGGTCTCCGGAAAACATTGTAGCTATCACAATACACTAGTGTTAAGTCAGTCAGTTACAAGGATTTACATAATAACTATAAATTCAAAACTAGCAGTAAATATATGTCTCGTTATTTCAAGAACCCTCTGATTGATTTCGGCCTTTGAAGATTAATACCTCCGAATCAATCAAATCAATATTAGAAAAACTTAGTTAAACCACCTAGGCTTCCTCAGCGACTTTTAGCAGCAGGAATGAGGTAATACGTTTATGTTATACGGGAGAATTTAATAAATAAATATCATGTATCCAGAGGTTGTATGATAATTTTCGACGTATCCTTTCACTGCATCTTATTTATAATAAGTTCATTCACTTATTAATGAATTTATTTTGCTTTATTTTCTCAGGTACAAAGATTGATTCACAAAATCCTAAAGAGAAGATGATTGCTTTAGCTTTCTATGTAGCACTTGGTCTATCTTTATTTGCAATGTGTTTCAATCTCATGGAAGAAGAAGTTACAGCCAAATTAAAAAGAATAGGACGTCGTATAGGTGTCACAAACTCTATAAAGAAAAAACCAAAATCTTAGTCATCATTTTATGATGTTTTGTTGTACAACTCTATAACTGAAGTCATCAATATCGTGACTACCGTCAGTATCATCAACATATTCTTCATTAATATTGCCGCCATAATAAATATGAACTACAAAAATTGATGAAACTTTGAAAGTAAATTAGTGATGATTATCTTTGTAAGTTGTATCGAATAAAGTTGATGTACAAATGAAATGCTAGTCAGTTCTACTTTAAAAACAAACTGACCTACTTAATTTATGTGATAATTTTTTGTATTAGATATAGTTTTACAAGTAATAGAAATCAGCATTAGTAAATCATTATGTGTGTCTTCTTAATTTTCTAATTGACTTCCCTCTTGGTTATGGTTATTTATACTAATTGTCGGAACTACTTATTGATATTTAAGTAGGTAAAAAGATTCATTTACTCAATAACTCACTATTAATGAAAGTTTCAAATATATCAAAGTAGTTACTCTGTAGTCTATGAAATGTGAACTAGAAAATAAACACAACTGTTGCGTATTACTTTCACTATTGATTAGTGACGTTATGAAAACTATAACAATCGATAACACACCTGAAGAAGATCATTCATTATTTTATGATAAAATAACTTACCTATAAATTCAATATTCTAGAACACCAATTCAAATAAACAAACACTACCGACAAATTAAATATGTTTAGTTTTAATAAGACGCATTATGTTTTCAACTAGTTTGTCATTAATCTATTCAAATGTCAAAGTAATGAATGATTTGATTAATGCGCGCGAGATTGAAATGAAGAATAGATGAAAATTTTTGAAAGCCTGAAGCGCTTGGAGTGAAGTCCACCATGTACACTGCTGAGGATAAAACAACCGTATAATACTTCCTGGTTTTCATTGGTACCCTACCAACATCAACCTGTAACAAACTAAATCGACTAAAACTTTGTACCGAACTCCATAAACCATATCAATTGGATTTTCAAAATTCACATTTCAGGAATAGTCAAGAAGGGAACTATGAGACCATTAGTAACTATGCAAGATTATCTATCTACCTATCAAATAAACACAACAACAGTTTCATTTAGATAATGGTTCATTTTGATCAATTGATTTAAAAAGAACTAAATATATTATGAAGAGTTTTAATTAAAGTTTTTCTAAGATCTTATTCAATATATGTTGTTACAACGATTTATCTATAACTATGTTCACAGTCCTTGGTTGCTGTAATATTTATACTTCGAGCTGATTATTGTATGTGCTCAAAACATGCTTATATGCAGGACTAAAGAATGCGTAAAAGTCAGTCAGAAAAAGAATTATAATTTCAAGTTCACGACTCGTAGTTTGGTTTTATAAAATGGCCATTTATCGTATACCGACTAATTGAAATGAAGAGATGATAAGCTGCCTTGTTGTTTGTATTCGCCATAAGCTGATGTTAGCTGGATACCACTGAAAACTACGAAGAACTGGATGTTTCGTCCTAATATCAAACTCCTCAGTAATGTGCACCGAATATCCCACAAAGGAGTCCAACCAATGACCTTCAGGTGTCACGGTGAGTGCTCAACTATTTGCACCACTGTGCCATCAGGTGTCGTGACAGGATTCCCAATTCCATAAATTTATGATATAGCTGGATGATCAGCCCTTGTCATTGGTGATAACTGTATTACTTTTAACAAGTTGGGAGACCTGAAGGTTCTGAGTTGGATTCAGATAGAAGTAAGCTGTGATTTTCTTCACAAGTATATTCTGTCGAACATGAATTTGATCAGTAATTATTGAAACTAGTTTAATCGTTTCTTGCGCGCTTATTTAAATTCCTATCACTGTTTATCAGATACGTATTGTTAGCAGAACAAACTTAAAGAGAAAATTTCACAGCTCACTTCTATTACAAGTTTACACGGATAAATTCGTTCAAAATGATGATAGAAGCTTCGGAACGGAATTATTCACTTGACAGAACCATAACCATTCTCTTGAGCTACAAATCTTTTCTAGCATGTGAAAATTAATTTGGATTTAAAACAAAAAGGAAGATAATGAATGCTTTTTTATCAAACTTTACAAACTGTCTTTAAATTATCACTGACAACTAAAAGTCTATCAATACAAGTAGTCAGTAATAAATAAATATCAGTTTGTGAAGTATGACAAAACGTTTTCACCACTTTAAGTTGTCGTTTCGTAATCTATATCTATATTCTGCCTACTAACAATTAATATAAAATAGTATTCAAAATGTATTCCACATTTTAGCGTTGGATACCATTAGCCTTGAAAATTATGCTGCATAACTTAGACCTTCTGATATTAACTCAGTAGAACTTATTTATTCGGTGCCTATTAACAAATAAGTACAATCTTATATGATATTAAGCATTATCTGTAAGGAAATTAGAAGTACTTAATAAATGTTAGTGGAAAACAACTAAGATCAAATAACTCAATAATTTCAGATTTTATGCGATAGTTTAATGATTCGATAACTTGATAAGACTGTCAAAATAATTTAAAAAACCACTTAAAGACTGAGTGATTACACCCCCCGACACACACACCAGAAAAAAATAACTTTGGCAGGACAAGATATGAAAATTGGTTATCAGCTGTTTTACGATATCTAGGCGCCACTGACAAATTCATTAACGTGTCTAATGACTAATATTTAGTTGGTTTCAATTGTCAATTTAAAATAATACAAAATTTACAATCGTTTTTTTTATGAAAAAAAATCTACATTGTAGGTGGACATTTTGTTTTTCAGTTTAATTGAAGAAAATTGTTGAACTATTATTCTATAAAACATATGAATCAAATGATGAATACTAATATAAACTGTAGACTGTCTACATCAGCTGAAGTGAACTGAAGTAATTCATGAAATATCCACGATGAATAAACATTTTAGCCAAGAAGTATAGACTATGAAAGTTTGAGCATATAATGAGCCAATGAGACGAACAAATTCACTAGTGTTAACTAATAAGAAGACAGTAACTGTAGTTGGATATCAGGAGTCGTTTATAGAATCTCTATGATTTATGCAAATTTACAAATAATGTGATCTTAACTCATTTATGTACCTATAATTTAGAACCTTTCATATGGACATAAATAGTCTTCTGTGGACGCTCAAATTTACTCCGATTATTCTAGGGTTAATTTCAGCTTAGTTAACGGGTTTTGGTTTGGGTATTATGTTGATTTGTTCTATATATATTTCGTTCTGCAAGAACTTAGCATTCGATTGTGTTTGATTCTGTAAATTTTATCTTGTGATATCGAAAATGTATCTACTTTCCGGGCATCAAACATAAGTAATTGAATTCGGATTCCCTAAATAGCTGCTGATTGGCTAAAATGGTTGTACATAGCGGACGATTTGAAAATCAATTAAAATGTAGCTGGTAATTAGGTGAAGACACCCTAAATGAAACTCCACCCACAGCACCTTATGGCCAAAAACTCGATTGGATTAGACATGACAATTATTAATTTTTAATAACCAGTTATTCTAAATAAGTATGTGAAACATCCTACTGTGAATTGCAGATGGAACGTTTGACCAGTGTATTGTTAAGCAATTCAAAGAAAATTACACTATGATTGTCTCAATTGCATTTCAGACACTTAATATAGCAAGCCAGATAACTAAAATCGATAGACAGTACAGCCCTTCTTGACACCACCTACATAAATTCTAACGATTTATTTAGTTTAGATTGTGACTGACAAGTGGAATCCAGGACGCGCGTTCAGTCCTATTTGAGACTCATCGGCTGGATGTACCTGCATCCCAGTGTTGTTCATACGTGGAAAAGAACTCGGTTCGCTTCGTGCCGAATGCCACCGTGTTCACCACTAGGCTATTGTGTCCGTCCAGACAGTCACACTAGTGCGACGGGTTTCGTATGTAATGAAAATAAGCTTATTCTAATGACTTGTTTATTTGTTACTAGAACTTCCTACACAAACAAACCTTCTTGCTTAGTCTACTTGGGTTAGGAAAACGTCTTCATCCAATGAAGAGTACACAAGTACCCTTCATTAGACGATGTATCAAACAAAAGTAAAAACTTAATTCACTGATTTAAATAAACAACTAGACTAATAAACCCTGAGTCAAAAACAAAATTAAAATATTCAGTCAAATTGGAAATGTAGACAATACACTGAACTACTACTATTTATGCATTTTGACAGTTTGGAAAATTTTTACTGCTACGGTGAGAATCTGTTAAAAAAAAAGCAACATATAAAAGTGAAGTGTAACACGACATTGACTACAGGTTAACTATATTAAAGTGATCATCGTCTAATAAGATGATGACTCTGATCAACAACTACGTCTGGATGTTACTACCAATGTGTTTTAAGAAGTACTACTTGTACTTTCAGCAAGTCACCCTTCTTAGTATGTTTCCTTAAATATTTGAAGTCAACACATTTGTATTCTGTTACTATAATTGGCCAAACAAATTAATGTAGTGAAATTTTTTATAAGCCTTTACAACCATCGAAAAAGCCTTTTCACTTTTGCACTGAAACTATGAAAGTAAGATATCTGTTGTATATATATCTACCGACATATTTTGGATCCAAAAGGGGTATATTGGTGAAGACCTTGAGACCAATTAAGTCTGTGTTACAAGTGTTTCTTATATTACACATTATAAACTCCAATGTCATTTAACCTCTTTAATCTTCCCTTTGCATTCTGAATCTTGTATTGAGTTAGTATGACATAACTAGGTTACGCTAACAAATAACGGTAAATGAAGTGATTTACATAAAAACATCTTGAAATTCTTTATTAGTGTACTTTGTTAACTGTAATATTAAAGACAATGATACTTGAAACCAGTGGAAGACTAGTCTTAAATCCCACAGAAGTGAGTAGATTACGTCCAGTTTTAGATCATCCATTCAACGATAGAAAACGTAGAACCCACATACAAACGTGTATTGATCAGAGTTGTTAGGCATCGCAGTAGCATGACGAGAGGATCGGATACATAAGATGAGGATTAAATATAGTGGAATATACATTTAAATCAACTACTTTCAACTGTTTAATCATAAATAAATTATAATTTATGATAAATAACTCTCACCAGGAAGAAATAACGTAGCCTTCACACTTACATGCAAAAAGAATTTGTTTCAAAAGACAACAACAAACTAGTTGAAATTCTCCAACTTCTTTTCTCGATAAAGTAAATACATAGTAACCATTTTAATAAACATGTATTATAAATAGAAAATAAAGTGAACCAAACAAAAGAAAAGTGCATAAGAATCCTAACTTCACATTCAATTGTTTGTTTATTTCTAATTATCGTAAATGATACATTCAATAGTGATTATGTGTACACGTGAATATATAAATATTAATGGAGTTGAAATAAAATAAAACAGTATTCATTAAGCTATTTGTCGAACGATTAGAACTGCAGATGGACATAAGCCTATATAATAAAATAACAAAGGAAATAATATTACTAAAGAAATATTTCATAATTCTGTGCTGACAAAGTTATCAACCACGAAAATTCATTACAAATTAAAATAGAAGCTTTTGTGCATTTCCCTAATATCCAAACCAACATAGCTACAATAATAAATCTTAATTTCAAGCGTCTAATTAGTCAATCAGTTACAACATAAAACTTGGTACATGAGTATATCAGTTCAAGTTGCCATGTCTCAATTAGGAGATAGAGATTAAATTGTCGGACCAAATCCCAGAGTAGGGGAGGCAGTAACAGAATCAATACTAATTGAAAGGAATAGAGATCGGAGATAAGATTTAAGAAAATATGATTCAGTAAAAAGAAAATCACAATATAGAGGAAGACAAGAAGTAGATGCACCTATTAACATGGCTCTGCCTGATTGTCACTAACTTCATGAGTCGGTGCCATGTTTTCGTTTTGCCACCCCTAGATTTCTTCCAGCCTACTCCCACATCAGACAACATTGCTCATCGACGTGATAGTCAGGCATACGTAACACATATCCTAACCACCTTGACTGAAGATTTACTACTTCACCAATAGACTTACCGTAATTACCTAGCACTTTGTATCTAGACCATGTATTGCTTACTCGGTGGTCCCAGCAAACACGAGCAATGCTTCGAAGACATCTATGATCGAACACTAGAAGCCTACGAATATCCCTTATCCTCAACGGCCATATTTCACATCCATAAAGTAAAACGGATCGAACTGCTACGCAGTAAACGCGTCCTTTTGTCAGTAAACGAATGTCTCCCTTACGCCACAAGTAATGCGAATTGGCAAAAGCCAAACGAGCCTTATGTATTCGAGCCGAGATTTTAGCAGGCAACAAACCGTCAAGACCGATGAGGCTTCCAACATAAGTGAAGCGGTTAACTAAATTAACTGCTTCAATCCCTATCACTAACTATGGTGCCAAATCACGCCAATCCTGAAGCAACATTTTGCATTTGGATAAGAAGAGTGGCATCCCAAACATGCTTACATTCATGTTTAAGGTAGTCAAACGATTCTGTGTTTTACCAGCATCTTCACCCAAGAGAATTATATCATCTGGATATTCAAAGTTAGTAAATTTGTCTTCTGGAAGGAGGTCAACTCCAGAGAAATCAGACGATGACAATGTTAACTCTAAAAGTATGTCAATGATAAAATTAAATAAAATCGGGGAAAGCGTAAAACCTCGAAGGGCACAATTTGAAGTGATCAATTCCGACGACAATCCGCCATAAGTTCTGATTCGACAGATGGTGTTTGAGTAGAGCTTGTATAAGATTAATGTACTTCTCCGGTACGCCTTTTAAGGACAGACATTTCTACATAACTTTACGATCGATAGAGTCAAACGCCGCCTTAACGTCAAGGAATATAGCTATTGTTGGGCGTCTAAAAGTGTCTGTGTCCCAAGACCTGCCGAAGTGTGAATATTTAGTTTATATAACTACGCTTAGGTCTGAAACCACCTTGGCTTTCTCGAGTTTGCTCTTCATGAGCTCTAGTTAGACATCGAAGTATTATTAAGGCTAATATTTTCGACACTATATTTGTTAAGCTGATTCCTCGGTAATTGTCACAAGAGAACTTCTGTCCTTTCGTATAGACTGGGACGATTAGTGTTCGAGATCAGTCAGATTGGATTACGTCTAGTTCCCAGATTCTAGCCAAGATATCGGTTAATCTTGCTGCTGAAACTGGACCACTGTTCTTAAATATCTCAGGGGCTAATCCATCAGGTCCTGCTGCTCTCCCTTGCTTTAAGTCCCCTATAGCCTACTTAACCTCACTAAGACATAGGGACCAATATTAATTTGCCATTTAGATTGCTTGAGGATGGTGGGACACAGAGGACCAATCGAACTTTTCTCTAAAGTGTTCTGCTCATCGATTTAACCTTCTGGATTGACAGTAAATAGTAGTCCCATCTTTTTCGGAGATAGTTTCACTTGCAGTCGGATTACTGATACCCGTTTCCTTGATAAGTCTGAACAGTTGCCTACCATTACCTATTGCCACTGCCATTTTAATATCTTCAGGTTTCGCCATCCATCACTGATCATGATCATTGCGTAAGCTTTTAACCAGGTTGTGTTGCCATCGCTCCACATCGTGTTCTGAACCAGACGGGATGTGTTGTCGAACATCTATCAGTTCAGTAGATGCAGCCGAAATCCATTAGGTTTTCTTAATTTTTTGGTTTAGTTTACTAGTAGATATTACTGCTGTCTCAACAGCTTTTTAGACATCATTCCAAGCTGACTCGGTGAGGGTATACCTTACGTCGTTCTTTATTTTCACAAGGTGAGGCCAAGCAAATGACTGTACTTATGTTCTGTATACGTGTTTCAGAAACACAGCAGATATCGATGGAGCGGGATTCTAGAGTCATAGCTAAAGAAGCTTGTTATCCTATTTGGAATAAGGTTCGGACGTTAAAAGCCCCGATGTATAGTTTAATGCGAGGTTACAGGAGACCAGGAATAACGTTTCGTGAACTCAAATCATTAGTATTAAAGGCACAAGGCGATAAAGTTATGCTAGAAGAATTAATCGTGGGGATTAGAAAGTTATTAAGAGTTGATGGTGGGATTTGACCTCGAACAAGATGATCTCGTAAGCTGTTGGAGTTATGAGGTCAATTTTCACTTCCTGGCTGCCCATACCATGGAAGGACGGAAATCCGTGGAGTAAGGTGAGGTGTGAAAATTTTAGGGTCGACCTTTTCTAATCCCTTCAGATAACCAGCATCTGCAGCGATACTGCAGATGCTGGTTATCTGAGGAAAACACATTGCTGATGTCACACCTTGCTGCAGTCAGTAGTACGACTTCGCCATCAGATATTAGGTTGCTGTCTTTATTCTTTTCGCTCTCTAACAGACCTGTTTGGTATGGTAGGACCTAAAAGAATATGCGTTACAGCCAATATATTTCAGTTGGGACATCACGATAGGTAAACCTGAACATCCCATCACTAATGGATAATTCAACATATTTAAATAGAAATAAACATTTCTAGAAAAGTAACGAATCTGGTCATGAAAAAAAAATTCCTCGCATATACAAGAAGTAGAACTAATACTGATTCAAGAAGCATGGGAAGCACTTATAGGATGGAAACCTCATGGACCAAGGATCATCATGGTATCCTTCAGGACAGAGAAATTGGAGGGTACAATAAATGTCACCCAGTACTATACGTCCACCAACGACGGCCACGAAGATTGTAAGGGACAATATATGTGGGGCTACGGTCAGTCATCGACAAATGACCAACCAAGGACTTGATTATACTGATGGGAGACCTAAAGACCAAGGCTGAAATGGACAACACTCGACATGAAGATATCATAGGACGACATGGACTAGGAGAAAGGAACGAAAACCGTGAAAGGTTCGCAAATCCATATGCCTTCAACAAAATGATTATAGGTGGCAACATATTCCACCCCCACCACAAACGCATACACAAAGAAACGCGTGTTTCACTAGATCACACTACCGAGAACAAGATCGACCACATCTGCATCAATAAGAAGTTCAGAAGGACCATCGAAGATGTAAAAGCAAATAGGGGGGCTTATACTGCTCCAGATCACCACCTAGTAGTGGTTAAAATGAAACTAAAGCTGAAAAAGCACTGGACAACTGGAACAACAGTACTACAAAAGTGTAATACAACCCTTCTTCGGCATTCTAACAAACTCAACGAATTCAACATAACTATCAACAATAAGTTCCGGGCATTTCACAATCTACTAGAAGAAGATAAAACTACTGTGGAGGACAACTGGAAAATGATGAAAGAAACAATAACTTCAACATGTCAGGAGGTTTTGGGTCACAAATAAACAGTGGCAAGTCAGCAGGGCCAGACAACATACTAGCTGAGGCATTGAAGTCAAATATAGAAGCACTTGCAAACGTGCTCCAGATTCCCATCAAAAAGATTGAGGAGGAAGAACAAATGCCAACAGATTGCAAACAAGGCTACCTCTTCAAGATACCAAAGAAAGGAGATCTTAGCAATTGCGAGAACTACATAGGCATCATTCTACTTTCAGTATCACGAAAAGCCTTCAACAGAGTATTATTAAACCGAATGAGAGATCCAGTCGACGCCCAACTTTGAGATAAACAGGTCGAATTCTGTAAGCATCGATCATGTACCGACCAAATCGTCAATCTATGATTCATTTGTGAACAACCAATTGAATGAAACTCACCACTTTATATTAATTTCCTTGACTATGAGAAAACAGTCGACAAAGTGGATAGGAGAACAATATAGAGTCTTCTCCGACATTATGGCGAGAAGACAGTCAACATCATACAGAATTCTTACGATAGACTACACTGCAAAATCGTGCGTGGATGTCAGCTTGCACATCCATTCGAAATGAAGACCGATGTCAGACAGATCTGCTTACTCTCGCCTTTTCTCTTTCTTCTCGTAGTTGACTGGATTAGGAAAACTGCAACATCTCAACGGAAGTACGAATTACAGTGGACAGCATGGATGCAACCAGATGGCTTGAACTTTGCCGACGACCTAGCTTCTCCGCCCCACACACAGCAACAAATGCAGGTGAAGATGGACAGTGTATCAGCAACATCTGGTGCCAACAGTTGGCCCCAACTAACACAAACGGAAAAGCAGGATCCGTAGATACAAAACAACCAATACTAACCCAATCACACTTGACGGAAAAATTCTCGATGAAGTGGAAACATTTACTTAATTGGCCAGCATCGATAAACAAGGGGGATCTGATGCAGATGTGATATCACGGATCGACAAGGCAAGGACAGCATTTCTACAACTGATAAACATCTGGAACTCAAACCAACTGTCAGCCAACATTAAAATCAGGCTTTTCAATACAAATATGAAGACAGTTTTGTTGTATGGAGCTGAAACTTGGAGAACTACGAGAAGCATCATTCAAAAGATATAAGTATTTATGAACTACTGTCTGCCCGACCGTAGCTGCTACCTTGGCGTGGTGGTCGGGCTTGCCTATCGTGATGACCCAACCGAGCTATATTGGCTAGAACATATGTTCCTGTAGGTTCTAACATGCCAGGCAGGTCGATTGGAGAACGATGAGACTAAAAGCAGCTACTCAAGGTCTGAGGGCGAAGTCGTACTGCTGACTGCAGAGGGGTGTGACAGCAGTAAGGTGTTTCCCTCGGACAACCAGCACTTGCAGCGATGCTGCCTTCTCACAAGGAAGGAGGGGTTAGAAAAGGTCGGCCCTAAAAATGTCACACCTCACCCTACCTCACGGATTTCCGTCTCCGGCGGTAAGGGTGCCCACTAAGGGCTTCTAAGTGCGGAGCTAATACTCAAAAAACTTTTCATAAAAAGGCCGTGCGTGACAGGCCTCAAGCAGTTGTCCCTTGGGCTTTGCGGTCACGCTCTCAGGTCTCTAAGACCAACACTAATCTACCTTCTTTTTCAGGTTTCTCAAGAAACACCCTTCCATGGTGTGGGCAGCCAGGAAGTGAAAACCGCCCTCATACCTCTAACAGCACACGAGATCATCTTGTTCGAAGCCAAATCCCACCTTCAACTCTTAATATCTCTCTTATCACCATGCCTAAGTCTTCTAACATAATTTTATCGCCTTGCGTCTCTAATGCTAGTGATTTGAGTTCACGAAACGTTATCCCTGGTCTCCTAAAACCGCGCACTAAGTTGTATATTGGAGCTTTCAACGTTCGAACGTTATATCAAATAGGACAACAGGCATCCTTAGCCATGACTCTAGAATCCTGCTCCATCGATATCTGCTGCATCTCTGAAACGCGTATACAGGATCCAAGCACAGTCATTCGCTTGACCTCACCTTGTGAAAATAAGGAATCTGCTCGGTTCACTCTTCGTGTTTCCGGGGACACCACTGCTACCACTCGAGGCCTTGCTGGTGTAGGTATAGCACTAAGTTTAAAAGCTGAACAGGCTCTCCTCGACTGGATTCCAATAGACAGTCGCTTGTGCGCAGTCCGTCTAAATGGAACGGTAAGGACTCGTAAAGATAGGGACACACGCCGTTGTCTCTTTGTTGTCTCTGCCTATGCTCCCACTGACTGCAGCTCAGATGAAGTGAAAGATGAATTTTACAGAAAGCTTTCTGACCTTCTATGTAAAGCTAAGCGCACTGATGTAGTAATAGTGGCGGGTGATTTCAATGCCCAAGTAGATAGACTAGATGAAACCGGAAGGCACCTATGTGGATCATATGGTGTTGAGGCTCAACGAACAGACAATGGCGACCGGTTACTACAACTTTGTTCAGACAAGCGTTTATTTCTCGCAAACACCAACTTTAAGCATAAGGAAACACATCGGTTGACATGGCGGCCTCCGAAATCAACCCAACGCTGGACTCAAATAGATCACATTGCTATTAGCCATCGTTGGAGAGGCTCGATAGAAGACTGCCGCTCGTTTTGGAGCACATGTTTAGACTCAGATCATGCCTTAGTGCGAGCGCGTATTAGTCTGCGACTCACTGGACGTAAAAGATCCACGACAAGGATCCCCCCCAGAGTTCAAATTAATGATCAAAAAGTCAAGAATACATTTCAGGAACAACTAAAAAACCAATTAGTAAACAGCGTAATCTGTTCTCAACCTGAGCTAGCCTGGAATGATATCCAAAAAGCTGTTGAAACAGCAGTAATATCTACTAATAAACTAAACCTAAAGGTTAGGAAAACTCAGTGGATTTCAGCTGCATCTGCTGAACTGATAGATACTCGGCAACACATCCCATCTGGTTCTGAACATGATGAGCAACGTAGGCAACTTAAACACAAACTAATCAAAAGCTTACGCAATGATCGTGAGCAGTGGTGGGTGGCGAAAGCTAAAGAGATGGAAAAGGCAGCGGCAATAGGTAACAGTAGGCAACTGTTCAGACTTATCAAGGAAACGGGTATCAGGAATCCAACTGTAAGTGAGACTATCTCCGAAAAAGATGGTTCCATTATTCACTGTCAATCCAGAAGATTAGACCGATGGGCAGAACACTTTAGGGAACAGTTCAACTGGCCCACGGCGTCATCCCTGCTGCCCACCATCCCCAAACAATCTGAATGGCAAATTAACATTGGTCCCCCAAGTCTCAGTGAGGTTGTGAAGGCTATTGGAAACTTAAAGCGAGGGAGAGCGGCGGGACCAGATGGATTGACCCCTGAGATATTTAAGGAAGGTGGTCTAGTCTTAGCAGCCAGATTAACTGAGATCTTGGCTAGAATTTGGGAACTAGACGTAATCCCATCTGACTGGTCTCGAACACTAACCATTCCGGTCTTTAAGAAAGGACAGAAGTCCTCGTGTGACAATTACCGAGGAATCAGTTTAACGAATATAGTGTCTAAAATACTAGCTTCAATAATACTTCGACGTCTAACTAAAGCTCGTGAAGAGCAAACTCGAGAAAACCAAGTTGGCTTCAGACCCGGACGTGGTTGTATAGACCAAATATTCACACTTAGGCAGGTTCTGGAACATAGGCATACTTTCAGAGGCCCAACAATAGCTGTATTCTTTGACCTTAAGGCGGCGTTTGACTCTATTGATCGTAAGGTTATGTGGCAATGTCTGTCATTGAAAGGCGTACCGGAGAAGTACATTAACCTTATACAAGCTCTGTACTCGAACACCACATGTCGTGTTAGAGCTTATGGCAGATTGTCTTCGGAATTGACCACTTCTAGTGGTGTGCACATAATTGGGTGAACAAAAACATTAAAAAAATAATATACTGCATACCACCACAACTTCCCAATGGGGTTCGAATCTGCCTATTACACATATCAAAATCTATAGGAATTTGAACCAATAATTCTAACTTATGCATTCAGAAGAAGGATGTGACAACCTTATCTCTTCTCTGACCAGATAAAACCTAACAAATGATTCCATAAACTTTGCACATCACTTGTTTTATCTGCCCCTCTCTCTTTTGTTTATCATTCCCATTATCGATATTACTAGAACTGTTTATTCACATATTATTGCGTATTTATTTTCGACGATTATGTTAATTAAAATTAGGGAGTTGTGGAGATAGTTAATTTGTCGATCCCAATATCACGAATCGATCTGAATCAGACAACTATTTATCGCCTGGATGCACTAGACAGCTGTCTCGCCCAATTACGGAACTCTTCGGCAGTGTGCATCCATGACCCCATCGGGGATCGAACCCAAGACCGTCTGGCTTCGCACCGAACGCCTTACCACTGGACCATTGAGTCGGTTCCTGACGGTTGATATTTCCAATTCAGTCAATTCGTGATACGTTTGCGCGACTATTTTAATGTCTAATCTAATTAAGTTTTAATCCACTTCCCCATTTTTATTTAATTTTATCATTGACATACTTTTAGAGTTAACATTGTCATCGTCTGATTTCTCTGGGGTTGACCTCTTTCCAGGAGATAAACTTACTGACTTAGAATATGCCGATGATATAGTTCTACTGAGTGAAGATGCTGATAAAATACAGAATTTTTTGACTACCTTAAACTTGAACGTAAGCATGTTTGGGATGCGATTCTCCCCATCCAAATGTAAAATGTTACTTCAGGACTGGCTTAATTCGGCACCAAAGTTAGTGATAGGGGGTGAAACTATTGAATGCGTTAACCGTTTTACATATCTAGGGAGCCTCATCAATCCTAACGGTCTAGTGTCCGATGAAATCTCGGCCCGTATACATAAGGCCCGATCGGCTTTTGCCAACCTGCGTCACTTGTGGCGTAGGCGAGACATTCGTTTAATGACAAAAGGACGCGTTTACTGTGCAGCAGTTCGATCCGTTTTACTTTATGGATGTGAAACATGGCCTTTAAGGATAGAGGATATCCATAGGCTCCTAGTATTTGATCATAGATGTCTCCGAAACATTGCTCGTGTTTGCTGGGACAACCGAGTAAGCAATGCATGGCTTAGGAATAGAGTACTAGGTAAATACGGTAAGCCTATTGATGAAGTAGTGAATCTTCACCGGCTGAGGTGGTTAGGACATGTGTTGCGTATGCCTGACCACCGTCTACCGAAACGAGCAATGTTGTCTGGTGTGGGAGTAGGCTGGAAGAAAGCTAGGGGTGGCCAAACGAAAACATGGCACCGATCCATGAAGTCATTGACAATTGGGCTGAGCCATGTTAATAGATGTAGACTACCTGGTTGGGGCCTACACGATGATCGTAACAAATGGTTAGAGACTTTAGGTGATATGGCTCAAAATCGATTGGAATGGCCCAGGTGCATCCACTCCTTGTCTTCCTCGAAATTCTAATTTTTGAGCTTATTATAATTTTCTCTTTACTGAATCACTTTTTATCTCAAATCTCATCTCTGATCTCTATGCCTTTCCATTAGTACTTACTCTGTTACTACCTCCCCTACTCTGGGATTTGGTCCGACAATTTAATCTTTATTTGCTAATTGAGACATGGCAACTTGAACTGATGTACGGATGTACAAAGTTCTACGTTGTAACTGACTGACTGACTGACTGAACTACTGTCTGCGCAAGATAGTTCGGATCCGTTGGCAATACAGCATCTGCAACAACCTTCTGTTGCAGAGAACAAATCAACTTCCAGCCGAGAAGGAAATTAGGAAGAGACGCTGGAGGTGGACAGGATACAATATTGAGAAAATCATCAAACTGCGTCACAAGACAAGCACTAGCTCAAGGCCTTCATGGTCAACGGAAAAGAGGAAGACCAAAGACCATATTGTGTTGAGAATCGGAGGTAGACATAAAGTGAATGAATAGCACTTGCGAAGAACTGTAAAGCAGAGCTCAGGATAGAGTTGATTGGAGAGTGCTGGTCGGCAGCCTATTTTCCGCTAGAGGTAACAGGCATTGACTGACTGATTGATTACATATATTAGTGGTGACATTCACAAAGCATGAAATTGAGTGACTTAGGAATGAATCTACCATCAGGCATCAGTTTCCCCAATATTGAAGGTATGCCTTGATAACAAGTGCAAAACGTACAAGATACAGGTTAGACAGGTTTTCCTAACGACTACCTCCGAATTACCTTCAATTACAACATAGTATATGCGATGTCAAGTAACCTATACTAGTAGCGACAGTCCGTGAGAGAAATACCTGATAAATCTTCAGTCAGTGCAGTTTCCTTGACTTTTTCCTCTTTAAGAGGTCATTAGCTACAGAAGTTCGTCACTCAAATTACTATAAATTTAGTATTTAACATACATTTGAATTTTAAATGGATCAATCTATGAATAGGGCAGAGCACCGATAACTTTTTAGGCATCAACCAGACGTTTTGACGTTGATCATCGCATTCTACACAAGTTTAAAAAACAAACAGCATCTGCTTAAAGCTAATTTAAGAAACATCCTTTCCACCTAATGAAAGGTGTAAGTACGTAGAGTTGACACTAGAAGGCTAGTGAACGTAAACTAATTAGAAGCAGCGAACATTCAATCATAATACCATGTGACTAAGTGAAGTCACGAAAAGATATTATTCATGGACAAAATAAGACATTTCATCAACAGACAATCATTCTCATTATTTGTTTGATCACTGAAGAAAAATCTAAAGCTTCAAGATGGGATCTACAAAACAAAGAAATCGACAGTCATTATCTGTATTTTCGGGGAAATTTTATCATATGCTAGTCGCCTCTCAAATTATTTTATCTATATAAGGTTTTCTGATATCAGTGCCTTGGATAAACTGGAGTCTCAAACAAAGTTACTGCAACTACTCCGTTACCATGTCTCACCACTATGTCTCGCTGCTTTTGTACGCTTTAAAGAATGCATAGATGTGTACTGTTGATAATGTACTTTATTATTTGGCCGTTTTTAATAAAGTTAAAACGTATATTTTATCTAATTTGAGGTTTATCAGTAAAATGTACCTGTATGCCGCAATCGGGACCGAGGTTTAGCACCGAACTTAGCACAAATTCCTACCAAGTGACTAATGAGAATCAAACAGCCTTCATGAATAAAATAGCTAAATACATTTGCTTACACAACTAAAGATGAATCCCATTAATTATTTTCCTAGCAGTTATTGTGCTTGTTTTTTATTCAGTTTGTGGACGGAAGGTGTATAAAAGCTTTACTTACCTAAGTCTAAAAGAGATTTACTCATATCTTCATCAGTAAACTCCTGTTTAGGAAAATTAGTCATCAAATGAATAGATTGTGGATCGATAAACGTTGAAGAATTAGGCCAGTTTTGACTGACATATAAAGTGACTGCACTTAAAGGTTCATTAACACCGAATTCACCTTTAATTGGTTGGCCAGATGGAAGACGAATTTGTAAACGACAAATTGTTGGATTTATTTTCGGTGCTGTGTTTGATACAGGAGCTGAATTTGAAGTAATTACTAAAGATTCACCAGCTTCACGTGCACGCTATACAAGAATTACAGAAACAGGATTTCGGATTACTTTACATATCTACCTAGCTGAATTTTACTTAACATAAAGAATGAATAAGGTCTATAATGTTCGAAATGTTTTAACCCAATATTCTTTCCTCCTTTCTTTTAACAATGCACTAACAGTTAGTTATAATGCTTGGTAGTTTAGTTAATAACATGATTTATTTATCAGTAGATTTGAGATAACCATATATTGCTTCGATATTTAAAAAATAACCGAAAATGATAATTTGCCAGCGTCACCCATACAGTGTGTGGAATAACACCGATTAGCTTTTGAATACTATAGATCTGGGAGTGTTACATGTCATCGCTGAATAATGATGCGTATTAGCAAGCGACTTGACTTCTGACGTTGTAGTCAATATCACCAGCTGATAATCTCGACAACCAAGAAGGCATGAAGATCCCCATTCAAACTGTATTACTAACACCCTCAATGTTCAATACCAAAAAATACACACAAAATCTACATTTAGCAAATACTTTTCAGAACAATATACCCGGTATTCAAAAACCTTAATGAAAGCAAGATTTTCATCAACTCTGACATCAATTAGTAAATATTATGAGAATTGTATTCACAAGTTAAATCGCATAACAACGTATTACTCCGTTGTTGATATTCATGGCTTTTATCAGTTAATACTGGCATTTTAAATTAATGCCTCAATAGTACCTTTAAACTACAAGCTGTTTTCAATCAGTGTCGTATCCGCTTACGATTTACTAATTCCAATAGAGACCCATCAAACCTTTATTAATAACATTTTATCCTATGAATATGTTAGTGACTACCTAGAATCAGTAATTTAGTAGATAATACGTGAGCGTCTGAAACAACTGACATTGGGTTAGCCTTCATGAGAACATCACTAAGATGTTGCTAAATATACAGTTGTTGATTCACAAATGGGACGAAATGTTTGTTTTGGATTCCACTACCGGCCACAAGCCTACGTAAAAAAGTTTGTTAAAATTCAAATTTTGCTATAGAAAAAATATCAAGATATTAAAATAAAGAAAGGATAAAGCGATGACATCCCTAAATAATAAACACTTGCACTTTGTATGGAAGATTATAAGTCCAACTTCATTAATTATTGTTACTTATGAATTTATGGTTGCCATAAACTGAGGATCAATACATAGACTATATATGAATATCGCTTATCTGACTCATACCCAAATTGTCAAGTGATAAGCATGACAAATACTATCGATACACAATATTCCACAGTATTTTGACGGATATAGATGCAGTGCTTAAGAAATTCGCGACTGAGATGGGGAATGCATCAAAGCAGACTTGAGATGTAAATTACAGTTTTCATTAAATTATTCAAATAAACTGTCACAGTTATCTAGTGAATAACAGTAATAGTGATAAAGTAATAAAACGCTTATTTCGAAACCCTATCATAAATGTAAAAGGTGTTCAATATTTTAAACCCATTTACATAATTATTAAAAATAGATAAAAAATTAAACAAGTACTTTTTTCCAGTCATTAGCACCATAGTGATGAACATTTAGTAATTCAGATGTTATGTATTTGTTACAACACATAATTATCTGGAATTCACCCTTAAATGAGATCTGAAGGTGTAGATTGCTATAAAATGATAAATTTACCCACAAACTTAAGAATACTTGAATTCATTACGAAAATAAAATGTGACTTGGACAAAACAACCACATTAATTAACCTTTTCTTCCTGTTCTCGAGCAATTTCAGCCTTCAATTTCTCCCTGTACAAATAAAAAGAGATGTTAGATTATATTCGCGATAATTAGTAAATAATTCGACTAGGTAGCCAAAGGCCAATTTGTTTTTACTCTGTTTCCAAGCAAATAACGTGTATACGGACATACACTTTTACATCGGTTTATCATTGTATAGTGACCAATTTAATGTTTGTCAAGTCCTATATAGCGCTGACTGGAATATATTGATCGAGTTGTAATGTGGCCACTATTCCAAGTGATTCGACATCAATGGCACTATACAGAGATGGAAGGTGGTTTGGGGAAAAATCTGTAGGAAACCCTAGACATAGGTTCCATGCAATTTAGCACTCGTCAGTAAGGCGTGCCGAGATTCTTTGAGGGAACTTACACTCCCTTGAGAATTCAATTTCAGGTGGCAAGTCATTTAGATTGGTGGCCGCACTATAACTCGGTCGGTATAATTCGATCAGTACTATAAAGGACTTGATGTACATCAAAATAGTTACAGAGTGATCAACCAATCAATACATCTCAGTCCTGTAGGGGGTCAATCGCAGCCTGAATAGCTCAGCGGTAACGGTCTCAGACTATGAGATTGAGTGGATGGGGATCGAATTTGCAGAGGAACTTAAATCCCCTCAAAGATTTCAGGTACATCTTGCTGAGAAGTGTCAAATATCATGAAACCTAGGTTCAAGGTTTCCTGCCGATCACCTTCCACCCCCCACCCCAGACCATCTTCCGTACATATACTTATCGATCGTACGAAAACAACAAATTTCACTATCGCAAAACTGTTATGCCCGATCTACATTTTGTCCTCGATACCTTGGTCTTTGTCAAAGAGTAAGATAGAACGTGCCCATAGTTTCACAATTTTTCTGCACATAGTTTTCACGCTACTGATTGTGATGGCCTTAAATGTTTCTGAAATATAAATCCCGAGTTCCAACGGTAGACAGCTTGCTTCTTTGTGGACTAATGAAGAAGGATTAATGTTTATCCGGTAAGGAGTATCAACTAAATGTGGCTAAACTGGTTATGCAATTATACTTACTCTATTTTCTCATTAACCACCTTGAAAATATTTTTAAACTCCTCCTTAATAATGATTCTAACAATTTATTAATATATTAAACATGCCTTAATTATTGTGTTCTTTATTACACATTACACCCGGCAACTTTCATTTGAAAAAATCCTGGGTAAACACTAGAAGCTATCCCTATCAAAAAAGTATACACAACGTGCGCAATAATATTTAACTAAAAGTAGACTCTACTTACCTATAGGCACGATCTTCCTCTTTTTCTCGTTTTTTTTGTTCAATTAAGCGGCGTATTTCATCTTCTTCAAATTTTGCTTTAGCTGAACTTAGTGTTTTGCACTGCTGGCGTCTTTTCTTTTCACGCTCAAATTCTTCATGTTTTTCTTGTTCTTCTCTTTGAACTTTTTTTATCCGTAGAAGTTCCTATCAACAAATGCAGACTTAAAATAAAGAAATTTTGTACCTAAAATACCGGAAAATGATGCTAAGTTTGCTATATACGCTACAAAAATGACGCCGAGCTTGCATCATCTAAGTAGACAGATTTATTTGGTTATTTAAGTAAAACTGTCGTAATGTGCCACCGGAAATTCCCATTCAATTAGGATTCGTTAACTTGGTTGAAAATGTAATAGATTTCTAGTGATTGTATGTTTAACGTGACTTGGTCAGAGATGTTTACCATTATTTGGTACTTAATGATATTTTATCAACGTTCTTTTGAGACAAAAACGTCGAAGTTAGTTAGCTTTCTAAATACACTAATTTGTGAACAGAGAGTTTCAACTATGATATTCGCACGTGATTGTTTTATTACTATATCTATTTTCGATGGTCAAATTTCATTAGATTCATGAGACCTGGAATGTTAGGTTTAAATTAGAGGACTACGGAAAGTGGATTTGATTATAACATACCACTTAAGTAAACCTTTTAATTTATTTGGACACTGAGGAAAAAATTAATCCAATTTATAAGAAGCAGGAAAGTTCATAAAGACTAAAAAAACTGTCCGAAAACATTAACAAGTCTGTGTAATACAAATGAATAATGGTCATGAATTATAAATACGCCAAAAAAAATCAGTCACCAGGTCAATATGGTAAAGCAAAGATGTTTCTAATGACCAAGTCGAACCTGCTTGGTTATACCAGCCGACGATGGGATAAATCAAAAGATGATCTGATACATCCGATGAATAAGTAATTATCTACCAAAGCTTTAGATAAATGATCTAGTCGTTGACTGTAAAAACACGATAAAAATGGCTCAACATTCAAAGTTTATATCGAAGTTAAGGTAATTGTTTCAATAATAGCAAGCAACCAGAAAACGAAACAAACCACCTAAGACGGGTAATAAAGCGTGATAAATCAGTTCATGATACTTAAGATTTACACAGTGATGTTTAGTGTTCTAATGTACAGATGATTTGCAAATATCAAGATAATTACAACTCAAGTTAGGATATCCACTTGGCTGGTTCCCATCTTTGCCATATCTTTTAAAATAAATCTAAATTACCCGCGAATCCCGATAGTTAATAGAGAAGCCGAAAGCTAGTAAGGTTTACGTTTCACGATAATCAAAAGAAAATTGACCTTAGTAAAAATATGTATCATAATTGAAGAGACAAACAACATTTGACCAACAAACATTTAAGACATGTAAACTGAAAACAAAAAAACCTGGAGCTTTTCCATTTGTTGTTTACGTTCGTCTTCTGTAAGCGGTGAAACTGAATCTGAGCTTTCTGAATAATTTACGTGCCCTGTACGAGCACTATGCATTTGAACATCTTCGTCGTTCCTGAGACACTTGTTACAACTAAAGTGGAATCAGTAACCAATACGACAGTTACTCTTCACATTTGTAAGATAGTGCCGAGGCTATTTTCTTTGTTTCACCAGTACCGTCAAGTGCCTCTTCTGTAAAGCATTTATAGAACTTAGCAGATAAGTAATACCTTTCTCATCACCACTATCATTCTCTATGATCCTGAAATACAATGATTTACATGAAAGAGGAAGACGCACCACTCCATGGCCTCCTCTAATCCTTTATTACCAGAAAACTTCAGGGCTTTTTCTCTATGTAAATCTAGTAAATATGTAAAACAAAACAAACGCTTTCGCTTGTGTGAAGCCCATCTCAATCAGTTGTTCCAATACAGACGACATATCGGGAAATATTTGTAATGCTTGGTACAAAAAAAAACAGGTGTCGGATATGAGAAAGCTAAACACGCCGTAGTTATACAGCTAACAGGTGATCAAAACCACATTGTTGCCCTTGATGTCAAAATTCAATAAATCATTATTTTTGTCTGTTTCAACTTTGACTGAGGAATTAATGAACTGTTATGCCTTGATACTCGCGTCTAGGTAGCAGAAGTGTTCTTGAATTTTGAAAGTATACGAATGGTTATATTGCTTTTAAAACTGAGAGGGTAATGGTTGGAGTAAGAACTTGTAGTGGCAAATAATCCCCAAAAGAAATAGCTGCATAGGCTCTCGACATTCATGCTGACCGTGTTTGTTTTAGCGAAAGTTGAAGGTGCTCGGTCAAGCATCGCCATCAGATCACAACACAACACACTGTAGAAAGCATCTCTCTCTAGTTTATCATCCTAAACGCTGCATCCTATTGACGATTTATTTACGATCAAATGTAACTTCTTTTCCATTATTCATTGCTTTCTGATTTCTGCTCACTCCTAAGAGTAAATCCGGTTGTAAGAAGTTGCTCTGGTTATACTACAAACGAAACTTGACCATCTAAGGGTTAACTTTAAACCAAAAACTGGAGTAACGAATGTGTCTATCTAACAATATTGTCCCATCCTCTCCCCCCCCTCATTACCCATAAAGCCTAGACATGCGTCGAGCATTCTTTTAGGAGCTTCAGCGAAAGATGCTAACAATACATAAATAGGTTAGGAGTTTCATGATTTACTCATCCTGGCTACAAAACATTGGCAAGAATTGTTGTTCGAGCTCATTCACGCTCAATACTGTACGGGTATCCTCTTAGGTTTAGTTTCGGAATGAACCTTACCAGCGATCTAGTAGAATGGGAACAGCACTTAAAAGTCACAAGAAGATCCAAAGTGAAAGGAACGAACGACTTAGAATGTTTGTCAGTGAATTTAATCATTCAATTTGACAGTTCCATAAAGCGTGAGCCGATCCATTACAAACAAAGCTTAAGTGAGTCGTTGAGTGAATTTTTTGATGGAATAAGACTAGCGAGAGAATTGAGTAGATAAACTTTTTTGCAGTAAAATATTTACTGCGTGGAATACAAGTCAAACATTCTCTTTAACGAAAGAAAAGCGTTCTTTGGAAAATTTCAGTTTCTTGCTTTAAATCGGCTAGAAAGTCAACATTTCTTATGAGATATAGTCAAGAAACGATCGTTATGGTAATATTACTGATCCACCCCTGTTATTGGCGGCTAATAAAAACGCAAACCGGTAGGTAGGGAATCACAGATGAATGAATACATAGCTATTATCAATATGGTTACCTTTTCCTATGGTAAGTGCTCTATATATGCTTAGTGCCAAACCCATCTCGTTCCTGATCACTCAGTCGGATTTGTGTCTGAGTAAAGTTTAGGTTACCGTGTCACATATAGTCCAAAACCCCGAAGTAACTTGATCATCATGCGCATATATAACAACCAGACAAAGGAAATAGTGGAAATTGTACTTATTCTAGAAAAATCCACTACTGATGAGTAAAAATGGGTGCTTGGCATGACACTTAACCTCCTGTTACTATGTCTTCTGAATATGGAAATATGAATAATATTCGTGAATATTTTCTGTTAGTGGTTCATGCGCCTACAACTAATTGCTGATGGAATCGACTGTAGTGATATCCAGTAACAGGTTTATGTAAGTCCAGACAATATCATCACGTTATGTCTTAAATTCCAGTGTTTTTATATATGAGGTACTACGTGTTGTCCTTAATTTGTTTACGTACACTTGAACGTTTTCTCACGCGCCTGTTCATCCTTTTGATTTCATTGCTCCATTGTACTAAGTTAGGTTGACCTTAAAATCCCTTAGTTGATACTGATCATTATCATTGTCGTCTTCTAAGCTGACTCATGTTTAAGACTGTTATTAAGACATACGCTGATGTATTCTTGTCATGCCTGTCTAACCTCTTGTGTTCCTATTTCCACTATACTGCTAATAGTGTTACTCTGCGTTAATCTTTGGCTGTAATTTAAGACACTTATAATCGAAAACTCTGTATTTGAAGTCACTTGCAAGAGCTACAGTAGAATCATAATGTAGTCTCAATAAAGCCGTATCTACACGAAAACCTAACGTTTGTAACAGAAACAGGAGCTTTAAATATAAATAGTTTTCGGCATATGTCTAGATGTCCCTACGACTATGAATTTTAATAAGTTTAACTTCAAAACAAACAACAAAATATATTATAGTCTTTATGTGAAACAATTAGTTTTACTACAAACTATGGCCAACGAAGTTACCAGGGGACAAGAATTTGGGTTTGCGATCAAAATATTTCGTCTGATTTAAGTGCGGTTTAATAACTTCAAAACTTAATTAAATTACTCCGAAGCAGTACTATCTGATGACTACCCGTGTTGACCAACCCTGACTACTGTTATCAGATCTTCCAGTCTCCTCTGTTAGTTCTCTACAAGAGTCATTTATACTAAGAATGATTGTATTTTAAAAATGATAAGATAGGTATATTACCAGAACATGGCTAAGACTGTCGCATTTGCCTAATTCGTTCTGTTGTTTGAATTAATGCCACAATGATTGTTAGCCCGAACAAACTGGTATCATTCAATTAATTTTCTGCAGCTACCCCCCCCTGATGAAGTACGAGACGTTCATGGAGTATCTAAATAGCACCAACCCTATATTACGTAATTATTCGTAAATGGGGAGGACTCCCACTGGATCTCAAAATAAAGTGAATCCAGTTAAACCGGAAAGTTATGACTACAGGCTAAAAGGAGCGTTAATAAAGGGTAATATACCTAATGGACTACATACTACGTAGCATTTACAATTTTAGCTTATGTCTGAATATATATATGTTGGGGCATTTTTTGATTCATGCCATTATTCGCGCTTAAAAATAATGACGTAAATGTAACACTTAAAGGAATACCCTTAATTCTGAATAGACAAGAACATCAGGATAATCAAAATTTACAACAATTGAAATCGTGATTTAAGCGATTTCCAAAATAGTAGTATAAGTTATTTTGGGTCACAATATATGCGGCTTTTAATACGATCACGGGCTTGTGTGAAGAAAAGACAAGAGAAGAATGATGTAGAAAGCCCAGGGCACCAAAGAGAATTATTTAATTATGGTAGTGAGTGCAGATGCTAAACTTTGTGCCTGTTGGGAATAACTCCAATTAGACAAATAACTTATTACAGACTGAATAGACTACTAAGGCCGTGAACTAAAATTTCGATACCTAACTGCTATTGTCATGTTAAAGGACCTCAATGAATGAGATGCAAAGACTTACATAGAATAAAGAGAGGCAGTAGGTTCTTAGCAAAAAGTAGTAGAATGATAGTGAAGCAGTAGATCATAGATAACCAAATTAATTAAGTAATAGTTATAGATGACAAAATAACTAGGTGAGAATAAGTGAAGTTTCATAGAAATCAAATGAAAAAAAAACAGGGAGAAAAGAGGTGAATTTATAGCACACTCTTTAGTAGTTACTGAGTTTAGTGTATGTTAATCGATAGACAAGGTTATCATATAAGAGAGCACCTAGTTGTGTAGTATATGTCGAACAGATACAACATCTGTTATTCACAACTAAGTAAAATGAACAGTATTTTTTCGCAAAAAGCACGTCACACAAAAATAATGATAAGGTTTGAACCATCATCTGCCAGAAGAAACAACGTTGTTTACTAGTAAGTAAAATGTTGATGACAGAAAAAAATTCCATGTGTTTGTGAGTTTTTTAGCGAACTGAAGAGATGGGATGTTAGACGATTCGTAAATAAATGTGACTTAGTTTAATTAAGTTGTCAAACAGATTAAGGACACCGACATGTTTTGAATAGAGATTTATAAGGGATATGAACCGTAATAAGGTGTTACTTAGTGGTATGCTGCCTAATAGTGACAAGTATTCCACAGGTTAAAATAGCATGTAATAAAAAAGTGATTTCAACTTACTAACTGTTGTTGAAACTTTTTCAGTAGGGTTTGTTTCTATAAGTTGAGTATATTCTGAAGTATTGCAATCCATAACAGTGTCAATATACAAATTGTGTAAAAGCCTAGTTTTAAAGTATTTCATCTGTTTTCATTGAGTTTGTCAGAAGCCAGTAGTCCCATAGAATACTGTTAAAAATTTCTCAACTTCAGTCAATTTACGAGAGGCATGCAATTTAACATGAAAAGGCAGTATTCAAGCAAAGGTCTTACACAGGTTTTAAATGGAAGTGCTTTAAATTTATAGCTGTGATGGATGAAACTAGTAAGTCTGCAAACTTCAAGGACTTGTGGTAAGGCTTGTTGCATGAAGGATGAGCTTCTTGAATACCTTACTCCTGAATCACAGTTACTTCTTAGTTGAAGAAATATCTACTTATGAAGATGCAGACTGATCTGTAGGTTAAATTGGCTGAAGTACATTTACGTGACTTTAGTATGATGTGGGGAGTAGGTAGAACCGCATACTACAGTGTTTGTTTTGTTTATTAGAATCATTTCTCTATAGTCACCAAGATTTTGCTTTTCACATAGTGAAATGAAGAACGACCTTGGGATAATCAGTAAACATGAAGACTTCAACCATTTGAGTCCGACGATGTATGTTGTTAGCCCGAATAATAGACAACAAAGGTTTCGTCAGCGAATTTCAGATAACACCGATAGTAATACCTTGAGGATATGAAGAATGTCTAAATGCTCTTGTGAATTTGCACGTTGCTTGTAAAATTGAAAATTCTATAATTGAGGTTATGTCAAATGTTACTTATCTTGATGCAACCTTTACTTATGATCTATCTCGGTCTTCGCAGGTTTTGCTAATTTAAGGGGGTGAGCTTTTTGTTTCATATATTATGTGAAGCTATTACGTAGTTTTGGTATCACCAAGGAATTATTATCACACTTTGTTAGTTCCTGTATATTACTGATTATTTTGTATTTTTTCCTATTATTTTTTCCGGGACTTTTGAGAAAAGACTATGTCGTGTTGCGTAAAGTACTGAAATCTGTAAGTCAAGTGTGTAGTGAGAACGACGATTTTATTATTAACACGGTTGTAGACAGACATTTGAAATCATGGAGACAGCTATCTAGTACTACTCTATCTGATATAAACCACCTCCTTCACTCACATCTTCTGGAAAAACGCAAAGCACGTAATGAGAAGTATAACTGCCCCATTACTCTGTATTTAGCATAAGTTCTATTTGATGAAGAATTTGTAATAGCTAATCTAGATAGAGATCTGTACACTTAAAATACTGATTATTATGCAATGCAAAGGCCCCTGTTTCTTATGTTACCGTAATAAATAAATATAAATATAAATATAAATACATTTCGCCTTTATTATATTTTGTTGACATTATATGTATATATCATTTTTCACATATGTATAGATATAAAGATTAACTTTTTGAGACACTGTATATTGAAATGTATTTTGTTCTGAACACACTATTATTGACGGTTAGTTTTCCCTCATATATATTGTTTATGATGTGGTCAAAGCAGTCTGGGTGACAAGTCACGCAATATATTTTAGACTTGATACGTGCTAGGAAGATATAAACGATTTATGCCTAAATAGGTATGCATAAATCTTTTTTTTATGACTTTCTCCATGGTTCTAGATAATAACGAGGTGGTAGTTTTCGACATCAAGCCGAGATCCTCCCATAAAATGAGAAATAACATATGTAATTTTCCACTGCCTATGAAGAGTATCTGACTTTAGGAGGTTGTGAAAGGTCCCAGTCAACAGTATTGGGAAGGCTAAATTGTAGCATTAGAGCAAACTAACCGGTATTCTATCTTTCTCGCTGTGAAAAAGGTTTTAGTAACCTTATAGTGTCTATAACACTACTGACTGTAAACTTCAAACTAGTTACTTTATGCTGGCTCGAACTGTTGATCACCCTTTTAAATGAAGTATTTCTGGTAAAGAAAACTTGCAAAGGAGTTATTAACCACTTCACAGACTTTTGCAGGGTTACTAACGTAATTATTTCTAAAATCCAGAATGGAACGACCTAACCTTTTTTCTAAGGGTGGCAGAGAAATATGTAACAAAATTGGGGAATTTTAAAATCTGTTGTTCAGAATTTAATTCTTCCATGGGTCAGTAGCTTGCTATGTATGTGAACGGTGTATTGATACTGAAAAGTGCGGTGACGTCTAGTTGAGCGAATAGCTTCTTCTTCAACTTTCTTTGTTTATTGTTATTAAATAACAGAAAGCAATCACTGTTTAGGATAAATGATTTGGCGGCTCTGAAAGATGCGATGGAGTCAAGACATAAGTTGTTTTTTACTGATTACTAAATATTCAAGGGCTAAAACAAACGCTATTTCACAAAAGGCATCAGAAATTCGGAGTACGTCCGTAAATTAGTTCTAGAAAATCAAACTAAAGAAACCTTTTTTATTTATTACCGACAGAGGTGCTTAATGCTGCTTATACTTAATAACTAACCAACAACGATTACCAGATGCAATAATGAAAGACAGCATTGATTGATGTGCTTACGGCTTTAGTTAGATTAATAAGTGGCATATGGACACCGGCATATCTACATTTACACAGAGCAAGGTAAATATTCATCCCACTATTTTTATGAATAGGAAACCTGCTCGGGCCTGCTCTGAGAAAATTATGTGACACTTACTCTTTAGTACCCCTATCTCCGCAATCTAAAACTACCCTAGTCCATAACAAGGTTATCACCAGAAGTAACATACAGAGTAGCTAGAACGTAGAGTATTACGACACTTAGATGCTACGACGAAAGATTAAGGGTAATAAATTGGTAAAACATATTAATTATCAATTTGGGGCCACTACTATCTAAAATCCCATCTTAACAAATTTTCCAGAGTCAGTCAGTTGATGTTTCAGTGAAAATCCATTTAAAATATTGGGGAGCATACACTGTTTTCTTAGAAATGACTCCAAAAGTAAGGAGTAAATAATCCACGCACTGTAGATGCAATCACATCTTCACCAATATCGGGCTAAAGTTGTAGGTGATTTTAATACTTTATCATTAGGTACATCGCAAAACGAGTAGCTTGATAAATAGTCCATAGTTGTTTCGAATGGTGGAACCTCTTCAAACGTAAAAGAAGTAACACAAGGGAAAGTAACAGAGAGACATTGTCAAGGTCAGATTACCTTCTATCGGTTAAAATTATTCAGGTGTAAAACCCCTAGGAAAAAGTTAATAGTTGATAATCAGTTTCAACGCCATCAACAAGTCACTTTAAAAAGCAACCTGACCCTACTTTTTAATGAGGCATACTTTTCAATCAAGAAGGAGCAACTACAACATGCGCCATGGTTACAGAAGTGGTGATATTCATCTACAAATGAACACTAGGAAGATAGTTCTAAAAAGCCTATCAAATAACGTTCCAGGCTTGGTAAGACTGCCATGCAAAGTAGCCAGCTGGTTAAAAAAAAACACTACGACTGATATAGCCAATAATGAACATCTAACAACTAAAGAATATCTCCTAATGGATTCAATAGATTTCTCCGCCTGGCAATATAGAAGGATATAATCCCAAGCTAGGATACAGTAACAGGTCACAGTGAACCTACCCGGGACAAAATGTATGAAAGGACTGGTATAACCTGCATTTGCTGACGACGCGATGGAAGCTTATAACAAAAAGCACCAGCATGTTAACACAAAATCCGAAAAATACATTTCCTTAAACGTGAAGGAAACAGATAATGTCTACAAAACCAAACAAATCAACTTCCAAGCAAGAAACAAACAATTAACCAAAATTAATTAACAAATGTGTGTTACTCCTCGCGGTGAATAGGCTGCCGACCAGCACTCTTCAACCAACTCTATCCTGAGCTCTCCTTTACAGTTCTTCGCAAGTGCTATTCATTCACTTTATGTCTACTTACAATTCACAGCACAATATGGTCTTTGGTCTTCCTCTTTTCCGTTGACCATGAAGGCCTCAAGCTAGTGCTTGTCTTGTGACGTAGTTTAATGATTTTCTCAGTATTGTATCCTGTCCACCTCCAGCGTCTCTTCCTAATTTCCTTCTCGGCTGGAAGTTGATTTGTTCTCTGCAGCAGAAGGTTGTTGCAGATGCTGTATTGCCAACGGATCCGAAGTATCTTGCGCAGACAGTAGTTCATAAATACTTGTATCTTTTGTATGATGCTTCTCGTAGTTCTCCAAGTTTCAGCTCCATACAACAAAACTGTCTTCATATTTGTATTGAAAAGCCTAACTTCGATGTTGGCTGACAGTTGGTTTGAGTTCCGGATGATTTCAGTTGTAGAAATGCTGTCCTTGCCTTGTCGATCCGTGATATCACATCTGCATCAGATCCCCCTTGTTTATCGATGCTGGCCGAGTAAGTAAATGTTTCCACTTCATCGAGAATTTTTCCGTCAAGTGTGATTGGGTTAGTATTGGTTGTTTTGTATCTACAGATCCTGCTTTTCCGTTTGTGTTAGTTGGGGCCAACTGTTGGCACCAGATGTTGCTGATACACTGTCCATCTTCACCTGCATTTGTTGCTGTGTGTGGGGTGGAGAAGCTAGGTCGTCGGCATAGTTCAAGCCATCTGGTTGCATCCATGCTGTCCACTGTAATTCGTACTTCCGTTGAGATGTTGCAGTTTTCCTAATCCAGTCAACTACGAGAAGAAAGAGAAAAGGCGAGAGTAAGCAGATCTGTCTGACATCGGTCTTCATTTCGAATGGATGTGCAAGCTGACATCCACGCACGATTTTGTAGTGTAGTCTATCGTAAGAATTCTGTATGATGTTGACTGTCTTCTCGCCATAATGTCGGAGAAGACTCTATATTGTTCTCCTATCCACTTTGTCGACTGTTTTCTCATAGTCAAGGAAATTAATATAAAGTGGTGAGTTTCATTCAATTGGTTGTTCACAAATGAATCATAGATTGACGATTTGGTCGGTACATGATCGATGCTTACAGAATTCGACCTGTTTATCTCAAAGTTGGGCGTCGACTGGATCTCTCATTCGGTTTAATAATACTCTGTTGAAGGCTTTTCGTGATACTGAAAGTAGAATGATGCCTATGTAGTTCTCGCAATTGCTAAGATCTCCTTTCTTTGGTATCTTGAAGAGGTAGCCTTGTTTGCAATCTGTTGGCATTTGTTCTTCCTCCTCAATCTTTTTGATGGGAATCTGGAGCACGTTTGCAAGTGCTTCTATATTTGACTTCAATGCTCCAGCTGTTATGTTGTCTGGCCCTGCTGACTTGGCAATGTTTATTGGTGACCCAAAACCTCCTGACACGTTGAAGTTATTGTTTCTTTCATCTCTTTCCAGTTGTCCTCCACAGTAGTTCCATCTTCTTCTAGTAGATTGTGAAATGCCCGGAACTTATTGTTGATAGTTATGTTGAATTCGTTGAGTTTGTTAGAATGCCGAAGAAGGGTTGTATTACACTTTTGTAGTACTGTTGTTCCAGTTGTCCAGTGCTTTTTCAGCTTTAGTTTCATTTTGGCCACTACTAGGTGGTGATCTGAAGCAGTACAAGCCCCCCTATTTGCTTTTACGTCTTTGATGGTCCTTCTGAACTTCTTATTGATGCAGATGTGGTCGATCTGGTTCTCGGTAGTGTGATCTAGTGAAACACGAGTTTCTTTGTGTATGCGTTTGTGGTGAGGGTGGAATATGTTGCCACCTATAATCATTTTGTTGAAGGCACATGGATTTGCGAACCTTTCACGGTTTTCGTTCCTTTCTTCTAGTCCATGTCGTCCTATGGTATCTTCATGTCGAGTGTTGTCCATTTCAGCCTTGGTCTTTAGGTCTCCCATCAGTATAATCAAGTCCTTGGTTGGTCATTTGTCGATGACTGACCGTAGCTCACATATATCTGGTCCTTACAATCTTCGTGGCCATCGTTGGTGGACGTATAGTACTGGGTGACATTTATTGTACCCTCCAATTTCTCTGTCCTGAAGGATACCATGATGATCCTTGGTCCATGAGGTTTCCATCCTATAAGTGCTTCCCATGCTTCTTGAGACAGTATTAGTTCTATCTTTTGTATGTGCGCAGCCTTTTCTCCATAGCCGACGTACAACAGCTCTTTTCTGACAACTGTCTCTACTGTCCTGCTCCTATGTGTTGGATTTCACTGATGTCTAGTATATGTAGGTTGTATCTTTTTATTTATTTTAGCTATTTCAATGCTTCTATAGGTCCTCAAAATCTTGAGAACATTTGATATACATAATTAGTTACTGATCGGGCTTTCAGAATAAGTATATGCCTCACGACTTCTAAAGAATTTCGGCTTTCACTGTAATATACCATCACTTCATGAAACAAAGATTTTTCAATTCCGACGGTTGGGTCTGAATAGTTTGAACAGATTTTACTGGTTAATTGCTTTTAGAAAGGCTGTTTTGTTAACAGTGTAGGGTTGCTAACCCCACACTCAACACTCTTTTATCATACTTGGGAATTGCAGCAACTATAGAGATATCTAAGACGGAATTTATAAATCAATAAGACTTACGACATCAGTTAACGCAGTCAAGTCAAGCTGATGGTAATTAAGCGCATGCAGTTTATTGGGAGCTTCAGTTCCGTTTGCAAGTGAGGTTAAAACTCAAGACTGCATGGTCATGTTTTCCAAGAAAAGCTTATTTAAAGATTTTCTGCTGAAAAATCTCCATTGGTGAAGACAGTTTGAGCATTATAGTGTACAAGAGTCTCTCCAATGAATTGCTAATTTCATACGTTCAAGTAACGCCTTATCTTTGATATACTGTAAAACCCGGGCTTCCATCGAATCATCCTCTGCAATGTATATACAGTCAGCGAACTTGATTTTTGGTAGGCTGAAGTTCACAAAGATTAAAATATGGGTGTTTTAAATCAAGAAAGTGACTGATTGCTGCTAACGACCGGTTATCTTATTGGGTATCAGCAAACATGGGTATTGGTCAATTGTTGATGCAAGGGCGCTTGCTGGGGTTGAGTAGGTGACCTATTTATATAGAAATCTTCAATTTAGTGGTTCGTACATCTTTCTCTCTTTCTGTTTCCGCAAAATTCACTATAGTGACGGCTCGTCCCAGTGAATTATTTGGGCGCTGTATTCTGCTGTCGTGTGGTTTGTTTGGGTGTAGTTTGAATCTGGTTTGAAGTTAACTTCTGTCTGATCGAAAAGTCTTCACAGTAGCTAACACCCGTTGTAATGACAAAAGTGTGATATCTAGTACTCGCAATCTCTTATCCTCCATCTTTTCTAAGCAGACGAACAACCTGCTAAGTAATACGCCCATTAGCACGAACAATCGCTTTAGGAACTCCATTTAAGAATGTTGTACATTATGAGCAGATTGTCCTAAGCGTTTACATGTCTTCCCAGAAAATGATTACATCAGGATTTGGATGACCATAGTGGTTGTTCAAAGGATTCATGTTTGTAGATCAACGACTACATAAAGGTTTCCTTTGTACAGTAGAGCCACTTGCAGCTATTCTAGTAACGTTCAAGTCGGTTTTAGGAGTTCAGTAAGTGAACGAATTAATTTTAGGTAGATGTACGTAGAAAAATACTGCCGAGAGAGTCCACGACGGTCGATGTAGTAGTAAAGCCAAACCATAGCACTTCCTGAGTGGCGTTTACTTTCAGGTAAGACAGCTTTTGCCTATGATTCTTCAAGTCTCTTTGATTGTTTTGAAGCTTAGTAGTTTGTCACTTGACTTGCAGCAAAGTGCTTGATTAGCTCTGTTAATAGACTGATGACGTTACTCAGAATGTTTTCGAAACTGGTATAACATAATCCAAAACTAACAGGAAATCTGAAATGCAGAGCTTATTGTGGGCAAGATCGATGTACTACCCTTTAAATTGGTTACACTGCATGTCGCAAGCGACGGGAAATCTGCGGTCTAATCTCTGGCATGTTTTACCAGACTATATTTGCAAAGGCCAGTAATCGAAGGAGTGGATACTGAGTACAATCAGAATACCGAGTAAAATCAAAAAATTAAGTTATAACTTGACCCACGATATGTAGTCAACTAGGGTAAAAGTGCTAAACAGTGAAACAATTACTAATTGCACCAGTTATAACCAAAACGGACAAATAGTCCTACTTGAAGAAACCTGAATAAGTTATTCATTATAAAACGACACCAGTTAGAGGTCACAGTAAGGTTTAAGGTAACTACACTTTAAAAACAAATACAGATTTAAGCTCGGAGTGGATTCTTTCAGCTGAAAACAGTGCTTCGGTTGCTTTAAACACATCAGAGATTTAAGGAAATCAAACACGTCAAAATTTATTGTTCAAAGAGCGCTTGTTATATAATTCCGTGCAAGCGTGAGGTAGGATACATGAACTCACTTCAAAGTCACATGCACCCACAAATCAACTGACGCAACCAGAGGGTACTGGGTAGTCAAGTGACCAAACTTCCCATATCGGACGCTACCATAGACCCAAAGTCACACATCAATAAGCGAGATCAGAGTAATCAACTAATATTCTAAGTGAGACTATGAATGTAATGTGAGGAAATGTCTAGTACCTTCAGTGTATGCTAATTTCGCTAGAAATTTAATTGGAAATAACCTAGACAGGATATTTATTGCACGTTGACCTTGATAAATTCTGTTTGTTTGACTTGTCAATAGAACTCCATCTGTTGTACTCGGCGCATTACTTTGAGATGTTTTCGAGAGGTGTCAATGTTTTCAAGTTCGGTATTACCTTTAGAAGCTTTGTGACCTCACCAAAGGTACTTTCCCGCACAATAATTTTACTTTTTATTCCGCAGCATTCTCCTAAGGTTGCGGTACTAGGTGCCAGTGGTGGTATCGGTCAGCCATTGTCACTACTCCTAAAACAGTCACCTCTGATTTATCAGCTTGCCCTGTATGATATCGCTCATGTAAAAGGTGTTGCTGCGGATCTTAGCCACATTGAAACTCAAGCTCATGTTACTCCGCATCTTGGACCAGGAGAACTTGGAGAATGTCTGTCAGGTGCTAATCTTGTCATGATTCCTGCAGGGATGCCTCGTAAACCTGGTAAGCTATTCAACTTTCCCCTCTAGATTCAGGTTTGAGTGGAGGTTAGGAGTTTCGAGATAAATGATTTTGTTTAGTTCGAGGGATTGGTTCGGAGTTGTAACCATACATTCTTAACTGGTTAGTAATAATTCATCATAACCCTTGTCACAAAAGTAGTAATTAGTGTAATTATTTTAGAGCTTACAATGCGTTGCTTAGCTTTTATCCAAGATCATTCAGTATATAGTATTTCTTACGAGATATTACACTGAATCAGTATTAGGTTCGGATTTTTGTATAGTCAGTTCGTAGTATCCTGGTAAAGTTAATTTCTCTCAAAACCATGGGCACTTACTACTACCAAGTGATTTGGTAGAGTTGATACAGTGGGTTTGCGCAACATTGTAAAGGCTTTTAGTTGTGCTACCAATCAAGTACTTGAAATTGAGTCGACTTGCGATAAGAACTATATGAGGTGTCCTAGAACTTCGCAGTGACGGTTCAATTATTAAAAACAACTCTTTTAAGTTCTACTTTTGATCTATTGTGAGTGGCCGAATAGAAATATACAATCGATAATCTAAAGTTACTATGGAGCTGTCAGTTAGTGCTCTAAACCTTTCGGGTTTACGTCTTCTACATGAAACCAGTACTGAATCAGTATAAGAAATCTACAGTGGAATGTGAAATATGTAAGCTGTCAGAATCTTAATCATTCAGTCTTTCTTGACATTGCAGGAAAATAAAAAAAGCTACTAGTATAACCAAATGACTTAAAAATGAGCATCAAGCGGCTCCTATATGCACATTGAAATTCCCTGTGGTCTCTTGATTTTTCGGATTTTTATATTTACTATAGTGTTTGTCATTTCGTCCCAACCCTCTTGTTAATATCCTGCTTTCAGAAACCCTTGTGGTGTGATGCACTTTTAAAATGAGTCCTTTATTTACGTATCACTAAACAGCTTAATGTTCTCGACATCTCGGTTGTTCAAGCTTTTATTTAAATTCATTTTAATGTTGTTTGAGACAATATTATTAAAGGTCCTATTTCTTGACTCCCCATCTAGTATATTGTATCGCATTCAATAGCATTTTGATTATTCATGCTGATAAAATCGAAATATTTTTCAAGGGAATCCACTTATTTCACTTTCTAACTCTCGGTCTTAATGTATTTCTTTAAGGTTTCAAAGGGATTGCTCGTTGTTAGTTATATAGAATAATAAATCGCTTACAAATTAGCGGAACATATTTGGAAAGTACCTCATTTCCAGATTTTTAGACTGATTGGACGCTAATTCGGGAGTGATAGTCGAGGAGTCAACTACTAAACATCTGGATCTAAGCTCAAACTAAATTACACCAGTTTAGGCAATAAGATAATAATTGACTTTGCATTTGTGGCTTAGAACCTAGCACGCAATCCTATGCTGAGTTGTATCTCAGTCTATGAAAGCTTTTCTGAAAGATATTAAAAAGTGACGAAGTTCCTCTAGCAAAATCATGTTATATTGAAATCGTTTGACTTTGTGGGTTACTATTGACCCAAACCCTCTTAACCACTGCATTTCGTGCGGATCATATGGTTGACTTAGTACAATTAAACCTCAGTACTCAAGAAAAACTAGTACAGATATTAACAATGTATATATGCACAGTAATCATGGTGAATTTTGTTTATCATCAGTCTGCTTTATGGGAAAAGTAATTGACCTGATAAAATTGTTTAGTTATGAGGCGTTCTTTTGAAATACAGTTTTCCGTAATCCTTATGTGAGACTCTGACCCCGAACTTTATTCATTTCTGAGTCATCTGGTTAATGTTTCTTCGTTTGGGTCACCGTCCAATATAAAGGAATGGCTTAATTGTTCTCTACTGGTTCATTTAGAAAGATTAGCCTTTTAATCTACTCGTCATTTTATGCGTAAAACAGACTAAACATACTGTTTAAGTAATTAACCAATTGGTATAATATCACTTGAGACTCTTTCGCAACTTAAGACATATCATTAGGCTAGCTGCATATCTGTTTAAGCGCTTAGATTATCACTAACTACGTTTGAATGACGTCATAAAAATTATGAGGCACGCCTCAAATTGCGAAACTTCGAGCTTATAAACAGGTTTCTTATAATTCATTAAAGCACGTCTGTCCTCTTCAGTGACTTGTGAGTTTGGTAATATGCTTAAGTTCTTACGTCAGGAAACTTGAGTGCTTATTTGAAGACATATGTCTGGTGGTCAGCGTGCTTGAGTTGGGGAGGGGAGCATCAATTACTTCCGGCAATTTCTGGAGGCGCTTTCAACTCGTGCAAACCGCTAACAACAAGAAGTCTGGTACCAGTGAAACAGTTTGTGAGGCTGATGGTACGCCAATCACTAACATCCGAAATCGTGTCCGACGGTGGATAGGTTTTTTCGGGGATCAGCTCAGCTACTCTGTTACCAAATTATCTTACTCTACCTGGCCGGCGATAATCCACGTAACGAAAAACAGGTCCACTAGAGCTCCGACTTTCTAATAATAGTAAATCTCTAGATATAGGCTTCTTACTCCGAATTCCTTTTAAGGATAATAGTGAGCTCTTGGTCAGCGAACTAACTAGGTTATTTGGAATCTAGCAGTGTGGTTAGAGAAGGTTTCTCAGTATCACCATTTCTATTCAACTTTGCTATCGACAATTTGGAAACAACTGAAGAGGGGTGCCTGTTGGTAATGAGGATTGGTTAACTAGATAAAGACTTCGATCTTGAGTGTGCGGACGGTTTTGTCTTACTGTATGATAACACATAAACCATCCAAATTGCACTTAATTAATTGCCAATTAGTGTAAGTAGGTATAGTGTGCACCTTGCACCTTCAAAATGTGAAGTACTTCTGCGAGACTGGTAGGAGTTTATGTATGCTCTCATCCTTTCTAGTGAACCATTCAAGTTAATCGAAAAATTCGTGTACCTTTGCAGTTTTGTGAGTACTGGTTGTGACGTAACAAATGGAACCAATCTACGCATAGTAAAAGCCAATTCAATCTTTCTTAATGAATGTCATCCCAGCGGCTTTCTTGTCGGCCATTATTTAACGATATTAGAACTGGTTGTAAAATGAAAGAGATGATCAGTTTATTACATAGCGTGGTGGGATAGAATAAGCTCCATAGAACCGGCGTCTGCCAGTTTTACTTTATGTTTGTGGTCTTAAACATGCTGCAGCTCTGTCTAGTTACCTTATCAGATATGACCCAAAATAGAAGTCAGTGACATTTCTGCTACAATTTTCCATTAATCCTTCATGAAAGTGAGATAATTTTTATGGGGATGACGGTTTTCTATAGTTGTATTTTTATTCGGAATATGCTTCCTGTTTTGCAATTTTCTCGTTCGTTTGTCAAGTTTTACTTTTTTGATAGCGATCACTCTTCGTCAGTTATTTTTTATAATATTATGTCGTTTGTGCTTAATTTTGTGTTTGAATAAATAGAAATTAGCTGTTCGACAGTATGCTTATTGTAATCTTTGGATCAATAATTCCGTCACCATCCACTTATTTTTCTATCTTAAGGAATGACACGTGATGATTTGTTCAATACAAATGCATCCATTGTTGCAGAACTTATCAATGCCTGTGCTAAAAATTGTCCTAAGGCAATGATATGTATAATCACAAACCCTGTCAATAGTACTGTTCCGATTGCAGCTGAGATTTTAAAACGCCACGATGTTTATGATCCCAAACGTCTTTTTGGAGTTACAACTCTTGATGTCGTACGATCGAATACATTCATTGCTCAAGCAAAAGTAGGTTCATTTTAGAAAGCCGTTTAATATTTTTTTTAGGATCTTGCTGTAAGGAAAGTTTCTTGTCCCGTCATAGGTGGCCACTCAGGTATTACGATTCTCCCCGTGATATCTCAATGTAGTCCCCATGTATCATTCCCACAGGTATAGTCCATTTCTTTTGTCATTAGATTTACTTTAAGTAAAACGTTTCATGTGATGAAGTTTTTATTATGCATGTGGCACAAAAGCGACAGGTTCATAAAGAAAAAAATTAAAGGAATAAACACTGATTAGTAAAATATACAGCCTTTCTAATTAACAATATAGTTTCATTCTTATTGCAATAGTCCCCGACTTAAGTTTTGAACTGTCTGACATTTGAAACCGTTAACCACGTAATCTTGATGTCCTACTGAGGGTCAGTATGGCGGATCACTTAATGCCATCCTGTCACTCCTTACCATAAACTAACCAATCCACCACTTACATTCACATGATGCATCAACAAAGTGAACAAACCATACACCAACTCACAGTAGCTATGTTTTACAAGCAGAGAGTAGAACTGTTGCCACTAAACGTTTGTATTCAGAATGTTACTACCAAACCGTTTTTGTCCCTAACTAGGTTTTGATGCGGTATCGTTACATAAAATTACAACTTGCCTTCCTCACTCCATTAATATTCAAGTTGTCAAGTGACACTTGTACTAAACAGTCTTTTTATATCATGCATAATGTCCTTACTAATTTTCATGCTTTTAAGTATTTAAGGATGCAAGTTAAAACGATTGACTGCAAAAATCGAAGTATCTGTTTTTTTCAGAACTTCGTAGACAGCTTTGGTATTGCGTACGGACCCAACGGTGGACTTTTGTGGCTCATAATTATATGTTGTTGGTTTACTACTTATTTCTGTTTACAAATATTTTGTTGTCTGCCATCTCAAATAATAGGTTTATGAATATTCATAGTTCAACTGCATAGCATTTACGTTAAAATTTCATATTAATAGGACGAACGGGAGAAAATTACTAAACGTATTCAGGAGGCTGGCACTGAAGTTGTTGAGGCGAAGGCTGGAGCGGTAGGTTTTTGAAATTTCATATTTTTAATTTGAGTTTCTACCGTTCTCGATTTGTAAACATTCACTTCCGCACACACAATCCGACTTGCTGTATTTTAAGTTTCGTTTGGCAAATATTAAAAATAGTGAAACTCCTCTTTACTCACTGAACAAAGTACGTATACTTTTGGGCTACATTTCACTAAAACTCTGACTTATGCTTCAGAATTATGCATTTACTTCACATGTATTTGAATTTAAGTATTTGTTTCAGTGATTTCTTATTTGGCTATCTGTTCAGTCCAAATGGATAATTCAGTGATAAAATCTCACGAATATAAGTTAACTTTCTTAGCCTTATTATTCTGTTTATCTTAGGCACTGTATATGTCACATCTCGAGTTTATTGTTATCGTAGTATTGTCGATTTCATATCTTTTAGTTCTATTTTAATCAGCTCACAAGGTTCTGTTTTAGACTGAAGTATTTATCTTCATACTTCTATGTTCATTGACTTTCCGTTTACTTGATAATAACAATTTTACAGGTATCAGTTAGTAATATCATATGAATATCACTACAGTATATACATATTGAACGAAACCAATTAGCTAATTTGTGTTTGTAATCCCAACCTACTTGATATGTATCCTTAGTTGCTTTATGTAAAATCAAAAACGTTACGTTTAAAAGCAATAAGATAATTCAATATTGAATAATATTGTCTGACGAAAAGACGTTTTCTTTCCCACTGTCTATGAGTCTTAAATTTTTTAAAGTGATTAACTATTTGGCAAACTTAGTACCGTTCGAATTTGTTTTCTTTCAGTTTTACTCATACTGGATACTTTATTTATTTCCGTGACATACTCTTTAATTCTTGCCATTGATTAGGAGTAGATTTGTCAGTTCATGGGTAATCAAATGCACATATTATATTATTTAAATGCATTTGATCTGTTGTAATCAACTTTGTATCCTCAACATATGTTAGCTGTGGTAGTTACAAATATCTTTTTAAAATGTAAGATTTGATGACATAATTGTGCATTCCCTATTGTCAAATAATTCTGATTCCTGTTTTCCATCCTTTTTCAGGGATCTGCCACCTTATCAATGGCTTATGCTGGAGCAAGATTCGCTATCTCACTTTTAGAAGCTATGAATGGTCGGGCAGGAGTTGTAGAGTGTGCTTTTGTACAGTCAGACGTTACTGAGTGTGAATTCTTCTCAACTCCTCTCGCACTTGGTGTAAGTTAACTCGTTTATGTATTGATTGTAATTAAACATAATGAACACGCTAGTCTTCTACCCCATTTTTGATGTGTGTAACATAATTTAGGAAATAGTGAAATAATTGGACGCATCAACCACTTCATTTATCTTGGAAGTTTTATCGTCCATATTAAACTGATGTCTGGCGAACTGTTGGCATGGAATCAAAACAGTTCGTTTTAATTTACCAACTTGTGTCACTAGTAGCATATTGCGACTGTTCGTCTGTATATCAGTAAACAAACATACTTCATAACAGTCCTTTCTGTATTTGTAGGTGCAAAGCATAATCGCTAAAACATGACCTACATACGAATTACAAGTATTTAACCAAAGATGTTTTCGGAGCATTAATAGTATATGTTGGAATTCAGTCGTTGACAATCAAACGTGTAAGCTGGTTACGGCTTCACTATATACTTAAAACACAAATGGTTTTCGATGTCTGGTGTTTATAATAACTGAACTGTGGTGGTTTTGTGGAGTTAGGTATTACGTTTAGTCGTTTGTGTTCGTCACAGATTAATGCTGGTTGGGTACCGCTAAAAACAACTAAATTCATGATAACCATACAATTTATGAAATTTACTTCGTACTCAACTCTTAAACTATTTTGTGGTTTGTTTTAGTTTTGTAATTAGTCGCTGATATTCTATTTTAGACTGAAGGTGTTGAAAAGAATATGGGTATTGGAAAACTAAATGAATATGAAATTGAATTACTGAAGAAGCTCATTCCAGAGCTACAAGCGAATATAAAAAAAGGCAAAGAGTTTGCGGCTAAATTTACACCCAAATGAAAATGGATCACGATTATGTTTTCTCTGTCAAGTAATTCGCTTAGTTATTCTCGATACAGCTTACATCCTTATGTTTCTATTTTCAGTAATCTTTCTTTCATTTTTCACGGTATCTGGAGTGATACATTCTTGGGAAAAAAATTGTCTACCCTATCGGTGTTCGGGCCTTAGTGTTTCTTGATTTTCCACTTTGTCAAATATGGAAGTGTTCCCTATTTTCATTTTATCTTTCTCCTTCGTTTTTCCTTCATGCATCCCCTTTTTTATCATCTGTTTTCTTCATTCCCACTAATTTTGCAGTTTTCAATAGTGTTATGCTGTCTCAGTGTGCGTGTTTGTGTTCATGAACAGTATTTAGTTAAAGTCACTAGGTTTATTTATATTAATGTACACTTGAAAAAAATAATATACATTTAATTGCCCGGTTATACCTGTATTTTTATCATAATCTTCGGAAGCTGTGGGTAATTAACCAAAGGTGATGAAGTGTTCTTTTTTGGAGCAATGGGCCAGTGGTTAAGACTTTCGATATTCATCTGCTTCATTTCAGGTCCCGACTTTCAATCACTACGCCTCACATATAGAGTATGACTCAGCTAAATACACAAATCCGTATCTGGCAGAAGGTTCATTGAAAACGTCGGATATTTATACTGCTCAGTTAATTCGTTATACATGCGACCCTGTTGTAAAGTTTAGGTGTATGTACTAGGCCTTAAATTACACATTCCATGTAATCAGGAAACATTATTAGATTGCTCAAATCAGGGTAAATGAATACGGTTCGGATCACTTACTGATGGTTAGAAGTGAAATGAATTAACCACTGGGCCACAGGTAATGCAGGTGATCAGAACGATAGTGATCTTGACTTCAAACTACAGCGAGGAACATCGTGATTTTGGCAAGTGAATAGAGAAAGTCGATAGGACAATATATTACATAAATACATACACCACTGACTTTAATTACAAAATGTACCTCAATTTTCTTCCTAAATTCAAGATACCTACATGATAAATCAGTGTGGGGAAAATAGTTAGACTACTGTTCGATTTTGTTTTTAAACTAGCTTTCGGTGTTTGTATTAGTAACTAGTCAATAACCATTCATTCCTGTGAACCTGAATGCTAAATAAGTTATTACGCGTCTCTTTTTATCGTTAATTTGTGCCACCAATTTATATTCATCTTACAGATTCAACTCTTCAGTATTATAGTTATGTTCTACTGTATCGGTACATTCATCATGTAACAGAGTCAAAATCCCCCTTAAAGCATTCCAGAAAATATACAGAGCTATTATTTGAATTTTATATTTTGACGTTTGTACTTATTAATAGTCTTTGATTTCAGAGCTATTCAATATATTTGCACACTAATATTTGAGTAAATTGTAAGGTAAAGATCTTAATTTGATAGTTGGTAGGATTAGAGTCGTGTTCTATGATTTAAAGTAGGCATAGGATCTGACTTTCAGCAATATCTTTAATTGAATTGAGGTGGTTTCAGGGAGAATGGTATTAAGTTTTAGTTAATGAGTTCGTCAGACTGATTTTAGTAGGTTGCCACTGAAAACCAGGGAGCATTGGACGGTTGTTTAGTCCTATTATGGGACTCTTCACCACTGTGCGCTCTGAAACCAGCCACGAGGGCTTCAAGTTGTCGAGTGCGCAACTTTCGTCTCATACTAGGGCGGAACAACCGTCCAGTGCTCCCCGGTTTTTTCAGTGATATTCTACCAATATCTTTCCATTTTATGGCTAATTAGTTTATTCTGATTATGTTATGAGTATAAAGCGATCATATTTGAAAATTTAATTGAACTACCACACTATATGATATGGTTCAGTGGATATTAGAGCTTATCAACTATCACTGACAAACGATGGTAATAATATTTAATGGTTTGACAAAAGGTATACTGGTGTTAAACTATTATCTAAATTAACAAATGCTAATAGAAGTACCTCTTCCTGAATTTTAAAGATTATAGTATCTCAAAATGGAGGTGGACTACTAAAACACTGGGTTAGGTCAGTAATTAATTATTGGATGATCGTTTGCACATGAATGACATTTTCTATTGAACATGTGAAAATTGGTAGTCTGACAAGTAACGTAAGTAAATTCATAATCTTAGGGTGGTAGCTACTTGGAAGTTGCTGTTCAAGCCCTAATCACTGCCTTGGTTTTCGATATGATAAATAAGGGGTTGATTATAGAGAAAGAGAAGTCACAAGTAGCCACAGATTTTGTAGGCAAACAAAATAATTAGAATGGAATGAAATTCAGTGGATTGGGAAAAATTGCATTACGAAATAGTGAAATTGTGTTATGGCTCAAAAAATATGTAGTCTCTCTAGATATGGTTGACGTATGAAGCCTAATTCAGTGATATGGCTTTGTGTGCCTTAGTCACAATAACAACGCCGATCGGTGCCTAGTCGGTCCATGTACATCTGCCTAATGCCCACTCGATCCCGGGCCGGAATAGGAAGAACGCAAGCCAATGAATCAACCAGACAGAATCGTATTGTATTTCAAATACTCCCTTATACATACACAAATCTGACCACACTTTCAACCAATCAGAAAACTAATATACAAAATATGAGTAATAATGGTTGTGAATTAAAGCATTGTATACACAACCAATTGACTGTGGTTCCTAAACGAGAAATGATATAATAACAGTGTCAAATGGGAGGGGAGGGCAAGGGGCACTGACTGACAATGTAAATAAAATGTCCGTATTGTGTACAACCAAAAATAATGAAATAGTTTGTAGAAAGACAGTTCTGAAATGTAATCAATCTTCGTTAGGTGATCGGCACATCATATTGTCACATAAAAGCTCACATTTATTGGTATTTTCTTTCTTCTTGGGCATAAATTTTAAGAAATATAAGGGGACATTATGTTGACACCTATCTTAGTCCCTACTATGTACTTAACTCATAAGTGAAGCTAAAGGTAACCCACTGCTTTTACGTACTGAAACTAATTGTGTCAAGGCTGTATTTAGGATGTCATGAAATTAATAATGGTCACTTTCACGTCGTTGTGTATCATCGTTTCAATAGACGAGCGTCAGCTTATACTGGAGCACTATATTCCCATGATAGTGAACTAGATTTGGAGGACCAGTATAGTCTATTGACATTTTTCAAAGGGTTCGGATGGTGGTTCCTTTGGCATCTTTGAATAGTTGACTACATGTTATCGTAGTACTTCTCATTATATTAACTTCATACAAAGTTCTTCGTCGTAACTTGAAGTTTTTGTAATTGTGAGTCGTAGAGTTCGTTGAATTTGACCTGAGTTAGGCAACCACTGACTGGTAGATATGGTTTGAAAGCACTTGTACCTTACCGTTGGTTCGTTATGGACTGTAATTGATCAGTCTCTGTTGCCATATATGCATCTTGATGCGATTACTTCGCGATATAGCGTTAGTTCACAAGTACGAGTTAATTTGAAGAGTGACTGGCAAGTAGAGTCCAGGACGGACGTTTCATCTCATTTAAGACTCGTCAACTATGGCACTTGACACAAAACGAACTGAGTTTGAGTCCCGATGTGAATACCAACGATGCGATGCAGATGAATCCAGCTAACGAGTCCCAAATAGGATGAAACGCGCGTTTTAGATTACACTTGCTAACCACGAGCCAACTTAATCTACATGAATTGGTAGTGACGGAATTTTAACGGGCACTTGTTGCTAGGCCTATAAACAAAGCTACACAGGTCACAATATAGTTCCTCTCCCCTCCAATCTGTACTTGTTCACATGATTTTTCGTGGTCGTTTAGATGTAGTCGTGTCTCTTTATTAAAATGCATAGTATTTCTTAGTATATATAGTCCAGAGTAGTTGTAAGCGAGTTTTATTGAGGAGAAATAATCAATGAAATCTATCACAAAAGTATCTAACTGAATGATCACGCTATATCAAGCTATAGCCAAATATTTGACAAAGTTCATAGATTTAGATGAATTCAGGTCGTTATGATCAATTATCAAGAAAATGTTATGTATTAGTGTCTTGAATTTTACATTCCACTTCACTATACAAACGAAGTCAATATTCATATCTTTAATTAACTGATAATAGTTCCAATCACACCTGTATTTTCATCACTGAAGCTAGAACATTGTGTTAGTTGAAGTTATAGCTAGAGAAGTATTCGTAAATCTGGTTTATATCTAATAAATAAATCAGATAAGTTTTAATTATGCCTACTTGTGAACTGATTCCTCTGAAACCATTTTGTTATTATTTACTGAGTCAACGATAGAACCTATTATTCATGTGTTCACACTGGAAATATTAATTCATCAACTAGTTGTTATAAATTTCAATATTTTCATCATCCTTAAATGAATCTTAAAAAATTCTTTTGGTTAATCGAATGATAGTTTTCATCATGAGACAATGATTAAAGCTTATGCTAAACTTAGGATGTACAAAAATTCAAGTATATAAGGTTAATTCGTGTGTTGCATCTTCCTGTTGATGCTTATATGGTCTACAAATAAATTGTCCCTATTATATTGTCATATCTATATCCCTGAAGAATTGCCTCGATATAACATGAATTCGTAAGTATAACCTAAGTTATGATCAAACTTTAAATGTATCAGGCTGTTGATGACTCATGAAATGAAAAGTATCAAAGTATTCAGTTCATGATATCAAGTGAGAATGAATTCATAACAGATTTGAATTAAGTTTATTCGTCTGTGTTCACCACAGAGTGATGTCGGTTGCGTACCATTGAAAACCAAGAGCATTGAGGAACCGTTTCGTCCTAATATGAGACTCCACAGCGGTGTCCAACCTCGATTCCACCAGAAAAACAAACTCAGGGCCTATATCATACATTGGCAGGAGTGGGAATTCTACTATTGGATGCCAGCCCAGTGATGTAGAGGGTTAAGCGTTTTCAAACCTAAAGGCCCTAGATTTGATTCCTTGAAGAAACCGGGGGTACACGCCGTTGGTGATTCCCATGCTAGGATGAAACAGCTGTCGACTGCTCAGCGGTTTCCAACGATAACTAATCAACATCGGTTTGTGATATATACGAAATAGTAAACTATGTACCTACCTTCACAAAACCACCTTAATCTAGTTACTTTCGAATCAAGCTGAATACATCAGTTCATACAATATTTACTCTCAAATTAATTGAACAGTGTATCAATTTAAGTTTATTTTTAATTGATCAGTAATGATATCATGTTAGTAACAAAATATATTTTCAAATTAAAATGAACACTTGAAAACGTAATAAGTGAGAGACAATTCATTATAATCGATTCATATACACTCCGAATATGTGTACTGAAATTTTGGTCGAACCAATAGTTTTCCTTTGAAAATTGGCAGTTTACTTATATGTGACATGTGTATGTTTGGCTAATGTAGACTTTGTTTTGTAATGATGTGAGGTACGACCAATTACTTGCACACACCAATTACAGCCAACTAGTGACAACTACGACAGCCTAGTTGATCCCCTCACATCTGCTCCGATGCGTACTCAGTCCCGGGACGAAATAGGAAAAATGAAAGATTTATGAACTATATATATATATATATATATATATATATATATATATATATATATATATAAAAGCCGAACCTCACAATTTACAAATTAGGAAATTGATATCAATATATGATAAGGGAGACAATGATAGGGAACTTGTGTAGCCGATACACAATTAATTAACTACAGTTCATAAATTGATGGAATGGAATACTAATAGTTAGTGGGTCAAACGGTAGGATAGAGAGACGTAGTAGTAACGGAAATAAAATATACGATTCACACACAGCCAAAATATTTGAAATAATCTACCGCAAGAGTAGTTCTAGGAAATAATCGATCTTCTTAAAGCTTCGGACATCATGTTCGTACATAAATTAACATTTGGAAGGAACTAGCTAATGAATAAATTTTCTCTTATGATAAACAAATCCACTTAGAGTGCTTTTGAGCATCAGAAAGGTAATCAGTTATATACAACCTATGATTTGGCACATGTGGCGTATAGTTCCAAGTTACTATACCACATTAGAATAAAGAAACATCATTTACAAGATTAATACCATAATATTAGTTCCAACAAAAAGAAGTAAAACGAAGGTGCATATAGATAGAGGATAGAACTTAAGGCCTAGAAGAAGATGAATGTGACCATTTCTGAGTCACGTCATATGGTATCGCGACTATCAAGTGAACCTCAACCAGGTAGTCTGCATCTACCAGCATGGCTTAGGCTAACAGCCAGTGACTTTATGAATTGATGCTCACTGTTAAGTGCTTTCTAAAATGTTATAGCCACTATTAAAAATTTTGGAAGAGTGAAACCTTATTGTATTTTAGCTCGATAAAGTGTAATTACGAGCGTTAAGCAACCAATAAAAACTAGGTAGCAATGGGAAAATGTTTCGTCACAGTACGGGGCTCATCAATAGTATTCATCTATCAGAGATTCAAACTAAATACTTTCAGGTTTCATAAAGAACTCGACAGAGAGACACGTCTTTAAAATATTTAGAGATCTTCAAGAAAGAAACTAACTTAAAGTAGTACATTCAGTCAGCTCAAACATAAAAGATCCACGTTACTCTACTTAAAAGACTAATTAAAATTCACAAACCAGATGTTTCTGTGAGACTAAAAATGTCATTGATTAACTATCCATTTCATTAACTTGCCTTATAATTGGCGAGAGACCCAGATTCGACTTTCTTGAAGATAGCTGTCCATAGTCTGAAGAAGGCCTTTCCATTTATTCAATTATTTGAAAATTCTAATAACGCTGATAAATTGATGGTATAGTTTGATATATCATCGTTAGTATTATGATCCTAATGAATGAAATTATACAAAATATGTGACCACAATGACCAGCTTTCACCACAGAAAGATGACTTCGAACATCTCTTATTAAAGCGTGCAAAAGATGCGCATTTTAACTTAATAGCATTTTATATCACCAGATTGGCAAAATCGCTATGAAGAACCCACTTGGTCTAATCTTCAACCAATCAATCAATACCTGTTACCCATCGCGGTGAATAGGCCGCCGACCAGCACTCTTCAACCAACTCTATCCTGAGCTCTCCTTTACAGTTCTTCGCAAGTGCTATTCATTCACTTTATGTCTACCTCCGATTCTCAACACGATATAGTCTTTGGTCTTCCACTTTTCCGTTGACCATGAAGGCCTTGAGCTAGTGCTTGTCTTGTGACGCAGTTTGGTGATTTTCTCAATATTGTATCCTGTCCATCTCCAGTGTCTGGCGCTGCTGACTTGCCACTGTTTATTGGTGACCCAAAACCTCCTGACACGTTGAAGTTATTGTTTCTTTCATCTCTTTCCAGTTGTCCTCCACAGTAGTTCCATCTTCTTCTAGTAGATTGTGAAATGCCCGGAACTTATTGTTGATAGTTATGTTGAATTCGTTGAGTTTGTTAGAATGCCGAAGAAGGATTGTATTACACTTTTGTAGTACTGTTGTTTCAGTTGTCCAGTGCTTTCTTAGCTTTAGTTTCATTTTGGCCACTACTAGGTGGTGATCTGAAACAATATCAGCTCCTCTCTTGCTTATACAGGGCATCGTCCTTGTGACTTCAAACAAAACTTTGCGTTCAGAATGAGGCGTCATAACTCTTTGAAGTGAAGACCTGAAAACCTCCATGCCACCGTTAAGAGGATTTTTTCTTGTCAGCTTCTTTTATCAAAGTTGTTAGTTTACGATATGGGGTTGATAACTCCAGGCCTAACACTCATGCTGGAAGTAATTCTAGGGGGATTCCAGGTGGAGTTAAGTCCAATCTTATTCCAATTTAAAATGAACTAAAATAAAACCGATAGTCAATGAGTTAACTTTGTATGTGAGATACATTGATGACACATTTGTTGTTAGAAGCAGTCTCAAACTTGATTTTCGAACACTGGGTCTCTCTGATGAAGTTCATGCTAATATACAATATACAAGGAAGTACGAACATGTAAAAGTTTTATTTTCTAGACTTTGGTCCTCGAAGCATTGAGTACTGTCGAATTCAAAGATATTTTCATTAAAGAAATACTTGGTGCGGGGTTTATTTGAATTTCATTTGTACAATAAGCTATAAGCGACCTTTGATTCAAGCATTATTTAGTAGGGTACGGAGATTCTATTCAGAGACAAGTGTGAAGAAGAATGAATCAGTATTGAAAATTGTTCGTGGTATAATGACTATTAGCAAAAAATTAATCAGTAAACAGGAAAAAATATCTAATCGAGTATTCTCCCTGTGTGAAAAAGCTTGTCTTCATATGAAATGCTATCAAAAGTGATGAAAATTAGATAAAATCCAGACTAAATGCTGCAATAAGAAGGACCTATACAGTCTTACTTTATCAAACTTACTGCTCGCTGAAACAATCAGAAGTGGATATCTTTAATTGTATTTGTAAGGATACTTGTACATGCAAAAGCACATACATTGAAGAAGTTGAAATGGAGGGTTAATTTTCGTATTACCAAGCACATTCCTTAAAATTTGTAATTAGTAGGACAATCTACTTTCAACTGTGCTATACCATCCACCCCCCCCATCTACTCCACAGTAAAATTGACGTAGATATTCTAGAATTATTCAAATTTATAAATATACAAACAACTTCAAACCTATTATTCTATGACGAAACCACTATCATAAAGAACATAAACCTGACTTACGTATTTAAAGAAATCCCATCGTTAATCTCTTATTACCTTGGTGACCTCAACTTCTTTTTTACATTACATTTTACATAAATTGTGTGGAATTTCATTTTTTATCCTGTCTAATTTTGTAATTGCATTGCGTAACATTTTAAATTTAATTTTCTGACATATCCTTATGCATTTCCTTGTAGAATATTCACGTTACTCAACATATAATTATTCGCTCATAGAGACATTTTTTACAATCGTTTAGTGACTAGTGTTATTTTAACTATACTCCATGAGTACATCTTCAACTGTGATGATATGATGCATGTACAATATCTTTGTTTAGAAATAATTGTTAATATCGATTTTAGGTTTCAAACAGCTGATATGAAACTACAAAATATGTAAATCAATTTGTTTTTCATGCTTCTTTTGAACAATTAGATGTTAGATCACTTAGTCACCCTGAAACTAACCGGTGATATTTCTAACCAACTAATTCACAGTATATTTGCTGAACCTTATTCATCACCACTGGTGTGTAACTGCCTGTTACTCGGTATAGTTGCACTCTACTGGTTACATCTTTTAACTAGAACTTTAGTGATTACCTTCTAAAGGTAGCTACTAGTTAACTAATGTTATCTGTATGTTTTTGCGTTGAAATAACATTTATTGATATCGGCTTACAACACTACAGTGTCTGAAAATAATGCTAAGAAGGAGCTGTTAATGAAGATGTCATATTTTCCAATGAAAGCAAAGGTTTTTGAGCAAAGAATGTTTTTTTTGATAAGTTTTACTGAAATAAGCTTAAACAAATGACCCGAATGAAGTATTTTAGTTCAAGACCAGTATAAATTTATTTAGTTACAGTACATAAAATTGAGATTGTTAATTTACAATGACTAACCTGTTATGTTAATTCGAATGTATTGATATTTCAGTTGGAATTATCAGGTTAATAACCGAAATAAATGTAGTGATATAAATCAAAAATTTATAAAATGTATTGGTTTGGTGATAAACAAGTTGTTGGTAATGAAGTAGTAATATGACTAATAAGTAAAGCACAGGACGCATGTCTCTTTTTGTTTGTAACTTCCGTCAGAATGTATCTACGTCCTAGTGTTCGTGACCACGTTGGAACGTGAACATAGTATTTTCGGCATCAAATTATCCACTAAGTTAATGAATTCAGACATTCACACTTCTAAAGCAAGTGAACATTTTGTTTGTGTCTGTATCTACTCATTGTTAATGTTAAGGATGGCAGCTGAATTGTCATAACTGCTACCTGCGTATCCTTAGATGATTACTCTGACTTAACTCTGTATCGAAGAAATCTGCCTAGGTTGTTCATATGATAACTATAATAAACCATTATCATGATGCTACATTATCATCCAAAAGATACAATTCCCTGAAATTAATTAATCAGTATGTCTATAAGACTTGCAACAGAAATAATAATAATGGAAATGAATGATAATAAAAATAGTAAAAAGATTTGTGAATAGTAATGATGATATTATTATTGTTGTGAAATTGTAAACCAAATACTATATGTAGATTACTCTAATTAGGTAACCATATCATCAAGGTAAGTATTAACTTACTGGGTGTGAGGCAAGTCAAGGTAAAAGAAGAGATTGAACGTATTTTCCTTCTAGGTGAAGTTTTTGTTCAATTATTAACCCTTATAGGTACTGATTCTCTAGTTTGACTCTTATATACTTTGATCAAAAACACCGATACATATAACAAAAGGATATATGCAGAGTAGTCATTCATTACATCAGCATTTGAAATCTACCCATCACTCGTGACATGCAACAAACTTTTGAATGTCGAGAGTAACCGACAAAAATTTTATGAAATATAAAATGAAAAGACAGTATTTAACAGTACAGTGATTATAAAGTAGTGGAGAACTTCAGAATAGGCTTGTATCTTCCCGTTGATTTGTAATGGACTGAAACTGGTCAGCCTCTGTTGCCATATGTGCATCCTGAGCGGATTGCCTCTGTAAAGCGGTATTACACAAGTTATATTTAACATCAACATTGGAATGCAGGTACATTCAGCCGATGAGTCCCAAATAGGACGAAACGCGCGTCCTGGATTCCACTTGCCAGTCACAATCAAACTTAAATATAACTAGGGGAGAACTTGTTTTCCTTGATCCTTTTTGTACTTTTTTTACATTAAATGTTTACTTACAGTTAGATACACTCCTATAATCAATTGTTAGTTAAATCTGTGGAGTATTAAAAAGACTGAAATGTTAAGCATCATAAAATCTAAACAGTACAATTTAAAAAGACATTAGACATGAGCATTATGTCTTACATACAACTTACAGGAATGAAATACTTGTAAATTGTTACATAAACAATGAATACTATAATGGAGTGATTATTTCAGTTCATTAATCATAGATTGGACCAATCAAGATGAATGACTAACTTTCAAAACTGTTTTCCAGAAAATTATTTTTTATATTTTGGTTGCATTTAAACTAAACGTTCTGTCATTTGTATATTTTCTTCTATCTAACCTCCTATCTGATTTATTAACTGCTTATGTGTCATTTTCCAATAATGAACTATAACTAATTAATTGTGTACAAGTTACTTCAGTTCCTTATCATCGCTGCCTTTTTTTTGTATTGATGTTATCTTCCTAATTGGTTAGTTGTGTTGTTAGGTATTACATTTATACAAAAGAATGTTTAAAATATAAGTTGGCTCTTGTTGTTGCTTTAGTTATTTCAAGTCCATCTATTCGGGTTCGGATTAGTAGGATCGAAGCATCGATCAGTCAGTCTTCCTGTTTGTGGTAGTAGTATTGGTTCCGGCTAGGTAGAATCAGTAATTAAATTAACGGTTAACCGTATTGGTCGGCGTTCACGATATATGAATGAAGTATCACTATATAGTTTCTAATTTATTGATGAATAAACAACTACGTCAAATAATAACCGGATGATAATCACCCTATACTGTTGGGGACTGACTAGTATTTGGTAAAATTTGTATAATACCTGGCACATTAGAACGTCAGGTTCTGCACCAATTTCATTTCAACAAAGTTAAGCATACTGGTCACAGATGGACAATGATATGAAAAGATATATTAACTGATGCTGTGAGTGCTAGCATACCACAATTGTTTTTGCTAGCATCTGAAAGTTTGCCGAAAAAGGTACATATTGATTTTTCCAGTCCCATCAATACAGCATATTACTTCATTGTACCATATGTATACACTATTCGGCTAGTAGTAGATCTAGTTGTTCCAATTACTGCTTCAAAAACATTGAGAGCTCTGTCAGGTATATTTTTTGATAAAAATTACTTAATAACAGTTTGTTTCAAAAATGCCGGTGCTCAATGACCTATTTCCGTGTCTTACTGTACGATTAGTACTTAAATGGGCAAGTGGAAAATTTATCCATACTTTCAAAATAATTAGGAGATGGGATATCACTAGTAATTTCCTAAAAGGGTTGGGGTACAGCATAGGAACAAGGGAATATAACACCCAAATAACCGGGTAAAATTTCAAATTAACCAACGAAAGATGGGCCATCGACGTCAAGCTTGCCACAGATTTAAATTAAAATATACCATTAACTAGGATTAACATGAAGGCTAAAGATTAAGAATTTTGGTTAAAATTAACCTTTTATTGTTCGGAATATAATTTTAGGTAAAGTTTCAAGGTAAGAAATTGATTTTATGTTAAGAATAAGCGCTAACCCACTAAGGTTGAAGGTTGGTGTAAAACCACATAAAATTGTCGAAAACATCATGCAAAACATTGAGCATAATATAGGTAAACACAGGCCTTTACAACATTTTTCCCAATGTTGTTCGTGTTGCAAAGTTTTACCCAACTTTTTTAGGTGTTTCGCTCAACGTTACCATACGTTTTCCCCAGTCTTACAGCATTGCTAAAATTAAGTTTAGGAATATTTTGGCCCAAAAACATTTATCTCATGGATCAATATTATAAATATCATTTAAAAATTCTTGTTAAAACTAGGATTTAGCGTATAGAATGTTGTTTAAAACTAGTATTTCGGGTTTTGAATTTGTCTTGAGATGAGGGTTTAAAGTTACAATTTACGTTACAACCGGATTGACATAGAAAATAGTACTTACGAATAGTTACATTGTTGTCTGATAAAAGGTTTCTGCATCCTTAGTGGAATAAGGCTTATCATACTATACTTTCACCATAGAAACCTTCAGTAAAACGAGATTTATAGTGAGAACTACATGTATATGTAGTTTATGATTGGAACTATTGTAGTGTGCATCCATCTGTGAATAAGTCCTTGCATTTTAGTAAAGATTTTCACGAAATAGGAGAGAGACATACTGTAGTGAGTTTTCCTTTCAAATTCCCTAAAAAAATTACCTGACAGATTTTCAGTCCCATAAATGAATTTGTTTATTCTCGTTTCTGTGGATTAACAGCTGTAACATCACTACAAAACGATGATTCATTTATTTACCATTCAAGATATTTATATTTCTTATAATTGTTTTCTTCCCGACAAACTATTCAGTCATAATTTCTGTTTTCTTATTGGCCTAAAGTAGTTAATTGGTCTGTAGGATAGTTGATTCATTCATAAACTGAACGCAGACATTTCACGTATCGCGTTTACATGCTCCTTTACTCTAGCCTGTTAAAGTTGATATCAATACAACGATACGTACTTCCACCTTTCATTTTGACGTAAATGTGAATCTAACCTTGTTAAACCAAAAGAACATTGATTCATGAATCGAGTTCTTGTTGTTAATTCTATTTTCCATTCAATATAAACTGTGCATTAGTGCAAAGATTATAATTTATTTAGCATACTAAAGAAACTCATTAGTATATTTATTATTTGTTTACGTTACAACGATAGCGATAAGAAGTAAATAAATTTAGTCTACTAGTGTTACATAATAAACAGTTGACGTAACTCACAAGATAAAAATTGATGCTAATATGTTTGCTTCTCGAATAATACTTAGTCTTTTCACTAAACTATAATAATTAAAAACAGTCACCCTTATAGGTACTTTAGTTGGGTCGAGTATTTGATTATGTCTTGTGTTTGTATTAATGATCAAAGGACCTAATCACGATGTGGAAATTAATTGATAGTTCAGTTTAAGGTTTCATATCACAGAATAACCTGGACTAGACAACCATTGAAAACCAAGGAGTATTGATCAGCAGTTTCATCCCCCCTTCCTCTGCAGAAGATAAACACTGATGAAAAGTCTCAGACTTCAAACTCAAGCAACTCTACATTACGTTATATTACTTTAATTACTTCAGTACTATATCGTATTGGCGGTAGGGAACGAATTCGTTAAGTACGATTTCAACTACTTCAACTCTCAATATTCAGTAGCTACGCTACTGTCAATGAATGTAATGCAGCCTTGTAGTCTTTATAACTAACCAATGGGGCTTGAAACTATAAGACTACGGCCTGATACACGTTAACGCTTACTGGTTGGCATGATGTCAGACTAAACGAAACCTATCCGTCCCCTGAAGTATAGACTACGAAAGAACAACACCTATGGATAAGAATTTATTGTAAGTCATTAATTAAAGAGAAATAAGTGATCATCTACATCAAACGATAGACCAAAACGTAAAATAAGAATGAAGTCTAAACTAGAGGAGTTGTGTACAGAAAATGGGATAACAGGTTCAGAGTAACATTACAATAACTTATGAATGAAATTAAATATGACAGTAGTTGATGAGTCACTAGGAAACTGGTAATTTAAGGAATATAAGTATCATATTTACTGAAAACTATACAATTCCAGTTTCACAATTTGTATTCCAATATTACTGAAATAGGTTTCAGATTTTTCCAATCTAGATAATTTTCTCATTTCAACATGAATAGATAACTACCATTCATGTACATGTGAACTATCTGTTATCCGGGTAGTAAACATGATAAAATGAAAATTCTTTTATTGATTATTAACTTAATAATCAATGATAATCTCTTCAGCTAACAGAAAGAACACAAAGCGTTCAATATAATATCCAAGCACAATGAACAAGATATAATATGCACTATTGATTGATTGATTTTTATATGAACCAACTACCTGTTTTGGTATTTGTTTAGTATCTACCATTATAACTTCATATCAGGCCACTAACTATAAATACCGCTTTAGTTAATTTATACTTGTCATATGAATGGATAAGAACGTGTTGTTATCCAGAAAAACGATCAGAGATATTTTGATTTGTGTTATACATACAGTGGTTTGTTCTGTAAGTAATAAAGAGAAACAATTGTTATTAACATTTCACGCATCCCATTTACTTACTTACTTACTTACGCCTGTTACCCCTCTCGGAGGAGCATAGGCCGATCACCAGTATTCTCCATTCAACTCTGTCATGAGCAATCCTTTCCAGCTGTCTCTAGTTACTGTTCATCCTTTTTATGTCTGCTTCCAGTTCTCGACGCAGGGTGTTCTTTGGCCTTCTTCTTTTCCGTTTTCCAACAGGATTCCAAGTTAGTGCTTGTCTCGTGATACAGTCAGATGATATCCGCAATGAATGTCTTATCCATTTCCAACGTCATTTCATAATTTCCTCTTCAGCTGAAAGTTGGTTTGTTCTCTTCCAAAGTAGGCTGTTGCTTATTGTTTCCGGCCAACAGACATTCAATATTTTGCGTAGACAGTTGTTGATAAATACATGTACTCTCCTGATGATGTTTGCAGTAGTTCTCCACGTTTCAGCTCCATACAGAAGAACTGACTTGACGTTCGAGTTGAAGAGTCTAACTTTGAGGTTGGTAGACAGTTTTTCGGAGTCCCATATATTTTTCAGCTGTAGGAATGCTGCTCTTGCTTTGCCGATCCTTGCCCTCACATCTGCATCGGATCCTCCTTGTTCATCGATGATGCTCCCCAGGTATGTGAAGGTATCCATTTCTTCCAGAGTTTCACCATCAAGTTGAATTAGGTCGGTGTTCTCTGTGTTGAATTTGAGGATCTTGCTCTTTCCATTATGTTTGTTCAGACCTACTGGTGCTGAGGTTGCTGCTACGTTGGTTGTCTTCACTTGCATTTGCTGTTGTGTATGGGATAGAAGTTCTAGATCATCCGCGAAGTCCAGATCATCAAGTTGCATCCTACTTGTCCATTGAATCCCGTGATTCTCCCCAGATGTAGAGGACGTATCCCAATAGAACGATATAATTGTGAACTGGATTTATATAATATAGGCAGTAAAACAATACGAATTTCCATTGATATGTAGCAAAAATTAACATTTGGTTATCCTGAAGTATCGAACCTGTAGAGTGAAATCTCATTAACGTAAGTGTTATGGTTTACAAGTCTGACAATGAACGTGAAACCAATAATATTGCTTAATGACGCCTACATTTACTATAAGAAGTAGGAAGACTAAGGCATAAGTGGGAAATTTATTGGTAGACTAACTTTACTATTTCAGCAAGACTAGTTTCATTGACCAGAATAATTTAATTGCAGAGTTTTGAAGGCTATTTCGAACGAATTCTTCGTCATAAACTCTAATCATAATATAAAATCTATTAAAAACATTTTACGGAAATTAAAGCATTTAGTGGATTCATTTGATCAAATTTTTCACACAATTCTTGGACAATTCAAAAGACGTTCAAAATATCAATGGCGAATTCATGGAATCCTTCGACTTTGCAGTCATATTTACATCATTTGAACCAAAGCTGGAAAAGTTACAGTATCCTATCTGATTACTAATGACACAAGTCTCCTAAAATAAACAAAATATCAAAAGTCAGTTGGATCCCACTGATGTATACTTAACAACACCTTTTTAATTCACTTACGAAATAAACAATCAAACGAAAGGAACAACAATCGGATCACTACTATCAGGACTTATAGCACAAGTAATTATGCTGAGACTAGAAACTTCAGTATTGCTAATTATCAAATTAGAAATATAGATCTGCTATGTAGATGACACTTTGTCACCATCGCAGAGGTGATATAAATTATCTACAGTGAGATTAACGTCTCTGATGACAAATTTTATACTAAAAAGTGGGCTGAAATAATGAGCTACAAGTCTCAGATATGCTGAACACACGAACCATTAGTAAAAAATGGAAACTCAAGTGTACCATAAACTATCTCACAAAAACGCAGATTCACAGTTACATTAGAAGCAACCCAACAACTCACGAAATCTTCAATCGGGTAAAAACACTGAACACAACACATATTACACTGAAAAACAAAAAAAATACTTATTGTCCACAAAGAGTTGCTACGCGAACAACTTCAAAATATCTTTCAAGATAATTAAAAGTTACAAAATCAAACCTGCAGACTGAAAAACTGATTATCCTATTCTATGTAAAAGATATATCAGTAATGACACTCATTTTTAAAGTTATTAAGAGTAAGCATTTGTCGCTAACCAATGAAATCATTTCAAATAATGATATGCAACTCAAAATACTAAATAACATAAGAAGACAAACCGAACGGTATCTATAAAATAAGTAGAAAAAAACTATTTAAAACACTGCATCGGAATTCTTCATTGCCACCTACACAAACATAAGTTAGCTACCAAACACCACGGTATATCTTCACTTATATCAGTACTTACAGACAATCAGGAACACAAGTTTGACTGGGGAATCATGATTCTAGAGAAAGGAAACACCAGTCAGACTAGGGAACTATCGGAAGCTGATACTCAAGTCAACCAGAGATCAACGAATAAAATGAAATAGATCCGACATATCAACCAATCAAAATAAACATAAATAACCACAAGACTAGAAATTAGGTAAAGAGGGAAGTGAATAATAATTTGTCTGAGAAAATTGATAGGACAGAAGACAACAATAATCAATTCAAGGTCAACAGAACAAGCTGCTAATCACTTGTGGGGGGGGGAACTCTCTTATATCACTTGTATAAGAAGTTTGTGTAGATGACGTTGCCCAAAATGACAAGGAAATCTCCTTAATTAAGTCATTTAATTCAGTGAATGCACTGTAACCAAAATTATCTTCCTGAGCTACAAATCTGCACCACCATCTCTACATATATATTTATATTTGTAATACAATATCTGCAGGTTTTAGTCCATTGCTAAACCAATAGGCTTAACTCTTCAGTTGGTTATTTTCACAAGTAACATTCATCATCAGTGAATCAACACTGATCCACTACATAACCTATTTCTTAACCTACCTATCTATTGGCAGACTTAGATTTCAAAGCATATGTTTGTCTACTAAAAATCGTAGATATTATTTAACCATGTTATCCAATAAACGCAAAAACATAAAATTCTACATTTTTGATGTTTGTTTAGAGGTTATCAACAGCTAATAGATTTGTAACTAGCGTGTTAGAAAGTTTCTTTTAGGATGGAGTATATACTTCTTTTTTGAATTACAATGGAATCTTATATGCTTTGAACTTACCAAGTATTTGCAGAAATGTTGAAAGCATATTAACTCTGTGGCTGGCTAGGTTATGTGTCGATATTGATCACTGGGCTGAAATTAATGACACATGATTTGAGTTGGGTTGTGGCTGGCAAGAGAAATAGTGGAAGCGCGCTTCGTTTTGTTTGGGACTCGTCAGCTAGATTTACCTGCATCCAAATGTTGGTGCCCACACAGGGACGCAAACCAAATTCACTTCATGCCAAACGCCACTGCGTTCACTACTAGGTTACTGAGTCTGGACAGCCACACTGGTGTAATGAGTATGTATATATATGAACCGAAGATATTCGTGACTTTCCGTTAATTTGTTATGGACTGAATTCGACCAATCTTTATCTCCATTTGTGCAACTCGAGCGGATTGCATCGATATAGCGATGGTTCACTAGTATTATATGAATTGGCACGAGACGAAATGAGATTGTTTCCCGGTGTGGACATCAACATTCAGGTACGTCCAGCTAATGAGTGTCAAATAAGAAAAAACGCGCTTCCTGGATTCCTCTTGCCAGCCACAATCCAGCTCAAACCATACTTCTGATCTATTGCTGTATCGAAACAATTCGTTCAGCATGCAAATATAGCAACAGTGAGTGATCAATTTCAGTCCATAACAAGTCAACGAGGAAATTTAGATTCATTCAAATTATATTATTTACCAGGTTTCTTTCTTATATTTCCTGACTGATTATGTCTTCATACTCAGCTATACAGACTAAATTATACTAAAATGAAACAGAATATTAGTAAAAACAATTTCAGTACAAAATATGATTATTTTAGTACCTCGTGTGTGTGAGAGTCGAATCTTATAGTTATGAGCAAGCCATGTGGTTCAGATGATATAATTTATGTGATTTACACTTCGTTATTCAATTGACCAACATTGACAGACAGTAGTCGATTTGTGTTAGATGCCAGTTCACAGAGTTTATTATCGTTACAACAAAAATGAATATAAATTCAAAAACTAAAATAATCACAAAGAAGTAGAAAGTGTTCAGTATACATATGAATTCAATGATTAGACAATGTTTAATGTTTTAATATCAATATAATATGTATACACAGAAAACAGATAATCTGATAATTGTTTCATGAGAATACAACGTTCATTTGTTGTTGTTGTTGTTGTTATACTATGATACATTTCCTGGAACAGGAAATTATACCTTAATTGAATAAACAGAATAAAAGTTACAAGATATATAAACACAATATTGATTTCATGAATAATAACTATTGGATGTTTTAATCAAATAAAGGTTATTTAAGGTCAAATTTTCTACTGTCAGTAAACTAAATGTGAAATGAATTGTCACTGTGACTGATACAATAATACATAGGCTTGGATTATATCAAACGGGATTTAAATGAAAGTCGAGTCTAGCCCCAACCAATGTGTCATCTACCCACATAAAAGCAATTAAATTGACTATTAATAATTGTTAAAAGGCGCACAATATGGTGGTTGGTTGGCCGAGTGCCAATTACTTGTGCCTAGGCGGTAATTGTGCGTCTGCCCTATGCCCACTGAGTCTTAATCCAGAATAAGAAGAACACGATCCTACAGACCAACCAAACAGAATCCTATTATATTTCAAGCATTCTTTTATATATACATAAAATCAGACCGCACAGCAAACCGATTAGGAAATTAACATGAATACAGCACAAAGGATACTGTGGTATTGAATTGGAACAACTTGTACACAACTAATTAACTGTAGTCCATTATAAGAGACAATATAATAACAGTAAATATGATAAACGGGAGGATAGGGTAAGAGAAAAGTAAAAATAATAGGAACAAAATGTTTACACTACACACAGTTAGAATAGTTGAAATAGTGTTCTTAAAACACAGTTCTAAGTTTGTTACTCTTCTTTTGTGGTCGTCATAACAATAATATATTCTGAAATTTTACAAATTTATGTCACTGAGAACAGCCGGTCGAGTCGGTGTCGAAAGTGGAGAGGGGAGGGGAATGGCCTGAAAAGAACTTTACATTTTTACAAACCTAAGACAATTGCTGATAAATTTATGTTTGAAGAGAAAATAAAAGAATAGATTGTTTCGTCTCATGCATTTTCAATTTTCGTTGTCGGGGTGAGGTGCGGGGTTGATCAATATACACTTGTAGAGAGACAGTTTGAAGAATGCTTGCACATCGAGAAATATTTTTTGGGAAATTGTTTTGTCTTTTGGTTGATAGTGTGTTGAACATTATGTTCCTGTTATTTTTATATTCTCTTCATCCTAACCTTCAACTCAACTCGTTGACTGTTGTATAATCATTTTTCATTCATCGATCACTAATAACTAATTATGTACTTGTTGTAGAGGCATTATTCACCCTCTGAGTATAGCAATTTACTAAATTTGCGTATCTATTTTTGTAGACATACTCAACGTGAGATTAAACTGACATTACGCTCCAAGGATGAGCATCAACAAGTAGGTATGTAAGTATCACATAACATCACGTTAGATTCAACGAATTAACTCACTCGAGATCGATAAAGTCAAAAGATTATCTTAAGTTTCCAGATTATTTATACATTTAAACAAATATGTATATCTTGTGAATGTATTTCACAATAGATAGTTATTACTTTGACTTGTCATTTGTATTTAAGATGACTAAATAACAAAATAGTCGCGACAGTCTACTATTTTGCACACAAGTGTAAAACTAGTAAACTAAGACGGTTGACCTGGAAAACAATGGTCTAACCAATTGAAACAACAACCAAGAAGTTTGATTACAATTAACCAATGAAATAAGCGAAATAAAAGTATAGAATAAACATTTAATTATTAATCAGTGGTATGATCGTTATAATTAAATCCAACAGGGCTCATTGATTTGACTGTTCGTTAAATTATATTCACTTCAAATACGTTATTATGATAATAATCGTAAATGGCTTTTTATTGCATACCTATTCAACCGCTTGTGAATGTGACTAAGTCAGCGTGATTAAAGAGAATTAATTCAGTATTTAATGTATACTGGCATCCATAACTTCTGACTTTTTGAAATCCCTTATTTTTGCTGAATTTGGGTTAAAGTGAAACGACGAACAAATACTGGTGGTATGAACATTGGTACAGTACCAGTGATGTCATAATGATATCTGTTACCTCTTAGTTTCATTAGCTTGATTAGTAGAAATTGCACAAAATCTCGTAGTATATTTGTGGTAATGAGACGAAATTATGAAGTAAGCAGGCCTAGATATGCTTGGAGATAGTTATACTAACCAAGTGGTTGATATATTTGAGAAGTATAATGAGTGACCCAATTAACACTTGAGGATTGTTTTACTGTCTGACTAGGTTCAGTACATCAAATTCATTGTTAAAATGAATCGAGCTTCTATCCTGTATATGTGATGATAACTAGAAGTAGGCTTATAATAACTCCCTTTCGTGTAATATTAAACATCGTGCACACTATTTGAAATCTTTGATTTAAGTAAACTATGTTAGGCAATAGAAATCACAGCCAGTAGTGTTTTAACCATTTGAAGGATTGAGTTGATATATTACCAAGCTAGTTTGTTTTCGTTTCAAAATGATTTTAGCAAAGGATCCAGCATGTCGTACGTGAGAAGTTCAAGAGAAGGAGATTATGCGAAACGCTATCAAATGTTTTGCAGAATCCAAAGTAGTGGACACGTTGTAAAAGTTATAGACAACATTTTTTTCTTGGGTATGTACACACCATTTATCCATAGGTAAGGTGGAAAGTCCCCGATAAAATATCGGTAATTTGTTACCGCTATATTTCATGAAAGTTGATGGGATGACATTAGGACTATCGTCATATGAGTCTGTCAATATGGCTGAAGCTTGGCTGAAATTTACGTAACTGAAAGTGATTGGGACTAGATATTTGGACGCCATTGTAAATAATGTTGTCGTAATTGCTCAGAGCTCAGCGGTACAGCATCTATGAAAGCAATCACTGAATTGTTTACTGATTGCAGGTGGGTTGTTAACAATAGGGCCATATTTAATGAAGAGTGTAGTAAATTTAACTTCGCCCGCAGCTCTTCTAGGGTTGTTGCCAGTCCCAAGCCCGGGTAAAGGAGGAGGGTTGGGCATAAGGCTAGCACCTCTATTCCGTAAAACACAAACTTGTTAAAAAAACGCTAACCAGATTAAACAAACTAAACCATTTAAACTCTGCCCTGGGAGTCGAAGGAATGTTTATGATGCTTCATGATGTAAGCCGAGATTCTTCGGAAGTCATGAGGCCGACGCCCCCCTCCTTCTAATGACCAGAGCAAAAATTTTTATAGGTACATGGAATGTTCGGACAATTTGGAAGACTGGAAAGATCAGCCAGATAGCAGCAGAAATGAAGCGATACACCTTGACTGTGCTCGGGATCAGCGAAACGCATTGGACTCAAACTGGACAGAAAACATTAGCTACGGAAGAGGTACTACGATATTCCGGGCACGAAGAGGAAAATGCCCCACACACCCAAGGAGTTGCTCTGATGCTGTCCAAGAAAGCGCGCAATGCACTTGTAGGATGGGAACCACATGGACCCACGACCATTAAAGCATCTTTCTAGACAATGAGGAAGGGGATTGCAATGAACATCGTCCAGTGTTATGCACCCACCAGCGACAGCAACGACGAGGACAAAGATCAGTTTTATGATAGGCTGCAGTCAATTATAGCGAAGTGTCCAGGAAAGGATCGGACAATCCGAATAGGGGACCTAAATGCCAAAGTCGGAATGGACAACACTGTTTACGAAGACATCCTGGGACAACAGGGACTGGGAGAAAGAAATGAGAATGGTGAAAGATTTACAAATCTATGCGCTTTCAACAAAATGGTTATAGGTGGTACAATATTCCCCCACAAACGCATACACAAGGCTACATGGATCTCACCGGATCATACTACAGAGAATCAAATTGATCATATATGCATAAATAAAAAATTCAGAAGATCAATGGAAGATGTGAGAAACAGGAGAGAAGTTGATATAACTTCAGATCACCACCTAGTGTTGCCAAAATCAAACTGAAGCTAAGAAACAATGGATAACTGGAGTAACAGCATTGCAACGGTTAAATGCAACCTTTATTCAAGATACTGACAAACACAAGGAATTCAAAATAACTCTCAACAACAGGTTTCAAGCCTTACAAGATCTGCTGTACGATGAAGCAACCACTGTGAAAGACAACTGGGAAGGAATCAAACAGGCACTAACTTCAACTTGTCAAGAGGCTCTGGCCAGCAAAAAACACCGTTATAAAGAATGGATTTCCACAGAGACCCTGAACAAAATTCAACAAATGAGGAACAAGTAGACAGAAATCAACAACAGCCAAACGAGAGCAGAGAAAATCAAGGCACAGAATGAATACACGGAAGCAAATAAACAAGTAAAGAAGAGCATTAGAGCCGACAAACGGAAGTATATCGAAGGCCTTGCAACGACAGCGGAGAAAGCTGCAAGAGAAGGAAATATGAAACAGCTATACGACACAACGAATAAACTGGTAGGGAAATATAGTAAACCAGAGCGACCGGTCAGGAACAAAGAAGGCAAGCCAATCACCGAGATTCAAGAACAAAGAGACAGATGGGTAGAACATTTTGAGGAACTCTTGAATAGACCAGCTCCACCGAACCCACCAGACATCGAAGCAGCATCTACAGACCTCCCGATTGATGTTAATCCACCAACGATGGAAGAAATCATGGTAGCCATCAGACAGATTGAAAGTGGGAAAGCAGCAGGACCTGACAATATACTAGCCGAAGCACTCAAGTCAGACATAAACATAACGGCGAGGATGCTCCACGTTCTATTCAAGAGGATCTGGGAGGAAAAACAGGTGCCGGCAGACTGGAAAGAAGGATACCTTATCAAGATACCAAAGAAAGGGGATTTGAGCAAATGCGAGAACTACAGAGTGGTCACACAATTGTCAGTACCAGGGAAAGTCTTCAACAGAGTGTTGTTGAACAGAATGAAAGATTAAGTGGATGCTCAACTTCGAGATCAACAGGCTGGTTTCCATAAGGATCGGTCATGCACAGACCAAATCGCAACACTACGCATCATCGTTGAACAATCAATTGAATGGAACTCGTCACTGTAAATCAACTTCATCGACTATGAGAAGGCGTTAGACAGCGTAGACAGGAGATCACTATGGAAACTTCTTCGACACTACGGTATACCAGAGAAACTCGTCAACATCATCCAGAATTCTTACAACGGACTACAGTGCAAAATTGTGCATGGAGGACAGTTGACAAATGCATTCTCAGTAAGAACCGGTGTCAGACAAGACTGTTTGCTCTCGCGCTTACTCTTCCTCCTAGTGGTCGATTGGATTATGAAAACCTCTACATCTGGGGAGAATCACGGGATTCAATGGACAAGTAGGATGCAACGTGATGATCTGGACTTCGCCGGTGATCTAGCACTTCTATCCCATACACAACAGCAAATGCAAGTGAAGACAACCAACGTTGCAGCAACCTCAGCATCAATAGGCCTGAACATACATAAGGGAAAGAGCAAGATCCTCAAATTCAACACAGAGAACACCGACCTAATTGAACTTGATGGTGAAACTCTGGAAGAAGTGGATACCTTCACATACCTGGGTAGCATCATCGATGAACAAGGAGGATACGATGCAGATCGGCTGTAGATGCAGATCCGATGTAGAATCGGCAAAGCAAGGGCAACATTCCTACAGCTGAAAAATATATGGGACTTCAAAAAACTGTCTACCAACCTCAAAGTTAGACTCTTCAACTCGAACGTCAAGTCAGTTCTTCTGTATGGAGCTGAAACGTGGAGAACTACTGCAAACATCCTCAGGGGGGGGTACAGGTATTTGTCAACAACTGTCTACGCAAGATATTGAATGTCTGTTGGCCGGAAACCATCAGCAACAGCCTACTTTGGAAGAGAACAAACCAACTTCCAGCTGAAGAGGAAATCAGGAAACGACGTTGGTAATGGATTGGACATACATTGTGGAAATCATCAGACTGCATCACTAGACAAGCATTAACTTGGAACCATGTTGGGAAACGGAAAAGAGGAAGGCCAAAGAACACCCTGCGTTGAGAGCTAGAAGCAGACATAAAAAGGATGAACAGTAACTAGAGACAGCTGGAAAGGATTGCTCATGACAGAGTTGAATGGAGAATACTGGTGATCGGCCTATGCTCCTCTGAGAGGGTTAACAGGCGTAAGTAAGTAAGTAAGTAGTAAATTTTTAGGATTTCGGATCCAATTGAAATTTGAATAAGCAAATCACTGAAAGAATTCAATCGACATTGTTCGGCGCTGTACTTTCCATAATCAAAATGCACTGATGCTTGACTGTGGCAAGTTTGCTGATGACATTTCGCCCAACATGCAACATAGACTAACCATGGTATTTAGGATCTAGGTTTCTCGATTTTACTTTTGAGGCTTTTGAAAATATGTTATTATGTTTTTGGGATGATCAGCGAGTTCAACGTATAGAGTTATGCAGTCAAATCAGTTTGTCTAAAGGAGAGGGTTTTATAGATTCTTCGGCGAAATCTAAATACGGTTGCAGACAACGGATAGAAGACTCAGTTGGTTCCCATATTTAGTTAATATAATTTAGATATATGCAATCTGTTGGTATGTTTGGAATAGCAATAGTTGGTTGAGGGTTGAGTATTACTAATTACAACACTATTGTCACTCATATGAAGTACAGAAGTGACATATGCTGAGATGTGGTCATAGTTATGAAAGGTATGTAGAGAATATGCTTTCTCTCAGTTGGGGTTTGAACGTTTCAATACTATCCATTGAGTTCTGTAGTCTATAACAACTTAGAGAATTGCTGTAATGTGGGCATGGAGTTTAAAATGATGTTTCTTAAGTTAAAATCCCCCCTCCCCAGTTAACTTAAAAGTATGGAGTTGGGAGAAGGTAAGGTGTATCATATTGCTTAGATTTTCGTTGTAAGTACTGGCTGGATGTGGTGCTCTGCATATACATCTTATTAGTAGGTATCTTTGCGTACCATAATCTACACTATATCGAGTCCTTTATCGCACCTAGACGTTCATTTTTATGTCCACAAGCCTTCAGGTTTGGGTGTACGTAAGTTATCGTGTAATCTTTAACTGAATGATGTGTACCAAACTATAAAGAGCATAATTGTTTTTTGAGATATCCGACAGGGTTATTTCGCGCCATGTTTTTTGATGAGCAGAATCCTTGAATTAACGGGGATCATAACAGACTTAAGATAGTTAACTTTATTTTAGAGCTACTTGGCGCTCACTGAGGTAGTGAAAACCTGTGAATTTTAGTGATAGTAAAAAGTCATTATAGAAGCTCTTTTATTGAAGTTAAGCAAGTGGTCGAAAAAGTCGACTATTTTCAGAAACTGAGTTAGTAGTATCAGTGTTTGCATGTTTTATTGCTGTGATAGCAACAAATATTAACTTAAAAATTTTCTGTACATAAGTATTAAACTGTCATCGAAAAGTTAGTCATTGAGTTGTTGAATTTACCTATACACTGAACATATTGATTTAGCTTATAACATTTTTCGATTTCCGGCTTCATGATCGATAGTTGTCAAATTAACAGATATTCCATCTACTCTTTGTTCTGATTTTTAATATACATCGATTGTGCTTGTGTTTTATTGATGTTAGTTAATGGAATAACGAAACATATAGTTCTTAGAATATAGTACTCGAATCACATCCTTCCTCAATAGCAACATTCATAAACTCGTACGCGTTCACAACACGCTCTCATCGTTAAGCGCCATCACAAAATATTTCTTATGTTGTGAGCGAGAATTTAATAAGTCACTTAGTATTTGCCTCTGAAAAGTTTCCTCAGTTAAAGTTCACTGCAGTTGAGTCACTCGTCATGGGGTGAAAGAAAAAAGAATGGGGAGTGGCTTCATCATCCTTATCTCTAACTTCACCATCACTCTAATTGCCAGTTGAGAAGACGACAATATACAGAAATTGATACTGTCTGTTTTGGTTTCCATTGTTTTTTAAACACTGTTCGCATATATGTGGAGCTAGTCCAATAATACTATCAGGCTTATGAACGCATATAGCAGTGTGTAGTTCAGTTCCTTTTCGTTTCGTAATGTATGTTTGCTATTTAGTCACGTTCTTTTATTCCATTACTGTGAAGTTTGAGTTGAGTCTGATACTGTGTCTAAGGTTCAGCGCGTGCTTTCGGCACTGTGATCTTCATCGGGCATTTTATTTTATATCGTTTCTGAGCTACTGCAGCCTGATGTTGGGGCAAAGATTTTTAACTTAGTATAATCATGGAGTAGTCTAAACTTACTTTTCACCCCTGAGAGATCCAAGTCAACATCATGGGGCGGGCATGTGTATAAGTAATATCACTATCTTTTGTTTTTTGATACTAAGAGTTTAAATGGTTTCATATGACATGCTTATCTGCGGTGGCACTATCAAGATGAAACGATGCACACTTTTGATCACCTGGCTGTAGACAAGTAAGGCCTCGATCTATTTGTTGTATTTTGTCAGTTTTGTTTGACATAAACTGACATTAAGCTCTCTGTGGCAAGATATTAGCATTCTTGAAGACTGGGTATCGTCTGATTGCATCAGATGAGTTTAAGAATCAGTATACTTCCATTAATGTATTAAACTTAGGTGGTATAGGTGAATTCATGTCAGAATGGCCTATACCTATTTTTGTACAGTAACACTGTCCTCTTTGTATTTCTGGCTGTAAGCTGTTTCTCATTGACAGTTTCTGAACAGTAGATGTTGTACACAAAAGTACTGTCAGGACATTTTGCACGCTCAAAATCTTCAGTAGCTACACGGCCAAAGATGCTATTCATTGCATTCATTAATTCTGAAGTTTCATTGTGGTTAGGAGTGATGAGGAGTTTAAGTTGGCCATAGATGTCAATGGGATTTCGCAAATTTTTCATACTATCTGTGGGTTTAAAGAAAACTGCGTTCTGGTTCTTCAATAAGTACTTTATAGGGTTTCTTGCAATAACGGCAGGTTGGCCTGATAACTTTAATGTGCAGCATATCACTGTTTCTCCCCCTTTTCAACAACGACATTGCATATAACGGTTCTGATGCCATTTATGAATTATTTGATGAAAACCTCCTTGTTAAATATCATTCACATCATAATCATGACGATTATGCGACGCAACCTGTCAACTGTTAACAACATTTTAGCTCATCTGCAAGTATAATTAGCGCTGTCGAGTTTAATTGCAGCAACGTTTGTCCAACTAGTAATACACTAAAATGTTCCCGTAAATCTGGCGCAGAGGCTACAAATGTTTGCGAACTGAAACATGGTGTGCATGATATTTCAACTATTTAACTTAAAATTTGCATTCTCATTAAAGAAGTCTATTTGCTAGAATGTTTTGAAAATTCCTTGCATTGTTTTCAGGCATAAATAGGCTCTACGTTGACTGTTAGTAACTGTCGATTGATTAACAATACTTTTATCGCCTTAAGAGTTGTGGAAAAAACAATCAATGAAAATATACTTGAGGACTTAATATCCCTGAACCTGATCGCGATGGTTCATTATGGTTTTCTCCAACCTCGGTTGTGTATGACTTGTCACATGGACTTTCTCAAATGTATGATTAGTAACCTTGATAAGGGTCATAAAATTCATGTTTTATATTGTGGAATCTTCAAGGCATTCAGATCCACTGACCACCTTAGTATTGATAAGGAAGCTTATGACATGCAAAATTGTCTGCCTATCATTAGATTGGATCAAGTCCTTGACCAGTGACTGCATACGAATAGCTAAGTTTGACTCTATTCTCTCCAAAAAATAACCTATTTCCTTAGAACATGTTAAATAAGGCGTTTTTAGTCCTCTCCTCTTCACTCTCTATATTAGGGATACATGTGATTGCTTTCTAAATAGGAGGTTGTTTGCATCTGCTAATTTTCTCAAGATCGTATACTATTATCCTCTCGGAGAACTTGTCTGACCTATATTCTTAATTCGAAATGACATATTACTTAAACTGATTCGTGTACTACTTGGAAGCTATAGTCCGACCCGAACAGATGCAATCTGATATGCTTTGGTACACCATATACTAGTAAACAGTCGACTCTCCATTCTATGACTTTACCGAGACTACACAGTGTCAGTGACCTTGGCTTGGAATATTCTGATGACCTTTCTTCCTCCAAATGCGTTACAACAATGATTCGTAGATAGAGAATATATGTTAAGGTTTCATTCTTCTCATCCTTCACAATCAATAAGCCAGAATACTGTTGTAAAAAATTTCCTTACGGCCTACATAAGAATACTACACGTTTGTTTTCATCTGTCTACACGTAGGACATAAACACAAAATAGAATATGTCCAATGGTATTTTGCCTTTGACATATTGAAAAACACTAAAAATGAATACATGACAAGATGTCAGATACTTAAGATTTCTTTCCTTGGTTTCGAGTCCTTCAAACAAATCTCATTTTCCCTTGTAAATTGTTTCACAAGTTAGTATTTTCTGCCTGTAACAAAATTCAATTTAAACAAAGCTCAGCTTTTTATGATCAACGCAATCTCATATTTCGCATTAAAATTGTTACCATTAAAACCACCTGTGAAGGTAACTTCTTCTTGGGTAAACTTTCTCAGATGTGTACATTTAAACTTTTAACTTCCTTCAACATTTCATTAACGTCACAACTTTCTTCTAGTAGCCCACTCAAAACACGCCTCACGACAGCAAACAGTAAGCATGCACCCCAAGTCCTAGGTCCTCACAATGTCTAAATTATTTCTTTTTTACAGAAGCAACACCCTCTCTTTTCTATCTCATATGTGCTTGTAGACATACTAATAAGTTAATGGTTGCAAGTTATTCAAGCTGGTAGGAAAATTATTCTACTAACAATTGGTATTTCAGTTAAAATAAAGATTATTTACTTGTCTTCCATAGTGGCTATTCTTCACTTGTAAACATTGATTCTAAACAAACTACAGCCTGAATACCCGATTTTGGTGCTCCACATAATTTGGAATTTCACATTATTTAACGTTTAATTACTGTACTCACACCTGATCATCGTCCACACGCCTGTATGTCTCACTGTATCGTCATGTTCTTTAGCCCCGAAAGTTTATGTGCCACAGCCTACTTTGGTTATGCAACCATTTGATCTTGTTGTGATCTGTTGTGCTTTTGTCAATCATGCCTGTAAAAATGGTCTTCTCCTGACAGTAAGAAATAAATTGTTAATAATTTAATTAAAAATATGCTTCACCTGTAGTGCATGCAGAGTCTGAGTGTACGACTGTCTTTTAAAACTTATTAATATTAATGTTTGTAGACTGACTGTCTAACTAAGTGTCTAGAAATTTTATTATTCCTGCTTGTAGTGATGCCGCCATCGTCAAATTTTATAAATTTGTTTTACATTCTTATCGAAATAGAAAAATTTTAAGCAAGCTTATTTTTCATAGAAACTATAAATTCGACATCTCAGTGTAGATAGAAGAACGTGTAAAATAATCATGAAACCTACATAAACATAATGTTCTTCGTTCCTTTTATTAAACATACAAAAATATATGAAAGGTTTACTATGAATCAGAAGGGATTTTTTGTTTGATTAAAAAAATAGACTTACAATACATTGCGAATGGGGAATCAGGCAAAAGAATAATAAATGTACTATTCGTTCAGATGTTCTAGGAATTCAATAGTTCCACCAAAGCGTGCAGCGTTCGGTGCCGTGGGGCTTTCTGAAGTTTTTTCATGCTTGTTGGTAGTCCATTGAAGCTTAGAAACTTTCTCGATGCCAAGTTTTAATGGTATTATAGCGAATTCGACGTTGAGTGGATTTCTATCTAGATAACTTGCTATGATGAGGTAGATTTTAAAGTTTTCTTTGTGATCTTTTTTACTTAACTGCATGGTACTTTGATTCTCTCTCCGAGACCTTGTATTAAACTTTTGAGGTTAAGTTTAGAAGCCGGTGTAAGGTAACGGCCAAACACGTGTGCACTAAGTTTTGGGATAGTTTGGACAAAGACGTCTGTCGATTGCTATCAAGTTTGAACTGGTTTAACTAAAAGCACAACAATTGTAAGCCGGTTCACGTTAGAGTTAAGATTCAGGTTTGTCGAGGTAGGAGCAGTTTCTTTGAATTCGCCTACGAGTCGACTATGGTTACGTACACCAATTCTGCAACACTGTACCCGATATCTGCTTGCACGGGGCTGTGAATTCCCAATAAAACTAATAGTGAGACACCGGTTCAATAAGTAGTGTTTGTAACTAAAACCGATCCTTTCAGGTTAGACGAAAGTGCGAACTAGTGATGTCTTTGAGTGGAACTGCTTTTGGTCAGAATGTGAATCAGTTCATGGATGTCAGAAAATAAAAGAAGGTCCCGCCAAATCGAGGTGGTCGTTGTTAAACTGAGCGTCAAGAATTCGGAAAATGACAGGAGGGCATTTATTATGCTGAATTACATAGTTCTTTTGGCAGGCCATATAAAAGCGTGTTCATTCTTCGATGTCCTTATTCATCTTCGGCCAGCGGAATTTCTGGGTAATCAGCTTAGTCGTAGAACAATCTCCAGCTCGAGGGAAGTTGTAAAATGTGTCGGAGATCATCCGTCGATCGCTGTAGGGAACGATTAGACCGGCTATATCTGTTCAAAAATCACAAAGTAAAGTGTTTTGCCGTATTCTATCCGTTTTCGCTTAGAGTTTGAGCGTTGTTGAGGACTCTTGATGAGGATCGTTATCTTCATTTTAACGTCGAGCTAGTTCAACAAGGTCGATTCCTTGGATAAGATCCAAGGAATGTATTCGAGATTAGGCATTGTTAACTCTATATATATGTTGTATATCAATAGAAAACTGGGAAATGTAGTCTAAATGGCGAGACTGTCATGAAGAGTACTTATCTGAAGATGACTTCATAGAAAAAACGTCAGTGGTTTATGATCGGTGAATATTGAGAAGTCCCTGTTTTTGATGGAATGTTTAAAATGTTGTACAGCACAGTACATGGCGAGTTGTTTACGTCCAGAAGTGCTATATCTCGAATCGGTGTCTTGCGGCTGTCAAGAGAAGAATCCCAAAGGTTGAGAAGCTTGGCCGATCTATTGTTTCAGAACTGCGCCGATGGCTGAGTCAGAAGCATTGACCGCAATGCCGACAGGAGTTTCAGTATTGTGATGTGCCAGTATAGTCGTAATGGCTATTGCTTCTTTAGTTTCAGTAAAGGCGTTCTTTGACTGTGCGTCCTTTGTGACCACCTTTTTATTCCCGCGAAGCTGATCTGTTAATGGTTTTATGATAGATGCACAGTTGAGTATAAATTGAGTATAAATTTAACAATCTGTTGAAAGCTCGCAACCAACTTGGTGGTTGGTTCCGGATATTACAGAATAGCCGCCACTTTGTGTTTTTGAGGCTGTACATCATTAGCATCAATATTATGCCCCAGGAAGTCCAACGAGGTTATTCTAAATTGACATTTCCGCACATTTATGGTAACTACATATTGTTGCAGTCTTCTAAAAACTGTGTCCAGATGTTTCGTATGTGTTTCCTCGTCTGGGCTTGCTATCAGGCAGTCGTCGACGTTGCATAGACATAGTCAAGTTTAAAAAACACGTTATCTAGGGAACGCTGAAGTGTTTAAAACAGAAAGCACATAAGCTACAATCTGGATTTGTATTCCTACACACTGATAACTTGTATTACCGTCCACTAGCCTCTTTTGCTAGGTTCCAAAAGCAAATTGTAGTGGCCCAATAAATTAATGTCGATGATTAGCGTTTTCATATTGGCGATGGTGGAAATCCAGCGTATGGGTATTCGTAATCCCATTATTGAGTAAACATGTCATTCGCCATAGGAGGCTATTTATTCATCGTCGGCCGCCTGTTTGTCGAACGCAGATTAGTGTTGGTGGTTGAATAAATCTGTAGGAAAAACACTGGCTTTTGCGCCAGTGTCGACAAGTTAGCGAACGCTAGTTAATACATCGGTGTTGAATGATAAGAAACTAATTCCACCGCGTACGGTGGCCAAAAATAGAGACCCCTACATTTCCTCGGGGTTTTGCCACAAGTGTTGTGATACCGACACTGATGTGATTTTTTCTGCTGTCGAGATAAAGATCTTTGTGAACAACTTTGCTGTCGCGAACTGCATGGACTGTGTTGTTTCCATAGGTCGAGGAAACAAGAAACAGTACTGCATGATTCCGCCACATCGTTTTCGGTCTCAAAAGATTATTTTATAGGGTAATAAACCTCTTTGTGGTGAACTCTGGTGACCTCTGGAATTCCATCAACAGATGAAGCAAGTTTGTTTACTGCGTTGTTATAAAATGTTACCAAAACTGAGTTTACTTGATGCGATAGTTTTGACAGGAAAAGCTGACATAGTCAATCTTCGGCAATCACTTCTGTCATGTGTGACATTTGTGCTGCTACTAAGTTCACTGGTGTATAACAAAACGTCTATTGGATAAGTCTCCGCGTTCGGGGATGAACTTTTTCTGACGTTCTGGATAGCGGAGCTAAAAAGGAAAGGAGACATATACTTGTTCAACAAGTACGAAATGACCACACCACGGTGAAGAATTGAACGTATGAATCTATCACGTCGTGGTCTGGAAACTTATCTTCTGCCTAGCCAAATCAACCTTCTGTGGTATCTGACAAAAAAAGGACGAACTGAAGGTTAAGAGATGTGGGTAGAGGTTGAAATTCTAGTAGGCTAATGTGTTTAATTAGTAATCGTAAAAGAATAAAAATATGCAAATACCAAAGTATGGAATAAAACTGTAAGGAAAAATATAGATATATAAAAATACTTTAGAAAAACTATGGAACGGGATGAACTTTAAGCTCCTCTCTACGTTCCGTTCTATTTAACAGAAGAAACCAGATTATGTGGTAATAGGTCTTTATTTAAGTATCGTGGATAGGAGACAGTAGAGTGGGATCATAGTTATTCAAACACACAGTGCTTCTCAACACTCAGTACAAGGTAATAGAAAATATAATCCCTATGAAGAATAAGAAAGTTATTGAATACTTAAGCTTTATTGTTTTAGTGTAGTTTCGGAATCAACTTTTAACTAGTCAACCTAAGTTGCTAGAAACTCTCAGATTTAATCGTAACCAGATAACATCGTGATTACTAATGAAGTGCGCTCGATATATGACTAAGTCACACTTGTCGTATAACCACAGTATTTTCTAACGTTTACTCCCAAACTTACGAAGATTAACAAATCAGAAGGCAGAGATGTATCAAGAATAAAGTAAACATGATCGTAAGTAAAGTTATTAATAGGATGGCAACGTTTTAACTAACTAACTAGAGAACTAGTTACTTTTCACGTCTCACCGCATCGTGCTGTGATGGTGGTGGTGCTTAATCAGGCACCTTCAACTAGTCATGTTCGCTGAAACAAACTTGGTCATCATCAATGACATGAGCCTATACAACTATTTATTAAAGAGATTATTTACCACTATATCCTCTCTATCACAATAAGCAGTTTATAATTCGGTGTTTGAATTTCCAAGAATGAGGAAAAAATGATATATAAGAGAACTTTGGAAGGAAATCAGCAACCAGAAAGATAGTCTAGCAATACAGGATGATCTAGCTCGATAACAAAGTTGGGAGGATAGAAATGAGCTAACTCTTAACCTGAAAAAGTGTGAGATTGTCCATTTGTGGCACAAAGTAGTCATATAAATACTCTGAATAATCAACTCTTAAGTGAATCACAAGTAGAGAAAGATTTAGGTGTTTTGTTTCCTTCAACCCAAGTTTAATGGCTAACTGTGACAAAAGTACCTTCCGAGCCAACATTTCACACATACTGAAGTGTATCAATGGTCAGCTTAATTATAGAATAATCCACTAAATTTTCAATGATATTATTAGCTCTTGTTTAGTTTATGGAAAATTAGTGTCCCCCTCCCACCCCTCGTAACTCCAAGAAGACACGAACACTCTGGAACGAATTCATGAAGTTCGTCCATGGACTTAAGTTCAAATCACATGATGAGCGCTTATTTGCACTGATATCATATATCTTAGAATACAGGTGGCTTAGAGAGGACCTCTAGATATCTTGTGAAATCCTAAACATTTTCGATCATCCATTATGACACCAATTAATTATGAACTCGAACACACTTTTAAATAAACGCCTAAAATTTTGAGGTTTAAACGCAGTAGGTCAAATTGTAGTCACAAATTTTCTTCATAAGAAACGGTCAAATCCTGAAACTTCCTACTAGTCGAAATGCTCCATGCGAATTCTACTGAGCCCATCAGGAAAAATCTTGATTTATTCTTACGAACCTTAATCAAATTCTCGTGCCAGCTAGCTATCACTACTTTTATGTACACATCTATGTACACCTATACCTGAGCCTAGTGAAATTAGTAATCCGTTGCTACCGAACACGGAAATCAGCGAAGTAGAAGCTTTTCTTATCCCGTACACAACCATTTGAAACCATTTAGAAATTAAAGTCATTAAATATGTTGAAAAAGTCGGAAATAGACTGGGCTTTGGCTACTTATTCGTCAGACAAAAATCATAGTGCCTTTGTAAACTAATCAAAAACTGCTACTGAAATCAATCGGTTGATACTGGCTCGGTACACAAATATTGGATAATGAACTTGTTTGAGTGCCCTAGGAAGTAATGCGATACCTATCCGCATGGCGGAATATTTTGCGTTTAGTTTAGGTGGTTAATCGAAAGTAGAGATGTAGCGATGGAGTGAACCTTACGTAATATGTCTAGCATGAGTCAGTTGACAGGTCCAAATGACGCTTCACTTGAGCATTGCTTCACTAATATTTTCGCACTGGTAAGTATTTATTGTGCCACACTGTTTTTCAAATGGAACTCGGTTTTGTTGTTTAATTTACTAAAGTAATCTTTCTATATAGACTGATTTTAGTGGTATACAGTACAGAAAGTACATCCTTCATACTCCGAGAGAATATCATGACCCACTGGATGACCCAATTATTAAATCATACACATTGTGCCAAAAGTACGGCGTTCTTTCAGCCTGGGTGCGCTCAAAACCGGAGTCATCAGATCTGTCAAATCCTTGTGCTTTCTCGAAATTCTCCAAAGAGCTGTGGGTGTTTTGGTATGGAAACGATGACTTCCCAAATGCTGAAAGTTGTATACTTCCAGAACTTCGTAAGGAGGATCACGGAAACTGGAGGCAAGGTTTATCATACGAAACAAGAACTGTATTGTTCCGAGCACTGCACAATGTTGTTGAAAGGTTTGTCTTAACGTTTTTTTCTATCTAATATTCAAAGGTGTTTGCTTACTAAAGGGTTTGTTCGCTTGGGTAAGTGGTTCGTACAGCCTCGTAAATGTGGTTGTAATGATAACAAGTAAGATCAAGTTACAAAGATTAACCCTTCTCAGTGTTCAATATAGTGTCAGTTTCTCGTTTTTTCTGCATGGCGAGAGTACAGTATGTGCCAGTCTTGACATTCGTCAACATGTTCCTGTTCAAAGAGTTGGCGTTGAGCATATCCAGAAATGTTTCACAAATAATTCTACTATACCCGGTAGGTTTTACTTGATGTGTTTGTTATGTAACACAGTCAACCTAATTATTTAGTGTTCGTAATGTTGTCACCCTTAGTTAATCTCTACACTAATAAATAATTGTGATATGCATTGTACTCAGAGATTTTTATTCGAAGTCAAGTGTCGCTAATTTATAATTCTTAGCGGCATAGGAGCATGTGCGCCTAACTTCTGTCAAGTGTAAAGCTTAAAAGAACTATGTATTTTTAATTTCACGGTTTGTTTCTCGAATCATGTTCGTTACATTAAACCTTTTCTATTACCACGAGTTCCACTATTTCTACGGCTTTGGTATTCATGTCGCTGCACTAGTACCGACGGACATATTTCCTAGAATCCATAATTTACATTACTGACTGTCGATCTGACGTACCAGTGGCTCCAAACATCAGTTGTTATCGTCCATCTGTAAATTTAAGTGACATTTGGCCAAAGTTATGCAGCCCTAGTTGGAAGTCTTTCTTGGCTACATCTTTGATTCAACTTTATTTCTTATTGACTACTATTGATGTTCTAGTAGTTTTATTGTCATCACATTTCTGGTGCTCATTTAATCATAACTAATGTTGACCTCAAAGTAAGAAAAAATCCGCAAGTCTACTATTTTGCCCATTCGACCAATGTTTTGAGTTGTAAAACCGACATGCTATGTAGTTGTGAGTTTATATTAAGGGTACTGTTTCAGACAACCTAGTTTCCTTATCTACCTACGTTGTGTACTAACTGCTAAGGTTGCTCAAAATGCTATTGATTGCATAGGGATGATGCTGGTTTCTTGTATAGTTAGTAATATAGACTTGCATAAAACAAAATTACTATATCACTACAGCATACCTTAAATTTTATTTGTGGTGTGATTCGAAACTAGTCATTAGTGGAGATGCGTTCGTTATATGTCTGTCCATAATCCTGAGTTTCAGTGTTGGTGCATGCCTTTTGCCATTTATATTCATTCTTCCCGAATTATATTTTTTATTCAATCTGATCTGGTTTACATTACTACTAATACCCCAGCATTCATCTCTGTGATTCTTTGTTGCAGCGTAGTGATAAGAGTCAATACACGTTTGTTCCGTGCTATTACACTGTTTACTGGTTGACTGAAAGTCATGATATGCAAAATACCGCCCACCTAATGCATGATAATATACTCTGCCTTGGACCACTTAACTATCTAACGACTTAACCAAATTAGAGAAAGCAGAGTTCATACTTGCAGCTTAGTGACTGACAGTTTAATGATTTAGCCACTAAATCATCACTTTTATACAACTAGATGCCTGAATTTCGAGTAAGTACATCAATAATCTTAGTGCTGAACTGCGATAGCAAACTTTGTAAACTAACTACAACCTGTTTTATAGGTATTTTTGTCCAAAAATGAACAAAAATATTTACAAAACTTGGGCGCCGAGTGTATGTAAGACATGAATAGAATATATTTGTTAATAATTTCATCCGCTGAGATTATTAACAAATATATTCTGTTCATATAACTAAAACCTGTTTTGCATCGAAAACATGACGTCTTGGCTATATAGTCTAATTGATTGCCCTTATGTTGGAGCAAAATGAGTTTTCTGCAATTTTAGTTTTATGTGATCTAAAGTTTGATTTTCGTTGGGAAGCTAATTTAGCTGAATTCCATTTGATTTTTCGTTGTTGGTATTTGATTGCGATTTTAAGTTTGTTCTACACTAATAGGGTCACTAGCTCCTGTTCTTCCCTGGTAACGTAATCTGAAATTAATTTATTTCTCAGTTTCTCTTCATTACCTTTTAGTATTCAGTTTAGTCGTTAAACGAGTGTTGCCTAATAAAAATTTGACATCGAAATGCGAGTTTTCAAAATAAAATCACTAGTATTCATCTAGTCATAAATTCAACGCTTGTATTTGTTCACGTTTTGTGTATCAGGTAGATTTCAGTCTTACATTGCTTTTGCGTCGTCATTTTTATACGCGACGTTTACTAGTGTAACATGAGTAAGCTAGTGTTTGTTATAATCTTAGATGAATAAACTAGGCTCAAATGTAGCGATGTTTACCTGAATTAATATTTCTCGCTTCTGTTATATCTAAACAAACAACATATTTTCCCATACATTCAAACTTTTATAGTTATTTTGGCGCCTTATGGGATATCTGCAGAACTGACAGGCTTTGGCTATGAAAAAAAGGAAAGAGATCTGATGGCTGAATCTGAAGCATGGTCAACATTTTATCCTCTCAAACCATATCATGAATGTGACCCTGTTATGGGGGGTACAACCGGTCTACCATTTTTCGCTATGGCCACACCTACAAATCATAATTCACGTCAGCAGAATAAATTTAACAGTGATAAGAAGCGAACAATAGAGGAAACCAATCGCCGATGTCCCGATACACCACCAAGATTTGTTGAGGTGATTGTTGGTACGTCAGTGCTAAAATCTATTTCTTATTTGTGGTCTTAGTTGTGCATCATTTCTGATCTGTAAGGATAACCCATTTCAGCTACATAACCTGCATGATTATTCTTACTGTAAAGGAACATAAATGAGATACTTAGACTTTAGGTCGATCAGTCTAACTTATTATTAAAAGGTTAAATTTGTAGCTTATTACTTAATATAGTAGTGTAAGTTGTAACTTATTGTAAATGTCCACTGATTTACATGCCATAATAATTGTAAGTGGTTTGGTATTATTGCTTACTCAGAACCGTTATTAGATATCATGTGATTGTAAACTGCTCTCGACGGAATAATTAGTCAAAAGCATTCAAAGTAGCCGATTCATTCAAGATAGGTCTTGTGGTTTACAAGATTATTTATTACGTTTGTTGTGTGCGTTCCTTTTGTTGACTTACGAAATTAATTAAAATCTCAAATTTTTCTTACAATAAAGTATCATCCAAGCCGATTAGAATTAAGGTGATTCATAACGCTACAGTGACTGTTGTTTCACATGTTCAGTAGCGTAAAGACATAACACATGCTACTGGGTAGTTCACTACTAGTAGAAGGTAAGAATGCTGTTATCATGTAATGCAGGATAGATTTTAGTGTTGTGGATGGAAAATAACATAATATCTAGTAAACTACACGTTTGATATAACATGTTCGTTTTTTGTTTCTTGAGTTTCGTGAACAAAAACCTATTTTCCATCGGTCCAAAATGTCAAATCTTTCAGTTACACAGTGAGAATGATTTAGTAAACATATTAGTGTCTGCTTCAATCATACTGACAAGCATACAAATTTTAAAAACTTTACACAAGCACAATTAAGTATACAACTAGTTTCATATTGTCTTGGGAATACGAGCGTAAGGGACTAATCCTCCGTTAGCATTATTCTGTAACTTCTTATTCACAGACTACAACTCACTAATGAAGTGTAGATTCATGTACTCTGCTTTGAATCATACTCTATGAGTACTAAAAAGTTATGTGGCTGATTAAGTTTTTAGTAGATGTGGCATAATTTGGACTTATAATCAAATAGAAGTCAGGTGGTCTAACCATAGTCATCACTAGCTACTTTACCCGTTTACTGCTTCTTGATGATGAAATACGATTGTAAAAGTGTGATAATTTGCGATTGGTTATGTATATTTTAATTCACCGTAGTACTTTCGCTAGTTTTAATATTATCTCTTGTTATCTGACCAAACGACATGTAGTTTGATCACTCGAAGTTAGATGCAAGTGTTTAGATTCTGATCTCCCATACTAAACACGTGAACAGAACTTCGAGTGCTATGAAACTCTTGTCAACTGGACATGTATTATGGTTCAAACATTTTGTTTTGCAAGTTCATATATTTCAAAAGAGTTATTTGTAGTTTCAATTTTTTTTCTCAGATGGCTTTCGTATGAGATACCCAATGTGTTTTGTTTTGGTAACTGCTGTGAACGGTACACCTTATCAGCCAGAAAAAAACCCAACATCTGAAGGTGAAATAACCCATTTATCAGAAGTTTCTGGTCAGCCTTTGTCTATAAATGCATCGATATCCTGTATGTCTAACAAATATGGTTCTATGTATAATACTCATATTCCGAGTAAGTTAAAAATATCACGTTTCTGGCGAATAAATAAAAGGAAAAGACGCGCGTCTACGAAAATGAATACGCCTGGTTTATCTTATCTGAAAACAACTGTTTCCACCTGTCCATTACAATCTGATTTCTTAGTAGATGTTCGTCACATTTACTTAGCTGGAAGAACTCTTCAACGTGCCTCTCAACGTATTCATCTTAATTCTTCAAGGAAACCAGAGTGGCAATCAAAACGACCACACTCTGTTGACAAAAGTGATATGGTTGGTAATACGGATGAGTTAATTACTTCAACATCCCTGGGAATATTCTCGGCGTACTTGCAAGATCCATGTACCATCCTGCAATGCTGCTGCAACAGGTAATTTTCATACATTTCTCATTAATGTTTTTAACGAAGTGTTAACTAAAAGTTGTAGGATAAATTTTTGTTCATTATGAAAACCCCTCTTCCATTATACGTAAATATCCTTCCATTTATTTAACGTGTGTATATGCAATTCGGCAAAATCTCATACTTGATTCAGTATTGAGGCTGACGAAAACATATTTACTCTGATTTTCATCTTAGTGAACCATTTAGTATTTAAAAACTATTGATCTTTCATAAACTTTATTGGAAACACATGTAATAACCGTACTTTGTATTAACACAGCAAGTGAAAATAAACAAATGCAGTAGAAATAACGATATTGTTATAAGTGACAGAATACTTAAATGTATATTTCAAATGAACTACTGTTATCGAGAAAGTTTGAATTAATATAAAAGTCAGCCTGTACATTGAAGATATATTCAAGTAGTAATGGCTTGCACATTCCTTTCACTTTCTGAGTTCTAAGTTTTACGGCCAAAAATACGAAGTGAATTACTGAAATGTGCAGGTGTTTTGATATACAAGCGAACTGCAGCTGCTACTAGTTGGTTGACATGGTCAAATGAGATTCGTATTAAAATTTTGTTAGCTGCTAACTTAACACTCTAAAAACATCCACAAGCTGAGCAATTAACACTAACACTTTTTTGTATGACAGACATCGATCAGTCCCGAAGCGACATTTCGCATTTATCTGAAGAAAAGTCCTTCCAAAATCTTTTCATATTGTTACTTAGGACATTTATAAATTTATGGTTTACCAACGTCTTCACTAAACAAGTTTACAGGTATCCATATCTCCGAGTTCGTAAAGTACTCGTAAGTTTGTGGGTTATAACATTCCTATCCTTAACTAACTATATTGTGCATCTAAAATCACTAAAGCACTGTTATTTATATACCTAATAGAGGTCTGGTGTTAGAATAAATGGAGTGCTACTACTACTAATTTTTCTTTTGTTTGTAATCACTATGTTTCATATTTTATGGAAATGTTACTACGTATGACCTCTGCTAATTAGTCTGCTGTGACATCTTTTCAGGTTTTCTCGAGTTCGTCGTTCTATCTGCAGTTCATTTCATCAGCAAGATCCCTGTCTCCGACGCTCCTTAAAGTCATCTATTCACTTCAATATGCCACTCTGTGATCGTCCAAAAACTCCACTCCCCGTGGTTACAACCAGCTTATCTGGACTCCACGACCCATCCATGCCTACCTTGAGCCCTCAGCAACCAGCTCCAAATCAAAATTCAAATCTTAGTTCTAATACTATCCTTAATGAATTGAATAACGATTTTGTTTGTGACCAGAATCCATCCCAAACAATATCGTCATCCATCAACTTTTCAACAGCGCCACAACCTCCATCACTTCTTCCTAAATCTGAATATAATTCAGTCTCATCTGTTGTAAAGGTAATATTCGGATAAATATAATATAATTAGTAATTGATCAAGCACTTTCATGAAAAGGTAGTATTCTTAGGTTATTATCAGAATTTTACATTTCACGCCTTCACTTCGGTCTAAATCTACAATATTGTGATAGAACGTTGAATACTTTATCAAGCTATTTATCCACTGTCTGTTGCATTTCATACTATATCTTGATCGAGAAAAGAACGTGTAAGGGGTTGTGATTCTGAATCGAAGCCTTTTAATTTGATTAACGAAACCAATTGTTTTATTCAGAAAGCGATGATGGCAATTCAGAGAGAAAAATTCCTTTCTATGAAATTATTTACGAAAGCTGTACGTTTGTATCTATAGTGATTTAGCATATGGGATCTGTAGAGTAAATAACAATAATAATCGCGTGAAATAATTGTCCATTTAACATAAGGTAAGAAATTTAAGGCATCGGGTTATTAAAAGTTGGAAGGAAGTTTTGATAATCAGATAAACAAGTATGATCATCTTGACGAAGCATTAGGTATTGTGTTTATGGTAAAATGAGTGCTTGTACGTGTTATTTAGATTTGAAATAATTGACTGCTGACTCTTCTACAGTGCACAAGTTTATTGATTCGTGTCTTCAATTCTGAGGATTCCACAATATTATAGAAGTATTGTCTTCTTACGTGTTTCTGACATTTATTTCAGTTCCGTTCCCGAAAATAAAAAGTACTTAAAAGCAAGGATGGGAATTTAAAAGATTGTTACTGAAACCCATTATATATGGTGCCATTATATGTAGTGAAGACTAAACGTGACTACTTGTGAATCTAGTTAGCTATTGTGTTATCCAATCCTAAATCTGCATACGCTGTTAGAATCAACATTCGGTAACTTTTTTATTTGTTGCCACTCTCGTCCTTGTTGGTTATAGTTTTATGGTTATTGTAATTCTCTTGCTCTTACAAGATCGCTTTGTTAATTCTATCTACTACCAGAAATAGTTAATGATCGGATCCATAATTATTTAATAATCATATTAACTAAATCAGTTATAAGTCATGTTTTAATAAGCTATCTCTATTATCTATCACGGAAGCCAACTTCATTAATTATTAAAATGCCTTTCGTAAATTAAAAAAAATTGTTTTATAAAATCCTAGATACCTAATGGCCTAGTTACCACAAATTCCTCCGTTCCTTTGGATTATCAAACACAATATACAAAAATATCAACTCGTAACATTCCAGTGGCATCAGTATCTGTAACAAAAAGAAATATATTCAATACTTGGTTAGCCTGTCTTGCATCACAGGAATTGCAAAAAGAGCCATCTAGTGAAATGAAGCGTCCGAATTTATACCTCAGTATCCCAGATCAGATTGAAAAAGAACATCTATGCCCAGAAGGCATTACTTCACAGTCTAACTTTGAGCCGTCATCTCCATCCTTCCTTAATAACAGTATCATCGATGACAATGCAATGTGCAAAGAAAATAATGTCACTACTGACGAGTAGTAAGTGACACTATTTTCAAAGCTTTTTTGTATTAGTTTAGTTCTAGTTGTGCTTTTTAGTGAATCATGCAAAGATTCATGTTTAATTTTCTACGAAATGAAAGTGGAAACAGATCACATGGTTCATATTGTTATGTGGTTTAAATGGATTAAGTGATAATCCATACTATTTGAAATTTTTCTGAGCTGTTTGCTGATAAATGTTAAACTACACATACACATGGTACCAGTCATTCTTTTTCAGTTAACTTATTTTTAAATTTGCAAACGTTGCTTTCATTTTTTTTCAGTGTTTCACAACACTATCCGAAGTATCTAGGTTAGAAACGTTTACGTACACACTATAATTTTGTTATACTAAATCACTGGATTGTTTTTTGATGACTTAAAGTAGTCAGTTCTTAACGTAATATAGTTAATTATCAACAATTAAGGTGGTTAAAACATAGGTTATTATATGCTTCACCACCATTTTCGGCGTGCAATGTCTAGTGGAGTAGAAACAGGTTTAAAGAAAACTTGAGGTAACCAAACCATGAAATCATAGACTGTCGGACTGAGCCATGATAGTGCATACAAACTACCTCTCTGATATCCTCCTAGTGCCGGCGATCACTGGTACTAGACGTATGAGTTGATGTGTAATCATTGTTGATATATTCACTATTTATCATCGATTACATCTTGAGCCTTAGTATCAGTCAGTCAGTTACAACATAGAACTTTGTACATACGTACATCAGTTCAAGTTGCCATGCCTCAATTAGCAGATAAAGATTAAATTGTCGAACCAAATCCCAGAGTAGGGGAAGTTAGTAACAGAGTAAGTACTAACGGGAAGGCTGAGCCTTAGTATACGTACTTTTTATTCATCGAATTCATCCCTTCGTTTCGAACCGTGCTCTTAAATACTTAATATTACTACACTACTTTTATTTAAGATTTTTAGTTATCTTTCACTTCGAATTTTTTTGTGTTATACCAACTTACGCTGACAGACATTTTCGCTTGACTTTCTGTTGATTATTTACTAACTGATTGAAAGGGGAATGATTAAAGTTGAATATATTGTCAATCTAGATGTATAACTACAAAATCTTGGACTATTTGAAACGATCATTTAGGTAATTGATTGCTTACACTTAAGAATGAACAACTAATGTGTCAATCGCCATCAAACATCAGTCAGGAATGTAGCTGTTAATATTGAGACTTCAATGTGCTTATTACATCAGTGTTATTTTTAATAAAGTGCAGCTAAATTTCTGTAATTACACAGCATACGGTAGTTTCAAATTTTTCCACTTGAGAGTTCGTGTATATAATTGTTGTGCTAAAACATTATGTAATGTTTCATGACATTTTTAGTTCATTTAGAAACAAACGCCTTCGTACTACTATCTGCCGCACTGATTTCAACGAATCTAACTTGAATGATGGTGCACACGGTATTACAACAGATCTAACAAATGTCAACTTTACTTCTATCAATCCATGTAAGTTATTACTTCACCATAATTTTCCCATGTAATTGCGGTTTTGTTCTAACTCATTTCTTTATTTGTAGACTCGCCGGATGTTAAATTTGGAAACACAGAATGCAATGGTTCAATCGATGATCAACATATTAATCCAGCAGCGTTGGAAACAAATGCTCATTCTGGATTGATACATTCGAATAATTCCATCGTAAACAATTCTAGTGGCACTTTTAATCGCAATGTTGGACTTATTACTCACGTAAGTCTATATATATATATATATATATATATATATATATATATATATATATATATATATATATAAGCTTATCATCCTTTTATTTCTGCATTCAATTCTATATCTGCATTAGTAATTATGTTAGGTAGTTAGATCCCTTTGTTAGATATCTGCACAGTACAGATCCCTTAGTATCTTAGATTATGTGGTACATGATATCCTAGTTTATAAAACTGTACCACACTGCAACTACTGTCAACAGGACCTCTGTTGCATGTGTTGATTAGGGTCTTTTTCTTATTTGTCTTTTTGTTCTTGATACATTAGTTTTTTACACCATGGACTTAAAATTTTCAGTCCCACCCTGCACAACCATCCAGTAACAAATAAATGATTTCCTTTTTACTTGTATTTCGTTTTAAGAGGGGAGTCAGCCTAGCCAGCAGCACAGGTTCTGGACCAATCGGACCAGCAGAGCTAGCTTTAATGCTCCCCACACCACCATCTCATGATGCCCCTCAACCCAGTCCTGTTGACGGCGTTTCCGCGTCTACTAACCGTATGAATGCTTCGACAACCTCGGTAAGCACTCCAGGACCTGGCTCTCCATCTGTCCAAACAATTCAGGATTCATCTTGCAACGTAACAGATACACCGTTGCATTCAGTTCCCGCACCCTATCAATTCTCCAACTCACCACCACCCTATCCAAATCAAGGATTATGGCATCTTTCAAAATTGCCATGCATACAAAATCTCAACAGTGTTAGTATGGAATCTCAGGTAAGTTTCTTTCAGTAATACGTAATACAGAGACTTGTCATTCACAAGAAACTAGTTTTTTAAAATTACTTGCTCTATATTTTCACCACTTTCTGACGTAGCCTTGTAATCTACTGATTGGACGATGATAGGATTGCTTCCTGATAACTGTATTTAAACTGATATTAAGGTTTAATCTACATTTTCTGTTCGAAATCTAACGATACTAATATAGTTTTTACTGCAGAAGAGTTCTAAACATATTCAAATTGTTCACATTAGTTTGTATCATCACGTTACAACTTCATCAACAATATGATTTCATTCGATGTTCGGTTGGGATATCAAATAATCCATCTGTCCCTTGACGGATTACCAAATTTATTCAGAGGATTCTTTTCCAACTAATTCATTTTAATAGCTGTACAAAAGCATATATGAAATAAATGTCTGATAAAATATGGGTCAATTAATAAATCTATTACTAAATTTCGAATCTATAATACTGATCTAGTGTTTTCTGTGTTCTACTACTATTGTTCTAATATACAAGAAAATTTTGGTTCCGAGATATGATCTGAGTGTTTTTTAGAATACGAGCATACAGAAAAACATATATCTATAATATCATAGAACAATTGGAGGTATATGCATATCTGTCTTATCATTTTCGTAATTATCCGTTCTAGGATTGGTCTTTTGTTCAACCTTGCGCGGCCTACCTCGGTGTGACAAGTAACTATCAAATTCCACATGAAGAAATTTCATTATTTGCAAAGTCTCTACCTCAGTTAAAGTGGTCATATGACCATCGTATATCAAACCAAAAGTCTACCACATCAGATTATTTGGATCCACATTTTACACCTAATGGGGTAGTTGTCAATACTGGAAATCAGTCTGGAATATCAAAGCCCTGGTTAATGTCTCCTAATTCATTTCCTCCTACTTCATTACATCGTAATACTACAAGCATTACTAGTAAACCTTGTTCACCTCAACAGCTAAATGCTTCTGGTACTACCTTTCCTGTCACAGGGTTGGTGAAGTCAGCAGATTGTACGAATCCCAATTCTACCTGCATGGAGGATTTCACTGAGTGGTTAGCCAGTTTGCATGAAACCAACGGACTTTTAGTTAATTTAATTCTTTCTGATTCTATGCTAAATTTGTTCAAAGACCATAATTTTGACTCGTGTAACATATGTGAATGCACATCATCTATACTTGGCTCTGAGATTGGCCTGTACCTGTCCAATTCAGCATCTACGTTATCGCCTTGTAGTAGATCAGCACGAACAAATACTTCAGCTTTTGGAACTCATGACTTAGTTAATGGGTCTGGATTCCATTTTACACGTGGGTGTAAGTGTGGATTTAGTGCCGTGATGAATCAGAAATATGTTGTTAATGGAAATTTATTCTATGAAGATGAAATTGAAGTAACCCGACTGTCTGTTCGATCTTTTAGTCAGAACAGTGAAAATCCATATACTCGTCCACCAAACTATCGGACACGTCCGGGTTGGTGGGTAACGAGCTCCCAACCTTCTGTTAGTCATTTGCTTTTACTACAACGGATTATGAGTAGTACTTTCGAAGAATTTAGTGTACGGCAGATAACTGACCAATTAAGATGGAATATGTTCTCACGTGATCAGCTCATCAAAGAAAATAAATTGGAATATGATGGTATGTGTTTTATTCCCCAGAATATACTAAAATTATATTTATATATCTTGGCTGTTAATATCTGAAGTGCCTCGTCATGTTCGTTTATTTATTGGTAACTCAGTCATAATTTACTTGATTAGGTAGTTACCAAATTTAGAGTGCTGGTTTAGCATTGATTACCTTTAACGCTAATTTTTATAACTTAGCGTTTTAACAGTTATTGTGTGCTAATTAAATTAAATTTAGTTACTCTTGACTGAAGTACATTCGCATCTTACTTTGTTCTATCGGCATAACAAACTGTGACTGATAGCTGAAGAAGGGGGGAGGTGATTAAATTCATCCAAAAGAAGCTATTCAACTTTTATTCTGAATTAACGTATTTACTACATATTTATACCAGCAATAAAAATTAATTCGCTTAAAGTGTCCATTTCAACACTGACATTACAAAATTACTGCGTTCATCAGGTATATTGACTCCTTTAAATAATTTCTAAGTGGAGTTCTGTTCTGAGTAACAGTTACTTTCTTTTAATTTACTTCAATTGATGCGTTATGATGTGTTTTCATTCAAACGTAGTTTCTTTATTGATTGCTCTTGAGGGTTTTAATTATTTCTGTAGTTCCAATTTATACCATAAATTGTATGCTTCACATTCATTATCAGGGGGAGGGGTATCTTCGTTAATATTTCATGTCGATTAAGTTATTAATTTTATCCTATTCATTGGTTTCGGTCTCCACTGATAATCGGAATGTGAAATAACAGCTTAACTGAATGTTTTTCTTTAATTATTTTGATTTAAATCTCATGATATTTATGCTTTGATCATCTGGGCTTTTGTTTTTCATATGCCGTTTTTCAGAAAGCCGAATTTTTTCTGATATTTACTAATGAGTTTTTAATTATCTGGATCACATTAGATTTTGATTTAACTTGTGTTTCTCCTTGAAGCAGTAATTTTTAATCATTTAACTTATTTAGATGCCTGTGCTCTGATTTCGTCTGCTATTCGCGACTCTGCTGAAATAATACCTTTACACGGATTAGTTGATTCAGTTAAAAATGCTGACTCTGTTGTCTTTGGTACCTCGCATTCGTCTTTGGAAACTGGTGCATATATTCATCCTTCTTTTTTCCTAAAAGCTCACTCCAAGTTGCCTCAAAATCAAAATGACCAGATTCGCTTGTTGACGGTAAGTAATTGCATATTACAAGCTATTTATAGTTGATTTGTTAACGTGATCGGGAAAGACACCATATTTATTCATTTATTGTTTTGTATTGCTTTCAAATAATTTGACTTGTTATTCTAAAAATTACCTCGAAATCTACGTATGTTGTTTGATCTCGTGTTGAATTTCGTTCAATGTGTAGAAAAATTGGAAAGGTGCACGACCGTGTCAATGTTAGTTAACTAGCAGTTATCTTCAGTAAATTTATAGAGTTGGTTATTTTACGACTCAGATTATTTTCTTCAAGACGTGTAATATGTAAATTTCACGTAATTTGCAGTTAATTGTAAATTTAACTCTAATGATGTTTTTCTTTTTAGAAAAAAAAATGCTCACGTTTATATATGTGCATGCACATACCTGTTACATATCCAATCGTCAATGTGTTTAGAAATTTGTGTTACAATTTGCTTAGACTGTGTTGACTCGGTGTAGCACACTTGCACATCCTTAATGACTTAATTTGTAACTTGATTGCTGAATGATGATTGTGATTTGATTTGATATCGACGCATATATCTCTTAGTATCCATTTATTTTTTACCCCCAGACAATGCGTCCATGGCTTCAGGAGGCCATTTCATCTACTCGTATGTTAGAATCAAACTATACAGTTGATGGACCACTGACTTGGAAGGCATTTCATCAACTTGCTGGTCGGGGCTCTGATGAAACGTGTAAACCCCAACCGATTCCCCAATTACGTGTTAGTAGTTGCGACCAAGAAAATTTGTTAATTTCTCCGTTTGCTCTTCGTGATTGGGTAATGCTTCCCTTTTCGTTTCTTACGATGTATTGTATTGTAATCTGTTTTGTTATCATCTATTCAGTTATTTCATTTATTGTTAGTCGTGCTTATTCTGACTAGTTCCCCTTAAAATTATTTCGTTGAACCATAATTATCAAATTGAATTTGTGTTGTCGTATGTATGTAAAAATTTTTGACTAATGTTGTAGTATTATATAGTTTTATTTTAAGCTCTTTCAAAGTTTTGTAAGTTTAAAATGTAAACATTGTTATGAACTTGAGGTGTTTGTTTTTGAACCGTTTTGCAAAATTACCGGTCATGCACTTTGCGGTATACATTACCATAAGCAATTTGGTTTTCTGTCAGCATTACGAATCGCACTTTAAAATCGATTGATACTCGACGCTCTTGTTGTATTCTTTTTATAGGATCGATTATCATTGTTCCCATTATCACGGCCTAAACGTATTGCTTATGCTGTGATCTTGCCTTCTGATTCTCAATCGTTAACTAACTCAACTAATATCCATAATATTTTAATACCTGAAGGCATCGAGGTGAATTCTACTTCTTCATTGACTTCAACTCCATTGGCACGTACTCTTGTTGATTTTTTAAGAGAACTGTCACATACCTATGAAGCTTGTCATCTTGGACAACACTTTCCGTATTATAGGCCAGAGGCAGGTTCTCCTGACACGGCTTTTATACCTGTCTTTCCAAACTCAGGTAAGTTATTGATAGCTAGCAGTTTTCTTGCCATATTTACAATTTCCTTTTATTAAGTTACGTGAAAGTTAAAAATGATAATTTATGAGCTTGCTTCCACAAGTTCTTATTTCTTAAGGCTACATTTCGCCATGTCGATTAGTCAAGGTTATTTATTAAAGTACACTGTGATCGGTTATAGCCGTCCTCTAAAATTTTATCTTGATTGACTGCCCTCTGAATGGTGAATAATATTTGGCTTTCTATCGTTTGGTTAACAAGTTTGGTTGTGTACATACATTTACAGTGAATGGTGAAATCACATATATGTTTGCCATCAATTTTATTAATAAATGAGGAGACATTCTGAATCTCACATCAAAACGATTAGATTTTTTTCTCATCTACAGCAGTATTCAGGTAACGTGATTTTTATGTTAGGTTTAAAAGATACTTTGTTGATACAATCCTAGAAGTTTATCTCCTGCCAGCAGACAGATGACAGAGTTCCATTTCTCTTAGAAGTTAACAACGTGTACAGACGCCCGGATATACTTAGTAACAATGCAAGCATTCTGAGATGAGTTTCGCTCCTTATAAGTACAAAGTGTCACTTCACTATTATTTTACACTACCATCTTGATTGACCATAGATCATAGGTAGTGAAGTAGTTAAGTTCACTGACCACACCGCTTATCTTGATAGTCACATCAGGCCTGATGAGTTGGTATCTGACGAAATCTGATTCAAAAAGCGCATCCGGCTTTTGTTAACTTGCATCACTTACCGTGTAGGTGAGATATCCGTCCGTTAACCAATGGTTAAGTATATTCCTCAACAGTCTGTTATGTATTGATCTTTGACTATAAAACATGAACTAGAAAAATAACACGCACAAACTACAGGTTTTTGATCGTGAGTTGTTTTAAAGCATCGCTCACGTATCCTGGAACAATCGAATAAGCAATGTTGAGTAAAGACACAACGTACTAGATAATGTTGGTAGATCGATCGATGAGATTGTCAATATTCATCTCATCCACTGAAGTGTTTGGGACATGTGGTACGTATGCTCAACCACCTCTACGTGAGATGAATGACATAGGAGTATGAGGGATTAAAACTGGAGATGGCTAAGTCAAACGTGGAATTAGTTTATGAAGTTGTTGATTGCTAGTCTGATTTGTGTTGGTAGATGAAGTCTACTTCATTAGAATCAGCATGATTATAATATCTATTCGTTAGACACTCTAAGTGACGTCGCTGATAATCGATCGTACATTCATTCCTTATCTTTCTCAATATTTTAAGTCCTGTTTATTCTTTCACACATACATTTTTGTTTCTTGTTGAATTGTATTCTCGTCTCGTATGGTCATTTGTGCTGAGGTATGGTACAGTTTTTAGGTTATGATTCACTGATTAAAACCAATATGCAGATTTTCATTACAATAATTGTGTGTACTTAGGTGTTAGGCTGGTTAACTTAGGGCCATCTTGCATATCACCAATCGTTAGTACCCCATTTACTCATAATATGGTAATTGATTGATTATGGAAGTAATCATATTGTTAATTCCATATGTCTCTATCAGTATGTATGGCGTGGAGTTTTCCTTACAAAATTTATTCTTGGTATTTCGACTTCATATTTCATTTATACAATTACCATGGAAGTCCCACAATTATGATGTTTTTTTTATCACTTGCATTTCAGAACGTCTTTCAATATCAGAATCCGATAACTTCGTAAGTCTTCATCCGGATCTTTCAAAAATTCTCATAGAACAACTAGGCAATCAATCACTTTGTGCAGAGACAATATTAAGGATTATTCAAAACTATGCTTGCTCTTCAGTGCACTCCACTATAGCTTCACTAAAAAAACATGGTGTTGCTGTGGGGTTTTGCTCTAATGCAAATCTTCGTTCCATTTTATTCCCACCTTTCGAATCAGCGAAGTCGGAGAAACCTAATGTTCCCATAAACACTAATCAAGATGATGTCAAACTGAACATCGTCAACCGACATTCAATCCCAACTCGAATAGATAGTAGCTTCTCAGTACGCTACAGTAATGGTGAGGGTTGCCTCACTACATCCTTAGATACATCTTCTTGGGGAAACGACGTTTATTTAGTTATATACATTTTAAACCCCTTTTCCTACGTAAGTGAGCCTCGTCTTAATTATGCAATAAGTTCTGGTTTGTATCAATGCTTTTTCTTAATCATATAGGAACTTCACGTTACTATTTTAAGTTTCACTGTTTAGATCGTAAAAAGACAGCTATCCTGAATTCACAAGTGTTTGATCATAGGTGCATCCAAAGTATCACTACAGAAAATGCTCAGACTAAACAAAAGGTACTAAGCCGAAATGGGATACCGGTTGATGTGGTTGTTAACATTTGTTGATTGGGTGCAATGATTAGCATTTAAATTGTGTATGCCAAATCATCGCCTACCTATATGTACTGTGTTAGCTGGTGTATGAGCAGAATGAAAGGTAGATAGGGACAATCATTAACCGTTCATCCGAATCAGATTGGTAAACTCAGACTATTTGTTTGGAGACGTTGGATGATATCAATCACAGCGACGCAGATACATCGACTCTTTCTGTATTTTGGATTTGATTAATCATTTACACATTTTGTTATTCCATCTTCTCGAACGAAATTCTCAATCCTTATCATTTTCATTTCGGTTGCTTTATTTCTTCTTTGATATTTAATCAGATGATTATTATATTATGTCCAATCTTGACAATATTACGATGAACTATTTTTCTGAATATGATTTAAGACTAAATCGATGGTATTAATTGCTATCTCACGTATTTGTTGAAAATGTGATATTGCATATGTGCCCATTTAATGCATTGTGTTTTCCTATCGTGGAATTTTCTAATTATTGAATTAGCATTTTACTCTTAATTGAATTAACTTGACTATCGGGTGTACGAGTAAGATAGTCTATAGCATATACTACTAGTCGAAAATATTAAAATCTCATACCTGTAAAGTCGAGATGGATTATTTTAAGTTAGTTTACGAATTGGGCGTAAAATTACGTATCACTTATGAAATGTATGACGCTTAAGATTATCTGCCATTTTATTATTAATTCGTCTAACGTAAGAGTCAAAAACTTTGTTTAGCATGTGAAAATAATTTTGCCAGTTGGTAGAAAATTGTAAATTGATTACCTTCATGTTAACAGTTTCAGTATTTGTTAAAATTTTCTTTGATTAATCTTATTTCAGTTGTGTGACTTAAGTGTGGAGCTTAGTCGATTTGTTATGCAATCATTGGTTGGTTCCGCCAATCATATATTAAATTCATTACCTGAATCTTGGCGTTCACGTGTCACTACACAAATTTTGTCTGTTGATCATATCATGTCTGATTATATACCCCGTTTACGACCTTTAGCATTGGCAATCTATACATCTGTGAATCGTTTCATTGAACCCAGCTTAATAAATGCAAATCGTACATTAACGGGTATAGGTCCATCAGCCGAGAAGGAGATAATATCAAACGATAAATATGTAAGTCAATAAAAGTAATATAGGTATGTCAACTAGAGTTTAACACTCATACTTTGCATAGTTATTTTTTAATAATTCTTTTTGGTAAATTTCTTAGTTTATCTATTTTAGCACCTACTAGAAAATTACAATTTCGTTAGTTCACTTTTTAAATATTTTATGTTGTACGTGGTTCTGTAGTTTCAGTATCTAATAGTCAGTATACGTAAATTTACATTGATTGACTTTTTTTTAATTTCATTTTCTTTCTAACTCGAATTAATAAAAATTTTTTGTTTGATCAATGCTCAATGTATTTGAAGAATTAACGTCTATTACATAGTGTAAAGACTAATCACGTTAACAGATTATTGACACTATAATAGATAGAGTAGACTAGAGTAGAATAACTAAATTTCAGAACTGTTTCTTAGAGGACTATTTGATTTATTTTGAGTACATGCTTGTTGATCATTTTGTTTCTACTATTGTTACGTTCCCCACACTTGAATCTCTAATCAGATCTACAAACTGTTATCATATCATTTTTTTATATTCAGAAACTAGAACTAATTAAGTATGCATCTGCCTCTCCTGTTTTTTATATGAATGTTATTTTTCTTATTGGTCCGCTATGTGGTAAGGTTTCGTATGTTTATCAATGAATGAGTGAAATATAATGTGTCTGGTGGTTGGTTTCAATTGTCTTGTTTCTTCATTCTGGTTTCAGGATTAGCAGTCATAGGGCAGACGTACGTTCATCTGATTTGACCGTATCTCAAGATATAACATACACCTTTTTTACCTTACATCATCAACTCCCGTTGAATTACTTTAACAGTATTTACAATGTATTTTTATAAATTGACATATTTGTTTCGAACTCAGACTACTGACTTCTGCTTATTGTTCCTAATAATAGCATATCCAAACAAAAAATGCAATGATTTTCATCCACCCCCGTCAATAACTGATACTAACGTTGTTTCGATAAACTGTTTTTCATAAGTTTGTAAACAATTCATGGTGGTTAGCAATATGTAAATAATATTAGATAAGAAAAAGAATGTTTATCAAAAACATCAGTATTTGTATATGCTCATGGTATTTTTATAGTTCAGTATTTTTTTGATCTAAATTTTCATCGGGAGTTACCTACATTATATCGTACTCTGCAATTACATCTATCCATGTGATTTATCGTTTTTTCCTAACTACATGTCAGCCAGTGATGCAGAACGTAGAACCTAGCATATATGCTCATCTGTCCAAGTTACTATACCTCTTTAGCATAGCACGATGATTACTGAAATAGTGTAAGTCATAATAACTTCAGTAGTAGAAAAGGATTGTACATTATACAATTTAAGGAAAAAGAATTATTTCATGGAACGAAAGGTCAAGTTTCAAGGGGAGATAAGGCGTGAATACACTTGCTCTACAACTGATTCTCAGCGACGTCCCTAACGAATATGTATTGTAATCATACTGATTCCAATGAAATAGACTTCATCTACCAACACAAATCAGACTAGCAATCAACAACTTCATAAACTAATTCCACGTTTGACTTAGCCATCTCCAGTTTTATTCCATCATACTCCTATGTCATTCATCTCACGTAGAGGTGGTTGAGCATACGTACCACATGTCCCAAACACTTCAGTGGATGAGATGAATATTGACAATCTCATCGATCGATTTACCAACATTGTCCATTACTATGTGTCTAACCTCATGTTTGTTTTGTTGGTCGAACAATGTAACGAAGTCATCTGTAACCAAATACTAGTAACTTGCAATTATTGTCTGCACTAGGCAACTTTTCATATCGTTATAAGCACTTAGGTTGTAAAGTATTGTACTTATTCTCTGGTTGGTAGAGAGAGGTATCTCGCTTACTTCTTAGGTGATGAGAATTGGCAAAAGCTAACCGAATTCACGGAGATTTCGTCAGATGAACTCACCAGGACTAGTGCAACTCAAGATAAGTGGTACGATCAATTAACCTATCTGCTTTACTTTATGAAGTTGAAATAACTTAACTTAGTTCTTGGTGATGATGCTGGATCTGCCAAATAACTTGTAAATATTTTACTTCCTACATTTCAGTTTAAAATTTAACGGTTTTTACTTCGAAATTTTTCATGTTGCTAACTTTTGTTCTTTTTGCTCTAAGGGATATTTCTACGCTTGTATTTTAGTTTGTTGTTTTCTTTCTCTGTTCGAAAAGATATGTTGAACTGAATGCTTAAGTTGTTATCTCAGAATCTGTTACATTTGATGTCTGAAGTCATTACCCCAAATTTTTATTATCTCGTTAAGACCACCAATTTATTAAAATGGCTCACCTGATTTAAAAGTTTTTTAAGGTTTTTGTTTTGCAGAATTCATCTTTATTCACATTCCTTTTGATTGTTTGCTTATTTTACTTATGTTAATTTTTGTTAGAGTGATTGTAATTGATTTGTTCAGATTATTATTGTCTTAAATTGTTATTCGTGCATTGTGTGAACTAGTCATCAATTAACCTATCTAGGCATTTATCCATCTATGCGTATAAACGAAATGCACTTTATATGGAATCTGAAATTTATTCAATACCAATATACTTTATCTAGATTGAATTTAGTTAGTCGTAATAAAAATATATGTAGTTTGTTTCCTACGATTGTTTTGCATGCCTCATTTATCTTATAAAGTAAGCATACATATAACATTCTGTGTATATATAAATTCCTCATGTGTATACATAATGCATCAACAACAGGTTATATATATATATATATATATATATATATATATATATATATATATATATATATATATATATATATATATATATATATATATATATGACCATTTAAATTGCCGTTATTTTTTACAGTGAACATAGAGAAGTCAGGCACTTTTTTCCCTTTGACTAACTTCACCTCGATCTTTTGCATTTATTCATTTGATGAAAGTTAAAGACACGATATTTAGGAAGTATTAACAAAACTATTTCTATCAAATCAAGTGCACTAAACACGGTGCGATTTATATGGGAGTAACATCTTGGCAGTTGTGTGTTAGGTTGATGGAACACAAACTATGTCCGAAATAGGTTCCTAAATCATCGAAAGTTCTAAGATGTCTTGAAAACAGATTGGCGATCGCACTTCACTCCTTGAGAACAGAACATACATTAAACTTCGATGGAGCTACAATACTTCGGACAGATTTCTCTGCGTGTTAAGAAAGATTAACAGTTAAATCCATTTACATGTGGGCGAGCAAAAATAATGTAAACAGAAGATATGAAATTCAGTCAACCACACCGTAGTAACTGTTGATTAGCAAAAAGTAACTCGGTCGTTTTCATTATTTCCAACAAGTCTAGCAACGACCGCAACAACAAATATTAATTAGTCAATTATTACATTGAATTTATTTCCAATTATTTCGTTTTAATAATGTCACTCATTGTTTGACTTCTATCAATCATCATAATCGTCGGTATATGTAATTTACGCAAGGTTCTAATTATACGTATAGTTATTGAACTATTTCTATTCATTACCTAAGGCTCAAAATCATCATTGTACTCGTTAGCAATTAAAAATTGTATAAACACCATAACATATACATACATGTCACGTTTGTCCACATTTATGCACGTACACAATTTAATGTATAATCAGTCTCATATGATTTTTACATTACACAAATGGACATTATTAATTAGTTAACTGACCTTATATATAACTTTGATTTTAATCAGTTTCCCTGAAGAAGTTCTGCTCAGTCTACTGAGCGCAACGTTGAAATCCTAAAATTTCAATCACTAAGATTATTTCAAATATAATTTATACTTATAACATCTTTTATTTACTTGGCACCCAATTTCTTTCAACATATTCGACCAAATATTGACGAATTTTCATATAACTTCATGTTGTTGATAGTAATTTTTGCAACCTACGCCTTTTTGTATCTTATAAACTAAGTTTCGAATGATTTCTTGATCTTTCAAGACATATGTTTTTTACTTTTGTTGTTGACCGAAACTAGTTAGCTATTTGTTATGTATTTTTTGATTCTTAGATTTCTAAAGTGATATAACTATTTTTATTAGTGGCTGATCGTAATACGATATAATTTCACATTTCAGGCTCATTTTACAGCCATTTAGAATTCAAGATTCAGTGGAAATCGGTGGTGACATTTGTAATAGAAGTGGTAAAAGGATATTGTATATGCGAGAAAACCAGGCTGGCTTCAGACCTGGTCGTGGTTGCATCGACCACATATTCACCATTCGTCAGGTTTTAGAACACAGGCACGCCTACCGGCGTCCTACAATGGTGGTTTTCCTCGACTTAAAGGCAGCATTCGACTCAGTTGACCGTGAGGTTCTGTTGCAGTGTCTGTCATTAAAAGGTGTACCTCAGAAGTACATAAACCTTGTGAAGGCTCTTTACTCGAACACTACCAGTCGAGTCAGAGCTTATGGCGAACTGTCATCTGACTTTGCGACCTCAAGTGGTGTCCGTCAAGGCTTCCCACTATCTCCGTTTTTGTTTAATTTTATCATAGACGTGCCACTGGAAGTAACGCTTTCTTCGGCTGAATTTCCTGGGATTGATCTCCTTCCAGGAGGTCCACTCATCGACTTAGAATACGCAGACGACATAGTCCTGTTTGGTGAAGACACTGATAAGATTCAGAGTCTTCTGGTCGCACTGAGCAACAATGCCAGGATGTTTGGGATGCGTTTCTCCCCCTCTAAGTGTAAATTGTTACTTCAGGACTGGCCTGCGTCGACCCCTGAACTAAGGATAGGGAGTGAAGAAGTTGAATGCGTTGATAACTTCACTTATCTTGGAAGTCTGATCAGCCCTAATGGGTTGGTGTCTGACGAAATTTCTGCACGAATTCGAAAGGCTCGTTTGGCTTTTGCCAACTTACGTCATCTATGGCGTAGGCGTGATATTCGTCTATCAACTAAAGGACGAGTATATTGCACAGCAGTTCGTCCTGTTCTACTTTACGGCTGTGAAACATGGCCATTAAGGGTAGAAGACGCTCGTAGGTTACTAGCGTTTGATCACAGATGTCTTAGAAATATATCTCGTACCTGCTGGGATCTCCGGGTAACTAATAATGAGGTTAGACGAAGGGTATTAGGGAATAATGGTAAATCTGTTGATGAGGTTATGAAACTTCATCGACTGAGATGGTTGGGGCATGTGTTACGTATGTCCGAACACCGGTTACCACGTCGCTCAATGATGACTAGTATTGGGGTGGGTTGGAAAAGGGTTAGGGGCGGCCAAACCAAAACGTGGCATCAGTCGTTGAAGTCACTAACTTCTGGTCTGAGCCACATTGGTAGATGTCGACTACCTGGTTGGGGTCCGCGTGACTGCCGTACCCAGTGGTTGAAGACTCTTGGTGACATGGCTCAGAATCGATCACAATGGCGTAGGTGTATACATTCTTTGTCTTCACGTACACCTTGAGACTAAAACTACTCTACCTTTCTTTCTACAAACTAATTTTTTTTCTCTCTCTCTCTACATATTATATCCTTATATGCAATCTTCCTTTTATATATTACTACCATTAAAGTAACTGATTCTATGAATTCGGTGATCATCTTGCTATGCTGTTGAGGTGTGGCAACTTGGACCGATGCACTTATGTGCCTGGTCTTACGTTGTATCTGTCTGTCTGTATTGTATATGCGACCAACTGAATATAATAATGCATTAAATGTAAAATGTAATTTAAAATATCTTATCGATTAGGAATGAAATAAGCAGATTCCAATGCTTCACTCCTCAGTCTTATCCGACTTTCAGTGGAGTAATCGAAGTTAACTAGGGTCCAGAAACAATTCTAAACTCAACTCGTGCAATCATATTATGTTGAAATACACTTTTACATCTAACGTCTTCTATATGTTTAAAGTTTATTTTTCATCAGACTATTCGTCCAAACTGCCGAAAGTTCATATAAATATAATAATATTAAAATTCACTGAATGAAATCATTTGTGGAAAACTGTCTTTGTATTTCCATCGTTGTCGATGTTTACGACTAAGGTCGATCAGCTAAACTCGTAAATAATTAAACACACTAATAACTGTCTGTAGGATCTAGTAGATTAGTGATAACGCGTTAGTGTTTAAATGGATTGATACTGATGAAAAATCTTAATATAAATATCAACGCTAGGATCCAAGTTTCTTCAGCTGACGAATGCCAAATGGAGTAAAACACGCTTCTTAGATTCCACTACTTAACACTCCATAAATTCCACATATCAATATAAATATTTACTCAATTCAATACGTCACAGATTGATTTTGGCAGAGTACTATTGAAAATGTGTTGCGTATCCCCAACCACCGTCTGCAGGAGAGTTAGAGGTGGCCAAACTCAGACATGGCATCAGTCCATGAAGTCAGTGACTGCTGGTTTGAGTCGTATCGGTAGCTGCGGATTGCCTAGTTAGTATTCTCGCGAATACTGTAACCAGTGGCTAGAAACATTGAGTGACATGCCCCAAAATCAGTCACAATGGCGCAAATATATCCACTCATTGTCCTCTCTTAAATCGTGTGCTTAAATCATTTCATAACTTTCCACGCTCCCTAAACCATATTCTCTATGTTCACACTCCTTGTTATAATAATAATAATAATAATAATAATAATAATAATAATAATAATTATTATTATTATTATTATTATTATTATTATTATTATTATTACCATCATCATTGAAGCAACTTCTACTAATGTGGTGTTAATCTTGCAGTGCCATAGTAGTATGGCAACTTGAACTGATACACAAATGTTCCAGGTTCTATGTTGATCATGCATTTATACATACTATTGAAAATCAGGGAGAACTGGACAACTGTTTAGCTTTAGTGTGGAACTCCTCATCAGTACTCACCCAAGGGGTTTCTCACTTCAATATAAATCTTCGTTTCAGTGGTATGTATAATCTGAAAACGCACCTATCATCTATAACTCAGTTGTTAATGTCTTTATAATTATCTCATACTTCGAGAAACATCTTGAAAATTCAACATATTGCTAATATTGCTAATGAATTTCTATGAAAATATTCATACTCCTCTATTGCATTAGATATTTTAATTTGGTTGTTTGTAATTGGTTTCGATCTTGCTTCCATTTACCGTGTAGTCGATAAGTGAATATTGGATTATTGTCAGATTTTGATGAATCTGCTGTTCTCCTTGCTAATGTATAGAAACGCTTTTATGCAAGTCTGTATGTTACTCAAGACTATCGAATTATACTTGTTCACTTGGTTGTTTTGATTAACTAACCAATCAAATATTAATGTTCAGCTGTATATATAAGTTTAATTTTCAAACTTTCAGAAATCTATGCTTTAACTTTATTTTAATATCTATTTAGAACTTTCATAAACGGACAATATTTGCACCTCCATATACACTTATGAACTCACGTAATATACTCGGCGAATTAGATATTTCTTCGGAACCTGTCGATCGATCGTCAGTTTTATTTGTTGCATATTGTCTTTCACAAGATCAACAGTGGCTTCTTGCTACATTTACAGATGAACAAGGTGGACTATTGGATCATACACTGATTAATATTCGTGTTCCAACAAGATTTTTCACTGAAACAGAAAACCAACGATTTCAGTCAAATGATGCGAATAAGCATATGTTAAGCCCTCGTCGTATTGGACTTGCACGACTTTGGGATTATATTATTAGTCTTATTGGTCGAACTGCTAATGCTTGGCGCCTTGTAGTAGGAAGAATTGGTAGATTGGGACAAGGTGAACTAAAGGGTTAGTTTATTCTTCTGCAAATGGTATATTATGCTTTCTGTGTTTCGATCTTTATTACCTATTCCCAGTATACTTACTTGCCTAATGAGAATCAATTTTGAATTGTTCTGATTGTAAAAGTTTCAAGAAATGTTACATGAAGTGTTTGAATCTTTAAATATACTTTGCCTAGATGATACATAATTGTTTTTAAAGCTTATCGTTTAGTAATTCCGTAGTTTATCTTGTATTATTGAAGATTCGTTTGGCTAGAATTTGTATCAACTGTTTCATATTTCATACTCATCTTTCACTAACTACGGGGTACATACTTAAACATTACTGTTATGATTATAAAGGTTGGTCGAATCGATAACAAATTCGCATCGCTTAAGAAAGCTTTAGTCTATGGTTCCAATACATTAGTTTACTTAAATAATGTGAAGACGTGAAGTACCATGTACCTTTGCCATGATATACGGACTGTGACTTTAGTTTTTCCTCGCACTTTAAGTGTAGCTTCAAGCCAAGTAGACGAAGGATGTCAGTCCAGTTTTAGCAGCGAGATTAACTGGTATCTTGGCTAGAATCTGGGAACTAGACGTAATCCAATCTGACTGCTCCCAAACACTAATCGTCCCAATCTTTAAGAAATGACAGGAGTCCTCGTGTAGCAATTACCGAGAAAACAGCTTAATGAATATGGTAGCTAAATATTGGCATCAATAATTCTTCGACGCCTTAATAAAGCTCGTAGAGAACAAACTCGAGAAAAACCAAGGTGGTTTCAGACGTGGACGAGGTTGTATAAACCAAATATTCACACTTCAGCAGGTTCTGAAACTTAGACACTTTTAGACGTCCAACAATAACTGTATTCCTTGACCTTAAAGCAATGTTTGACTCTATTGATCGTAAGGTGAAGTGACAATGTCTGCCATCGAAAGGCATGTCAATGAAGTACATTAACTTTATACAGACTCTCTACTCGATTACATTACTAATCGAGCCAGAGCTTATAGCAAACTGTCATCGGAATTGATTATTTTAAGTGTTGTTCATCAAGGTTGTCCGCTTTTTCCCGTTTTTATTTAATTTTATCATTAATATACTTTTAGAGTTAACGTTGTTATTGTCTGATTTCTCCGGAGTTGACCTCCTTCCAGGATCCAAACTTACTGACTTAAAATATGCAGATGACATAGTTTTATTGGGTAAAGATGCCGATTAAATGCAGAATCTTTTGACTACCTTAAACATGAATGTAAGCATGTTTGGGATGTGATTTTCCCCATCCAAATGCAAAATGCTGCTTCAGGACTGGCTTATTCGGCACCACAGTTAGTAATAGGGAGTGAATCAGTCAAATGTGTTAACCGCTTTACTTATCTTAGGAACCTCATCAATCCCGATTATCTATTATCTGATGAAATCTCGGCTCGTTTACATAATGCCCGATTGACTTTTGCCAGTTTGCGTCACTTGTGGCGTAGGCGAGACATTCGTTTATTGACAAAAGGACGCGTTTACTGCGCAGCAGTTCGATCCGTTTTACTTTATGGATGTGAAATATGGCCATTGAGGATAGGGGATATTCGTAGGCTTCTAGTGTTCGATCATAGATGTCTTCGAAGCATTGCTCGTGTTTGCTGGGACCGCCGAGTAAGCAATACGTGGTCTAGATACTAAGTGCTAGGTAATTACGGTAAGTCTATTGGTGAAGTTGTAAATCTGCAGCCAAGGTGGTTAGGATATGTGTTACGTATACCTGACTATCACGTCGATGAGCAATGTTGTCTGATGTGGGAGTAGGCTGGAAGAAAGCTAGTGGCGGCCAAACGAAAACATGGCACCAGTACATCAATTCCTTGTCTTCTTTTAAAGTCTAAGCATCTTAATTCATCATAATTTTCTTTTTACTGAATCATATTTTCTTAAATCTTTACTTCGATCTCTATTCCTTTCGATTAGTATTGACTCTGTTACTACCTTCCCTACTCAGGGATTTGGTCCAACAATTTAGTCTCTGTCTGCTAATTGAAGCATGGCAACTTGAACTGATATACTCATGTACCAAGTTCGATGTCTTACTTGAGTCATTCATTTCTCTCAGTAGCATGCCTCTTCGACTTCATATCTGTTGTCTAAAATCTTTGGTCTTACAAAGGCCGTAATTTGCCAAGCATCGGATTTATCAAATCAGAAGTTTTTCAAGGACTTATAAAATAATATTGATACACGTTAAATGACTATTAGTAGCTGTTTTTAGATTATCTTTATTTTTCCGAAATAATTTCTTTAGTTCGCCACGAACTTATCTTCACTTATGCGTTCGATTTTCTTTAGTTTTATATAACTTCTTTAGTTAATTCATATTAAAACTAGTAATTAAAAGGCTGCTCTCATTTTACTCATTTAAAAATATTTTAGGTAATATCCACCTTTGTTTTCATTTGACAGTATTTTTAGCTTATTGTCTATTATTTTTTAATTGTTTGCTAATTATAGGTTGGAATGGACTATTAGGACGTAAAAGCCTTCAAGATGTAAATAAATTTTTTCGAGAACGCTGTTCTGCATGTAGTGTTTCATCGTGTGTTCCATCACACTCATCATCGATTAATAATGGTTCTAAGCCAATGTTGAACCTTGTCAATAGTTTCACTGGTGCTAATAGTTGTACTCATGAACTCCCGAGTTTGATTAGTGCATGTCTTGTTTCTCTTGAACCACAAAGCACTTTTCGGGTATATCCTGGCTTTGGTTTGTGTTCAGATGAATCATGGACATATGGAGGAGGTGGCGGGGGTGGTAATGTAGGGGGTGGTGGTGGGTCGGGGAATGCAGGTAGCGTCGGCGGTAGTGGAGGTCTGAGTAATGGTGTTAACGGTGCATTTTATGGGGCTAATGCTTCACCATTTGCTATACGAATGATGTCGATGTTAGATACACCAACAACGTCAACAGAAACTCCAAGTGCTACGCACATCCTGGTCTTTCCTACTAGTACCTCAGCAAGTGGAGTATCTGTGAGTTTCTTTTCCTTTTCCTCATAATCATTATGTACAACAATGGAAGTTTGTTTTTCGGTTAATCAGTATCGTCTTAAGATTTTCTAATAATGAACTATAATTTCAATAGTTTAATCAAGTTCTGTTGCTTCATTATGTACTATTTTTAAATCCTGATTCAAATCCTTGTCTGTAAATGATTTTCAGATAAACTTTTCTCGTTCTACTCCACATGAAAGCTAATAATCAATTAATTGGTTGAAACGTGAATTACATCTGCCTAACCAAATCCTACTTGTGCGCACTGTGTTAGATGCTGTAGAGATAGGATGTTAAAAAACGTTAGTTCATGAAGTCGTTGACTGCTGGTACAAACCTGGTTGGCGCCTACCCTATAATTGTGATCAGTATTCGGCGACTTAGTGATATAGCTAGTAGTAGTACAGATGTACTTCTCTATCCTCTAAACTTTGAGTTCTATTATTATTTCATGCATACCTTCCTTTCATCTTGTTGGATTATATGGTATGGTATTAACCTTAGTTCGATTTTTTCATGCTAATGTGATGTGACAATTTATACTAACTCACTCTGTGTTTATGATTGACGTAGACTATTTTTGCATTTGCTCTGCTTTGTGATATAATTACTGTATGATCTGTAAGCCTTGTCAATTTAAAAGGCGATACCTATTATCTTACATCAAATATAATTTAAATTGCATTTTAAAGAATTCTATTCAGTTTATGCAACACATTTTTCAAAAATAAGTTTTTGAAGTTACTGATTGTTGAACTTAGAGGTAAGAGTGTGTTATTAATAAAACAAAGATAACCATCATTAATTCATGTCATACTGAAAGTTGATTATGCATGCATTCTATTGATGCTCCACAAAAATGATGAATGAAATCCTTATCTGTTGATAATTCTCAGTGATACGACATGGCCGACTGATAACTTTTCAAAATAAATAACTATTGACGCAAGTCCATGGATAAACTGACAGCAATTGACAAAACATCCAACCAACAAATTGTTTTCTTTTAGACAACATTACAAACTTAGGCAACCACACAGTATTATTAAATCTCATAAATCATGTAGCTGAAAGTTGAGTACATAATCCTGTACTTGATAAATATGCTTTGCCAAATTTATTGATCATTCTTGTGTACAGTTATTGCACAGAAATCGGACTTGCTACTATATATTCGTATTTTAATAATTTTTTTTTTGTTTTTTAACCAATTCGCTTTTTAGGAGCACGAACCTTCCGGGTTAGCAGAAGTCATCTATGGGATGGGATCTGATGATATAAATGTATTTGATTGGCTTCTTCCTAATGATCCTGGTCTGGATGATCTCGTTCCTCCGAACGGATCAACAGCAGAAATGTTGGCTGATTTCGGTAATCCATCTGAATTAAATTTTGGCCTTTCTGATTTAGGACCACCTGTTTGTATTAATGGTATTAATGATGGTACTGGAAAGTCATCCATCAACAGATTGGGGGATGGTAGTGATAGTTTGCACGGACGCAATGACTACACCAACAGTTTTCATGATAATCGGGGTCACGGACATGCCTCTGATGGTATGAGTTTGCGTGGACTTGATTCTGGATTACTTGATCTGGGGTCAAATCATCTAAATGATTATTTGGGCGAACATTCACTTGGAAATATGATAAATCCTCTCAATACAATGCCTTTCGGAATTCATGATCCCACAGTAAGTAAATTTCTTGCTTCGTGTTAATTTCTTTCATAAATTTGTCATCAAGTTGTTTAACATCAACGTAAAGATGTTCAATAAACTGCTAAATTAATTCTCAAATGGCTCATAGTTGCACCCAGTTGTACAAACTAGTTTACTGACTTCAACTTTTGTCATTACGAAATGGATTTTAATGTTAATAGAGTTTCTTTATATACAATGAACTACAATAAATTGTGTTATGGAGCGTTATGCTACCCAAACGCCCAGTCCGAAACTGTTGGTTTGTTTTAGAGATAGCTCCTCGATCCTTTAACCTGATAGTCTTATACACAAAGCAATGGGGAGGGGGGAAGGATCATCAGGACACGTAGTTCTATAGTAATCAGTGACCAAGGTAGGTTCATAGGCCGTTCATTCATTGATGGTCCTGGAACCTATGTATACCATTATTTCAGAATCACACGTTTCTTAGATGAGCCTCTCGTATCCGACAACTAGGTTTAAATGCCTATCATTTGCACCTTATTCACTGTCATGTGATAATTGTAAAGCTTCCTTACTTTCCTCATTTAATTCATCATTATTAGTATTCAGGCAGTAAATAGTAAGCAGTGAACTGATATCGTTTTCATTCTTATTATAATCGTGTCTACATTCCAGTGACTGAAGTGAACTTACAAACTATTACATACTCTACGTCGATTGTGACAGAAATACAAATAATTAATTTCAGATGGTTTGGATGTAGTCACCATAAAACTGTTAACCTCAGTCGTTAAGTAAAGTACACTGATATTCTTACTCCGCGGCAACTTATTGATCACTCCTCAGTGATCAATCTATGTAGGCGGGTAGCTGAGTTGGTTTAAAGTTTTTAATGTTAATTTGTCTATTTTGTATTGTTCGGATTTAATATGTCTTATTTGTTTTGGTGGTATGTTTTTTCTCATAATTTCACCTGTCATTTGTACTACTTTAATTCTTAGGATGAAGTGGCTAGTTTAATGCAACAACCATTAGCAATGGGATACTACATATCTACGGCATCCGCCGGTCCATTACCTTCATGGTTTTGGATTGCTTGTCCTCATTCCAAATTTCAATATCCAGTATGTTTAAAATCTGCTCTGCATTTACAAACCACGTTGGTTGGTGTCGATGATGCTGCAGCCGCAGCTCCCCCACCAACCGGAAGTTCGAGCGGCCCAGGAGTTGGACCATCATCAAGTCGTCCAGGACATCTTCTAGATTCAAATAGCACATGTGATGTATTAAGATATGTTTTGGAAACTTATAATGCTTTATCTTGGCTAACTATTGACCCGACAACAAATGATCGTAGGACTTGTTTACCTGTCCACATTCTTTCCTTGTCACAAATATACCAGGCTTTTGAAGCTTTCACCTAATTTCTCCGTATTTGTAATTTATTTGTAGATATATTATTAAGTACTAATTTTTATTCTAAAGAAAAATAAATGGCAGCTTGTAACATTGCCAACAAATCTTTCAAGAGAATGTAATGATCTCTCTGTGTCACATCTCTTCTTTGTATTCAATTCCCTCCCCACCTTATTTGTTCTTGCCAGTTTGTAAATTTATTGTCGATGTTTCTTAATATTAGTGATAATGATAAGGATAATAATATTATCAATTTTGCTATGTTTATCGATTGACCTTATAGATATTTCATCATGTTAACCTATGTGATTTTTGTACAGACACTAGTATATACACTATTTTTTGTTATTATTCTTGGACGATTTATTTCAACCTGTGAATAGACATTTCTAAATAGTAAAAAATTGAGAATATATTAGTTAGGATCTTTTCGCTTTGTGTCCTCCCCTTTCTTGTATCCATCTCGATAACCTTAACGCACATTATATATTGTAAACAATGTTCTTTACCGGCTGTTCGTGGGTATGTATGAATGTGTCTCCTGCTTCTTAGTTTGCTCTTTATTGACCTTCCTTCTTTACTTCCCACTGTATACATATCTGCATTTCGCACATACTTTTTTGGATGATGGAGCTTTGTTGTCTCTTTTTTATGTTGCTCATAAATAGCATTTGTAAGTTTTTTTGTATGTGAATATACCATATTTATACATTTCATTCACCACAAGAGAAATAGAGGGCGTTTTTTATTAGTACGCTACTATTTTCTTATGCTCCGTAATGTGTATTTGTGTAGAGGGGAGTCCGAGAAATGTTGTGTTATATTTCATCTGTTGATGTATACCAATGTAAATGTTTTACGGTACTAATACTCTTAATAACTCAAAATTGTTTTAGCTGTATAACAGTATCCATTGTTGCTGGCTGTTGTCTTTTGTTAATAATGGTGTTTTAAGCATTATCCATTTACTGAGATGTTCACAAATAACACTATTCTCCTTAATTAGTTTAAAATATGTAGTAAGCTAGATTTTTGATTAGTCTATTTGTGTGCCTTGTTCTTTCTCTCTTGTGTCTTTTTTGTTCACAATGTGTGTGTGTGTATACCTGCTATCCCCATCTCACCTTCCTTTTTTCCTAAAATACACTTCCGACAAATTGGAATCTATAATGAAGCATTCATATTCTGTTCATTATTATACATTTATATTTACATTATTGGTCAACGTCGAATTTATATGTACATAAAATGACTATTATTGTATTCTTTACTTAGAAATAATTTAATACATTTCAATTTGATTGATATAATTTAATTTGTATTATTGTTCACTGGAGTCCTGTTGATTGTTTTAACCACTTGTATTGCATTCATTTTACTTGTGGTTAAACTAAACAGTACTGTTTACTGTACCTTAAGAATCATTTAGGATATTACTATGTTTGCAAATGGATTCTTTATTTCACGACAGAATTTAGTAGTAATGATAAATGCTACTATTTGTTTTATTTTTCCAGATGATTTTAACTGATTAAATAAAGAAAACATGTGTGGAGTGTTTTATGAACATAAATAGTAGCCACTATTTTTAATGCTCTTAACACTAGCGTATAATAATATAATAATTCGTAATAACATCCTGCTACTGATAAACAAAAAATAATTAACAATAAAGGCATGAATACACTCAAGTTATTGAGTTATTTGACTAGTCGTTTATGAACGGTGTTGATACATGTCTTCTAATTAATTCATGGAACTGAATTTCCAGTGAAGACATGAAACTCGGTAATATGTTTGACGTGTACCTTAGAATACCTTCCAAAGTCTAACACAAAGTGCATCAATTACGTAAATAGATTCTATGTTTGTAAATTGGTTGAAGTAGAGATAATTTGCCAACCTATTATATCCGTCACTGGTCAAGTTTGCCATAGTCTTTGATATGTCAAAACAATGACTCACTGTTTCAGTTTACAGTGTCACATATTAACCATGACATGAAGTCTTCCTTGAATAGTAACTTCTATGGTTGTCTGATATATTGTCACTGCTACAGCTTTGGTAATAAGAGATGGGTGCATCAGAAATTTATATCTTTAACTCATAATATAGGTATTTTTGTAATCTAAATTTTAATTCACGATCGTACCACTCATAACAAATCAACCATTATAATTTCAAAAATGACTTACAGTGTGTTTTAGCAGTTATCTCGAAATAGAGTAGTGTTGCAACCTTGTTTATTTCTGATGGTACCCCTGAAACCTCACTTGGGAAATTTTGCTATTCATATTCACTATAACTTACTGGAAAATTTTAATGATGCTTCTTTAAGACAAGCTATCGTTTTCACCTTATTTGGTATTTTATTTTAGCCTGTATTTTTCGAGATCAGTTATAGCCTTGTTGATAATTTGTACTTCATTTTGTTCTTTTTTAATACATTGGAGAATCAGTCGTCCTATTTTTATAAAATTTGTTAACTAAGTTCAAAAATAGTTATAATTTTAACTTACTAGTAATATTTGTAATTAGACTCTGTTGATATTGTTGCATTTTCTATCAGAAACTGATTTCGGTTAGATGATCGTTGAAAGTCAGGATACATTAAACAGCCATTTCGTCCTAGTATGTAAATCGTCAGTAGTGCTCACCCATGCCTCCATTAAAGTTGTGAACGGTTAACCATCGTCATCAACGTAGAACCGGAAAAATACGTCCATAGGTTCAAGTTGCCATACCACAGTAGCACTATGAGATAACAGAGGTAACAAAATACAAGAGGGGAGTGTGAAGTAAAGGTGTGCAGAAACTAATAATAGGATTTAAGATTTAGATGAAGTTAAAGAGTAAATATATTTGCGCTACTGTAACCGATTCTGAGCCATGTCTCCAAGTATCTCCAGCCATTTGTTGCGACTATCATGCGGACCCCAACCAGGTAATCTGCATCTACTAACATGGCTTCGTCCAACAGCCAAAGACTTCACGGACTGATGCTATGTTTTGGTTTGGCCGCCCCTACCCTTTTACCCTTCTTCAACCCTAGCCAACATCGCGTGACGAGGCGGACAGTCGTCTGACATGCGCAATACATCTTAGTCGATGAAGGTTAATGACCTCTTCAACTGATTTACCATGTTACCTAAGAACCTTTTGTCTAACTTCCATATTACTTATTCTACTGTTCCATAATATGCTACGAAGATTTCTATGGTCAAACACCTTAATTCGACGCATATCTTGTGTTTTCATGGCTAACGTTTCGCAGCTATATGTTTGGACGGCGGGGACTGCTGTGCAGTTCACCCGGCCTTTCGTTGAGAGACGGATATCTCGTCTGCTGGATAAATGCCGAATGATTATAGAAGATAATATTTTAGATAATGTATTTGTCAAACTGATTCCTCTGTGGTTATCACAAAAGGGTTTTTGTCCCTTTATGTAAATTGGAATGATCAGTAAGCGAAACCAGTCAGATAGGATGATGTTTAGTTCCCAGACGTCGGCCAATATATCAGTTAACCTACCAGCTACAACTGGACCACCATCCTTGAAGATATCGGTTGACAACCTATCACGTCCTGCTGCTTTTCGTCGCTTCTAGTTACTTATACCCTTTCAACCTTACCGTGAGTTGGGGGACCTGTGTCAGTTTTCTATTCAGGTAGTTTGGGGATAGTAGGTAAGCTAAGAGTAGCTGGAGGCCAGTTGAACTGTTCCTGAAAGTGTTCCGCCCATCGTTCTAATCTTCTAGACTGCGAGTAAATAATAGACCTATCTTTTTCCGAGATAATTTGATTAACCACCGATTTCTTAATACCGGTGTCCTTGATAAGCTGGAACAGCTGTCTACTATTGCCCACTACCGCCGATGCTTCCATCATCTTTGCTTTTGTTGCTCACCACTGTTCACGATCCTTACGTAGGCTTTGTCAGTCTACGTTTCAATCGTCGTCGCTCTTCATTCTCCGAGCTTGCTGGAATGAATTTTCGAGTCTCCATCAATTTTCATAGATCCAATGGTTTTTTTATAATTTTTGGATTGAAGTTAGATGCAGATAACGCTACTGCGTTTACACCTGCTTTAAAATCGTTCCAAGCTGTTTTGGGGGAAGTTTGTTGGTTGTGGGCAACAAAATGCTTACCTAAACCATTTCTAAATACAATCTTGGTATTTTCAGTCTCGAATCAATATCTAAGAGGTTTGCCTGATGTGACCTTTCTGCGACCAGCGAAACGCATAGAGACACATGCTCTCACTAGAGCGTGATCAGATTCGAAACACGTGCCCCATAAAGAGCGGCGGTCGTCTATACAGCTTCTCAAACTATAGGTGATGGCGATGTGGGTTTTTTTTCGTTCATCGTCGTGTAGATGACGAAGGTCGCCAGGTCAAACAACGTCTCTCTTAATGCTTAAAGTTTATGCTAGCTAAGAATAAACGGTGGTCTGAACATAATTATATCAGATGATTTCCTTTATCCGTTCACTGGGCTGGGATGCCGAGCGACTCACCTAAGTGTTTTTCAGTTTGATGTAGCCTACCGACTTGGGCATTAAAATCCCCTGCTATAATTACTGTCTGAGTGCTTAACTTTTTGAAGGAGGCTGGAGTACTGCATGTAAAAGTTGTGTTTCACTGTCTGTATTGCAGTCAGTGAGAGGCATAAGCAGAGACGACAAAAAGGCATTGGTGTGCGCCCCTATCTTTTTGTGTTCGTACTGTGCCATTTAGACGGACAGCACGTAATCGACTGTCTACAGGAATACATTCAAGAAGTGCCTGTTTTGACCTTAAGCTTAGTGCTCTGCCTACACCAGCAAGTCCACATGAACCTGCTGTAGAGTTCCCAGATAAACGAAGAGTGAATTGTGCTGTTTCGCCGCATTGTTTACGTGAGGTCGAACGGATGACCATGCTGGGATCTTTTATGTTTGTTTCGGAGACACAGCATTCATTAATTGCAAGAGATTCTAGAGTTTTAGATAAAGCAGTTTGTTGACCTATTTGACACAACGTAGATACGTGTAAAGCTCCAACGTAAAGTTTAAAGCGTGGTTTTAGGAGACCTGGTATAACATTTCGAAGACTCAAGCAGCCAATACGAGTGGCACGCCTAGATGTAGTGGGAGAAGTGTAAATAGTAGAAGCCAGTAAAGAGAATGTGTTTGATCGCGAACAAATGTGGTCTCGAGTGCTGTTAGAGGTATGATGGCATTTATCACTTCCCGGTTGCCCACACCGTGGAAGGGTTTTTCTTGAGATACCTAAAAAATAAAGTGAATTAGGAGAGGTCTTGATGACCCGAGAGTGTGGTCGCAGTGCTCAAAGGATAGCTGTTTGAGGTCGGTCACCTATATTGGTGCTGTGGTTGCCAAAAGGGGCACCGGTTTCATGATTTCCGAAGAAGTCTGGCTTTCATTATGAAGTCATAATTCTTCGAAGTGAAAATCTTCCAACTCCCAGGGCGGAATTTTAACGATTTTTCCTGATTCGCACGTTTTTATCTATGTCGTTCTTATGGGATAGGGTTGTTAACATTATACCCAACCCTCCTTATTTTTCCGGGTTTGGGACGAGCAGTAACCCTTTGAGGGTTCCAGGCTGAGTTCAACGGACAACCGCCATCCAGTCTTCAGTATTTCTTATTTCAGATAAATTACAATGTATTGAGCAACCTCATCGATTACCACAGATATATATGAATTATAGTGTGTACAATGGATATTCGTTAAAATCCGGACAGAACTGAAGTACATTTTAATCATATGGTTGTCTAAAATTGTTACTACGATTTACTGCATATAGTCAATTTCAGATCCATAAAAGTAGGGATTTCTGATTGTCAGCATCAGTTTGTAATAAACTTACCCGCTTTTTAGTCTCATGCGCGTTTCAAGTAGTGATGCCGATATTATTTTCCGATATTTGTTGATGTATGACTTTCGATGCAATTTAAATTCCTAACGCAATTTAGAGTTTTTGGGAAGGGAACATACCGGCATTTCATAATACGTTATATCTATCAATGAATTCTATAAGAAATATGTATGCAAAATGAAGGGTCATCCCATCATCCGACAACACTGACGAGACAAAGGTCTCACAATACATTCTTTATGAAGTTTTATTAGCGTGGTATACTTTTTGGAATGGAATCATTTTTATTAGTTCAACTAGCAGAAGCTTACCACGCAGTCACGGAATTATCAATGTATCATAACTATGAATTACTGTACTTAGCTTATGAGAAATATCTTCACATTTGTCGGTTGAGCAGATTACAATAAAAATGATGTTCATTCCCTTAATTTGTATATATAATCGTCAGCTAGCCAATAATTTATGCTTAATTCAAACCAATAACCTTTATGTGTATTTGGCAATTACTATTTTATTGGCGTCTATACAGAGAGAATGAATCATGATTATAGCAAATTAATCATATGAGTATGGTTCGATCAAATTCAAATGTGGGAGGGAAGGGGGCTGGTTTCTGAATTCATTCCTCACCGCCCTCTCCATGAAGCATATATCAACCTTCCTAGCATGTCTTAGCAATGAATATTAAAGACACTTTGCTCAGCATTTGTAGAAACCGTATGACATACACATATCGAATTCTTAATTTAATATTTTTTTTCTCAAAATATCTAGTCAAATAATGCGAGTGATCAAAACCGGTGCCTACTTTACTTTTCAGGAATTTTATCTGTTTACAAACTAGTTTTCTAATAAACTCCATTTATCTACATGGATTATTCAGAATGTTTATAATATTCATTAAGTATGTATTTTTTATTCTGTTTATTTTAATAAATGAGTGCTGCATATTTGTGTAGTTTTCGATAGGGACTTCATTGCAAACATCCATAACTGACTTCTATAAAAATGTGTCTCATGAAATCAGTTGGAATTGTTTTGAATCTAACGATTGATTTGTTATGGACTGAATTGATCAGTCTCTGTTGCCATTTCTTCGTTCTGAGCAGATTGCCTCAGTACAACGATAGTCCATAAGTATTATTTGAGTTGGGACGAAACAAACTGAGTTCAAATCCCGATGTAAGCATCAACACTGGGATCCAGGTACTTCCAGTTATCGAGTTCTGGGGAGAGTGAGACACGCGCCTGAAATTCTGCTTGCCAACCACAATCTAACTCGAAAATTAGCAAAATTTTAAGGCTTTAAATAAAGAAAAACTTTGGTTTAATATATAGGACTTATTAAATGAACAGAAAATGATTGAATATGATGAATTCAGCGCTTTGCGAAAACTGGAAAAGCTGTAGAAAACCTGAGTTCTATTATTCATCGAGATTGTTGATGATGTCATAAAGAATGATGAATAAATATTCATGGCTTTGAATATCCTGCATGTTGTCAGATAATTGTAACACTGTTGGAAATAAGTTGAAATCGAATTCAGATACTCAACTTATTGCATTCACAGAGCTTATTAGCGCGCCAGATATCTGAAGCAAGCATTTACAACGAAATAATAACGCGCACAGAATATTTAACTGTTTTTTTATTCTAGTTGACCATTCGACTTTGGATATCTGACATAATGCTAAAATGAGTTAAAGATGTTCGAATTTCGGTTCGAGTAAATTCCTGTGATATTTAAATTAAGTGGTAATATACAGGCGATTTTATGTCAACTACTTAGTTTGTTTTGAGAAAATTAGTCTCTTTTAGCCTTATTACCTATTTCATGTTATTAAATGTTGAATCATCGCTCATAAATGAGTACACAACTGTTTGTTGTTCGAATGACGGGGAGGGGGGGGGGGACAAGATATGAAAAATTATTAAATGAAGCAATTAACTGCAAAACTGTTATATCGACAATCAGTTTTTAATAATCAATATGCTTCTTTCAGGAAGTGTGGTAATTTATTCGAAGAATCTTGGTAGTCGTCTGAATAGTTTGGTTTGATTACTATTTTAGATATGGTGCTTACCTGACGATGTCCACTTCCACTCAATCGATCAAACAACACTAACCGGAAAACTGAGGGAGATTAGGCAGTTGTTTCTTCTTAATTTAGTATTCATTTAAGTGTATACACTTACTTTCATATTCAGTCTAGCTGAAAAGCTTCAATTCTTATCAACAATTATCCGCACACAGATGCAAAGGGAATATTTATGAGAAATTGATTTTTTTTAGAAATTAAAAAGCCCTCGCTAATTGTTGTATTCTAGTTTAAGACCGCTACTCAACATTTTTTCATCTGTACACCCACATAGAAACAAATTCAGAAATTTCAAGATGAAAGCCAAAGTATCGACATTCTGAACTTCAGATAACAAGTGATATTGTACAATTATTATCCAATATCGTAGGTAAATTACTGTCTTCTTTCAAATTATCCATTCTTATTAGATTTTCATTGAATCTACTATACAACTAATCACTAGTTAGAATATGATTATTGTTTACTGATCGGGTTTTTTAGAGATTGTATACAGAATTAAAAGGTAATAATATCATAAATGGATACAATTCATTTTGTTTTGCAATTTTAAGTTATTGATAAATCATTATAACTCTGAATAAATTACGTAATTGTAGTCAATATTGGTCAAAGAAATTAATCAGGTACTCAAGAGTGATTTGATAGGGTATCATATCATGTACATCAACACTTATCAAATAGTTCATCCATGGTTCACAAATTGGATAATGATTAACTGACGAATAAAATATCCTTTCAGATAATAACTATCAAACCAAACTCACAGTACAACATCCAGTGTTTCACCATTTTCTATCGATCGTAATCTTTCTAAGTATACTTAAATTCTTTTTATCATATTACTCATTGAAGTCATCTAATATATATTGGTACGTTAACTAAAAGTGTTGTGTTGAGGGTAATTTTGTTTTTGCAGTAGGAAAATGATACGTATTAGGAGATTCCTCCCTATACACTTACCATTTCAAACATTAAAATATGAGCTATTCGTGTTTGTTAACTGTTATACATGATTGGGATATACTTGAATTGTTCTTAGGTTAGAAATTCAGTTACCCTAAGCAAACTTTCAATGTTTTTAGAAGGTAGCTATTTTTAATTCTTGGTTTCTCCTAATAATGTATTTAAGCTTAGACTGTCAAAATAACTTTAAAAAACATAAATGATGATCACAAGTGGATGGCTTTAGTTATTAGAATGTTCAACTTTCTTATTCTCTCCTTACTGATCTACGAAAACAAGCATTCAGTTATTTCACTATGTCGTTTCAATCATTAGGTGGTGAATCCGACTGTTGTACATTGTATTGGATATTAATCTGTTAATAGTTCGTTACGCTAAATTAGAAACTATTGTTTCAATGTATACATCATTACCAAGGTTAATTTTGGTAATTTCAAATAAATTGAGCATTGGATTTTTACATTGGAATTTTACAAATATATATAACTCATTTTATATTGTTTCAATGGTTGTTGTTATTTTGCACAAACTCATGGCCTTCGACAAGTCATTCATGTAACCTAGTTATTCCGTTTCATATAATATGTTAAATACAAAATCAAGATCAGTGATACTGTTTCATAGCTGTTCACTAACAATATTCCTTAATTTGATATCACGAACTGGTCTGAACTAAACAGCCAATAAGCACTGGACAGGATGGAACTCCTCGGTAGTACATATCCACAACCCTATCGCAGAACAAACCTAGGACCCTCTGGCTCCACTGCTAGCGATTTACCACTAGAGTACTGAGTTGACTCCCAACAATTGATAATTGTGGTTCACGAGGTGTGCGCGATCCTAATCGTTGCCATCAGTGAGTCAACATGGTTGAACTCCACTAGTCATGTCTTCCCACAAGGACTCCAGAAATAACCTCAAGAATGAATGAGGTTAGGCAAACGTCGAATTAACTGAGTTCGAAATATCAATCGTTGAAACCAACTCAGTGGTCTCATGATAAAGCGTTCACAGTGAAGCCAGAGGGTCCTAGGTTTGATACGCGATATGGTCGTGTATGCGTGATGCCGTAAAAGTCCCATACTAGGACGAAACAACTGTCCAGTGCTTCTTGGTTGTTAATAGTTGTCTAATTCAGACCAGTTCTTGATATCAAACTGACATTCAACAATCTTCACAACACCCATTTATAAACAATATTTCTCTTTCTAAAATTATACAGATTGAAGAGGTCAAGGATGACAAATTAAACATAGACTTCATAATCAACTTCAGCATCATAGAGAAAAAAGTAAGTTTAAACGACACAATTATCATCTGTAAGTTAGTTGTTACATAGTAGTTTCTCCCTTAATAATACTTATAGAAGACTGTAAATATTGAATCATTTAGGATGGAAATGATAAATTAACATAGAGAATATTGGATAAAGTCGATTAACCAATGAAATTACTGATAAATAGTCACAAGTTATGAGATTATATCATCAGAGCAACCAACCAAACCACGTGTATCATTCAATGTTAATTCCTCTAATGAAAAACTAGTCAATAATATCCGAGGTCATTAGTATATATATAAAAGTATGTGAAAAACTTTTCATCGATCGAAACATTTTCAATGTTATCTAGAATGATAATAAATATTTTATCATACCATTTATACTTTATACTAAGATGTGATCACAGATGAAAATGAATTATGTTTCTGATGAAGCTATTTCAAGCAGTATGTATTTGCCCTCTATTTTATGAAGAAGTAATTATATCTAGTGACATTAACAATTTGAATGAAATGATATGGGGAAAAAAAGAATTAATATCATTTACCTTAGACTATTCTTTCATGGAGAAAGTATGTATAAAATTACTTTTTAGTGAAGATATTGAAACTATTCAAATATTTTAATGAACATTGACAAAGCATTCTACTGATCCTAGTTTTTTTTAAGTCTTCAAAAACTTTATTACAGTTGAAAATGTTCTATCTAATCACTATTCAGTAGAATTTCCAGATTTGATAAGCTATCATCTTATAATTCAGCTGCTCAATTTCTTACCTTTAAATTGGATTAATTACAATAATTATTATAAGTCATCTTCAAAACTTAAATACTAATAAATTTTTGTACATTTTCAACACTTGGAGTAAAATCTTTGTTCTTTCCCGTCTTCTTTTTGATCAAGAAGTTAGAGTACATGAAATAACTTCAGATGCTAATAGACTAAGTTCAAGCACAAGATTTATTAGCTGTAATGGTTGGGACGGAATTTAAACCTATACAAACTAAACCTCAATAGGTTAAGAAGTAAAACGTTTAACAAACGAAAACGTGTTCTAATGATTCAGTAATTATGGTGAATGCACTTATGTTTATTAATAAAATCAACTGAAAATAGTCAACAATGAAAAAAAGTGAATTCATAATAGTTTGATAAACGAGACTGGAATTTGATAACTTTATGGTTTGGAATATATTAAAATAAGATATTAATTAAAATTCACTCTCTTCATTGATCACTCTGTCTATATCAAAAGTTATTTGTTCATAGACATTTTTATTGTAACGTACTCATCAATTATTTAAGTTGGATTGTGACTGGCAAGTGGAATCCAGGACGCGCGTTTCGTCCTAGTTGGGACTCATCGACCTGCATCCTAATGTTGATGTTCACACTGGGATTCGAACTCAGTCCTCTTCTTGTCAAACGCCACCGCGTTCACCACTAAGCCTATTCTGAAGTACTCATTAATTAGTTGAAGGAATTTCATCACGTATAATTAACGTTTAAACGTCTGTATCAATCAAGATTAAATACTGAAGACAAGTCCCGTAACTAATTTGTATTATTGTAGGCTCTTTTCTAAATGATTTTATGTAATGTTTAAAAGATAATCTTCTATGTATAGTCATGTTTAAAAGTCAGTAGAATTTTGATTGTTGAAGTTATTTGCTACGTCATGAATGTTCATTGAGCTGTGTGGTTAGATGACAGTAAAGAAGCTATCAAACTCGGTACCTAAATAACCGCTCAAAACTTTCCAATTAACTAATGACAGACTCCCTATCGACGTTAAGGTTACTGCGAATTACAACTAAAAATTCATACTCGATATGTTTTCTCTCAGATAAGACAAACGCGTGGAATATTATTGGCTTAATACGGTCCACAATTCGATACAACTAAATTATTTACGGTAACCGGATTCTATGTCTGATTCACTCGATAGTCTGTACGGTTAGTGCGAATTTTTATCTCTGATACTTGTACTTTAATCAATTACCACGAATCGTTCCTTCCAAACCCACAGCTTCTCCAAAAGACTAGACTCGTAGCAAGATTATATTGTGAAGCAAAATATATCTACATTAGACGAGACTAGCAAACAACGTTTCTATATATCACATTTGAAATTGAATTAATTGATGAAAGTCTACAAATGAACCATACAAACAAATCAATTCAACACCTTTCGCTTGATTAAATGAACAATTGAATTTTTGGGGATTCGAAATCCTCAAAAATACCATAGACGATATGTCATAGCTAGGATTAGTATTTTGACTAAATATTAAGAATTTTCGTTAAATTTAAGCTTATAGTGTAATAAATATAATATCTTGTGTCAGGTTTTATAGTTTTTATAATTAGAATAGTCGACGAGTTGAACTTTTAAAAGTGTGAGCTGTTGAAGCCGTCTAGATTGATGATGAGAACTTGGTATAACTAAAACGAGTGAGACTCTCTACGTCAGTATGTAGCTGAAGCTCCGTCTGTTGACATATCCAGTTGGATCAACTAAGAGACTTCTGTCATTAGGGCTAACGTAGGCAATCTAACATTTAGCCAGAATCACGATGAAACTGAAGTTAATCCAGTGATCTACAAGGTTGGTACTAAATCACAAGGTTTGAGAAAACAGTATGTACAGTATTAGCTAAAATGTCAAAAAAGTGTAGAGCTCTGTACCACTCTGTAGCTTTTTTTGTTTTACAGCAAGTTACGCAGTCCTACAGCACTACTAAACTTAAGTTCAAGAATACGATTAGGAATAAAGACGGGAAACAACATTTATTATGAGGATTAATATTAGCATTAGGATTTAAAAATTTTTATTAAAACTAGGAGTTTGTGTACAGCTCTGTTGCTATTGTTAATTTATACGATAAATGTTGTTTCCTACCTTTATTTTCAATTGTATTCTTGAACTTAAGTTCATTAGTGTTTTAAGATTTGCGAAAACATTATACAAGAATCGGACGAAAAGTGGGGTAATGTACTGCAAAAAATTATTCCGCAAATGTAATTCAAGGTTATGAAGTTGTTATAAAGTAAGGAGTTAGTTACAATTAGGTTTATAACCCCATTGACAAAGAAAACTGTACTTACGAATAGTTATATTGTAATTTAGTAATAGGATTTTACGTCATTAATGAAATAAGGTTTATTATATTAAGCCTTCTCGAAAGAAACTTTGAGTAAAATAGGACTTGTAGAAAGAACCATATATATGTATGATTTAAGGTTAGCAATACTGTGGTTCGCACACATCTATTCATAAATCTTTGCATTGTTGTAAAGATTTTTGTGAGATAGGATGAGGTAAATTGTAATTAGTTTTCATTTTAAATTGCCCGAAAAATGACGATAGATTTTCAGTTACATAAGTGAATATGCCTATCGTTGTTTCTGTTGCTTAACAACTACAAAACCATTAAAAAACTACGACTCACTTTTAAGATACTCATATCTCCTTTATTGCAGTTTCTTTTTCTTGATAAACCATTCGGTTGTAAATTCTGTTTTCTTATTGACTTAAATTGGTTAATTATTCTTACCGGCTGTTGACCTATTCATAAACAAAGTGAAGGCATTTCAAGTATCATATACGCTCGTCTCTATACTGTACCCTTGACTATATTCTTAAATGATTGCCTTTTAAGTTTTAACTTCCATATATTATATTTAACTGCACAACACTGACACACTTTCAAAGTCAATTGTATATGACTTGATCGGATCGAAATGAATTTTTTAATATAACCTAAACTCATCTATTAAATGAACAGTAAATGTAAACTGAATTCACTGAAACCTTAATTAAATCATCAATTCATTGTACTAAACAGAGTATTTATGAAAGAAAGACTAAGCCTAGCATTGAAATGATGAAGTACAAATCATTATGGTCCTCGAGCTTTATTCAAGATGTTACTAAACACAGGATTTCTTTTACAGTCCAAGAAACATATTCACAATATATTGTTAAAGTTGGATTGTGATTGCAAGCGGAGTCCAAGATGTGCGTTTCGTTCTATTTGAAACTAATCGTCTGAATTTGCCTGCATTCCAATGTTGATGTTTACACCGGGACTCGAACCCAGTCCGTTTTGTGTCAAAAGCCAATTTGTTCACCACTAGGTTACCAAGTCCGGACAGTAACACTTGTGCAATGGGCACATATGTTATTAGAATGAACTTATATCTTAGTTCATCCTAATTAATATTTACAATGGTTAGTTTGAAAAGAAGTGAATAATTAAATTTTTTATAATTATTGAAACATACTGTTTAATTTCATGAATGTCATGTGAACTTCAATATACACAATTGTCATTTTACACCATCGGTATCCAGGCATGATAACATGAGTTTTAAAGATTTACGCTGCACTCGATATGATCCTATGGAATTGCAAATACTAAAAGCTAATTGTGAGAAAAATATACATGTCGTTAACATTTTAGAACAATAGCTCAAGTCGATGCGACTACTGATAAACTACATGATCCTGTCTGATGCAACTGTTAGTGAACATACAACATATGACTACACTTGTCCAGTCGAATACTCAAAGTTGTTTAAAAGTAATTACAGTTTATCAACAAGGAAATCCGGTCACCTTTATGCTTTCAAGAAAATTCAAATCTAAGGGATAAATTCATTTTTCAACCAGAATCGATATATCCTTCTTTAAGCTGATATTGTGATGTATGACATTCCATCAAGTTTTGGACACAACAGCAAAGTTGATAACGTCATAATGAACTAATTAGCAATAAGGACAGTTATTACCAGGCTTAAAGATTTTTAAGGTCAAAAAGTTGCACTACATCTAGTACACAGGCTGTATCCCTAAGTTTACATGTAAATTATAGGGTAAAAATCTACAGTGATCAGTGGCCAACATATAAGCTTGCAATTTAAGATACAATCGTTATATCACGAAATTGCTGATAGCTTGAAATATCCAGCATGAAACTATTGTATCTGAGCAGAGATGGCCGATATTATCGATTCTATTATCTGCAGCGCTATGTCCTACAGCTAGCACCCAGCCCTGCCTTAATCTATTGCTCAGGCACAATAATCCGACTGATTTATCAAGAAGCCAGCTAGTCACTCACACGCATGTACTACAACAACAATAAATCAGTAATATACAAGATAGATATTTAAGCTCTAGCCTTAGACTCAGATGTCCGTCACACTATATTAACCAATCACATATCTTCTTCTAGATATTTCAGAAACATACTAAGTAGACGAAAATAGGTGTAGGCGAGAGTAGTCTACTTTAGTCAAAAAAATTTCAAGCCACTATGTTAATTAAACATATCACTTTTACTTGAATGTACTACATCACAAACAAGAACTTTAACTTATTTAATCTTGAGTGGATTGAATAGCCCTCATTTAGCGGATATGCCTTAGCATTCTTATATCCACAAATTACTCACCTGTCGGTATTTTTGAACCATGTTTAAGTCACTGCAAAATTATGTAGATAGTGCTACAATTAAGGCATAACACTCTAGTGTTTTGACCCAGAAATGTCCGTTTCATGAGGTCTCTGAAGATATCGTCATTGACCATTGAGTATATCAAGTAACTGAATTTGACAATACAAGTGGTTGTACCCTGAAAATGTTGATTTCAACATATGGATTAGTTAATGTTTCTTTATACAGATCGTATGAAGATTAAAAGTTGGGTTAATTTATAAAACTGTCTATTGCTTTATATCATCAATTACATTCTTTGTAACTTGATTTTGTTGCTGAATGCATATATTCACTCAGATGATTGTTGTATCGATATCATGACCTCTTTGCTTCCTTTTTGTTCTCAATTATGATAACATATTTAAGAAAGATAGTATTGTGACTTGATCTTCAATCAATCACAGGATAGAGAATAATAACCCTACTATAACCAATAAGCGAAAACGATGACACAAGATTGATTGTTATGTGCTTATTTTCTTACCCTGTTATCGCTTGTCCCTCAAGCCGGATCGTAAGAACAGTATATTCATAAACCATTTATATATATATATATATATATATATATATATATATATATATATATATGTATATATATATATATATATATATATATATATATATATATATATATATATATATATATGAATCCCTGATTTATACATATACGTCTAAATTCAGACCACACATCAGACCATACATAATAATGAAATCGATACTAAACAAGGACAATAATGTTAGAAAAACGAGGTAACACGTACATAATTAATTATCAGTAGTTCATCAGTGAGAAATGATAAAATAATAAATAATAGGTCAGTTGGAATGTTAGAACGACTAGAATATATAAGTAATAAAAACATGGTGTTCACTACATAAACAATCAAGTTATATAAAGTAATCTTCTTAAAAGTAGTTCATGAAAATTCATTCTTTGCATTAACATAGAAACTATGAATTGAAAAGTAATTTTCCTTCTACTACAATAGGATGTAGTTTTTTTTCTTTCAGCGTTATTACATTAGTACAAAATCATTTATGTCTTATTCTATCAAGTTAATTAACAATATCATTATTATAGTTATCTGTATCAATTGTAATTGAAGGTATGAATCACTTTATATTTCATTCAGAATGATAATACATATTAAAAACAAAGATGTTGAAAGGTAGGTCATAGTTTTATTTACAAGAATATTTTAAGGATGAATGTTTCGTTTCTCTTCGTTATTCTAATGCATTATTAATAAGATTGTCTACAATAACTTACTTATAATTTCCATGTAGTTTATTTCTTCTTTCCAAGTTTTTATGAGTAGTAACAAATTGATTTTATTTAATTTTATACAGTGTTGTATTAATTCGTCTCTCTTAAAGCTTATTTAACGTTAAACTGTATGATAATAAATATGGATTTTATAAATTCTAATTTACTTTAATAAGACTAATCAACACTCTAACTTGGTAATGTGTTACATAGGTGACTATATATCAGACACTACAACTTGATTTACAATATAATTAAGTGTTCTGGAGATTGTTGAATTTGATATCAGGAATTGATTTGAATTAGACAACTACTAAAAGCCAAGAATTTGTATTTAAGAGCTGTTAATTCCAAATACAGAACTTTTCAGTTGTGTTTTTTCTACCTCACTAGAGAATCGAGCCTTAAACCTTAAGACTTTGTGATCATTGCTTAATCATCAGACCACTCAGCTGACCGACTTTCAACGATTACTATTTCTTAATCAATTCGTTGATGCATTCATACAACCTCATCTATTGTCATCAGTGGGTAATTGCATCACACTCGACTGGCCACATTTTCTCACTAGAACTATGTAAACTATTTGATGTTAGGATGTATCTTTATTCATTCAATAGACCTTATAAATACATATAGCATTCAACCACTTCAACGATATTGCATACATTACTAGTTTATCTAAAATTTGAGTGCTTACAAAAGTAAGATTATATACTGATGAAAATGAATTAATTTTCACACCTTTTAGTTGTTTTCTAACTGTTTATCATTAGTTTAAAAACTATTGAATATCTTGATTACTTAGGATGCTTCGTACTTGATATGAATAAGATTCACGTAACAACTACGTATTGAGTAAATAACTTCTTAGTAACGTTTGTAGCTATAATAGTAATAAAGTTAAAGTAGAAATCAAAGAAATCATTAAGTCTGTTTGAAGTTATTGATATTTATTCTTCATAAAGACGAATATTATACATTCCAGATTTATTTAATAAGTTTATTTCTCATTGTATTTAATTTTTGCTAAGGATTTACGAATTCAGAGGACACGTTGACACATGCTGATGATAGTATGATCAACGACACAACAACAGGTGAGCTAGGCTATTTCACAGCGCCTTAGCCCCGCTAACTAAAGGGAGAAGTTCAATGTAAGTAACAAGCGTTAATTCTACAGTCAGCCTGGCAGACGGATTACAAACACTCAACTCATGCGTTATATACAAAATATTCGTATATTCATAGTGATTATTCATCAAATTGAAATTATCAACGTTTTTAATAATACAAATAAATGTTGTCAAATGTACTCGGGAGTATGATTCACATTAACGCACATAATAATAGACGTTTCTTGGGTTCACTTGTAATTTGCTGTTTGACGTCGTCGTTTGAGTGACTGTCTCCTGGCACATAGTTAGACTGGCTTTTGGTCTGTTTCATCCACTGGCCATGGAGGTAGATTGAAAATATCTAGAAGAACTTCAAGCTGGAGATTTCGGTTTGATGAGGGTCGATCTGCGGCTACTCGCTTACGCAGCTGATTCCAATGTCAAGTCAGTCTCTGCCCCCTTTACGTCTACTTCGTACATAACATGACCCCGCCTTTTAACCACACAAGCCTCCATCCAGGGACTATGGTTGAATCTGTAATCTCAAACATACATCGGACACCCAACCTCATATGCCGGCATTTTCTTGGTCGCTGTGTATGCGGTCCTGCTTGGTAGCATCTGGTTGTGTATGGTCCCCAGTTTCCTACCCATAAGGGCCTCTGCTGGAAATTTCAGCCCTGGTAATGCGTCGTTTGGAGTAGTTCAATAAACGAATAAGAAGTTTTGTAATCACTTGATGTGCGTTTTCTCCCCTTTTGACTTATACAGTGCCCTCATGAAAGTATCCAAAATTATCTGGCCATTTAGAGAAAGAATCCATCGCAACTAAGCAGGTAACTCCACTGATTGGGCAGTCACAGTTAATATGTATTCGTGACTACGGGTACTCAGACTGTAGCCAGACAATCGATGGCTCTTCGGCGTTGAACTTTGCCGCCTGCTGATACTTTGTGCACCTGCCTATTTAATCAACGAAGTGTTGGTTCATCAGTGGGCAGTATACAAAACTACGGGATATGGACTTCATTCGTCTTGTTCCAGGATAACCGGTATGAAACAATTGTAACATTTTTGGTTCTAGTAATTTCGGCAGAACTACTCTCTCTCTCTCCACACATAAGACAATCATTTACGACGCATAATGAATCTTAACAGTAGTAAGGCTGCCTCATGTCACCCTCGGAAGTGATGCGCGGCCACTCTTGAATGACGTATTTCATAGCTTTTTTGATCAAAGCATCTTTCCTGGGTGCACTTTAAATGTCTTCAACAGATACCGGTAGGGTATCCTTAAGTAGGATGCTGCGTAGTCTTTCTGGAATAGTGAGGCAATAACTGTATCATCCTCAACCGTAGAGTACTCGGTGATTAGTCGGAATTAGGCATCTTCCTGACCGAATTGTTAAGTGCGCTGACACTGGATATCAAAATCATAACCCAACAAGATTAGGGTCCAACGCTGTAGACGTTTGGCTGAATGAACTGGGATTCCAGACATCGAACTGAAAATAGTGAGTAGAGGCTTGTGGTCCGTCAGCAGTATAAATCGCCGTCCATATGAAAATTTGTGAATGCATCGTACTGCAAAAGCGAGAGCGAATGTTTTCTTCTCTATCTGACTATATTTCCTTTTTGTCGGAGTCACTGCACGGGATACGTGCTTGTTAGCTTTTTCTGTAGTATCACTAAATTGATATTTAATGACGGCACCAAGTTCAAATGCTGAGGCATCCACGGCCACGACGATTGGGATGGATGGATCATAGTGAGTCAGTAACAGTAGAGAGCCAATAATTGACTTAGGTTTGCTAAAGGCTGCCTCACACTATGGTGTCCAATTCCAGACAGTGTTCTTATGTAGCAGCTGGTTTAAAGGAGATGGAATAATGTGCATTGACAACAGGAAGGCTGAATAACAGCTGGTTAGTCCAAGAAAGAATTGTAGTGCGAAGACATTGGTGGGAGCTGACACTAGTTGTGTGACACTAATATTCTTAGAATGCAGTCGTCGATCGGTAGCAACGAAAATAAACGCCAAATACTTAACTGACCCCAAGAAAACCTGGTATTTTTCTAGACGTAACCGAAACTCATTAGCACTGATGCGTTGCAGCCCGGTTGTCGTACTCTTATGTAATTCTTCCGGCAAAGTAGCAACAATTAAGATATCGTTTAGTTAAGTAACAACTCCCACAATGCCTGCTAAAATAATGTCCATTAGTTGCTGAAAACTTGATGGAGCTGTCTTGATGCCAAATGGCAAACTGTTGTATTGAAACAGCTCACAATGAGTATTAATTGTCAGTAGCTCTCTGGGTTTCTCAGCCCCTTCTACTTGTAGATAAGTATCAGCAACGTCCAGCTTTGCGAAAAATTTTCCACCGTTTAGCATAGTAAATAAGTCTGAGGGAACTGGTAGTGGATAATAATATTATTTTAGGGCTGCGTAAAGGCCTGTGGAAAAATCTGCTCATATGCGTATTGTGCCGTTCGCCTTCTTGATAACCACAATCGGTGCCGCTCAAGCAGAATAAGAGACAGGTGTGATAAATCCTGTTGCCGTAATCGATTGAGTTCTTCATCAACTTTGGAAAACGCTGCATATGGCACTGGTTGCCTAGGATGAAAGATGGGTTTAGCTTTGTTCTGTAGTCGGAGGGTTGTTTTCATTGGGAAGCGACGACCCAAACCAGGTTGTAAGATAGTCGGGAGCTCTACCAATATCTTCGTTGCGTAGTTTCCTGGCTTCGCGGCTTGCCGTACTAGTCAACATACAATAGATAACGGGACGCTTCTTAAATGAAACTAGTCGAACCAATCCCAGTGAATGTCATATCCCGAAAGGATACAATACACTCCAACTGTTCTATTATCAAGGATTCGAAATCCCTAAAAATTCAATTGTTCATTTAATCAAGTTTTTGGGTGTTGTATTGAATTTTTTTATATGATTGATTTGTAGACTTTTATCAATTAATTCAATTTCAAATGTGATATATAGAAACGTTGTTTGCTAATCTCGTCTGATGTAGATATATTTTGCTTCACAGTATAATCTTGCTACGAGTCTAGTCTTTTGGAGAAGCTGTGGGTTTGGAAGGAACAAACCGTGGTATCCGATTGAAGTACAAGTATCAGAGATAACAATTTGCACTAACATTACGGACTATCGAGTGAATCAGACATAGAATCCGGTTACCGTAAATAATTTAGTTGTATCGTATAGCAAACCGTATTAAGCCAACATGAACCCACGCGTTTGTCTTATCTGAAAGAAAACATAATACTCAACATACACAAATAGTTACCACATGCTGTGCTCACCTTCTGCATAGTTGGCTCAATGCAAGGCCAGATCATTCTAATCCAGGATTTTCGGGAAGTAATTGTAATGTCCGAAACAGAATCTACTTGCAATCTAAAGGGATACCCATTAATATAGAAAGGAACAAATTTTTTCTTACCTGGGATAGAGCTTTGACAGGACGCTAGAAGACTCAGTAAATGCTTGCTTGGTTGAGAAACAGGCTTTCTAATGTTTCTGAACCGACTGTAGATAAGAATTAGGACTTAAAACTGGTCTTCTGTGACAGGCAACAGTATCTTCATGGTTTGATATTTTCAAATAATTTCGACTATTACGTGCTACTTATTGTGATTGATGTTTCCACGCCATTTTTGTAGCGATACCATTTTGTTTTTATTACACATATTAACTAATATTAGACATTTAAAGTCTATCAACAACAACACTAGACCTAAGTATCCTTCTAGATGCAGTCTTATAGCAAATAGAATTCTTCATAGGTTTGCAGTTTTTTGAAACCAATACTTTTGTCATCTACGGTATTGAAGTGTTGGACATTTAAATATTATTGATTTCTGACCAAGTCTCCAAGCCTTATTCTAAACCTAAGTTATTCATTTTTTCTTGCAAAACTAGAAACTATCGTCAAGAAACAGACTTGTATTTATTGTTTCTTCACGATGTATCAGCACACTTCAGCGTTGACATTATTCTGAATATGAATTTAAAATTATACTGTTAAGGACACATCCTTGTTTCATTATTGGTTTTATGTTTCTAATTGTTTAAATTTTCTAGTTACAACTAAAAATGACAACTTCTAATTCTGTTACACTATTTTCATTTTCCATATTGTTTAATAGTTACGTCATGAAATCATAGAATCAGACATATGTGTTCAACGGTCCGAATCATGATGCCACATTAGAATAGGAAGATTAAGATTAAAAGTAATAGTAACAACATTGGTAGTTGTATGAAATGAGTGGACATAGACGATATAATACGAAAAGAAAGGATTAATTCATGGAAAGAGGTGTGTTAAATGTCAGGATTTTAAGTTTGTTAAAAGTGAATGCACAAACGCCACAACGACTGACTCTGAGATATGTCATCCAGAGGCTCCAGCCAAGGGTTGCGACAGTCGCACAGTCCCCAACCAAGTAGTATACATCTACCGAATTGTCTCTGACCGACAGTCAGTGATTTCATGAACTGATACCATATTTTGGTTTCATTGTCTGAATCTTTAAGTATTCTTTCCCTAAAGCATAATTAATGCATGTCTTAATCACTTCAATCGATGAAGCTTAACAACCACATCAACTACTCTACCATATTTTTCTGGTATTCTGTGTCTTACCTCAGCCTTACTTACTCGGTGTTCATAACAGACAAGCAATATTTCGAAGACATTTATAATCGAATACCAATAGACTACAAATGTCAATTACTTTTAGGGTCACGTTCCACATCCATACCAATAGACCCAGAGGGCTTCTGAGATTTATACTTTTTCTTTCATTGGTAGAAAGTCACCCAACCTATGCCATACGTGATACAAATTTAAAATAAAGGTCAGACGAACTTTTCAAAAGTGTGCTAAAATTTTGTTACACAACAATCTGTCATAGCTGACATCTAAGATAAGTGAAGTGTTCAACTCCCTTAACTACTTCACTCTCTATCTTTAGTTCAAATATTGATACATACCAATCCTGAAAAATTAAAATTTACATTTCAACATGAGATGCCTATATTGTTACTCAACGTTATCAAAATACTGTATCTTCCGAATATTTTGATCAAATGATATCATATTATCCAGTTATTCTAAGTCAGTTGGTAAACTTCTTGGTAAAAGATAATGAATTTCAGCATAGCAATTAGTTAGTTTTATCATCCGAATAACTGATATTGATGTCATGCATATGATAAAATGCATTCTAAGTACATAATTGTTACTATGTGTTCTATAATAATGTGACGTTTATCAGTTTGTGCATAATCTATCGACCTATAAAATGACCAATAGATAATCAATACTAGTTACGTTGTATTATTGTTATTATTATAGTAACATCAGTAATAATTAATGTCTTTAAATTATAGATAAATGACAATAATATTAAACCAGAATACATTTTATTTTGAAAAAAAAAACACCAAACAAATATACATTAACACTTACATATGTATTCATTTAATAGTTCAATGTACAAGGGAAGTGTTTGTTTGTATTTAATGTATTAAGCAGAGAAGTCAAATATTTAAGGACGATAGTGTTATTAAGCAGTTAACATGACAACACGACAATTACTGTTACTAATTTGTATGTAGTCAGAGTGATGTTATTCTAGTTGGATTAAGGTGGATTGTAGTAGTGATAAGTATTAGGTTTACTTGATTGTATTCGTTACAGATTGATATCGGTTGTATACCACTAGAGAAACCAAGGGTCATTGAATGGCTTTATCATCCTAGTATAAAACTCCTCAGAAATGAATAGCCTTATTTCCTTCAGGGAATCGAACTCAGGACCTTCAGTTCTCACGGTGAACACTTAACCATCTACACTACGGGACAGACTGGTATCTAATCGTACAGTTGCCACTTCCACCAAGTTCTCAAATAATTCGATGATCATCCAATGTCATTAGTGATAATTGTTTAATTCCCAAAATGTCTAAGCTTCACTAATAATTACTTTACTTTCACTATTAATTAACTTCTGGAACATCCTCAGTTAGTAACTATTAAGGTTGATATTATTCTAGATGGATTGAAGTGTTTTTTATAGAGGTAGATAATTGATTTGGTTGATCGTATTTGTTTAATGCTGTGTCGGCTTGGTACCACAAGAAAACTAGGTTCAGTAGACATCTGTTTTGTTTTAGTATGGGATTCCTCAGTAGTAAGCACCTGAATTACTGCCATGTTACCATACCCATGGCCTTCAGGTCTTACAGTGAACATAACACTCTTTGCACTTAGCCGTTATCTAATTACAGAATTCACACTATTATCAATTTGTGATACAGCACGATGTTCGGTCGCTGCTATCATTATGATATTATTCTATTTCGCAATATCTATTATGTATATATATATATATATATATATACATTTGATGCTTCATGAAAAAATATATTAAAACGCTGTAAATACTTGATTGTAGTATTTTTAGATTTTACTTATATACAGAAACTGAATTGAACTTAGATCTAAATTCAAAGATCTACACAATCTATAAAAAAATGAACGCTTACTAGTACATAACAATTTGTATAGTTAACAATAGGTACTTGTTTACATTTAATGTCAAATGGTTGTACATCGTCAGTAGATAATCTATGGCCGATTCAGATTTATCAGTAAGACGAACTTGAAATTTTAATGGATCTAATGCTTTTAATGTAAATCATAGTATCTAGCTTCACAGTCAGTGATACTATTAATGACCTCTTGTAAGATTAAGAAATTCACATTAATAAACTAGTAAACTGTAAAAAAATATCACATTTATCTTATACTTTAGTACTAATTGGTAATTATTAATCAAGTTGCTGTTCATTTTGGATTCAGAAAATACTGCTTTCTTTTTAAATTGCAATTAACTAATGAGTACCATGTTGTGATTTATTGAAATAGTCGACTTTTATGATTTAATTACTTGAAATAGTTATTTCTTTTATGGAGAATGGTATTTTTGATTTAATATGTCACAGATTGATGTTGGCAGGGTACCGTCACAAATTGATGGAACTTGGAATTCTACCATTGGATGCGTGCCCAGTGGTGCAGAGGAATAGGTGTTTGCTAACCTGAAGCCCCTGCTGTGGAATCTGGGGTGCGCACTGCTGAGGAGTCTCACACTTGTACAAAACTGCTGCCTAGTGCTCTCTGGTTTTTAATGGTGCTTTACAACATAAATCTGTGACGTATTTAATCATTTAATTATTTCAAAAATTAATATCAGAGGTACACAATTTAAATTTCAACTAAATAAATACAAAATTAAATGGACCATTGAAAATATTCTTAAAACCAATATTATTAACAGAACATCATATTTTATAATAAAAAACTGTTTTATTAATTTTGTTTTTGTTGGTACCTATGTAGTTGTTGGTATCTATGTAGTTATGTCATATGAAGAGGCTGTATTACATAACTAGTATTCAGCTTGTAAAACGCCTGGATATAATGATGTTAATCAGTTTACCTCCTGAAAAACCAATTTAATTGAAATTATCCTCATATTACAGGGTGTATTGATAATTGTGTATAACGATGATAACAATATTGAGATAAATTAAAACTTTACAAATTCATAGAAGATTAGAAGTTTTATTTAAAGTACATAAGTTAAGTAATATGTTAACATTACAAATGAATATCAATAATTTTGTTTTCTAGTATTCATTATGTATATCTTTTTTAAATTGTCTCAGGAATAATCGACTTTGGTGATACAAGTGATTGGTACTTAATTCTATGTTGGCATTCGTCATAGATTGATCCCAAAACTAGAGAGCTGTAGAATAGATATCCTAAAATGTAACTCTTCAGTTGTTTACATCATTGAACTCAACAGGAAATGAAATCCTGAACGTCCAGTTTTCTCTGACAACGTTTAACTATAAACATTACTAGGTCGGCGTCCAGTAGTTGACTACCCACTGTAATTAGTTTGTGATATAGAACAATTATAGGCTGAGGATAACAGTCCCATTCTCAGCATGTTCTAACTATATCAGTCACTATTCCTCACTAAAACCTTAGGAATTTCTTGAAGTAGATCACTAGTGAGCTGATTATTATTGTTGAGGTGCTACTGTGGAAATTGATATTTTATTTATTGATCATACTACATTACAAATTGATTTAAGTGTGAATTTTACCACTGAACGCGAACCTAGTGGTACTGTTGACTAAGCGTTCTTCGTGGAATATGAAGGTCTCTGGTTCGATTGTATGATGAAGTCCACGGTGCATTTGGCTAAGTTTCATTCCTGAAGGAAGTAAATGGTAATGGTGAAGAACCCTTCTACTATGCTAACAAAAATAAATTAATGTTACGACGATTAATTCACGATTATGAAACTTAAGAAACAACAGTTCACTTCAGACATCAATTAACAGTGAATATTCAGTAATGTGTAAATAGGAGTGCAGATTACCTCTTTTCTTTTACTTATCAGTTATTTCCAACCAATGTTAAAGCTTGGCTAAAATATGTGATATTTTCTACTTTCAACGACATTCCTAAAGTTCTCCATTCTTTTCCAGTTTGAACGTACTAATTCAATAATGAATGTTTTTTTCGTAAATAAACCTTTTTAAAGGTCATGCACTGTTTATTTATTGGTTTATTTTGAAATTTGAAAATCAGCTTTTATGAAAATAAAGAGTTATTATTAAGTTTTGTTGAAACTGTTGAATTTGATGTCACAAGCAGACTTTGGTTAAACAACTATTGAAAACCAGGAAGTAATGGACAGCTATTTTTTTCTAATATTGGACTTCACATCCATCACACCTATCAGTGGCAATGAATGAGGACGTATAAATACATCATGATTTGACTGAATTTATATATATTAACTTCTGGATACCGGCTAGCTCACTGGTTTGCCGTTTACGGGTTCATTACGAAATCTAAATGTTTTGCCTAGGCTCAATTCTCTCGTGAAGTTAATGATAGTGGTTGATGACGAGTTCCACATTAAGACGAAACAGGTATGTAATGCTTCTTTGTTTCTAGTGGTTGCCTAATTAAAATCAATTAGTGACATCGAATTCAAATAAAGAATTAGTTAGATTTTTGGCAAAACATAATCACACACAAATCATATTACTAAATAAATGTCTTTATTTAAGTCACTTCAACCTATCTCTCTCTCTCTCACAGATGTATTCACTATCGTTGCACTCAAAATTCTTATTAAAGATGCAAGTTCTCAAAGACTGATATAACTTGCGTAATTTCCAGTGTTCACCTAGTGAATTATATCCAGCAATTTCGGTTATTTTCCAGTTTATTTCATCAGTAAGTTCAGTATATTAAAGTATTATTTTCAATAAACACTGATTATTATGCATATACAACATTATAGTAACAAAATGAAGTGCTTTACCCTCAGATGGTAATGGATTGTAAACTACTGTATGCATCAAACATATCTGATCAATGCTACTGTTATATGATCAAAGCAAGTGATTCAATTTAGGAAATGAAACTAAAAGGTAGTTTAGATTGGAGTTTTTACTGAGTGATAAATACTTTGAGTAAAATTGCTTTATGATTCATGTCTCAATAAAATATATTCATAAGGATTCACAGTCTTTTGTTGTCATAAATCTTTGGTTCATTAATGACTGTTAGGTGTCGCTTTGATTAGATCTGTTGATTTCTCTTTAGTACAGTACTAATTGTCATGTTAACTAGTTTACTGTAAGTGAACTTATACTGCCTCCGAAGTAAGTGATCTTTATTCATAGTTTACCTGATCCTTATTGATAGTTTACCTTTGACCTTGACAATATATCTTAAATCAGTCTGTTTGAACAATTAATGAATTAACAGCAACGTCTATTGGATAGAATATCAACGTACTGTTTATAACCAACTTACAGAGGGAAAAACGAAGTATTTTTAATTATTAGATGGGAAAGCATAATTGTTAGGACTTTTATAACATAAGAATTCAAATAAAAACAAATAATTGTGTATAACAAGTAACTAAGTCTATGATGTACTGTTTTCTAATTTAAAACTTATCATAAGAAAATTCTCAAAACTTAGCAATAATCACTGCTATAAATATCCAATTCAGAGAATTCCATCTAACAAATAATATGACATATTCGATCCAATAAAACAAATTCCCACTACTTAGTGATCAGTTAAACTAATGTTCTTATAAAGGCCGAATTAGAAAACAACAGAAAATATCTGATTCACAATCTGTTATTATCATTATATCCTCATGATTCGATACACACAAGGATACATAGATAAATTGTAGATTACAATGTACAATGAATATCAAATCATAATGTTTTGTGCAGATTGTCATTTGCTATACAAAAAACACGGTATATTAGTTTTATGACAGATAAAATGAAAGTTTTTTATTAGGAAAATATAAACATCTCATAAACCAAGTGTTCAATAGAAACGTCTTAGTATGGTACTGTTCATCAATCCGCATTCACTATTGTAACAATAAATCGCAATCAAAACTTCCAGATTTCGTGGCAAACGCTTAACTATTAAGTTACTGAACCGGCAAACTTCTAACGGTCGATATTTTTAACTCGTGGTATGGTTTGTAGGCAATCGACAAGAAACCGCAGACCTAGGTTTTGTGCTGTTTGGCATTCGTCAGTATAGCATATCTGTATTCTTGAGGTGAACTTGAGCTCTCCTGCAAATTCATTCAAGAGTAATCCAGTTTCAAAGTCTGCGACTGACCCCATATAAGACTATGATATATATATGTTGGTTAATCACTGTATAAAGGGACCAGCTGGACGTTCATCAAGTGCTTCATAGTGCTGATCGAATTTTACTGACCATGTTGTAATATGGCCACTATAGCACTATGAAAAAACTAAAGAACATAAAATTGGTCACTACACATTGGTCAACCAACGTAACTCACGATATATTTGCACGACTTCATTCATTGCCATCGATGGGCGTTGCAGTTGGGAGTCAGTGAAAAGTCTGATACTAGTACTTACTAAATTTCAGTGGTTACCTAAGCCCATTCATGATATAGAATCCAACATTCTCTACAATACCCAATTGTGCGATCTTGTATTTCGCATTCAATTATAACATCTTACTGACTGATTTAGAGTACAGTGACGCATAATTCAACAGTTTTGTGTACCTTTATTTCTTACAGTGAGGTAATTTTGTCAGTATGCTACTGAAAAGGTATAATCACATCGTAATGACGTCTATGTATACTATTGAATGTTGACACAATTAATCTCAAGAAAAGATATTCATGGATAAATGAGATTGATTATTTTACTTTATTTAATGTTGACAGTACATATCTTCATATAAGACTAACCATCTGTCTAAAATTTCGCAAGATGTAGTGAATGATTGAAACGTATTACTGAAAGCCATGAATCATTTGTTTGTTTGTTGGATTAGTTTGGATAGATATTGATTAGTGCTTATCTACGAGTAGTCTGTAGTAGTCTAAAACAAATTATCTCCATGATAAAATTATAAATGGGAATACTGAAAGAATTTTAAATGTCGCATAAACTGTAAATGTTTATATTCCGGTCGATATGTTATATATATATATATATATATATATATATATATATATATGCTGAATTGAGATGGTTATTTTTGAAAAGATTGGTATTTTTATTCTGGGCTGTGCATTTTTGAGGAGTTCCACACTAGAACGAAACAGCTGTCCAGTTTTTCCTGGTTCTCAATACTACCCTGCCAAAATCAGTCTGTGAAGTATTCAATACTATATGTATAGTGTAATGTATAAATTGGTGAATAACTATCTATTGCCATTAAACTTTGCAAACAACTAGCAATATCATCTAACAAGAAAAAATGATCATCATTTGGTTGTAGTAGAGATAAATCTTTATCATATGATTGTTAGATAAGGACTTTCTGTTGTGTTTGTTTTAATTAGAAAAGCAGTTGCTATTATTACAAGAATTCTTCTATATTCCTATTTCTATATGTGTACATTGTTTTCATTTTTTACTTATGTAACTTATCAGAAACATTAAGAGGTGGTAGCAAAGATAAGCTATTTTTTATGTTTTCATTGATATTTGGGTCATTAATTTATAAACAGTAAATATATATATACACATACAGAATACTATTACATAATAACCATTCCTTTCTCAAAGTTCACTACACAAGCTGACTTCTATTAAGTAACTGTTAAAGATAAGAAAGTATTGGAGAAATGTTTCATTCTAACATAGGACTCCTAAGCAGTATTCATCTATGACCTAATTTCGGATTGAACGTACAGTCTTTAGTACATTTATCAAATAATTAACTATTGTATATGAATTACTTTTACTATTGTTTCTTTTTCAATAAAAAAGTAACCTATAGAATAATTAGACAGTTCAATAATCTTGAACATTTGAATTGACAAACAAGATATAAACTCATTACAACATCATATAAACATATTATGTATGAAATGAGTTATATATATTTGTAAAATTCCAATGAGTGGAAATTAAAATTTCTGACGTTTCGCGAATTGAATTAACAATTCAATTCGGTTATTCATTTCTCTGAAGAAGCGACTTACACTAAGCCGTGAAACGTCAGAAATTTTATTTTCTACTCATTGGAATTTTACAAATATATATAACTCATTTTATAAACAACCTATCCAATGCTCAATTTATTTGAAATTATCAAAATTAACCTTGGTAATGATGTATATTATGTATGAATTAATAAACTTAATGAATTAACTAAAGCTGAAAATGTAAATTAATGGATATTAACTTAGTGATTTAAATGTAACTCATTTTCACTAAGGATTGAGCTGATGAACTTGACCAACAATGAAGTTATAAGTGTACATTTCTCATTGGTATATTAATTTTGAGTTAAAATCTTATATGTAGTCAGGCCTTTATTTTATTATCATGTAACTTATGTATAAGGAGTAAGACTAAATTATGAGGATTAGCGAAAGCGATTGCTTGTTTGACTGTGACATTAGCTAAGTGAAAATTAACCAACAAGAAAGCAGTTTGGAATGAAATGATATTATTACTAGAAAAAACTACCAAACTGCAGTATAACTCAAATGTGTACAATAATTTCACATGATTAATAAACGTTTCAAGATTATCTAAAGGTTGTAAACATTGAAAATCAAAGTATCTTTTGTATAATCTACCTACCTATACTGCATAAATGAAAAATCCTCGATTATACTTACGCTTTGTGAGAACTATTTATTCAATCTTAACAATTTTGCCAACACTACCCAAGGACGTTGGTGTTTTCATTAGTATCTCCGAGTAGACATCTCTGCAGAACTAATATCTCTGAACAGATATAACTTCACTAACATCTGCCATGGCTGCAGCTATAGTTATAGGAGTCTTCAATAACCAATACATCACCAGGATCATTTTCTCCTGGAGAAAAACTTTAAAATATATAAAGAATGAACTAAATTTAAGTGATTTTTTAGTCAACATTTGTGACTCCGAAATATAAGTTTATCACGCTTATCTAAACATTGATCCAGATGTACAGATTCATCACAATCACATGAATATGTTTTTCCAAGTAAAACTTTCTCTTGCGAATAACTGACAACAAATTTTTCGTCAAAATTAAAAGTGAATTGTCAACATTGTTAACTAGACTATAAACTATGACCCTGAAGTAAAACATCACCATCCCATTGGTTTGTCCCCATTCGTTAGTCCTGTTATATAAGGTAATAAATTCTAAAATGTGAAAATGATTATTTTTCTTAAAAATAAATAACACATTAAATGAATAATGATTGATAAATTTCAACGTACAATGTTGGAATAAATTTCAATAATTAAGGAGTATATAAAATGAGTTATATATATTTGTAAAATTCCAATGAGTAGAAATTAAAATTTCTGACGTTTCGCGGCTTAGTGTAAGTCGCTTCTTCAGAGAAATGAATAACCGAATTCGGTAGAAATTCCAATGAGTAGAAATTTTAATTTCTACTCATTGGAATTTTACAAGTATATATAACTCATTTTATAAACAACCTATCCAATGCTCAATTTATTTGAAATTATCAAAATTAACCTTGGTAATGATGTATTAAGGAGTATAGTTTCAAATTTGTTAATAAAATTAATTAGTTAGATAGAAGTGTGAAGTGAATTTTGTAATTTGGTCAACAGTGTATTTTTTTGTTTTGTAGTATTCATTCATTATATAGAGAGAAACACTAGCCTATTTGTAATTATATTCTACTAGGTGGTATTATTAACAACTTACTTCATACAGTTTATGATATAAAGATCATCTTTATTAAGCCATTTGTTCTATGACTTCATGTTTATGAACGCTTTATTTTAAATTAATACCCTAAAATTTCACTATATTATGAAATCAATTGATAAATTATTGAAATTAGAAAACTAGTGTTTTGTCCTAGTTTCTGTCATCTGACCAGTTTTTAGCTTTAATTGTAACCTAGATTAAACCCAACAGTATCTTTTTCAATTATTTGTCAAGAACAGATTATTTGTACTCGGCTTTATATCCGAATATTAGAAATACTGTTTGCTTACTTAAACGTAAATAAATGAGACTGTACTCGAACCTAGGACCTCATGGTTGAGAGTTGTACGAATTTCTTAAATCTATAAAAAAGATTCGAAATTCAATAATCAACATTTCTAGATTTTAGTCATTCAATGTGATAACATAATTAATGTATGATCATATTATAAAACTGTTAAAATCTCATGTAAAGATCATTCTGTTTTATTGAGTTTAGTTACTAACGAATACAACAATATGATTATTAAGTTAGATTGTCAATTGAAAAGACTAATCAATATAAAGTTGAACTTTTAATTTGCTTGTTTTTTGGTTTATTTTTCATGAACTGATTTCAGCTTGAACTATTGGCATAAATTCTTTAATTTTAAAAATAAAAATGCACTTAATTCATAAAATAACTTTTGAATTGTTTCTTAATAATCAATAATTGAACATATCATAGATTGATGTTGACAGGGTACCATTGGGAACGAGGGAGTAATAGACAGCTGTTACATTTTAATAGCAACTGATGGAAGTCAAACTTATCGGGAGTGAGGCATTAATCGCCAGTGACAATGGATGATCGTTGCGCTATTTATCACAAGTTGATGAAAGGGGGGATCCTATCAGTAATCCAGAGGTTTAGGTGTTCGCCAACCTAAGGCTTCTAGGGTGGAATCTAGGGTGCACATATCTGAGGAGTCCTATACTTGGACAAAACAGCTGTTCAGTGATTCCTGATTTTCAATGGTACCTTGCCAACATTAATCTGTGATGTATTCAATCAAATAAACTTTATACCGATCTCTATAAAAAAATCTCTAATCAGTAATTAATAGAGGCATTTACTCATTTGAAAGAGAATAATTAAAAAGAAAAAAGTATTTTGTGTTTGTATATGTTTATGTTAGCTACTTAAAAGAATCATGTGATTTATTATTTATTATGCCTATTATATTACATGTAAGATAATTCAATTGTCAATAATTAATTTGATTTGATATGAATGTACAATGGAATTAAACCGCCTTCATATTTAGTCAATTGTATCTATTGAGTGTAATAAAGAAACTGTCTACTTTAATTCGTTAAAATAAAACAGTAAACATTTAATAACATAAATTAATTTCACAACAAAATTTACTTTTCAGAATAAAAAAATTAACGAATAGTTTAAATTGATTTGTTTTGATAATGGAAGTTTTTAAATAGAATATGATAGTTATTGAAGAAGGTTATTTTTTGACTGGATCCCTTCAACTGTTCCTCCTCCTCTTCCTATTGCGATACAACTTTAAGTACATACACTAAGTTAAGTGGAATAAGATAGGGTGGAAGTAGGTGGGAAAAAATTAATTTTCAATATTTCGATTATGTCATTCAATTAAAAATGTATTTAAATAAACTGATAAAGTGTCTGTGTTCTTTTTTCAAATAAAAAAACTGCATGAAATGTCTATCACTTGGAGGAGAAAAACAAAATTAAAATGACCTTACAGTTGTCTGAGGGAAAACGAGTCAATGGGACTTGTGCTGTAATTGCTAACTGATAGATTTGGAAATGATGACTAGTTGGCATAATGCTTAAGTGACTAAAGTTTGTTTCAGAGGTTATGGATAGAAAGAAAGAACACCGACGAATGAGAATTAAGACTAAGTCATTTATTTATTAAAAGCAATAACTTTTTAATATGATATACTTGATGAATTAGTAACGGGAAATACAAAAATGGTTTAATTGGAGTAGAGGGGAGGGCAGTTGTGCATAAGGTGTGGGAAAATATAATCATTATAAAATTATGATAAGTTGGTAAATGAGACACATATGACAATCATTAATAACTCTGTGTAAAGCTTATCATTCGAGTAATACAAATATCATAGTTCCTGAATGTTTAACCACATATAGATCAACTGTCAAGGTCTCTATAGCACTGGATAGATTGTGATTTCCAATTCTTTGTCCTGATACAACAAGAATTATTATTAAAGAAAGATTATATAATAGAATGATCTTAACTAGTAGATGTTAGGTTACTATTTCATTATAATACAAAATATTTCAGTAGTACATAGACATACCGTTAACAGTGATAACTTTAAAGGTCAGAATTGATACTCACGAGTTTATAGTTTTAACTTTAATCAATTCACAATATTGTGTAAACATCAAGAAATATTATCTTTCAGTCGAATAACTGATGAATAACTTCGTAAACAAGTAAGTTTCGTAAATTAGAAGGACTATTAAACTTTTGTTTAAAATAAAATCTTGTTTAATTTATCTATAACAATCATCACTATGACATTTAGCCTGATAAGAATCATTGTTAATTTGGATGTTTTTCTTTTTATTTCAAAGTAGCCATTAGTTATTTGAATACCTATTATATGTATGATCTATCTACTGATCGTGTATTTGTTATATTCAAAAGGCGTGAAGTTAGCGAGAATGGCAATAAAATATATTGACAATAAGGGAAGTTTATTAACACGGTTAAATAATATGCTTTACATAATGGACTAATTGTAATTAGACGTCCGAAATTGAGAAATCTCCAGAAACTTTTTTTATAATAATAATAATAAACATGAACGAACTGGTGATTTATTATTTCGTTAGGTATTTTCATGAGTTCTAATGACGTACTGTGGCTGATAGAGTTTACGTATGACAAACGTGAAGAATCTGATGATGATTCTCAAATATTACAAAGTGACTGAGGTAAAGATGCAAGACACTCGATGATAACTTATTTGTCTGAAGATTAAGTTCTATTAACATTGATTTACTTCCTTGTGGTACCGTGGATACTTATTTTTTTAGAAGTCTTATACTAGAATGAGACTTCCATTCAGTTCCTTCTTATTTCTAGTAGTGTCTTAGATACCATCATTCCATTGGAAAAATTTTAAAATATATTTAGTTCAACTTACTCTATAAAAATTGATTATGCCATCATTTATAGGGAATGAAACTTTATGTTTAATAGGTATGATCAACAATAAATTTCATTAATATAAAACCTTAAGTCGAGTTATGTAATAAACGTAAATATTCTCATATTCCTATTATGTAACATTCAACTGTGTTACAGTAGATTTATTAAAGCCACAATTGATTGTATGCAAGATGAAGTTCATGTTATCCAATAATGAGCTAAGTGAATTATAATCTTCAGTTATTTAAGTAATTAATATCAATCAGTGAACTGATAAAATAAATAATAATAAATTTTACTTAGCATTACAAATCAACAAGAAGCCCTATTTATTTCCCAATACTTCATTTATCACACAGTTACAATAATATCATGAACTATTAAGTGGTTTGTAACTGTTAAAAAATTCACTACACAACAGAAATAAAACACTCTATTAACAACTTTCATCAACATAAAGAATACTTAACTCTGATTGTTACGATAACAAAATAAACCATCCTGTGGAATTTATCAGTTCACATTACAGTAGATATTAAATCATCAACTGAAGAAACTTATCTTACCGCTAACCAACTAACAATTTGTCAATAATCATGATGATAAACACAAACAGTTGGTTATTATCAAAAATAAGTGTTAGATGATATAATATTTCATACTTCTCAGTAATTGATCAGTATGCAGTAACAATAAGAAACAATTCGAATTACAACTGGGATTGGATTGTAAAATTTGTAGTTAATTTAAACTACTGACCGACTTTAACTGAACTAGTGAAAGCCATCGTGACAAAGACAGCTTTTTTATTCAGATTTAGGACGTCTCACTGTAATAATAGCTGATGACTGAAATTAGGATGCCGTTTAAGTTATATAAAGGTGATGCCTACATTGTAAGTCTCATAAATCATAAATTTTATCCCTGCTGAAGTCTTGGATATATACTGATTATTCATCCTATTCTAAAAGGACAACCGATATTTAGTTCTTTCTAATTTGTTTAGTTGTTTAAAAAAGTAGTTCTTACATATCAGCTGGTTTTTAATTACATTAACAGTTTATCCTCAAAAATAAAGCACAGCACTAGTATTTTCCTAACAATAATAATAATATAGTTGAGGCGGTTATGTGGAGACAAACATTAAGTTTAGTTGCTTGAATTAGTTGCAGACCAATGTCAATCAGGTACCACTAAAAACTAGAAAGCACTGAATAGCTGTTTTGACCTAGTATGTAGTCCTCACCAAAGTATCCTTGGTTTCTATAGAGAATTCAACCTATGACCTTTAGTTCTCGTAGTGAACGCTTTACCATAAGCCTCACTGGGTTGGTGTTCAATAATTGAATTCCCGTTTCCATCAATTTGTGATATAGCGAGACGATGATTTATTGTCGTTGGTGATAACTGTTTCCCTACCGGCATGTGTGAACTCCGCCAATCACAACGTTTCCCTAAAACTTCATCAGTCAGTGGATTACTGTAGTTGAATTGAGGTACTTTTGTGGATGATCGTCGCGTTACATCACAAAGTGATTAAAGAAGGAATTCTACTACTGAGCACTAGTCTAGTGTTGCAAACGATTAATCATTTGTCAAGAACCCTGAAGATCTCGGGTTAGATTCTGATACGGAATCGAGGATAAGTGCTCCTGAGGATTCCATACTAGAACAAAACTACTATCCGGTATTCTCTGGTTTCCAATGGTATCCAGTCAACATAAATCTGTGTCAAGTACATACAACTAAACTTTATACTTATCTTCACAAAAGCACCACAGTTCAGTTATTCACTCGAAAGTATCATCCTTTACTGAAGGAAACGTCAGTAGGTAAAGTATTCCCAACTAGAGACACAAACTATCAGTTTGATTATTGCTTTCTATTATGTTACAATAAACGTTGATACAGAAAGTTAAACTCATAGACAAATTATATCTGTTAATTAATTTATTCTCGTACACAAACAAAGTAACTCATTATTAGTTAGCCACACTGATCGTGAGAGAATTTCATGAAACAGATAACCTCTTTATACTAAGCATAATATAAATGTTATTCGAAAGTTTGAAACTATACCAAATTTCCTTGTTATTTGAAGTGACTGACTAAATAATCCCCTCCTATTACTTAACAAACAAAAAGCATCAAGTTATTGAACTACTTATATTTATGAGATGTCGAATTTATAATAAGAATTTGATAAATACCAATGACTAGACTGTATGATACTACATCGACCGCCACATATTTCGTCTTAGCATGGGACTCATTAGGAGTGTTATTATATGACTCCTTTAGTGACTGAACACAGTACCTTCAAGCTTCATAGTGAGAGCTTAACATCTATACACTGTTACACAATTGTACTGGAAGATACTGAATGTAAGCGCACACTAGTTACTACTCAAAGTATTATAACCTTGGTGACGTGACTCACTGATCTATAAATCATCAAATAAAAGCCATGTGTTTATAACCTAAAAACTTCCCTAATCTAATATAGAAAATTCAGGAAATGAGTACCAGTTATTATTGTTTAGACTATACACAACTGAATAAATAATTTTTCTTTACCTCAATCTACAACAAGATAAGAATTCACATCCTATACAAAACTAGGATAATAAATTTCAAACATAAAAGCTAATATGGCGCAATTCATCCAAACTTCAAAACGATACAAGTTAAAATTGGAATTAACAGATCAATAAAATTATATAGCTGAGTATAATCTGAATGTGCTTGAATATTTCTGTTGAATTGATGTGAACTGAAATTGATTATTCTCTGCTGCCCTATGTACGACTTAAATCATCACTATATCTACGCCATCCGCTTAAGATAGACACTGATCGATTTCAGTCCGTACCAAATTAACGGTAGGATTCAAACATATTTAAATTATATATACATACTTGTTCCACATGTGTGACTATCCAGACTTAGTAGCTTAGTGGTGAACACGGTGGTATTTGGCAGGAACCGAACTGAGTCCGAATCCCAGTGTGAACATGGACACTGAGATATATATACACCTAGATAATGAATCCCTAATAGGACGAAATGAGTATCTTGGATTCCACTTACAGGCCACAACCCAACTTAAATACATAGCTGAGTGTTTAATAGTATGTAACAATCTTCTAGAAATATAGTATTCAAAGTTAGCTGATTTACACTCTTATCTCCTTCAGCACACTAATAACTAATTTTGATGTCTGATAGAGTTGTAGATGCTCTCTACTCTGGAATCCCATAACTGAATAAAACAGGTGTCTAATGTCTTCTAGCTTTCTATGATTGTCTAACCAATCTTAGTCCGCGAAATGAAACGAAAAATTCAATAATCTTTACAACATTATATGATAAATATTTGTTTTATAGGAAACTGACTGAAACTTAAATAGTTCAATGAAAAAGTCTTTTATTATGATATCAGGAGATATATGTTTAGAATCTAAAAAGAATCTAAACTCTGAACTTACTGCTGATTCTTCTTAATTAACTAATTTACTTGTAAACTCTTGACTTATAAGGAATTAAATGATGAGACAAAGGTATTCATGTAGTTGTTTTTTTTTTTGAAATAATATCATAAAATGAAGTAACTCTGGGATAACTGTGGGTTAGATGATTTTATTGATGAAAGTAATACGTTGTTAGAACTTATAAGATACTACTGAATACCTTTATTACCACATTGGTATCAATTAATGAAAATTACTAATTGAGTGTTTACACAAAGTTAATATCTATAAAAGTATACATTTCATTCATGGGAATAACTAATCAATTTTCAATAGAAATGATTGTACTAAACTACCTATCAACTACACTATTGATCAAACTGAAAGACAGTGAGTACTTTGTCATAAACTCGAAAAGTAATATTCATTGTATACTGAAAGAAAATTCTAGCCATGTATATTGAATCTCAGTGAATATAATTAGACTCCTAATCAATTTCTAAGAGTTGATAGTGACGTCGCCGTTTTAACTTATCTAGCATCTTATTAATTTTTATAATCCGTTGGATTTTAGAGTAGTCTGACATTTGCATTTTCATTTTGACTTTAGACTGATATAGTTGAAGAAGTGAAGTTTCATGATGACAACATGTATAGGATTACTGAGTAGTCGTTTCATGTTTTCTTTTATTCTTCTCTCTTCCACTTTTGAATAGACCAGCTACTGTGCACAAACAACTTACCTTTAAGATAAACGTAAGTCAACCAAAGACCGAAAGTCATACTTATACGCCTCATGACACTTTTACCCTTCTATTCCTTGTTAAGCTAACTTCTTAGAGAGTTCTATTAACGCTAATGATCATACTACATGATATTAATCACTATCAAGTGACTGAGTGTTGTAGATAGCTACTTATCACTATTTAAGATTTAAAAAGTCAGTGTTTTTGTTATCAAACTGTCAACTAAAGTATCGTTTTATACTATTATCTGATACAGAATAGCTTCGAATTCGTAGAGCATTGTAACAAAAAGAAAATAACTAGGCTTTACCTTGGTGAACACTTAGGATTGTCGATATTCTTGGTCTTTGACGTAGGGAAGAGGGAGATGACGGCAAGTAAAGTTAATATTTGTTTTTCATCAGCATATTTTCAATGCAAATGTGTTCCTTCAAGGAATCGAACCCAGGGTCTTTAGATCTTTTGCAAAAATATTTATCAATCAGAACTACTGAAATGGTGTGTAATATTAGTCTGGAGCTATATTCCTCCAGTTGTATAGACCTAATATGGTTTCCATTTTTACAGGAAATACATAAATCATGTTATTATCTTGATTATTTCACTTTACATGACAGTTTGAAGATTTCCGTCGTATAGATATATTACCTAGATCTCACCCAGTAACTTTCATCGATTTGGTGAACTAATGTGTTTTTGAGTCGAAACCACACCTTTGGTGCACATTAATAAGTTATTTAAACTCAGCTATTAGTTGTGGGTGAAGATAAGTCTGCATGGTGCTCTTGCTCTACTGAAACTTATAAGTAGGAAGAACTGCATGAAATAACCCAAGAAACATTTACCGACTAACTCATATAAGTCGTTAAGTCACGATTTACTTACTTACGCCTGTTACCCCTCTCGGAGGAGCATAGGCCGCTCACCAGTATTCTCCATTCAACTCTGTCCTGAACAATCCTTTTCAGCTTTTTCCAGTTGCAGTTCATCCTTTTAATGTCTGCTTCCAACTCTCGACGCAGTGTGTTCTTCGGCCTTCCTCTTTTTCATTTTCCAACAGGGTTCCAAGCTAGTGCTTGTCTCGTGATGCAGTCTGATGATTTCCGCAATGTATGTCCTATCCATTTCCAACGTCCTTTCCTGATTTCCTCTTTGGCTGGAAGTTGGTTTGTTCACTTTCATAGTAGGCTGATGCTGATGGTTTCCGGCCAACAGACATTCAATATTCTACGTAGACAGTTGTTGATAAATACCTGTACCCTCCTGAGGATGTTTGCAGTAGTTCTCCACGTTTCAGCTCCCTACAGAAGAACTGTCTTGACGTTCGAATCGAAGAGTCTAACATTGAAGTTGGTGGACAGTTGTTTGGAGTCCCATATATTTTTCAGCTGTGGGAATGATGCCCTTGCTTTACCAATCCGCTCCCTTACATCTGCATCGGATACTCCTTGTTCATCGATGATGCTCCCCAGGTATGTAAAGGTATCTACTTCTTCCAGAGTTTCACCATCAAGTTCGATTGGGTCGGTGCTCTCTGTGTTAAATTTGAGGATCTTGCTCTTTCCCTTATGTTTCTTCGGACCTATTGATGCTGAGGTTGCTGCTATGTTGGTTGTCTTCACTTGCATTTGCTGATATGTATGGGTTTAAATAGCAAGATCATCCGCAAAGTCCAGATCATTGATTTGTATCCTACTTGTCCATTGAATCCCGTGCTTCTCCTCAGATGTGGAGGTTTTCATGATCCAATCAACCACTAGAAGGAAGAGGAAAGTTGAGAGCAAACAGCCTTGTCTGATACCGGTTCTCACTGGGAATGCATTTGCCAGCTGTCCTTAATGCACTATTTTGCACCGGATGGTGTTGACGAGTTTCTCTGGTACGCTGTAGTGTCGAAGAAGTTTCCATAGTAATCTGTCCACACTGTCAAACGCCTTCTCATAGTCCAGTTATCCATTGCTTCTTTAGCTTCAGTTTCATTTTTGCAACCAATAGGTGGTGATCTGAAGCTACATCAGCTCCTCTCCTGGTTCTCACATCTTCCATTGATCTTCTGAATTTTTTATTGATGCATATATGATCGATTTGATTCTCTGTAACATGATCCGGTGAAACCCATGTAACGTTGTGTATGCGTTTGGGGGGGGGGAATATTGTACCCCCTATGACCATTTTGTTGGAAGCGCATAGATTTGTACATCTTTCACCATTCTCATTTCTTTCTCCCGAATCCTTATGTCCCAGGATGTCTTCGTAAACAGTGTTGTCCATTCCGACTTTGGCATTTAGGTCCCCCGTTAGGATTGTCAGATCCTTTCCTGGACACTTCGCCATAATTGACTGCAGCCTATCATAAAACTGATCTTTGTCCTCGTCGTTGCTGTCGCTGGTGGTTGCATAACATTTGATGATGTTAATTGTAATCCCCTTTTTCATTGTCTTGAAAGATGCTTTGATGGTCGTGGGTCCATGTGGTTCGCATACTACAAGTGCAGTGCGCGCTTTCTTGGACAGCATCAAAGTAAATCCTTGGGTGTGTGAGGCATTTTCCTCTTCGTGCCCGGAGTATAGTAGTACCTCTTCCGTAGCTAATGTTTTCTGTCCAGTTTGGGTCCAATGCGTTTCGCTGATCCCAAGCACCGTCAAGTTGTATCTCTTCATTTCTGCTGCTATCCGGGTGATCTTCCCTGTCTCCCACATTGTCCGAATATTCGATGTACCTATAAAAATGTTTGCTCTGGTCGTTAGAAGGAGGGGGTGTCGGCCTCATGATTTCCGGCGAATCTCGGCTTTCATCATGAAGCGTCATATAGATTCCTTCGACTCCCAGGGCAGAGTTTAAATGGTTTAGTTTGTTTAATCTGGTTAGCGTTTTTTTATCAAGCTTGTGTTTTACGGGATAGGGATGCTAGCCCTACGCCCAACCCTCCTCCTTTACCTGGGCTTTGAACTGGCAGCAACCCTAGAAGAGATGCGAGTGGAGTTGTCAAGTCACTAAGTAACAATTTATTGCCGAATATTCAGAAAAATGAATAGAATTAAGTTTATCGAATGCTACTTAAGTACATGTTGTTTACCTTGCCAATTTTTAATAAGTTCACGTCCATGCAACTACCACCATTACATAAAAAGCTTTGACACAAAGGGTAATCTTAAACCGTAGCCATGGATAATCCTATTTTACTAAGCTATGAAACGAGGTCTTCTCTTTCAGTGAAGTTGTTGGTGAATCGAACATTGAAAGTGATCTCAAATAGTCAACAGTTCTAAACTAATTTCTATTTCATGCAATTTGTTACCTTCACGAATATTATAAAATCTAAAACGACAAAACATGTAGATTACATTGGATTCATTGTAATTACGTATTATGGAGATTAATACGCTTGAATGTGACATCATTAATTGGTCTGAAATAGGCAACTATTGAAAACCCGAAATCGGCACTGGACAACTGTTTCACCGTAGTGTGAAACTCTTTAATAGCGTGCATCCACAATGTCATCAGGAAGCCTAGAATCTTTAAGGTCCGGGATGGCCGCTTAGATATTTTATATATATATATATATATATATATATATATATATATACTGCCATCAATGGGCATGGACCTTACACCCGACATAGTTGAATTCCATTGACTACGTCTTGTCACTAGAATTCCAAGAATTTGTTCCAAAATTTAGTAGCTAATAAGCTGATACTGATTATAATTTGTTTGTTGTAAGGAATGTTGAGATGAGTTAGTTGGAGCAAATATATCGAGGGTTGGTTGATAGCCAATTGATCGTAGTATAGGTGTACTCTGTAGTGTTTACTCACAACGTCAACTAGGGATTAAACTCAGGACTTTCATATAGATTTCGCAGCGAATGGTTAACCATCAGATTTACTAAGACGGGATTCATCGGTGGGATTCTTACTTCAGTCGATTTATGATATATCGTGACGGTTATCTAATACCCAGACTTTACAAAACACCAAATTAATAACAATTATCAGTTCATTAGTTTCATACTAAGACGAAACTGCTGTCCCATGCTTCATGGCTTTTAATGGTATTTAATCCAGATCAGTCTGTGACGAATAAGAACAACAATTCGATTGTTGTTTGTTTTAGGGATTAATTCATTTCGAGCTATCCATCAGAATAATATACAATTTATGAATGATTATTTTTTATTTGTAAGTGTATACAAAAAATATCCAGTCTCTATATCTATACAAACAATAAAATCAATAATAAACTTTTTTGCCCAGTACAACTTATTATTCATTCTGTGACTGACTCTGTTACTCTCCATATGAGTTATTTTGTTATCTAGGCGGAACCCTTAATACGTTAAAATAAGTCAACCGAAAGCATTGCTAATATGTACATTTTTGTGATAATATACTGAGACAAGTCTACTTTGTATCAGGCCAACTCTTTTATATAAATTAGGAAACAGGGAAAAATGTCTAAAGTGAAAGTGAAACTTCTGGTTTATTTAATTATTTTACAATCATGTAGTTAGAAAACCTAACTTTGTCAAAACTGTGTAAAGCAACCAGTTTACTGAAGAAAGTTGGACTAGTTGGAAATGAAATACTTAATCATTAGAGCAAAAATTGGTTCTATCAAACTATCTGATTATTAAGAGATTATAAACAAAGAACAATATCACATAGTCTGAAGTTTAGATTCCGTTCAGTACAATTGACGTTTGATGAAAACGCATTTAACAGGATCCTTTGTATTTATATGAGAGACACTATGAATCGTAGGTTGATTCTGTAAACTAGAACTCTAGTACGAAATGGAAGCCAATTAGATATTATGCATAGACGTAAGGTTAACGGGATAATCAGTATTATTATATTTTTTGGTACCATGACAACGTTCCACCATTCAATGATGAATTGAATAGTCTTGCATCAAAATGAAAACGTTGTTATGGTAATAATACTTAAAAAGATGGAATCTACATTTCAATAAGAAAAACTGTAAGCAACTGGCAAACTGTTTCTTTGAAATACATACATGGGTAGCAGTGATTATCACATACAATTAACGGTGACTGAATATGTTACCACATAGTTGTATTAGGCAAATTAATTCATATGACCTATTAAAAGTAGGCAGCAAAAGCTCGATTTTCTGTAATATTGAACATTTAATTAAGATCGTAAAATTGATTTTAGAAATTATTTACATCACCGATTATTTGTTTAAGTAATCGCCACATTAGAACTCAATCATTTATGTACATGAAAACATGACTAAAAGTTACTTTAGAATTACTGTTGTAATACTGATTTGTAATTTCAATTTCAAGGAAGTTATATTTAACATTCTTTCTAAATAACCTTATTGTTGATTTGAAGTGGTTTGTGGAGATTTGAGGTCAATTTCATTCTTTATATTTGTCACAAGTTGATCTCAGTTGAGTATCGCTTAAAACTACAAAGCATTAGACAGCTGTTTTCGCCTAGTCAGCGACTTCTTAGAACTCGTAACATAAATTCTTTAGCTCACTGTTGAGGACAATTTAATGTTCGTAAAATTATTAGACCTTTCACTTTTTGCGAAATGTATACTACTTATCTGGGAATTAAGTAGTCCAGACATACTCATTAATTATTTACTAACTTCACTCATATAATAGTTTCATTTCGAAATATATATTACTGTCACTGGTTTGAAAATATCCTATATATTAAGCATCTATATGCCATATGTATACATATACTTTGTATGTAACTGAATGGATGTAATTAGTGTAAAATAATTAGATTAATCTGAATTCGACATCACGAATTGATCTGGGTTAGATAACCAGGAAGTACTGAACAGTTGTTTCGCTCTCATATAGAACACCTTACCAGTTCACATCTACGACCTCACCATCGAATCAAGCCAAGGAATAACCTTCAAATTTTAAAGAGAACACACAGTCTTCAGAACACTTAACTAGTCTGCATCCAACGATTGATATTTCTAAATCACGTCAATTCACAACACGCTTCCTCAACTTCGTCAATTGTCATCGGTGGGTAGCTGCTCCAAACTCGACAGAGATGAACTCCACTAATTACATCTCACTAAAACTTTGAGACTTACGCCTTTAAGTTGTTTACTTATTGGTTGATATTTATTGCAATCTTAAATTCAACAATGTCCATAACGCTGAATTGTATATATGTTGAATGTTATCAAGAAGATATTCTTCAAGAGAAAGAGGACTTTCTGACTCTTAGCAATACCATGGTACTTTAAAGGGCTCTATAAAGGTCGGAAGGCATATGACAAATCTTAGGAACTTAATAAACATTCTTAAACCACTAAAATCTAACACGTTCTGTTTCTTATTCTGAGATATATTTTGACTTACACGAACATAATGCTTTCGAGTCACATATAGAACATGAAAATCATTTACGTTCAACAGCTTTACAACAATCATATATCTTTTTATCTTTAAAGAATCGCGCAACCTGGACTACTTACTATGTCCACTGAACACTAATTAGTAATTATCAGAAGATCATATTTAATTGTAATACTTTGATTTGTATCTGTTCATCACATTCTAAGTAAAATAACTAAAACACTTCATACAATAATTTGGTTTATTTCATATGATGGCACTCGTCACGGATTAATGTCGGTTGGGCACATTAAAACCAAATAGCACTGAACAGCTATGAGAGACTCATCAGTGGTGTACACTCTAAATTCCTCTGGCATATTGAATACAAAACCTTCAGATCACTGAGTGAATACTAAGCTTCTTGCACCACTGGACCAGCATCCAGTAATGGAAATTCCCCTTCTATCGATTTGTGACGATCATCTATTGTTATTCACGATAACTCTTTCACTCTCAACATATCTGGCCTTCACCTATCACAATTTCTCGCCAGAACTCTAAGAGCATCTTGAAGTAACTATTTAGCCATTTATTTAATTTGATTTTCAAGAACGAAACAGCCGTCCAGTGATCCCTAGTTTTTAGTGATCCCCAGGCATCGGTCTGTGACATTACAAGCAAATATAATTAGTACCTTTCTCCACAAAACCAACTTCATTTCATATGAATTTATTTGAATGATATTATCATTTGAAATTGACTCACTTCACCAGGGAGTTTGATCGAAATGTCCAATGTCAGTTTTCATTTTCATGTCATCGTTATATAGTAAATTTGTTTTATATAACATTCAGCCTATATACTCTCATGTTTTATTAATAAATTTTACATCAAGAAACAATTCAATGCCATTTTCTTAGGAAAATTTACTTGCCTACTTCTTGATATAGTGAACATATTAGTATATAATGTCATTTATGCAAACTAAGAACCCTAGTTTATGTGTTTGGAAACAGTATGTAACACCCCAATCACATCTTTGGCGAAATAAAACTTAATAAATGATTTCATGAGTTATGAGCATGTTTTGTTCTTTACTCAATCTTTTCTTTTGATTATTGTCTCCACCACCTATTTTATTTGAACGATCTATTCACGTCCTTCCTATGAGGTGATTATTTTTGACAATTAATAGTGTACTACAGTTGAGATGGTTTTTTATGGATATTGGTATTTTTAGTTGATTGAATATATCACAGATTGATGGTACTCTGCCAGCATCAATCTGCGACATATTCAATCAACTAAAAAAAAATTAATACTTAAATTTCTTAATAACTAACATTAGGATGTTCCTGACAGTTCTAGTGAAAAGTAGTAACCAGTGGAGTTTAGACATGTCTGAAGTGAGATAGTTATAACGAGTGGTACTGATTGATCGTCGCAGTTTTATCACAAATTGATCAGAGTGGGAACTTTGTCATTGAGCGCCGATTCAGTGGTGCAGATAATTAAGCATTCGCCGTGAGACTCGAAATCTCCCATTTCGATTCCATGGCAAAATTGAGAGTACGTACTTTTGGAGAATCTCATAATAAGACGAAACAACTATCTAGTGCTCTCTCATTTTCAGTAGTGTTCAACAGATATTAATGTTTGACGAATACAATCAACCGAACATATCATAATAAGTAAGTTTTTCCAAAGTTTTTATCTACTCCCTGTATTGAAATATTTACTCGAGCTATTTTTATCATTATTAAAGTAGACCCTTTCTCTGACTATCAATTTACACTATTTATTTATCATGATAATTTATGTCACCCATCTACATCATTATCACCATTCAACCATAAATTGCCTTGATCACTTTAACATTTTTTGTATTTACATATTAATATTATTGTATGGTTAAAGTAAAGCCTGATAAAGATCTAAATGAAAACAATATTGTTTACTTATCTATATTGTTAAGCTTTCTAAATAACCAATATAATTATTGTATCATGAAATATTAAATAAGAAAAATGATTCTAATGATAGACGGATAAAGTTACCGATTGTTTGAATGTGAAACTATCATATGAGTTATATGACAGATTAGTTAGTTATTTGTTTAATTATATACCATTATTTATTCATACATAAAGATTAAAAATCATAGATTTTTATTATTATTTTGATTTCAAGATCAAGAACTACTATGATCTACAGTTTTTTGATCAAGTACATTTATGCATATTATATCAATTATTTTAATTTTTCTGGGAGATGACAACATTTGACAGTGAGTAAAATAAAAAATTTTGAGATTTAGATTTAAAGTAAATCGAAAATGTTTTTTTTTTATTATTTTGAATTCGTGACTATAACAAGCAACCATTGATCACCTGATATGACTCACTCTCTCGGTACATGTATGATTCGAATGCGATAAAAATGAAAGAAATCGGTGTAGCCGTTTAAAAGTTATGATTAAAAGTAACATCTAAAAATCAGTATGTTTGTCGCTATAGCAACGCATAAGAGGAGATGCGAAAACATGTTTCTCTTCACAACTTTTCAATGGATTGGCCATTTCCGTTCACTTATGCCTGTAATATAAAAAACATGAAGATTTAGCGGTATTTTGAGAAGTACTGAGTATTTTTTTGGATCCTAGAATCAGTAATATCAGCAGATAAGATTTGTATGTAATGACAGAACTATAGAAGAAGGAGTAAACAAAAACATTAGACTAATCTGCTTCGTGACCACCAATCCCCAGGCCGGAATGAAAGAACACGAGACGGATGAGGCAACTAGATAGAATATGAGTCAAAGTCGTACTGTGTTTTAAAAACTGTTTTACATATACACAAAATCAGACCATACATCGAACCAATTAGGAAGTTCAAAATTATACAAAACATGTAGATTGTGGCAGTGAACAGTGGTAACGTGTACGCAACCAATTAACTGTAGTTAACAATAAGGGACAATATACTAACAGCAAATATACAGAACGGAAAGATAGGTTAAGAAGAACGTAACAATGATAGAATTGGAATATCAACATTACCCAGAATTAAATTAGAATAATGTTCTAAAACACAGTTCTGAGTTTGTTATTTATCTTTAGTTTCACGATTTAGAGGCGACAAAGAATGAATGTACTAGTGCCATTGCCAACAATTTTGAGCTATGTCACCCAGTCTCCAACAACTGGTTATGGTATTCACGTGGACCCCAGTCAGGTGGTCTGCACCTATCAACAAGACTCCAACCAGCAGTCAGTAACTTCATGGACTGATACCATGATTTGGCTTTCCCTGACACTCTTCCATCCTACTCCTATATTAGCCATCATCGCACGTCAAGGCAGACGGTGGTTGGCCATACGTACCACATATCCCAACCACCTCAGCTGATGAAGATTAACTACTTTATCAATAGATTTACCATGTTTACCTAGTACTCTATTCTTATTTTTTGTATATCATTCCAAGCTAACTAGAGATAAGTATCGCTTACACAGTTGATTAATTGGTTTTCTAGTTGTTTCTCAAATGTATTCTTGACTTACTCATCATTAAGTTGAACTCTGAGAAGGGATTTTTGTCGTGGATCTTCTACAACCAGTGAGACGCAAACGAATAAGCACTCGTATTAAAGTATGATCTGAGTCTAAACATGTACTTCAAAATGAGTCGCCTCTCCAACTAGGGTTGATAGCAATGTGAGCTATTTGAGTTCAGCGTCTAGTTGATTGTGGAGGTCACCATGTCAGCTAATATCTTTCCTTATGCTTAAAGTTGGTACTTGGGAGAAATAGACGGCTATCTAAACATAGTTGTAGTAAACGGTCGCCATTATCTGTTCACTGAGTTGCGACTCTATAGAATCCACCTAGATGTTTTTCGGTTAGTCTACTTACTTGGGCATTAAAATCACCAGCCACTATTACTAAATCAGTTTGCTTAATTTGTCGAAGGAGGTCGGAAAGCTTTCTCTAAAATTCATCTTTTACTTTATCTGAGCTGCAGTGGGAGCGTAGGTAGAGACAACGAAGAGGCAACGGCGTATGTCCCTATCCCTCCGAGTTCTTACCACCCCGTTTAGATGGACAGCTGATAAGCGACTGTCTGTTGGAATCTACTCAAGGAGTGCCTGTTCAACTTAATGCTACACCTACACCAATAAGGCCCGTAGTGGTAGCGATGGGGTCTCCGGAAGCACGAAGGGTGAACCAGGCCGGTTCCTTATTTTCACAAGGTGAGGTCAAGCAAATGATTATACCTGGATCCTGTATACGCATTACAGAGGCGCAGCAGACATTGATGGAGCAGGAATCTAAAGTCATAGCTAAGAAAGAGTGTTGTCCTATTTGGCATAAGGTTCGAATATTAGGAGCTCCCAAATATACAGCTTAGCCCACGCCATGAAAGGATATTACTTCTTGAGGTACCTGAAAAAGAAACTGGGTTAGTATTGGTCATAGGGACGTTAAAGCGCGATCGCAGAGCCCAAGGGAAAACTGCTTGAGGTCGATCACGCACAATCTTGTTATCGGAAGTTTTGGAAGTGTTAGCTACATTCTTTAAAAGACCTTAGTGACGGAGACGAAAACCCGTGGAGTAAGGTGAGGTGTGACATTTTTAGGGTCGACCTTTTATAACCCCTTCCGTTCAGAAGGTAGCATCGCTGCAGATGCTGATTGTCCGAGAGAAACACCTTACTGCTGTCACACCTCGCTGCAGTCAGCAGTACGATTTCTCCCTCAGAACCTAGGTTGCTGCCTATAGTCTTATCGCTCTCCAACAGACCTGCTTGGCATAGTAGGACCTAGAGGAACATGCTTTCCAGCCACTATAGCTCAGTTGGGTCATCATGATAGGCAAGCCCGACCACCACGTAGCTACGGTCGGGATCTAACTTCGATGTTTTTGACTGTTTCGTTAAAGAACCTCGAACCTGCTTGCCCAATTTAACGTTGAAACGCATGTATTTTCAACTGCTAAATTTTTTTCAATATAACGGACAAACAGTGAAGTTTGCAAACATTAAACCTCGATGTACTAAAATACATAATGATACTTCAAAGCAACACCATTTAAAAGGCGCATCCTACAAATAACTGGATAGAAATTAGATTGTAAAAACATACGATTAATTTAGCAGAAATACGGAGCTGTATCAAACCAGTACTATTAATGAAAAAAGTTAAACTGAGTGCTATCCTATACAAATCGAAGAAATTGTATCGAATAAACAAAAGTTCAGTGAATAACATAAGTAATAAGTGTGAAATAACAAGAATGACAGTAAAATATAAATACCATAATAAAATAGATTCAAACTTAAAAAAGATATCCTGATTACCAGTACATTTCACTTCCCAAATGATTGATTGGTAGCTAATGAATATTAGTAAGTAATATGAATGGAAAGTAAAAAAAACATGAAAGTCGTGAGGTTCAACAGGAAACGATTAGATTTTTATTCATATTAATTAATTCAACTAATTTTGTGAGTGGATAATGTTAATATGAATCTTCCATATTGTCAGTAAATTCAACTCATTAGGATATTTGTCATATAGGAAAATCATTTACGTTTACAACGAAGTATCTGTTATTAAGCACCTAAACTTTTCAGCAGCTAGATTCGAAAATTCCGAACGAAATCGAACTCAACACTCTCTGATTTGTTCACCATATTGATATTTTTAAATGGTTTGGTTGGGATCCAATCATTAATTTTTTCAACGTCAGTTCATTTGTGGCAAAATGAGGTCAGAACCTTCAGTGAGACTGAATATGATAACTGAATTGAAAATTTTAGTCCACATATAAACAAGTGTAGTCCAGTATCAAGAAGAATTTGTTGTTTAATACTGACTGGTTTTAAGAGATTATCTAGTTGATGATGAAACCTATTCCTAAAACAATTTCCTGGCAGGATAGAATCCTGACGTTTACATACTCAGTGTAAACTAAAATATGAATATGATAATTGATTTATTTCCAATCGATCAATAACATCGATAAACTGAGAAGATACTAGTTATTGCTCACGAGAATTCTATATCGATTCTATTTTTTTAGAGCTCATCAAAGCTGACAATGTCTTGTAGTTCATGAAAAACGTACCCATCCCTGCATTATATCAGTTTCTAAGACACCTTGACTATTTAGTCTAGTCTTTTATAACATAACTATTACCCTTAAACCCAAACTCTCTCAATAAAAAAAACTTAATAGAGAATAATTATTTTTAAGCCGCTTACATCCAATCGCGAACACTTAATTTTTATTAAGAAATTGCTGATTATAGGTTTAATTCTGAGCTCTTAATTTCTCTTAATTTCACCATTGGTTTTAATAAATTTGAGGCCATGATACAGGTCGATTGTCACACAAATGCACGAACACTCTTTCGAAATCCTATACCGTGTAATCGATATGATTCTAGAAGTTGTATTACTAATAAATTAGACCATTTATCTTAGTGGATATACTTATTGTTAATTGCATGAATGCACATATTCATATTACTATATCAACACTATTAATCTTAATATCATAACAGTGTCCCATCAACTTTTTCCCACTGAAATCGATGCGGTATAATTTACAGTACCCGTGCGAATGGTATGTACTCCGCACCTTCTGAATGTAGAGTATCACTGTAAGATTGATGGAAGTCAGTACCTACTCTCACTCTTTGCGGTAAACCGCTGAAAGTAGTCAATAAGTCCGTGTACCTGGGTAGTTGTGTGACAGCTGGTATCAGGTGGCGTAAATCTACGGATAATGAGTCAGATCGGCTAATGTCAAAACGGATCATATTAGGCACTGTAGTAACGTGAACCTGGCTGTAAACGGCTAGGTTGACGACGGTTCGATGAGAGTGGTTCTGCTTTATGCTTTCGAAACCTGGTCTCTTCGGACTGAAGATATTCGGTATCTCTCTATGTTCGATCACCATTGTCTCTGGATAAATGCTGACATTCGGTAGAAACATCATATGAGTGATTCGGAAGCACTGATGACTTCCCTAGTGCCACCGTTTCGAAACACTGGCTCCGATGGTTTGGTCACGTTGTACGCATGTTATCCCAAAAGCTTCCATATTATGAACTATTTGACAAAGATGGGACTGGTTGAAAAAAAGCAGATGATGAGTTTATTACATGACGCCGTGGAATGAAAGCTGTATGGGGTCAGCATTTATTGGTCCATCCCGACTTCCTGGTTGTCTTGAGACTTCATCAGACATAGTGTAGAAAAGAAGGCAGTGGCGGTTTTGCTGTAATTTCCTATTACAATCTCCATAAAACTGTGATGACTTCAGTTAGTAGAAATGAAACCTTGATTTTTCTATCCACACCGTAACTCTTGCCTCGCGATTTTCTTGCTGACTTCTTAAATTCTATCTTTTCCCCCTTAAATGCCATTGTTTCCCATTCTCTTTACAATGTCACTTTTGTACTTATGTGGTGCATATAACTTTGATGTCTATTTATATCAAATTTGATGAGTTTAAATAATAATAAAATGAGGTTTTTAGTTACTAATGAATGAGGAATAAAAGGGAAACTACAATTCAGAGGAATATTGTGTCTATCTGTTACATACCCGTCTAATATCTGAACACAATATGGGAACCACAATAAGAGATTCCATTTATGCGCCTTATTTAACGACTCAGTGATTAACAAGTTTATTCAGTTAGATAATTTGCAGACAAATAGTATTAATATTCAGAATATATATGTAAGTACATTTTCATCAGAAGAAACCTTATAATTTTTTCTCATTTTGAATATTAACGCTAGAATACAGATAAAATTTAAAATGATAAAGTCCATTTACTTACTCTGTTTCATTTTACTTAATACGCATAAATTCTGGAACGACTAGGCACAAGAAAACATGCACCACACAAATAAAGAGAGAACATTGCGAGGAGGTAGAAGACAGAATTACAGTCAAAAACATAAGATGCATTAAGAATAAGTGATTGAGAATTACATATAAAAGCAGATACAATTTACTTAAAAACAATTAAAAAAGACTCATTTCTGTTAGTGGAGTTTCTCTCACTTTAAAGAAGAAATTAGAATAAGAAAAACATTGACTTTGGCTGTGAGCCATATCTGATGTCTCAAGCCACTGAGTTGAATAATCTCTAGAACTCAAACTAAGAAGTCGCGACAGACAGACAAATATCAGTCCTATACATCTTTATTTCATACTTCGCCACTATTCCAACGACCTCTCTGTTTTTGTCACCTAGTTTTAGTGTTACAACCAATGGACAGTGCTGAAACAAGTTTCTCAAGATTACGACATCAGTTAGATTATCATTACTGTGCTGAGAAGCACTGCTCAAACTCTGTACAATCTGATCCCTGGAACCTTAGCGATCCTATGGAGGGAACGATGACCAATTGAAGAGGGCGGCCGGACATCAAACTTCACAACCGCCGAACAGGAACGTCCTCATCGGTGTATTGTAAACTCGACACTTTTATGTTGGACCACTAAAGAGTGAAAAACTTCCAGAACAGTGATTAAGAGGACTAATTCATTTATTCTGGTCTTGAGCAATGTAAGCATTACATTTCTATCATTTTTACGTCCCTCTTACCCTATTCTCACGTTTAGGATATTTGCTGTTATTATATTGTTTCTTATTATGAACTACAGTTAATTAGTTGTGTACAATTAACTCCCATTCACTGGCACAATCTCTTCTGTTTCGTATTAGTGTAAAATCCTTAATTGGTTCGCTGTGTGGTCTGATTTTGTGTATATGTAAAGGCATGATTCGAATACAATGCGATTCTCTGTTGGCTGATCAATCGTTGTTTTCACTATTCCGGCTTTGGGGACTGGTAGTCGCGGGGCTGACGTGTCTGTACACTGATTAATCATCAAGGGCAGTTTTTCGCAAAACATAACAACTTTTCAGACAGATTGTACAGACAGACGGATATAACGCAGAACTTCGTACGTAAGTACATCAGTTCACGTTGCCATATCACATCAGCACAGAGACGCAACTGTCAGTTCAAATCCAAGAGTGAGAGCCATAGTAGAAGTATTAGCAGTAATGCAGAAGATTAGGGAGCAAAGATATGATTCGAAAAGTATAATTCAGTGAGGTAAATCTGAAAGGAGAAAGATAGAGAACTTAGAAGGTTAGATTTTGAGAGAACACAAAGAGTGGATGCACCTGCGCCATTGCAAACGATTCTGAGCCATGTCATTCAAGGTCTCTAACCATTGGTGACTTTCGTCTCGCGGACCCCAACCACGCAGCCTACATCTACCAACATGACTTAGTCCACTTGTCAGTGACTTCATCGATTTCTGCCATGTTTTGGTTTGGCCGCCCCTAGCTTTCTTCCAACCTATTCCTACGCCGCTAAACATAGCTCGTCGAGGCAGTTGGTAGTTAGACATGAGTAACACATGTCTTAACCACCTCACCTGATGAAGTTTCAATACCTTATCTATTGATTTGCCATCCTTTCCTAGAACCCGTTTCCTAACGACAGCATTGCTCACTCGGTTGTCCCACGATACTCGAGCGATGTTTCGAAAACACCTATGACCGAAGACCAGTAACCTACGAATGTCCTCTACTCTTAACGACCATGTTTCGCTACCGTATAGTAGGACAGAGCGAACTGCTGCACGGTACACTCGTCCTCTGGTTAGCAAGCGGATATTTCGCCTGCGCCATAAGTGACGCAACTTGGCAAAGGCCAATCGAGCTTTCTGTATCCGTGCTGAGATTTCGTCAGTCACCAGGCCATCAGCACTGATGAGACTCCCCAGATACGTGAAGCGGTCTACACGCTCGACTACTTCACTCCCTATCACTAGTTCAGGTGCCGATGCAACCCAATCTTGAAGCAACATTTTGCATTTTGAGGAGGAAAACTGCATCCCGAACATGCTTGCATTGTTGCTCAGGGTAGTCAGAAGACTCTGCATTTAGTCAGCGTCTTCACCAAATAGGACTATAGACAGACTGTACATTCAAAATCTTCTCTAAGTAGTTGTATAGTAGTGTCTGAAGCTATATCGTTTAGTATTTGGTGATAAACTTCTTTTAACGAAATTGCGAAGTTTTCTACAACCCTTTTATCATGTTAAATATTGTTCAATTCTGGGTTATTCAGAAAAATCAACAGGAAATGTTAAACCTAAACTTCTCATTATTCGGTATTCATTTACAGAAAATATTTAGTATGTTAAAGCAGATGGTTCATATTTTATCTGATTTTTTAATCAGAGACGTTGTTGATGAGATACTTATGCTGGGATCTTAGTATTTCCTTAAATTAGCAATACTCACGCAATGCGGTTACTTACACCTTCCATAATATTCAACTGCACATAGTGACTCAAGTTATTTTGCTTGCTAATCATTGCTGATGTGTTATGTTATGCAGGAATTTGTGTAGATGTTCTCTAGGGCGAAAATATCACAGCATACACTGAATCGAGGTAGTACTGTTGAACAATTGTAATAAAATTGGCAGTGATAATAATTTCAGTAAACCAGTGGGAACTAGACGTTATCCCATCTGACTGGTCTCGAACACTAACCATTCCGGTCTTTAAGAAAGGACAGAAGTCCTCGTGTGACAATTACCGAGGAATCAGTTTAACGAATATAGTGTCTAAAATACTAGCTTCAATAATACTTCGACGTCTGACTACAGCTCGTGAAGAGCAAACTCGAGAAAACCAAGGTAGCTTCAGACCCGGATGTGGTTGTATAGACCAAATATTCACACTTAGGCAGGTTCTGGAACATAGGCACACTTTCAGACGCCCAACAATAGCTGTATTCCTTGACCTTAAGGCGGCGTTTGACTCTATTGATCGTAAGGTTATGTGGCAATGTCTGTCATTGAAAGGCGTACCGGAGAAGCACATTAACCTTTTACAAGCTCTCTACTCGAACACCACATGTCGTGTTAGAGCTTATGGCAGATTGTCTTCGGAATTGACCACTTCTAGTGGTGTTCATCAAGGTTGTCCGCTATCTCCATTTTTATTTAATTTTATCATGGACATACGTTTAGAGTTAACATTGTCATCGTCTGATTTCTCTGGGGTTGACCTCTTTCCAGGAGATAAACTTACTGACTTAGAATATGCCGATGATATAGTTCTACTAAGTGAAGATGCTGATAAAATACAGAATTTTTTGACTACCTTAAACTTGAACGTAAGCATGTTTGGGATGCGATTCTCCCCATCCAAATGTAAAATGTTACTTCAGGACTGGCTTAATTCGGCACCAAAGTTAGTGATAGGGGGTGAAACTATTGAATGCGTTAACCGTTTTACTTATCTAGGGAGCCTCATCAGTCCTAACGGTCTAGTGTCCGATGAAATCTCGGCCCGTATACATAAGACCCGATCAGCTTTTGCCAACCTGCGTCACTTGTGGGGTAGGCGAAATATTCGTTTGCTGACGAAAGGACGCGTTTACTGTGCAGCAGTTAGATCCGTTTTACTTTATGGATGTGAAACATGGCCTTTAAGGATAGAGGATATTCGTAGGCTCCTAGTATTTGATCATAGATGTCTCCGAAACATTGCTCGTGTTTTCTGGGACAACCGAGTAAGCAATGCATGGCTTAGGAATAGAGTACTAGGTAAATACGGTAAGCCTATTGATGAAGTAGTGAATCTTCACCAGCTGAGGTGGTTAGGACATGTGTTACGTATGCCTGACCACCGTCTACCGAAACGAGCAATGTTGTCTGGTGTGGGAGTAGGCTGGAAGAAAGCTAGGGGTGGCCAAACAAAAACATGGCACCAATCTATGAAGTCATTGACAATTGGGCTGAGCCATGTTAATAGATGTAGACTACCTGGTTGGGGCTCACACGATGATCGTAACAAATGGTTAGAGACTTTAGGTGATATGGCTCAAAATCGATTGCAATGGCGCAGTTGCATCCACTCCTTGTCTTCCTCCAAATTCTAATTTCTGAGCTTATTATAATTTTCTCTTGACTGAATCACTTTTTATTTCAAATCTCATCTTTGATCTCTATGCCTTTCCATTAGTACTTACTCTGTTACTACCTCCCCTACTCTGGGATTTGGTCCGACAATTTAATCTTTATCTGCTAATTGAGGCATGGCAACTTGAACTGATGTACGCATGTACAAAGTTCTACGTTGTAACTGACTGACTGATTGAGTGAAAATCAGAAAGCACTGGATAATTGTTTTGTCTTAGTATGAGACACTTCAGAAATGCGTACCGTCTACCCCATGATGAGATTGTGACTGCTAGAGTTCAGACCCTTATATGAGTGAGGTGATTGTCACTGATTGTTGTGCTATATCACAAATTGATGAAATTTAGGGATTTAATAGTCCGTCAACCAGAAGGCCCTGAGTTCGATCCCCTGGTGGAATCGAACGTAAATACTGCCGGGCACGTACTAGGGGGAAACAAATGTTTAGTGCTATCTCGTTTTTAATGACACCGAACCAACCTCAATCTGTAACGAGTACAAATAAGAACGCATTAATCAATCAAATAGTGATATTATTAAAAACATCTTTGTGCTGGACTAGAAAACATGCACTAATATACAGACATGTTTACGAAAAAGTTAAGACCTTTGGCAGAGAAACATGAATATAGTAAAGGATGTTATGTAGATGTACGCTTGATCAAACAAACCACGAAAAGACACAACCGTCAAGTGTAGTTACAATCCGAGTTTAACTAACATTCAATCAAATTAATATTTACAGATAATTCCCTAACAATCGTATAACATAGGACAATAAGGTCTAAGGTTAATGTTTATTTTTGGTACATGTTTTATACCATTTGTTCAACAAAAACTTTAGTACCGTAATATTCAGTAAGTATTGCCATAATGTAATATTCACAATAACTTCAAAAGTTGTGAACACTACACAATAACTAGTCGGCTGTCAATTCATCGTGAACATTATAAAAAGTCAAGAAAAAAGTTAGAGAGATTCTTAAGATGCCTACAATAGATGGACATGTCTGCTACGTCATACCATGAAATTTAGGGTATACGAACTACCCAATCACTCTCAAGTATTTATGATCAGATTTATCCGATCAGAAGAGTTATTGAAAATAATTAGTTTGCCGGTAGAAAAAATACTAAGGATGATATACAGACTTTCCGTAACTAATGTAATTATTCAAGTCTTCTATAAGCCTTTTACTTACAAATTAGAATAACAACATTTTAACTTGTCTGTGTAACAATGTAATACCTGTATCCGTTCAGGATCATCATTTATACACTATAACCAACCTCTCAAGCACGTCTACGTACTATGCTTTTACGAAACAATGTATGATATAGATGGTTTGGATTCATTTGTTTCGGCATTGATAACAAGTACAATAGATTCAATTGGTATTATATTTAACAACTTTGTGTTTACATTATCTAGATTAGCATAATTGCGATTGAAATTTAAAACAGTTTCTCAAAATAAATTAAGGTTTTGAATATTTCGCATGTATCTAGGCTATGTGGATATAGTAAGTTGAGTTTATAATCTCTAGCTCCATTGACTTCTAATTATATAAAAATGACTCGGATATTCATGTGACCAAATATTATTACACTGAATCATTGTTATTTGTTAATCAGATTTAATTTTGAGGAGTGGTCCGAATAAAATAAGTAATTTTTATTAGCAGTAATTATCAATGATTACACTGTGCCACCAAATATTAAATACACTTATCATGAATTTTGACGTCTACTAATCATTAATTAATCAAACAGGGTTTCCGATAATAAGGTATGTTTTAATAATAAGACTAATTACATTATAACAAGACTTGAAAACTAGCATCCATCCCATGCAGAGCACATGGGCTACTTATTTAGAGACCAATAAACTTACTGCCAAGTATAGAGTTATCAGCAAACATGAAGCACCTTCAGCTGTTGTGGACGATTTATTTGAAATTCGCTCAAACGAAATATTGATGCAAGCTGGGAAACCATTAAGGACCATTAGACAAGATTGTCATCAACATTACCCACTAGGTAATGCAAGGAGCACAATGTTTTTTAACCAACGAGTAGTGATCTGACGATTCCCATTTCCGGCCCCAATCAATTAAGATATTATACGAAAGACTTTCGACACCATTGGCAACATATATCTTGCTCTAGACATGATTGAAATACACTTGTTACGGCTTCGCACTAGGACTTTGACAGTTCATCATAAGATTAGTTACCAGTAAAGACGTTGGGTTCTGAATCACTGAACTAACGGTACATCTTTCATCGTGAGACGTAAAGGTACAAAGCTCACTCCCTATAAGGGTACAGATATGCATTGTTGAAGAGACTCAAACTCGAATGAAACACATGTTAAGCACCTTTCTGTTCATAAAGATCCACAACCGACCACAGTTTGTAGTGAGAAATATGTCCAAATCGAGCAACATATATAGGCAAAATTATCAAGATTCATTAATTACAACTTGCCGTTCATTAAAAGTAATAAATTATAGCCTGCGAAAATACGAACAAAGGCTGTCAAACTGATTATCTGAAATTAGAATAGTTCCACTCATTTTAAAAACTCCTGAGTAATAACTCTCAATCTTTTTACATATTTAGCATGCATGTATGATCATTTCTGAAATTGTTATCCAGAACTAGTCAGTTTTTACATAAGACTCACAATAGTGGATTGCTTAACATACATTTTACCATATGGCACGATATTTTATTTCAAAACACTGACAACTGGTCTTCCAGGTAAGAAAATAACTCAACATGCTAAGATTTAATTGTGACAAAATAATTTATTTAGGGGACAACTATTTCAATTCAGCAATATACAAACGTACCTTTTGGAACTTTGTTTCCTATCAAACCCAACCCTAGACTTCAGAATACCTGTTTAAAAAATGATTAATTTTTAGTGGGTACATACTAACTGGTTGACAATCATGCTATAACAGTAGTCTGTGGTTGAAGATTTCGGATGGTATTCATCGAAATCAACCACAGTGAAATGGTTGTATTTACTACCTCCAAATCCTGAGTTTCACTATCCCTGCAGAAAATACCTTTTTCACCGTCCTTTTGAACCACATCATCAACGTTACTATTCTTATGAGTAGATTAGATCGACTCCTTCGTTTTCCATTTCATAGAAGTGATGTGGTATAACTCGAGTTAGTCAACAAACAGCCATCAAATCACTAATATTAAATCTAAGCTAAATAGATACAAAACATTGTTTTGTTTTTCAAATTTGTATTAACTGTAAGTTGTCTTATTGATTTTAAACTACTAAATGTATATAGATTACGGATATTTACTTAAATAATTCAATAGAATTTCGGTGACAAAATAAATAGGACGATAAAATGTAAATTACAATCAAATGTATGCTTCCCTTGTTATACTTATAGGAAAAATGTGTAGAGAAGGACTGATAAATACATTTAGGAATAATGATAAACAACGAGTTGTGTAAATACATAATAATCGGATGTCGTAAATCTAAATGGCAAAGAGAAAATGTTAAAACGTAAACCACATATGAAGGACAGTTATAAAAATACTCATCAGATCAATTTACTTAGAATTTCCAAACCAAGAGACCATAGTGGGGGGATTTAAAACAAGTTTCTTGGTCCCCTCACGTTTCGTAAGTAATGATAAATTGTACAAATGTTCCAGTATAAAATGAGTACAAGTGTTAATCATAAAGAAGAGCACTGAACCTTCAGGTGCTAACCATGATGACCTTGAGAAAATTATCTGTAGAACAAATATTTCCAAACTGCCAGTCGTCCGGATGTCCATATACTTGGAAAAACTAAAATAAATGAAAAGTTTTTACTCCGTGTTCAGTCCTACGAGTAGGGATGCTATTAAAGTCCAACTATAGCATTTCAGACATTAGAACTCTTGATCCGTGAGCTTTTTTCTATTCTCCTCCTACACTAGTCCCGATGGTGAGCAGAGTTAAGTGATAGTTGGGCATACGTATTATATGTCCCAATTGCATTATTCCATAAATATTCACACTGATCAACTGATTTACCATTGTTGTCAACAAACAAATACGGACAGTATCTCGAAGACATTCATAATCAACTAATAGTAGTCCGCGAATATCATCTACTCTTAACGGTCATGTTCCCCATCTGTACAGTAAGACAGGGCTGCTGAGGAGTATACTCGTCTTCTAATTAGTAAACTGATATCTTGCTTACGCCATATATGACGCAAGTTGACTAAGTCAGACCAATTTTCTCAATCTTTGTCGAGAATTCGTCAAACTTCAAACCTTTACGGTTGATCTGACTCCCAAGACAAGTGGAGTATGTAATACGCTCAACTACATCACTCCATATCTTTAGATTAGATAGTGACTCAGACTAGTTATGAGGCATCATTCTACATTTAGAGGGGAAGAAACGCATTCTTAACATGCTTGTATTGTTGTTCAATACCATCAAAATATTAATGTTTTGCTTTTACAATTCTCTTCAATGTTATCAAAAAGGAAGTATCAGTAAGTCCTTAAGACATAATCTGACTATTTCACTCATGTACATCTTTTTCAGTAAAAAGTACCAAGACAATAGATCGCTTTAAAATTCTGAACAGAATACATATAACAAATAGATTGCCGTTAAAAAGAGTTATACACAAGTTTCAAAAATATTAATATGAAGAAGTCATTTGCTATATTCAGAAAGACTGCAAATGCTATATTTTAAGTCTGAGTAGGCACGAAAAATTATGAAACAAGAGAATACAATAAACGTATTGGAATACAAAGCTATTATAACGGTGTAAGTGACGTATGACAAAATTAAAGTACATTAGTTCTTACCATGAAAAGTGGTGTTAGGAAATGCATAGCTATGTACAATTCAAGAAAAAAAATAAGAGAAAGACAAACATCTAAATAGCATTATATCAGAACATGCAATGCACTTCTTACACTTACAAGGCTTTTCATGAGTTTGCTTGTGGAATATTAGATGTATGGGTTACACTATTTTCACAAACTCGCTGATCCTTTGTCTTACACTTTTCGTAATTTTGCTTTTGTCTAAATCTGACAAAAAGACCAGGGGAATCGTTTAAAGATTTACGTTTGAAGGGTTTTTCTAACCAGGAAAGTCTGACCCGATTGTTCGTGTTACCGATATGGGCTTTAGCGAAATATAAAAAAATAAATGAATGAGTTATCGTTTAAACGATCTCTCGATAAGCAACATTATAGTTATAAACATTATTCATTTAATTACATGGAATGAAAGTACTTTTGTTAAAACGCATCGTCATAGCTTGTGAGGTGCTACGCACACTTCCATGAGACTAAACAATAACGTTAAACATAACTAAAATTATCAATTAAGAATTTACTTGGACATAAACTGCCAGTGAAAGTAGGATTAACTTGTAAAGAAGTGACCAGATTAAGACTTTTTAAATACTCGTACATATATATGTTCATACATCACTACCCTCCAACATCAGTTTGAATATATATATATATATATATATATATATATATATATATATATATATATATATATATAAGTTCTACACAAAATATATGGCTACAAGTTACGTACTCGGTAAATAAGTTGAGTCAAATTATTATTAAATGAAGGAATGAAATGAGTCAATGAAACCACTAGTTGTCGGTTTTAAATTTGAATAAAAAGGCTTACTTTGTGTGACTTTTAGAATGAAAACATTTTGTGGTTGAAGACTCGAAAGCAAAAAAAAAAGTCTAAATGCACCCACTATTAACCACATGCATTTTTGACTTATTTAAATATTTTATTCCTTAAATCGGTGCTTTTTATTTTCTAGATAGTGGTGAAATGTGGAAAATCAAACTGGTTTACTTCAACGTAGTTTTGCGTTGATATATCTACCTGTCAAAAAACACTAGTGATCGGAGCTTAAATCCTAGAAGTACTAAATATACGTACTTTAAACTTTATACAGCCTAGTACATGCATAGAAAGCAGTGATGGAACTAACCAATGTCTTAGGTCTTAACTGAGTCATCAGAAAGGCGAGTACGTTAGTACTAAGTTTGAGTAAGGCAACTACTGACAGTTAACTACAACAGCAAGGAATGATAACCAATTTTAGTTGGTCTTCGCTACAGAATCAAAATGTGTTACATATGCCCAACCATTTCCTATCTTGACGTGAAATGCTTGTTGACGTAGTAGGTTACAAAGTAAGTGACTAAACGACTACTGAACATCAGAAAATGAAGTCAGTGACTGTCACCATGACTTATGTTTGTGAAGACTAATCGGTTAAGATTCTCAAAGTATTTGTAACTGATGGCTGGGAAAGCTGTGACGTAGTTCAGATTAAGGCACAGGAGAGGATGCATGTAAGGTTTATTTTCGGATTCGGAGTACACTAACGAAAGGTTGAGTGTAACAATGTCAGAAAATAGCATCATAGAACAATACGAACAGAGCTTCACATTTCGGTTATCACCTTTTGGAATTAAAGGCTTGATACTGTTAATTTAACCTGACAATCTGTGAATTGGTTTCAAGTTGGAAATGAAAAAACCCACTGGCAAACTATTAGTAAGGATTCATGTAATTACTAGGACAGTTAAAAGCTACCCGAAGATTTACTGAAACAACGCATCATTAAAATACAACAATTAATAAACAGTTAAGTTATAAACAAAACTAGCTAATTCCTTTCGTCGCATAACATTCTGCGTCAGCACCTCTAAGCATATGAAGATAGTAAATAACTTATGTCAAGATGAAATTAGGACCAGAATAATTCACATCAGCTTATGAAATACTGAAATGAAAATACATATCACTATGCAACAAACAAGTATTGTAAATACTGAAAACAACTTCATAAAACAAGCATTAAGTGCCTGAAGTGACTATTGCATGATAAATCTTACCTACAACTGAATGTGGCTGTGGATAATGAGGTTAGGATGCATATAGGTCACCAGTATTAAATAACATACGTTCAGTCTCGTGAACTCTTATTTAAGTCTCAACAAGTACTCGGAATTGTCTAAAAGGTATACAGAAAGGGGAGAGTGACGACTAACCACATCCCCGAATATTTTTTTTCTCGAACGACGAAAATAAGAGAATATACATATATATATTCCTTAGATTAGATTGCATGAAATCAATCAGTGATAACAGTAAAACATACACCACTTTTCTGGGTAGCATAAAGAAAATACGCACTTACTTTCGTTTTTAGTGTTGTTAGTAACTTCAGTATCTGATAATGCAGATGACTTATCACCACGATGTAGCGAATCGTCTTCAGTTAAAACACCGTCAGGAGTTTCGGAATTAAGGAAGTTCAGCCTTTCGACAGCAAAATGACCTGATAATAGGAATTCTTTACTTGCTTAACGAGATAGCTTACCAGAACATCCAATCGGAGTACGTATAACTCCAGGAGAAGGAGAACGTGGGTCATCTTTGTTTATTTGGATTGGTGTCCTTACTATTCCGTCACTGGGGGAACGTGGATCAATACTCAGCACTTTTGAGTGTTCGTTAGGTATATTTATAGGAGATAAATGCTTATCCTTCCGTTTGGTTAATGTAGGAGTTCGATAATTTACATAGTTACCCATTCGCGAAGATTGCGAATTCCGCGCTTCACAAAGTGTGTAGCAGAATTCGTTTCGTGTCCAATAATCAACATAGTTGTGACGCGGTAGCGTGAAATTAAGTGGCAACTTTTGTTTCTATCTTACTGTTTTGATCAAATTCAGGTGCATCGTGGTACCAAGTAATTATAATCTGGACAATCGATTGCGATAGTCTTAGTGTGGTCAGCATAAAAAAAATATTTGAAATGGTAGCAAGCGTTTGGAAATACATCACAGGTTGACGACCTTGCTATTGAGCGAACATTAGTCGTTACATTTATAAATTTGTGCTCATTCAGTGGCTATACGGAAAAACTGAACAACTTATTTTCGATAAATTTTTCAATTTAACCCTCGAACCTTATGATATTTGTGACTAATGTCAAATGTTGACTGTGCTACGTAATTTGTTTGGTAGTAAATACAGTAGTGTTTTATATAAATCACCTTTTTTACAAAGTTAAAATACATATAAGGAAATAAGTCTTGTCTGTTAGCCGTGCATAATATGGATCACAAGTCGCACTTACTGATCAACAAACACACTTCACATGGCTTTAGGTGAGTACATTAGTACTTAAGCATAGATCCCAGCAAAATTCCCTAAGAAAACCAAACTTACTAAAATTATTTGAAAAAGACAAAAGAAAACGATGTGGATGCCTAAATTTATGACGTCTCTACTGCAGTAACCTTTGCAACATAAAAAAATATTATACTTGTAGCGGTAAATTATTCTCCAAATAAATAGTTGTATAGGCTCCCAACATTGATGCAAACCATGTTTTCCCTAGAAGACGTGATTAGTTGAAGCCATTTGGAAAGGTATCACTACCAGTTAACGACACGACAAGTGAAGCAACCCGCTCTATAGTAAGCCATCCGGAACGTTGTTATCCAATTGACGCTCTACTCATAATCAAATATAACTTTACTCCCACCCCCCACTGCCTTGTAGCTTATTCTGATTCGTACGTGTGAGTTTGATCGTTAGAAGTTACTGTGGTTATATGACAATCTTTACTTGGTCATGTATTGAGTGCACTTCAAACTTTTTACACTCTGTACATATAGTTTATATCTCTAATGTAAGGTAAATCCGATGCCACAAGTTGAAAGTGTGATGCAACTACCTTACATCTATTATATAATTACTAATAAATAGATTCCAAGTAGATAATCGATACTGGTTAACTCATAGAAGCTCAAAATTTTCAATAGGTCATAATAATGGAATTGCATACACAGAACACACTAGGAAGCACTCATAAAAACAACCTTGCACAATGTTAAGCAAATGCACTTAAAATGAATTTCTTAAGATTGATGGTGCCTCTCCACTTGGATCATATCATACTAAAATATTAGGTAAATGATTTTTTATCTTATGGTCAAGACCTACCAACAAAGCTTACACCTCAGACATTGTGTATAAAAGTCAACATACAGCTTTACGTATAAGTAAAACAGTAGACATGTGTCACTGATGGAAACCTAGTTCTGATGCTTAGTTTGAAATAGGGTATATAAATCTCTTTTGTGTCCTATACAAGGAAATCCATGTTGTATTTCTTTGTGGCAATCAGCGACGCGACAGAATAGAATAAGCTAACAGACTCCCGTGTCTAGTAACGATGAATTACTAATCTCACCAGGTGCGAATTTAAGTATATAAAAAATATACAGATTAAAGTTGTGTTTACTGTGTAACACAAGGATTTGGTTTCAGTCCTTAGAAATGAGTTTAGTTTTCTCCTAACGGACTACGTAGAATTAGCAAAAAGCATTTCGACCAATAGGGACTTCCAGGATTTTTTTAAAATGAATTGTGCCTAATATCTGATCTGCTGATTACGCCTAAAATTTTTGGATGTTTATTTAGAATGTATGTTCGAATGCATTCTAAATTGACACCCAAGACTAATTTTGAATGTGGAGCGTAACAGTGAGACCAACTGTTGGCCAACATCACAGTCAGAATGTTCAACACAACCGTTGATGTCTCTCTACTGTGTGCAGTTGAAACCTAGCGAACTACAAAAAGCATCATTCGAAAAATATAAATATTTACAAACAGCTTGTCTACACAAGATACTTCAGATCCGTTTACTAGACAGCATCATAAATAACCCTATGTAGTAGAAAGCAGGCAAACATACACCCGAAGAAAAGATTAATAAAAGACGCAGAGGTAGATAGGACACATTAAAAAAGTCACTAAACTACGTAACAAGACAATCACGAACTTGAAGGTTTCAAGGCCCGAGGAGATAAGAAAGATTAAGAAATATATCACCCTTAGCTTTGGGGGACAGACATCTAAACAAAAAATAGCACTTTGGAAAAACTGAAAAATCCAATTCAGAACATAGTTAGTTGGAGAATACTGGACAGTGGCCTATGCGCCAAGAAGGGTAAAGCGCATTAACTTAGTGATTAACCAACTGACTAGTTACTTATATCAGTGGTAACATTCTCAAAATACGAGACTGAGTAACTCAGAAATTAGTCTGCTGTCAACCATAGGTTTTCTTCAGATTGAAAGTATATCTTGATAACAAGTGTAAATTTTACGAAATCTAGGCTAAGTAGAGTTTTCTACGGACTACCCCGTAATAACTTTCAATTACTACACAGTGCACACAGTTTCAAATCACTTAGACTAGTAGCAAAAGTTCGACCAGTACAATTTAAAAAAATCTCTAATAAGTAGCCAATAAATGCAGGCTGGCGTTGACTTTCCGCGTTTGCTACATATGGGGTAACAGTCACTAATTAATTAGTTGATTGAGATGTCCATATCTGTTTAGGATTCCATAAGTTTTTATGAGATTCCCCTTAAGTTACCTGTATTTTTAGGAATACAAGTTTATTGTTCATTCTTTTGGAATGGTCCTGGGACGGAACCTTGGGTTACACCACTGCGGTACCTACAGTATAAAAAAGTAAGTAATTTACTCTCACTTTGAATTATCGTCCATTGAGACAAAACCTAAACCAATTCAGTAGCTAAGGGTAAATGCCTATTAATACCAGTTTATATATGATAAAAGCATGGCTTTTGAAAAATCAAGATATACTACGTGGACCATGCGATTTCGGTCGTGGACGCTAGTCCACTTACTCCCCACAGAAAGTGTGTTTGTTATTCGCGAATGACCTCTCCTAAAACTATGTTGCAGATTGGGGAAAAATCAACGGATTCCAGGTCGTCAATTAAGCCGATACAAATTAGGGATCCCATAATTAATCCGAGTATCTGATCAGCTTATTAAAACCAGTACCACAAAATCTACATGATGCTACTAAAGACGTAATAAAATTGCTCTGGTGTATGCATGGGACTAAGTAAAGAATACTTCCTTGTGTGCACGACAATCATTGTCTTGCTAGTCCCTGTATGTCTACACGTTACCTATTTGATCGAAAGCCAGAGTAGAAAGAGCAAAAGTCGATAAATTAAACAGTCAAATAGTATTATATATCAAGCAGTCTTTTATATATTCATAAACGTGACCACGCAGTCATCCATTGGGATAAATAATCTCAGTACAAAATATTGGGGACAGTGCTAGTTAATTGAAGACACGTGCACACAGTCAATTAATTCTAGTCTATAAATAAGAGATGATATAATAACAGTAATGTAATGTAATAGACGGAAGAATAGGGTGATAGGAATTCAATAGTGATAATAATAAATTGTTTACATTATCTAAATCTAATATAATTACGGTGGCCTTCTAAAACATAGTGCTAAAATTTTGTTACTCCTATTTGGCCGACCAGTATAATAGGCTTCATGTCAAAAATTTCGGATTTATCGAAGATAGTGAGACGATAGTATGTTATGATGTTCTTATTAGCACTTAGAATTATAAATTGCAGCCACATAGTAACAGTGAAAACTCAAAGGTAGAGGTAAAAGAATCGTACTGTAATCACTAGTAGTAGGAATTACAAGTACTCGGCATCCAGCATTCAGTGATCCAGGGACCAGAGATCAACTAGTCCAGTAATGCAGTAATATGGCAATACTGATCATAAAGAATTTAACAATGAATATATTTGTGCATGTATAAATAGAAATGTCCCGAATATAGGTAGTCACAAAGGGGGGAGAACTGGATAACCAGTGATATGTAAAGAATAAAAAGGTCAAACTAACATACGTCTGCTAAACAATATGCCATGGGAATGAGCAAATAGACACACCCAGGAGGGTACATGAATTACAATACATAGTAACGCATTTATTAAAACATTAGGAATAAAAGTAAGCAGGGTCATATGATTGTCTAGATTCACCTGGACCAGATATGGGAGATCACCATAGTGTTTTATTTTTATATACCAGTATTCCGATTAACTGATGTCTAGACTTCATTAATAGTTTACTGAAAAATGATAATACATTATTTTGCCGATGTCACATAAACATTATTCTAATTATGAGATCTTTAAAACTATGCTTAAACTCAACTCTATTTACTTCCAGGGACATTCTATACAAACAAACTAACGGAATTGTGATGGAATTACTAGTGCCTTTGCTTGTCGATAATCTATTTACGTCATATATCGAGTCCTTTATTTCCATGGGCACAATTAAACTAAGGATTTCGCTCAAATATGTCAATGACATTATCGCCATCATTAAAATGGCATTACAGAAAACTTTTTTGAAATTGATTAACGCGTTTTTACCTCAAATAAAATTCACTTTTTAAACTGAAAACGAGTATAATCAGTTACCGTATTTAGACTGTCTTGTAAAAAAATTCAAATGCAATTCGTAATCAAACAGCTATTGAAAGCCGACACATTCTAACAGTTATATTGACTTCTATTCAGCAAATCTATTCGTTATAAACATTTCACTAGCTGTAATTTTTTTCAAAAGAACTACTAAAATAGTCACATCATAAGAAGATGGACAACGAGAATTTCAAGACATTATAAACATCCTACAATTTTACCAAGAATATTATTAAGAGTATATAAAAGAGTTACAACCTATGATTAACTAATACGAATAAATCAAACGGAACGTCATGGGTTGGTACTACCGTTTTACCTTATCGCCATGACAAGACAGGAAAATTGTATAGAAGTCTAATGCAACATAAAATTCAAGCGTTCTACAAAACTAATAACACGAGTTGAGGTAAAATGAAAATAAAAGATCTTCACTTTTATACAAAACTGTGTCCACATATTAGGTTGTACCAGTTGTGATGCTTTCTACATTATCCTGATTTTGATTTGTCCTACTGCATTACTTAAACTCATGTTAATGTAACTCGGTTATTTATTATCCTCGGAAAAAGTGGCTTACAATAAATTACGAAACGTCGAAAACCTCAATTTCTACTTATTGGATTATTACAAATATATTACTTAATTTCAATAATCATTTGTCATGCTATTTGGATTTATCAAGTCCAACCTTGGTAACGATGCTTATATAAAGTTTAGCTTTAAGAAGCACTCCGAAAGGATACCAGGAGAAAGCTGTTTATATCCTAGTCATCCCTACATCCTGTTTAAGTCTGCTTAAGGTTTCGAAACATCCAAGGGACCTAGTATCTTTATGTGAGTACTACAAACAGCCGCGCGTACCAGTCTTTAATAGTCCGCGGGGATTAGTAAGAATGATTAAAATGGTCGAAAAATCCAGCTATATGGAGCTCTTTGTGCTGCCTACACCGAGTGTTATTTAATCTTCATATTTACCTGGATATTGTATTTTGGTCTACTTGTCTATTAGTTATGGGTGTATTCCGACCCCCAATAGTAACACTTCGACTTTTAATTTTCGATAAATTCCCCCCAATAGAAGCGTAATATCAGGTATCATAATGTTCTCCAATCTAATTTATTCCCTTACGTACCACATTCATATATAGAACACATTGTGCGCATTCTGGGAGCTATTTCCATATTTGGATATCTCGGGGGCATATTCTGCCAAATAAATATCTATCCCCACACTTTGAGTGTGAATATCATCTGGTCTTAATGGTGCCGAAAATATTTCAGTCTTTGTTACTGCATGAAGAGAATTATTGGTAATCATGTTTCATGTGATCACCCTACTCGCATACCAGCACAATTAAACCATTTCTTTAGTCAGAAGATAATTTATACACAACAAATGAACTCTTGGAGGGACCATCATGTGGACAGTGAGGTCGGCGAGTTCCATAAAGAACTCATCTAGTAACTTGTAGAAATGAGCGTTTTAGAGTCATTAGGTCTTAATACTCCAACTAGAGGTGAGACCTCAAATACTTATTACACTGCAGCATAATATATTGTACCTTATCTATTAACTGTATAAACAAATTCGAAAATCATTGTAGTATTCGGCTGGTTTATTGTGGCTTATTATTACTTTTTCACCATTAGTCATAATCCTATTACGAGATGCAGCAGAGCTTGGAATATGTTAGTTACGCCTTCTCAGTATGGATATATGTTATTTGGGACCCTAAAAATGTAAATGAATAACGCAAATCCAGCTGCCGAACTACACAGTCAATACTTAAATGGACTACTATGTACAAGCCTATCCCGAAGAAAGTAAAGAAAGCACCACAAAGGAATCTTATTATGTATAAAAAAAGCAAATTAGGAATTCAGGCAAAAATACAGTACACATCGCTTTAAGATAATTCTCTTTATAAAAATGGGGCGATTAGATTAATTTAAGGACACAGTGAAAGTGCAGCACAGGAAAGTCAAAAGTAAACTATTATTTGAGAGATATGCATTGTGAAATGAGCCAGAAACAAGGTTGGTTGCATAAACGGCTTTTACAATTATTTAGACAAACAAAACATTCAGAAATTAGTCCAATAAAACAAGGAAAAGTGAGCAAAATTTTATGGAGGAGGTTCTGAAGTTGGAAAATAAGTAGCGAAGGAATGAAGTAATGATAAATCAGTTATTTTTGATTGGTTTTCTTTATGTAGGCACGTTTAGCTGGGCGCCTAAAGTGTTCCCGTCGAGACATGAAACATTTTTCCCGCTGTTCATTTATATCACGATTAAAGTGGTGTACCTCCGAAGACAAACTACGCTTACGAGATTCACTTTCAACAGGTGACTGGAAAATAAAGATAAAATATACGATTATAATAATGAATAATAAAAGGCTCCAACAAAGGTTTCTGACTTTTAAAAAAAAAAGTAAAATTGATCATAGTAATTTATAGGAAATTGGTTAATAATCTGATATTAGAATGTAAACAACGGAAACCACATTTTGATGCACAGCAGCCAAGCGAAAATAAGTTATCCTGTTTAGGTTTTATTGTATAATAGATGGATAACAATCGAACAACTACCACAGCTAATTAGTCTGAATAGTGGAACACTAATAAGTGATAAACTTTGATACCTAGCAATCATGAGTAAGCATCAATAAACCTCGATAATACGCAGGAAGAGTCAATTGTACAACATGTATATATTCACTCCATTTGTTTTTATGGTTATAGAATAAAGCGAACTTACTACTTAATCAACAACTTAATGATACAAAACTATACGTCAATGGCAGTAATACTTTAAAAATCCTGTATGCTTATAGATACGAACAAATTGCAAACACCACTGTTTGGTATTAGATTTGTAAATGTGGTTTCCTACTTTATTCAAGAAGACAACTGAGTTAGTGGAGTAAAACAAAACAAAAATGACTAAGAATTTCTTTACAAAAACAACTCTAAAAAATACAATTGACTAAAAGCTAAGGCTTTGGTCATATGGTATATTGTCAAGTAATTCAAACAATGAGAATTTTCGTGACTCGTGACTTAACAGATTTGGACAGATTAGCAGCATGGTATATTACCGAATTCAAAAATAATAGAGTTATAAATGTACACGATGCTGAATCTAAGTTTCTAATAATGTCATTTGACAGTAAGCACAAGATCATTGACCGATTTTACTAGATTACATGACTTAAAGACTGTAATTACAGAGATGATAATATCTAAAAATTGATATGCTCAAAAACAGTTTATATCCTGGCATTCTCAATGGTTCAAAGTTTTAATGTACGATCAATTTATTTTCCGATTATATGTATCGTATATCATGATCAAACTACAACGAACAATTTGCAAAAGTAGACAAAAAATTAGGACGAGAAGTTTGTGATTACTACGTAGTTATTAGAAAATTTTGCAGACAGATCAACGTCATCATGGCACCAGTAAGAGATTGACAATATCAATCAAATTATTGAGATAGGAACCAACAGCTATAACTTTCACACAAAAAAATTATAAATTACACTAGATGTATCAGTATGCATCACATAGACGGTTTTATTCCTAACGAATTTGGAAAATGAAGAGCTTGTAATACTACTAGGTTAGTCAAATGGAATGAATGAAGCATTCTGTTTTAAGTTAGTAAGCAGCGAGTTAGAACCCTGAGTAGTGTCGTATATCTTGAGTGATAAAAAAGTAATAGGAGCAAATTCTCAACACAATTTAATTCATCATAAGTTGTTTATTGATAGACGAATGGAAATATTCCGACGATGAACTTAAACCAGCTGATCTTTATTTAGAGACGAGTGAAAAATGACCGTCATCTTGTAGAAACTATTTGGATTAGGAGTACATATATAACAATAGCTGTTTGATTAATTATGTTTGGAGTTTGATTAATTTTAAATATGATTACAACGATCATAAGCCGGTTTAAATAATAAAAGCTAAAAATAATCCGCTCTGATAACTTACCTTAATATGAACGCACCCTATCTAAACCCGCAAGTAAATGATAAGTTCAGGTCTAATCATGGATATGCTATGTTTCAGACAGAACATAATAGTAAGGATTAGTCCAATTCAGACAGTTCTTAATTTGAAGAAGACGTTCCTTAATATCTCACGCAAGGGTAATCGGGTGTATTATTAAAGCGCAACACGTTAATGATTAGGAACTCAGTAACAATAAAAAACAGAAGTTCTAATAAAAATGTCACGATACAGTAAGCAATGCATCAAGTTAAAAAATGTCTATAGTTTGATTTAAATCCTAAAAATCACAAATTATATGTCATAAAACGTGAACGACTAAAACCAAATGTATTCATCGAGGAGTATTACTCATTCGCAAACTATGATGAAACACTGCATTTTACATTGATTTAATTCTAAGTTAAAAGGGATATTCACACTTAAATATTTTCATTCTGTGAATCTTACTACAAAATATCCACTGACTTTATGCATTTTCGAAAATCAGTAAACAACGATATTGTGTTATGAATCAGCAACTTTTAAACAACTGTGTCTCGAGCTTAAATCTAGTTTACATTGATGTGAATAGCCGTTCTATAATTTAAAGTTCAAAACTTGATATACGAACTTTGTTCTGGTTATCAGTTTATAATAATGAAAAATAAATTAATATTTGACATTGTACAAGGAAGGCTCATTTCCAATTTCAGTTGAATAATTAATTAACAAGTTGAAATAAAGATTTTATTCTTGAAGTAACCAACAAGTACTGAAAAGATACATAACATCAAGTTTCAAAGCTTTCCTAGCCAGTTGAATATTCTTTAGAAACAAGTAGCTACGATGAAACAGTTTTTTTTTCCAATCTAACACTCGACTGTGATATTTTTTCAAAACTATTTTTAAAGTACGCATAAACAACACATTAAATGCATACTGCAATATTAAACAAAGTATATTCATACTGTGGTGGATACTACTCATAAGGTCGTCCACAAGTAATAGGTAGCGGAACGTCGCGTGAAACTGGGAAGAATCAGTAAATAGGGTATGAGACAAGTTGCGGGGTGGCAAGGAGCAAAGCATAATTAGAATACATAGGAGAATCAAGGACAACCAAGGGAAGCAAGCCTACAAATGACACGGATCAGAGAACACGAATGATGTACAAATTGATGATTTAAAGTAACCATATAATAATTTATGAGTTCTCTGTCTTCACCAAATATGCAATTGCTTGTCCTAGTTTGCCTTATCACAATATTACTAACCTGTTGTTCACCGAGTGGACAATGGATATGCGAATCTAATACAGAACTAGAGTGATCCCCGAAAGGTAATATATCAATTGAACACATTGTATCCCTACAAGTCAATGTAGATGTTTCCTGATGTTTATTACTTTTTTTGAATGATAAAGAAGGGGAAATAGTAGAAGAATATGAAGGAAATGATGATGAAGTAATTGAGGCTTGACAAATTATATTATCAAGTGAAGCAGACTGTATTGATGACGATTTATGTCTATCATAAATGCTAGACTTATGTGAACAAATATTCAATGCATGACACTGACACATCTTTCCTGACATTAAAAGTGATTGACTGACTCGTTGCAGTAGCCGTCGAATAGCCTGTAAACAATAAAAGATACATACAATATAACCAACAACAGATCAATAAAATTATCTAATAAACTGTATAAAAACTCGTTATATCCGGTAATGTTTTTTTTATTAAGAAAACTCAACTAGTCGATCTTTCCTAGTGATTAGTCTTGTAGTTGAAACTAAAACAGCCACCTGAACAACCTCACAAATTGCGAATCAGAAGATAGGAGAGAAGGCAAATATATCTAATTGGATGTCAAATAAGTACAATAAACCCCTTGTATTCACAGTTTTAAGTCAATAAGAAATCATCAATAAAATTCATTCAAAACGAGAGAAAAGAGTCGTGTAATTGACTAATTAGATGACGGCATACCAATGATCCTGGAAATCCTATTAAGCAGCGATTAGGTGAAACGTCTTTAGCTTCTATGGGATTTCCGTTGATAGCCCCAACAACTAGTTATGTTTATTCTTCATTTCTGCGGATATCGAGCTCCTTACTGGAATTTCGAACCGGGATTTGCTACTTTAAACACTAACATACATCGAACAAAATTATTCCACAGATATAATATGTTTTAGTAAAAATTAATGCCTTTGCATGAATGATAATCCCAACTTAACTTTCAAAGGTGATAAGGATTTGTGTTTTAATTAGTGAATGTTACTTTAAGTGCCGACTGTAAGGTTAATATATTAAAACATAAGTACATTCAAATGATCTATCATAAGCAGGCTGAAACGTATCTTTAGGCTTCTACAAACAATTATAATAAAGTATAAGCAATGACAAGAAGATTTAAATTGAATAAGTATGAAAAATCTGAACTACAATCCAGGTCTATAAACGAAAATAGGTATAATTCTTGTTTATATTTTATTACTAGTAAGATGAGACCCATTCAAACATTCTTAACTTTACCAAACTGGTCCAATTTCATAAGAATGGGAATCGAGTTGTGATAATCACAAACTAAACTGTTTGATCATAAATCAACAACTGGATGAAAATGATTTCGAAATGTGAGCAGACAGGTTCAACTTTATAGGATTTTAAGACATCTTAACATGTAATTAATTGTTCACTGAGTATATAGTAAGTCTTAGTTCTAAAGTTCACTACGAAATCGACCTAGTGTAGTGGTCTTATAACAATTCAACAGATACAATGCAATTGGCACTGAAGACAATGTGATATCGATTCTTATTGAATGATCGATTAATATGTGCGATTAATTGTAAGGTAACAAAACAGTAATTGCATATCGATTAAAAACTTAGGTCTTACTATATTTTTATAATAAATAATTAAGGTGATGTGTGCATAAGCATATTTAAGAATATTTATATAACAAATTATTGTCTATTTAGTGTGTAACTATACGTATAGCTAACTATTTGCGATTGAAGATGGGTGGTCTCTGGGTTGTTGTAAGAGTTAGGTAAGTTACACGGGATTAAACAAAAATGCGGAACCAATCTATGAAGTGGCTGATTGTTGGTGTGGGTTGTATTGGTAGATGTGGACTACCTGGTTGGAGTTTGCTTGATTGTTGTAACTAGTGGTTAGACTGTCATATAGATCAACATCAATTAGTGGTGTATGTGCATTCCTCTTCATGTACACCTAAAGTCTAACCTATGTCATTTTCATATACATTTTATTCCATAAATTCTTCTGGAATTATATTCTCGATGTCTAATTAATCTTATGACCACTGATGTCAATACTGCTACTACTTGAAACTTATCTTGTCGTGCTAAGGGGACATGCACATATGTGCTAGGTTCTACGTTGTACATAAGTGGACTGGATTGTTTTATACCAGATAGAACGTTTCAACTTATTCATGAAACTCAAGATATTCATACGAAAGTGAATGAAGCTAGTTACAGTTATGAATCAACATGAAACGTATAAAAATAATTTTAAAGATGTAAAACAACCCTCCAAAATATTAACTGAAATATAATATACTCTAAAAAAACGTACCAATCGTAAAGCACGCTTTGGTGGGAATTCATGATCTTCATCATCTGTATAAGATGAATCTGACGAAGAATGCGAGGAATACAGTGTCAAAAAAGATGCATTGGAAGTTGATGAAATAGCTGGACTCCGGTCAGTGATTAACGAACTACATTCTTGGTCAGATGAATTAATAATATGTTCAGTCAACAATCCAACTTGTCGTTTACATATAGATAACTCCAAATGATTTAAATTATCAGGTAGACGAAAGTGTCGGAGCTAAACGGGTTAAAAGTGTACGATATCTCTTAAATAAATTTACACAGTTGTAACGGTACATTTATATGATAACATAAACAGATAATTTTGGTTACGGAGTTTAATCAAGCTTCAGTGGGACCATTTTAAAAATCTGGACATAACTCATGTATGATCACAGCTCCATATATTTCCATATAGTTATTAAGTACAATTGTTATTAGACAAATCAATATTATTATCAAAGAGGTTAGATCACATTCCACAGATGGAGCCATAATGAAGACGAACTGTTCTCAGCACCAAATTTTTTTCCTATGCGAACTCAACCCTATCGAACTAGTAAGAGACAAGCGAAATGGCAAAAACGAAGACCGATTATCAATGGTTGATAAATATAACAATATTATGATGTTTTGTGTCAGTCAAGTACGAACAGCTGTCAGACATGTCAATGATACAACTCTTCTAAAAATCAAATAAGAGTATGTAACTGGTAGAAACAAACAAATGAAACGGTGGATATCAGGCATGTCTAAATAGTTTTCAAATGCTATAGTTCAGTAAAAATGTTCTCAGTCGCCCCAGTTATACGTTCGGTAGTTTGTTAAACAGAAAATATAGTACTTTCCTGTCATAAGCTATAACAGAGACTGATCGAGAAACCCTGAATAATAAAAGAGTGATAAAAATGGTAGCTTCTATAAATTGTGCACACAAATCTCGATTTGTTCGTTGGTGCTTATCGGTTGACATATGGACTAATAAGAATACTCTCATTTAAGCGTTATTTAAGTATACGCTAGTCAAGGTACCCTTCTAACATTACTCTTAATCTTATAATCATCTATAAGATATAGACGAGAGGTCTGTTTATACAAATACTATGGTAACATATACCTTCATATAAAATACTCACTTGTACAGCTTATCTATTTGTCTAATCGTAACTAGTCTATAAAATGTTTCAAGATTCTTCAGCAGTTCCTTATAATAGTGCTAACATTCTGTGATAATATTAATTACTATTTTAGATATTTTCCATTCCTATTACTTTGAGGTGGTAGTTGGGCTTGCTTATCGTGATGAACTAATTAAGCTATAATAGCTGAAACAATCGTTCCTTCAGGTTCCAGCATGCCATGCAGGTTGGTTGAGCAGCGGTAAGACTAGAACTAGCAAAATAAAGATCTAAGGGGGGAAGTTTCATTGCTGACTGTATAGAGGTGTGATAGCGGTAAGGTGATTCCTCCGGGTAATCAGCATGACAGTAATACTGCCTTGTATAGAGAAAGAGTGGGATTAGAAAATGTCGACCAAATATTCACTATTTGTCAGGCTTTGGAACACACCTTTCGGCGCCCGACAATGGTAATCTTTCATGACTTGAAAGTAGCATTTGACTCTGTAGACCGAGAAGTTATATGGCAGTGCCTGTCATTCGAAAACATACCTAAGAAGTACATAAATCTTGTGAAGGCACCTTACTCAAACACTATAAGTCATATCAAGGCGTATGGAGAACTGTCATTCGAACTTGCGACATCAAGTGATGTCCAAAAAGGTTGCCCGTTGTCTCGAATTTTATTTAATTTCATAATTAATTTTTACTGTTGCAAAATACACTCTCATCGTCCAACTTTTTAGGAGTTGGTCTCCTATCAGGATATCTACTTAGTGACTTAGAATACGCAGATGACATAGTCCTGTTTAGCCAAACTAAAGCACGGTATCAGTCCATGAAGTTACTGACTACTGGTTTGAGTCTTGTCGATAGATTCAGACTACCTTGCTGGGGTCCACGCGAATACAGTAACCGCTGGTTGAAGACTTTGGGTGACATGACTCAAAATTGGTCACAGTGGTGTAGATGTATCCACTCATTGTCCTCCCTTAAATTGTAGGCTTGAAATTATTTCACAACTTTCTTTCCACGCACCAATTCCTTCTTCCTGAACCATATTCTACATGTTTACTCTTCTTTTTTTCATCATTATTATCATTAAAGTAACTTTTACTTCTACTAATATGGTGCTAATCTTGCTGTGCTTCTGAGGTATGCCGGATGAGCTATACTGATGCACATATGTGCCAGGAAACTACAAACTCGGGGAAACTAGGCTGGTTTTAGTCCTGAGCGAGGATGTATTGATCAAATATTTACGTTACGTTAGTTCCTAGAACATAGGCATACTTACCAACATCCGACAATAAAGGTATCCCTTGACTTAAAACCAGCTTTTAACTCCGTAGATAAAGTAGTTCCGTGGCAGTAATTGTCCTCAGAAGTATATAAACTTTATATATGCTATTTACGTGAACACGACTGGTTGAGTTAAAGCTTATAGAGAGCTATCACGAGAATTGTCAGTCTCAAATGGGGTTCGTAAGCATTCCCCCTTTTTATTTAACTTTGTCATAGATGTCCTCCTAGAAGTCGAAACTACTCCACCTAACACTTTAAGAATCGCCCTTCTAATAAGCCCACTTGCCGACTTAAAATACGCACATAAGGTAGCCCGATTGAGTGATGAGTGATGATATTATGCAGAGTCTTATGAACACCTTTAGTAATATTGCAAGCATATTTGGAATATGTTTCTCTTCCCCTAGATGTAAAATATTACTTCAAGGTCGGTATGTATCACTACCTAGATTAGTCATCGAAGTAGTTGAATGTGTTGATCGCTTCTCTTGTCTTGAAGTCTCATTAACCCTGGTGGGTCTATATCTGACGTAATCTTAGCACGGATTCACAAAGCTCGTTTGGCTTTTACCAACTTACGTTGATTTTGGCGTAGGTAAGATATCCGTCTTTCAACCAAAGGCCAAGTGTACTGCACGAAAGTCCAGTCTATTTTAACCTACGGATGCAAAACATGGGCTGTGAAAATAGAATATACGTAAGCTAGAGGTCTTTGACCATATAAATCTTCGTAGTATCAGCGGTATATCATGGAATGATCGAGTAAGTAATACTGATGTTAAGAAAAGAGAACTAGGAAAATATAGTGAGTTAGTTGATGAGATTGTGAAAATTTATCGGTTGAAGTGGTTGGGACATGTATTACGTTTACTTCATTCTTCCCTATTGTATTCTATTGTCATGTCGTTCTTGCAAATGTGATCATGTGTTAATGTGGTATGACAACTTGAACGTGAGTTTATATGCTAGGTTCTATATTGTAAATGACTGACTAATAACTGAATTTACTGTTAACTTTGCAATTGAAGGTCATATAGTGAAGGAAATGTTTAAACGATGACGTGATTCCCTGTGCAGATGATTCAGCTGTAGAGTATATTCATTTTACAATTATCGATGTTACTGACCTGTGTTATGTCTATTCACAACACAATATAGCCACAGTACTGAACTAGACAACCAAACAGGATTACAAAATACATCATGATTAACTGCTACTCGATGGATGAACATAATAAAAAAAATTTCTAGTAAAGGTACAACAAACAGTTAAAAACGATACGCATCTTAGGTACGACGTGTAAACTAGTTAAAAGTGCCAAAACTTACCAATTCAGATTCTAGAACCGCTAAGAATTTAGTAGACAATCGATTCTTTGGAGGAGTTCGAACATTAGCAACATCTTCTGCAATCAACTCCTCATGTACATCCAACAATCGGTTCATACTAACCATTGCGGAAAAATGAGACTCTTCAGATGGGATGAATTCATGCGTGGAAAGCGATGAATCCGTCATTACTTGACGCTCGGGAAAACCAGAGACCTTTGTAGTCGGAACGCTTGTTTCGTATGATTTTCCTTCATACAGCTCATTCCCAGTTCTTAAATCTATCTGGTTGATTGGAGGTGATAGTAAGTGAAAACTAGACACGCCACTTGAGTCTCTTAGTGTTTCGGTTGATATACTAGTAGAAAAAGAACTATGAGAAGCAGTAGATAAATTTATTCCTGAAGTGGTTGGAGATAGATCACTTAAATTATCAAAGCATTTTCTGCATATAGGGCAGTTGGTGTTCTGTTCGATCCACAGATATAAACATGCAGTATGAAAAATATGTCCACAAGGAAGTTGGCAAGACTTGTTCATTTGTTCCCAACAAATGGAACAATTTTCCTTAAATTAAAATGAGAATAGGGAAAAAGACATTTTCTATAAAAGGCAGATCAGACTAGTTAAAAAATAAGTATAAACGGTACAAGTCAGAAAAACAAAAGGATAAAAAGTAAATTCCAAATGTATGTTTATAGATTTAATCACTAAGTGATATTAATTTCGAGATTACGTACAAGGGAAGAGTACGCTGCAACTGTCTACTTACAAATAAAACTGAGTAATCAGTTTTTCATATCTTAAATTTACACAATAGCTTATAAACAGGAAATACGTGGAAATATAATACAAAGCACTGAAATTGAGAAGAGAACAAACAAACTATCTGAATAAATACAGAAAATTCAAGAATGCGAGATAATCACTATAAATATGGAAGACAAAATTGAGATGCGACATATGTGTCCGTCGGACAAAAATTAGTTAGTAATTGTAGCAAACATGACAACTCGAAATTGAAGAGTGGTCAACTAGACATACCATAACATTAGGCAAGCTACTACGGCCTGGAAAACATATTTCAGGTAAACATATGATAATGTTGGAAGTTAATACATACGAAACAAAATATACAAATCGAAAGTAAGATAACGTTTAGGTTGTGCTGCGCGTGAAGCTAATTAAGTAAAGGTAATAAAGACTTACTCGTCCTAGCCACATAAAAAGTAAACGCTTGTGGCAAATACAAAATATCGTTACAGCTAAAACAGCTGAAGGATATATAGGAAAAACGTGTTAATTTGAATGTTCTGTGTTACATAAAAGTGCGGTGACTTTTCTTAATGGAATGATATTTTCTTGCATTTTTATCAAAATATATTTTCTGCCCGTTACTTTTCTTGTTGCCTTGCCTTTTCTACTTGAAAGTTTTGTCCTTATTTCTTTAATATTTCTGTACTTGTATGGAGCATAATTTTGGTGTCCATTTGCATATTTTGTTTATATAAAATAAAATAGAACCGAAAGCATCAATATTGTCGAGCGTCGGTAATTAAGTTTATATTCTAGAACCTGCTGAACTTTAGATATTTGATTAACTAGGTTTGAAGCCAGTGTCCAATAATTATTGGTAATATTTAAGATATTATATTAGTAAGACACATTCTTTTATGGCTACCAGGAGAGGGTTTGTAATTTTTCTCAGACTGGGACGATTAGTGATCGAGACTAATCAGATGAAACAGTCAACTTGCTTGCTGAAAATGGACCTCCATTACTAGTCTCCTGAAGATAACTCACTTGGTCTAGCTTTTGTTCCTAGCTTCACATTAGTCATAAGTTTAACAACCTCGGCCACCGTCGAGACCTATGTTTGTTTGGGAATAGTGGGTTGCTGCAGAGTATCTAGAGGCCAAGTGAACTGATGTTTAAAGTGTCACACCCACCAATCTAAACGCATGGAGTGAGAGCAGGCAAAAGTCCCGTCAATCGAAGATTGAATCACTTACACATATTTTAATTTTAACTCTGTTTACAATTCTGAAATTACTAATAGTAATGATATATGGAAACTAAGGAACGAAGACAAAACGCGGGCAGTCATTTAAAAATGTACTAATTAACATAGTGTTAAAGACGAAGAAGAATTAGAAGATGGAGAAAAAACTTAGTGGTAACTAGAATACACATTATCACAATGTTACTATAGTTATTTATCGATCATTTAACAAGGGCGTAGTTCAGTAGTAAATATGTAATTAACAAGTAATTATGAATCTCCTTTACACCATAAGTGAAGGCTTTGTAGTCATCAAATGACACAATAAGATTACTCTGTGTGATCAGACCATCTGAATAAGTCAAATGTTTATTTACTATGGCTAAAGCAAGTGTAAGTATATAACCTGAGTAAAACTTATACATACGACACCTTGTGATCAACATATAGTGTACTCAAGAACCAACTACATAAACTAGTGAATAATTAGGCCTCGTTGCAAGTACGCTTACCGGTTTAAGAGTTGTATACATTAAGAACAAAAAAATCACACACTTTAAACTAGGGTGCAAAGTGAGACGATGCTTGTATTAGTGTTAGATAAAGTATATTAACAAATAAAAAAACTGAATACTTACTTCGGAATAAACAACCCGAGAATCCAAGACTTTTATCAGAGTTTTATAGCGTGTGTGATGTGTGTAACGTCTTGACACTTTGTAGTACAAATGCTGAAGATGCAATGCAATGATGATACTTGACATGTTTATTTGGAGTTTATTCCAAAATAGCATATGTAAGTTATGCAATACATCACCAAAGTCAGCAAATGTATCAAAAACTAACTCTGTGTAATAAAGGAATACAAAACGGTTGTATACTTTGTCATCAACATTCGATCGGGAAACGGCTTCGCAATATAGATACACTAGATACCACGTGATGACATGCACAGAAACAATCAGAAGTTGGAACACTTCGGCAAGCATGAAGAACATAGCATGAAGAGAATGCTTAGCACCCACGATGATTGAAATAATCATTAAAACGTTGCTGAGAAGAAGTAGTATACAACAAAGTAGGAAAATTCGGGCTTGATACGTAAGAGGGAAATCAGAACAACGGAGAGTGTATTGGGAGCGGTCTCTGATAAGGCCAGTTAAAAGACGTAGAAATCCAAGTATAGTAAACCACGTTGCCCAAAGAAGGAGTTCGTGAAGAGCTTCAACATGAAGAATACCATAAATAAAAACTACTTTGTAAAAAATGAAACTAGAAAAATTTTCTCTGATATGTGAATCTTCAGCACTTCGGAGTTGGCCAAAAAACAGATTCTGGAGCTCCCTGGCAGCACACATTAACAAACAATATCCAAAATTTATGAGGCTCCAAAAACACCAACTATCCTCTAGGAAGTGAGTTAATGATAAAGTTGGGTAGTATAGTGAGGTGGAATTTTTTAAACCATATTGTTTTACATCGTTTTTTATTTGAAGCCACACATGGAATATTGACCCTACCAAAGATGCCGTCGTATAAACTACATACGTGGAGAAATTTGGTAGAGGGATGCGCTCTAAATTCCAGACTTGCATGTAGCGTCATTAACGCACAAGGCGCTTTGTCATTCGATTTATCCAATATATCTAACATGCATATAAGGAGCTACTGTGAATTGTTTAATTTCTTTGTGCTAACATTTTGAGTGTTATGGTTTCGGCTCTAAGCTTTTGGTTTCTTCTGATAGTTGGCTGGCTACATAGCTTTGTCAGTTACAGTTAGTTTCTTCTCTTTTTTCCCTTTTAATTCTAATTTTTATTGAGTTTTCCATTGGTTTTCTTACCTTTTTCCTTGCACTTATCACCGTCCCTTGATTCCGTTCAAGGTAGTCTGAATCGTGAGTGACGTTTACAAGATTACATTAGAATGGATAAAGGTCTAGAGTGCTAAGGCTTAAAGTCACGAAAGAATATTGAGTTTTTGGCTCCTGTTTTAGGGAGTTCTAAGTACACCATAGTGGTACGCATGGTCGTTTAGTTTTCTTTTGAAATTAGCCAAAGTTGAATCTCTGGCTACTTCCTCAGTCAGACCGTTCCAAGTAGTTCAAGCTCTTAATGACAAGAAATTCACCTTTACCTCTGTTTGTGCTCTCTGATAAGCAGTGGTTCTTGGTTTTCTCTGAGATATATGAGCACTTAAAGGGACCAGTATGCTTTACTTTGGATGTTCAGGCGTGTTCAATATGTTTTATGCTGTAATTAGGTCTCCACTCTGACGTCTATAGCTCAGGGTGAACAGCTCTAGATGCCGTTTTTAGTCAAAGTATTGTTTATTCCTGAGTCTAGTTATGCAGTTTCTTGCTTATTTCTGTACTCTCTCTCTTTCTCCAGAAGATCAGCGTTTACTTTGAGGGTTAAGAGCGTGACATTGTTGAGATTCTCCAGATGCGGTCGTATGTATGTCTTAAATATTGTAAGGAACAGGTCGTGTCACTATGCTCAGCTAATACAGACCCTGGGAAACGTGGCGTATGTTTTAGTGACATCCACTTGCTGGTTTTTCTTAGCCTATCTCTCGTTTTTGGAGGTACTAACTATTCGTTATCCACCTAGGTGATTGTCCAGTTGAGTACCATCTGGAGTACAGTAGTATATTATATGGCATTTTCGTATATTAAGAGTCAGGCCATTATTACCCGTCCACTTCTCTATTCTATTTAGGCTCTTTTTTAGTAGTTTTCGTCCCTGTCATCTCTCATAGTTCTTCACAGTTTTACGTCGTCTGCGTATATAAGAATAGACGAGAGAATATTTTTTGAAAGATCGTTGGTGAAAGTGGAGGCCCCAGTATCCGGAGGTTCGAGTCCTACTATGCTCTAGATGTTGCCGGTCTCCTGTCTGAGAACACCCTGTCCACCTAAGAACAGAAATTTCGCACCAACAGGTGGTTCTACATCCAAGAGAGTAACGGTTCTGTGAAGTCCATTGCAACTACCATATGGATTAGGAAGCTATGGGGCACAGTCTCGAATACTTTTGCTAAGTTCAGGAATGTTATGTGGACCTGTGTGTTGGTGCTTTTAAATCCAATTTAGTCATCCCAAGCCAGAATGATGCTTGTGTAACAGGACATTTTTCAATGGAACCTGGGTTGCACTTCGTACAGCAGGTTGAGATTACAGGACGAACACCAGTACTTGGATATCAAGACTACTTTCCCAAACCTCTGATGGAATTAAGAGCATTATCTCCGGTTTGTAGCTGGTGGCGTCCACTCTGTTTTCTATTTTACAGATTAAGGATAGAACTGTCCCTTTGAAAAAGTTTACTGATTGATTGGCTTAGTGCATCGGCTTACTGCTTTAATACTACAGGCTTCAAGTCGTCGCGGCCTGGCGATTTATTAGGCTACAACTTCCTTATATATCTAGACTAGCCCAAGTTTAATCTCAATATGGTTGATTTCTATTTTTAAGAGTGTGACTGTCAGGTTTGTAGCCACTGTTGAAAAACAGTTCATTTCTCTGGCACTGAAATCTTCAGCTGCTTAGGCATTGACTAAGAGCTCCCTCTGGGCTACATATCAGTGCAGTTGTTATGGAATCTCCTAATATTTTCTAGCCAGGTGGGTTTGCATTTTTATGTGATATCTGACATGCGTGTTGTATCTATCACGTGGACATATGTTTAAATCGTGTTCAGAGACTTTCCACTTGGTCCTTCACCGATGCCAAGCTTTTCCTTTTTGCTACAAAGTGTACGGCCCGTCATCAGAGCCACGAATTTCTTCTAACTTGTTTCCCTCCTCATAATTTAGGGCACATCTTATAGTTTAAATATTGATGATACTCTTGACTGTGTGCTAGTGTTGGCCCATTTATAGTTTCTACCAGTCTTTAGGCAATATGATATACGTTAGATATTCGTTTAGTTCCAGATAGCCCACAGATGCTCAGTGCCGTGGCTTCTTTCAGAATAAATTGGCTTCCGAACCACTCCCATTTAGGCATATCGTGCAAATGTTGCTCGTTTGGTCTACCGCCAGTCAGTTGAAGAACTCCGAAATCTGCCATAAAGGTGTTTATTTCCAAGCCTGGTGACCATTTTTTATTTCTCACTTTGCCCAGCCGATCTTAATATTATTTTATAATAGGTAGGTTCTCAGAGGTAAACAAAGTCATCTTCGCCTCTTCGGGTGTATTAAAGGATACTTGTTGTGCTGCCTCTATAAAGTTTGTGAAGTACGACATGGACAGTTTCATGTCCTAGAACTTGAAAGTGTTGCAGCGATTGCTGTTTATCGGAACGATTACGGTCTTTCATCAGGCTACTGATGTACGCCGTGACATTGAAAATTATCAGTGAAGTGCGTTTGCAGGCTTTTTTTTATCTAGGCACAGTTGGTGTCCTGATGGAAAGTCCTACATTTTCCTGGCTCCATAGTACATCAGTGATTGGCCATTGGTTGAAATCCCTGATGGTAAGTTGCCTAAGGGAAAGACTCTGTTGTTACCAGGAATATTTTTGGAGAAAGTTGCCATCCCTTATGCTTCCGTCAAGTACCACTGGGGAGACTTTACTCATTTGTTTTCTGAAGTCATGTGGTTAAGTGTACGGTTTTGGTTGTGCCCTGATGAGGTGCTTTGAATTCAGACAAGGTATTTTTTCTGATTGTTTGAATTCTTCCCTTCCCGTGGGCTGTCACTCGATGACCACAAGGTGCTTGTGATCTTTGGTGCCAGGCTATTGTTCTCAGTACTCAAAAGTCCATAAGATTTAAGCCGGCACATGAAAGATAGATACCGGAACCACTGACAGGGGTTGCCTACCATGAAGTATAGTATCCCTTAGGTATTGTAGTGTCGCTGTTGCAGCATGTCCATTCAACAAAGGATGGATCAATAACCAATTTACGGCATTTTTAAGCAATGAAAGCCTGTTCGATCCTATAGACACGGAGAGTAGTCACGATGAGACATAGACAAGGCTACGCTGCGTTTTGTTAAGTGATTAGCTACGCAGAAACATTCAGATACAAGCCTCCTTAGAAGCAATGCCTACTTGATGGTCAATAGATTGTTACTTTAAGAGGAAACTTTTTCTTATTATTACCATAGTAATGACCAAACGAAACCATGTGAGGAAGCAACTACAACGTACACAGTGACCAAAAGATTGACAGAACTAGTCTATAGATGAATACTGGATCATAAAAAATTTTTTTTTCGAATGCCATATCAATCATTGCCCTTCTCGTAATAAAAAGAGTAGATGGAAAATTGTACTGGCCATAAAGGGCACAGTAGAATTCCTTTGAAAGAAAAGAAAGGTATGGCTCAAACGGACAATATCTGTCAAATAATCTGATAAAACATTCTACTTGACACCACACAAAATATGCAATACTAGTGTAAGAAAGGACGAAAAGTCGTTTCAAGCCGATCTATCTGAGGAAATCCGGAAAGCAATAGACATTTATGCAAGCTTATATCACAACCATAGCTGACAAGCTTGAAAGATTATGACACCAAGGGTTACAAAGGCGAAAGTCTTACCAGTCACGAAATGGTGTTAGTTTCCAAAATGTGGTTCGCGGAACAGTCAAACAGGATCACCTTCACTTACCTTAAGGCACCTTCCTATCAATAAACACAACCCTAAGCCATGTCAATTTTACACTTTAGTTGATTGTTAATAATGTGGAGTCACTTCTTTCAGTAAAGTTGTAACAACTTAGGTTGACTAGTTAAGAGTTGACTTTATAACTTATGTATACACTAAAACAGTAATGCTTAGGTATTTATTTACTTTCCTATTCTTTATAGGGATTATATTTCCTACCATCCTATATTGAATGTTGAGAGGCATTGTGAGTTTGAATGGCTAGCTAACTGCTAACTGCTAAATGCATCTACTATCCGTGAATCACCAGTATATATATATATATATCCAACTCATTTTTTCGTAAATCAACACTGCGACTAATTATTCATAATAGTTTCGGGATGTAATCATAATGCATTTCATGACTTGACAAGCTCGTAATATGATCAATAAAATTAATGAAATAATTAACAAACCGGGTCTATAAACTGACTCGAATTTATCATTAAATAGTGTGATTTTCCCAAAGTTAGTTTTCTACAAATAATTATTATAAATGCATACTATAATCATAGACATGGGTAAGAAGTAACACTTCCCTTAGCTAAAACCTATGCTCACTCGTATAGTCGCCTGGTTTGCGTTCACGTTATAGACATTCGAACCAGTGCACTATACCTTACGTTGGTCGATTGTTACCGACACTAATGACCAATAGAACTAACATACTTGTGAGATTAGTATCTATTAATTTATTTGTTGACTTTAGAAGAAACGACTTCACTATGACTTGCATACCTACCACTCATCGAATAGATAATCTGTAAAACGCAGATAATATCCCTAACCTAATAAGCCTAAGCACTTTTGGTAATTCATTTTCTTTTCTGATTATTTACTATAATTTTTCATCCTAACGGTCACTATTAGTACCCACAGCAACGCATCTAGATATAAAGGGCGGTCGTCACATATTCAAGGTCTTCTATTTGGTCTGACTCCTGGCAAGTTCAATCACTTATATATATTTTTCAGTCAAACTAATATACATTGTTTTTGTTAATGCATTTGCTTGCACAGAAATCTACACCATGTTTATTTACTTCCAGGTACCAAACCAGTCTGGAAACCGAACACTTACATAGAAAAAAAACACTTGTATATTGTAATTGTACATTTTATTTTTGTACTTCAACCTTCTATACAAACAGTGAAGCATTTATTAAAATGTGATGGAGTTTCATCAATATTATTAAATGTAAATTCTTCTTTCATTTTGACTTGAGGGCAACTGAAAAGGCAGGTCAGTAAACACCTGATAACCGGACAGAGCATGAGAATATCGTACTTCACGATCATGGTGTTGGGTAACCCGCTCTCGATACTCCCTCAGATATTTTTGCTTCATTTTCTTACCCTCTGTTACTTTCCAAGCTCTGGTCACCGTTAGGAGGTCAAGTTCACCAAGTATCCAATCATCATTTGTAGGAGAATGTAAACGCCACAAGATTAGATAACAGGTTCTGAAAGTAAATGTCATCTGCGTAGTATCGTCGAATACTAACAGGCTGTTTACTATTGATCTAATGTCAGGTGCTGGACGTACTAGTAATTATTTAATGAGCTACAGTAGCAGACATACAATAATTTTATTAGTCAAGTCGATGACACCATCGTAGCACATTCTTCCAAACGAGACTTTTGTATATTTGAATAAATTCAGAAACTGGTCACAAAGAGAACAACAGCACCCAGTTCAGAGACGTAAGAGGGTCTGCTACGTCCTCTCGATTTATTTTCGCTGGTGAATGAGCTTGAAAATTACGTAAAACCCTCATAAACGGAACCAGTCCGTAAAGATAATCCTACTCAAGGCCTACTACGGTTTACAATGAGTAAAATTCAGTGAAACTGAATATCGAAAGGCAAACACCCTTACTGGGTTGTACATCATTTCAAAAATGGTTTGTCCGATCTGGAACGCTTTACTGACTGTTATGGCTTTAGCCAACTAACTATGCATATTTATGATGTTGGACGGCTTAGCGTTCGCACACTAGATTATGTACTTTACTCGGAATAGTGAGTAGACACATTTATTTATCACTTATATTATGCACCCATCGATATTAATTATAGCACTATCAGTTAAGGTGCCCACTTAATTTCATTTTTCTCATTTCATTATTTCTTTTGCATTTCATTTTGTCTTATGTTTTATTACTCATTATTTAACAGACTATTTTCACATATCTGTGCCTTAGCATTATGATCCTGTAAAGAGCGCGGAATACTTTTAAAAACATACTGATGGAAACAAGTATAACACATATAATTTAATTTAATATTAACAATTACCATATTAACTATCTCCAGTGTATTGAGCGTTGAATTGCCGATCCAACACTAAACGTTATTTGGTTATCGAGTCTATACGTGAATTGAACACTTATCTGTTTGTAGCAGTTTAACATTCTTCTTCACATTAATCAGTTTTGTATTAATAAACAATAACTTTACTTTTCGTCTTGATTTTTAAATATATACTGGATGATGTCTGTTTTTGGTCGGTGTTCGTCAATGAAATTTTGAAGTATATTGCGTCAAAACATCTATCGAACACCCAAATACTTCCATCACTGAAGCAGGTTTAATTACTCGAAGCTTCCGCTAGAAGGTCAAGCTACAGGCTGAACTCTATTTGCTGTTGCTGCAATTGAATATCACAATAGAGGAACTACCATGAATGCTATTCAAATAACCATATTAACTAAAGATATATTTTAAGGAAATCACGGCAGTAATTGTTAACAGAATCCACGTCGAGTCTCTTTAAAGTATACTCAGGGTAGAATTTATGAGTTAGTGAGTCTACCATTCTGTAGTGTAGTATCATTAGTTGCGTATACAATATGTATAGTGAAGAAATAAATATCAAGTTCAAGATTTTCTATGTGCAAGGATTAAATTGATATTCAAGTGTTGGACAATGTGAAGGAGCTAGAGTATCCTAATGGAGTAAATGGAGTCCTCTTTATTTATAGGAACGAAGAATATCTGATTACACGCAGTTTTCCCTAAATGAATCACTAATAACAGATTCCCCTGTACAAACGGTTGTAATTTATTAATTCAAAAAATACAGTGCATAGACCTAAAACAATTTTTTCTCTTTATACAGCCTAACAAATAGTTACGAATAATATGTATTACAGCGTTGGGTAGGAAACTATTACAATGATTACTCGTTTAAATTCTAAGTTTTTTCAGTAAAGAAATTTGACCATGTTTACAACGAACCAAATCGTGCCAATTATTTAATTGTGGACGACCAAGGACCTTAAACCAATATAGATTACGGTGAGACCTAAAAGTCAAGTGAAACAAACTGAAGACAACCATTCTAAATAACATATAACAGCAAAAAACTAACGAGAACCACACTGTAAGTTGGCTAACTAAGTAAGGAAGCTTATGGTGAGAAACACAAAAGTCGAAGACGTAACTTAAGTCCATTGCTAAATGTTTCCACCGGAAAACGTAATATTATAATAGTATATACTCCTTTTACCCATTTTAGAGCTTCATTTTTCATCGCTTTTACTACTGATTCATTATTGCAAAGCAGTATGGTTGGCACCAACGTCTGAGGCACTCGCGGTAGTCGCGGATTCTCATCTGCACTAATGGATATACCTAAAACCCACATCTGGACATTCGTAGGGCAAGTATTAAAATCCTTGCTCGGAGCTTATTAACTACTAGCAACGACACAGTCGTCAAGATAGAAGTGATCTCATACTAATCATGCGAATTAGCGTTATAGTTGGCATTACAGACTCAGTCCGGTCGACAAGTGCAATGGTATTATCAGTACTTAGTATTCCTAACAAAAGTTACAATGTAACTGAGTGAGAACCCACTAATAATTACTTACTAACGCCCGTTACCCCTGCTGAAGAGGCATAGGCCTCTCACCAGAATTCTCCATAGAACTCTGTCCTGAGCGATTCCAAAAATGAACGAAAATATATACAAAATTTGGGTGCCGAATGTATGTAAGACATATGAATAGAATATATTTGTTATTAATCTCAGCGGATAAAATTAATGAAAAATTTCAACATTTCGCTCGGCAAGCTGGCCCAAGCTTCTTCAGGGAAATAATCAAAGTCAAAAATTATCGAATATAAATGTAAATAAGAGGTCAAATTGATTACGAATATTCAATTGCATACAGGGTATGAAATTGTCACATGAGTCATTGTAAGTGAACTAATATTGGAATTGTTGTGAATAAAGGAAGGTAACAATCATGTGTGTATATGTGCTGTTTTGAGTTACGTGCACGGAGAGGGATAGAAAATCTGAAGATAGTCTTGCTATCAAATCATAGTTGGAGAAAATCAATGTAATGTTTATCATAGGTCAAAGGAAGGGTGAATATTTGTTAATGGAAACATGTTGAATGTGATCGGAATAGAATAGAATTCTAAACAGAATTAATCAATCAATAAACAAATGGAGTGCATTGGAAATCGGAGTAGTAGAAGTTGTTAATTCATTTTTTACTCATTAGTTGCCATGGTGCAGCTAACAGTACTCCATCTCGTCGGTTTATATTATTCGAATTAGCCCATATATGTAGGGCTTCAGATGTTAGCTTTTCTTTGTAGGAGTTAAAATTTTTTTGAAGGATTTTAATTTCATCAAAATCGATACTGTGCCCTGATTCTGTTGAATGTAATGCTATTGCAGATTTATTTTCAAGATTCAGTATATCATTAGAGGATTTGGGAATATGCTTTGAGCAAAGTATATGTTCCTTTATCTTTACATTCAATCGTCCTGATGTTTCTCTATGCACGATTTTGCACTGTAGCTCGTCGTAGGAATTCCGTGTGATGTTGACAAGTTTCTCTGGCACACCGTAGTGTCGAAGAAGTTTTCATAGTGATCTCCTGTCTGCGCTGTTAAACGTCTTCTCATAGTCAATCAAGTTGATGTACAGTGATGAGCTCCGTTCAACTGATTGTTCAACGATGATCCGTAGTGTTGCGATTCGGTCTGTGCACGACCGATCCTTACGGAAACTAGCCTGTTGATTTTGAAGTTAAGTGACCACTGAATCTTTCATTCTGTCCAACAACACTCTTTTGAAGACTTTTCCTAGTGCTGACAAAAGTGTGATCCCTCTGCAGTTCTCGTATTTGCTCAAATCTCCATTCTTCGGTATCTTGATAAGGTGTTGTTCTTTCCAGTCTGCCGGCACTTGTTCTTCCTCCCAGATCCTCTCGGACAACACGTGGAGCATCCTTGCACTTTTGTCGATGTCTAACTTGAGTGCTTCGGTTGGTATATTGTCAGGTCCTGCTGCTTTCTTACTTTTGATCTGTCTGATGGCCATCTCGATATTTTTCATTGTTGGTGGAGTGACATCTATCGGAAGATCTGTAGATGCTGCTTCAATGTCTGAAAGGTTCGGTGGAGCTGGTCTATTTAAGAGTTCCTCAAAATGTTCTACCCATCTGTTTTTTATGTTTTTCAATCTCGGTGATTGGCTTGCTATCTTTGATTTTAACCGGTCGCTCTGATTTTCCATATTTACCTGCCAGTTTATTCGATGTGTCATATAGCTGTTTCATATTTCCTTCTCTTGCAGCATTTTCCGCTGTCAATGCAACGCTTTTGATGTACTCTCGTTTGTTGGCTCCAATGCTCTTCTTTACTTGCTTGTTTGCTTCTGTAAATTTACTTTGTGTCTTGATTTTCTTCGCTCCAGTTTTGCTATTGTTGATTTCTACCTTCATGTTCCTCCTTTGTTAAATTTTGTTCAGGGCCTCAGTGGAAATCCATTCCTTATAATAGTGCTTTGTGCGGATTAGAGCCTCTTGACAAGTTGAAGTTAGTGGATCTTTGATTCCTACCCAGTTGTCCTTCACAGTGGTTTTTTCTTCTTTCAGCAGATCTTGTTAGGCTTGAAACCTGTTGTTGAGAGTTATTTTGAATTTCTTGTGTTTGTCAGTATCTTGAAGAAAGGTTGCATTTAACCGTTGCAATGCTGTTACTCCAGTTATCCATTGTTTCTTTAGCTTCAGTTTGATTTTGGCAACACTAGGTGGTGATCTGAAGATATTTCAGCTCCTCTCCTGTTTCTCACATCTTCCATTGATCTTCTGAATTTTTTATTTATGCATATATGATCAATTTGATTCTCTGTAGTATGATCCAGTGAGACCCATGTAACCTTGTGTATGCGTTTGTGGGGGAATATTAAAAACAGCGGTAAGTCTGAACACTGCGTTACATTTTCTTGCGTGATAACTCATCACATAAATAGCAGTAAACCTGGTTATATTATTACCACTACCTTATAAAAGAATACCTGACACTGAAGTCTAACTTTAGTCCATAGAACACGACTACTGAAATCATAGTATACGTACACCACCTAACTATTTAATACGATCCTATTTGAACATGGTTCGAAACAAGGCTAAAAGGTCTAAGCATGATACCCGTTCCCCTAAAAACCACGAGTCTTCTCCTAATGACCTATTTGATACTGAACTGCAGATAATAGACAATCGTACGCCACTTATCAAGGCAATCAATCTGACTGATCTAAGCGCTGACATTGCCGACTATAAAAGCAAAGTCGAAGATGTCCAGTTAGCTTTTACCAAGGTACAGTCTATGCTAAGTGAAATAGCCCCGTTAACCTACTTGCTTGGAAAGCATGACGACATTGAAATCGATAAGGCAAAGCATGCCGAAACATTTCTTGATTTCGTTGCAGCAGAAGTTGTAAAGCGACTCACCTCGCTTCACAAAGCCATAGTCTACAATGTTCCAGAGAATTCTCCACTTAAAAAAGTTAAAGCAATCCTATTAAAAACTAGCGGCTTGACACAGATTCCATGCGAATGTACTAGACTACGTAAAAAAGACTGGCAGACTAGCTGCCCAATTCTATTCCATTTCGCATCCACTTTAGATTGCAAGCGATTTATAAAATCTGTTAACTATATTAGATCTGGTAGTAACTTCAAAAACATACTAATAGTTGCTGATAAAACGCCTCTGCAACGTAGATCCCTCAACCATTACGGTACCGCTGCACCCAACATGATAGATCCTAAGCTAGAAGAAACCACTCTTAACGACTTACCCAAAACATACCCAACAACGCACCATAGTAGTAGTATAACACCACCAAGACTACCTGCTCTACCTACCAACCTAGAAACTGAGGAGCCATTCAGCCCATCCACAACCCCTCCTGGTATAGACACACATACAACAATATCTCTCACAGCCAAAGAAAGTAGCAACCATCTAGTAGATTTAGACATCACTCCCAAGGGGGGTATATTTACCTCTCAAAATAAAGAGATGAACAAACTACCATCACACGATTTAACCCACCACCCTACCGTTAAACTGAAAACAAAATTCATGCCCTATCATTACAACACACGTTTATAGAAATAAAGTTAATCACAAACGCCAAACCATTAGGCACGATACACCCGTACCACTAGATTTGAGGGTCAATGCTTTGAACAGAAACAAGCGATTTTTCTCCTCCCACCCTAAGTTTGTTCCCCCTCGAGAATACTTCAACAACAGTAGGATGACACATGCAAATGCACCGTGGCATCATGTGCCAATGATCCAGAAGAATGACTCAGGGCGGAAAAGCCTTCTTCCTCTCCCCGTACCATTACTATCCCAAAGAGATACTGGGAAGAATAATTTTAACTTAGGAAATTACCCGCTTCATCAATATAATAGCTCTCTCAGACATGATAACTTACGATCTAAATACTTTCCTATAATGAATGGCTTTAACTACAACTACTTGGCTGCACCCCATAGCTCATTACCAAACTACTATGATCCCTATGTCTCGTTTGCACACCCGAACCCTTTTTTAGAGTATCCTCACACGACAATTCACAACCCTTCCCATCTATACTCATTGCCCCTGCAGCCGTTACTAAGTCAACAACTAGTTACGAGACCAAACACCCCCAATCTCCAGTTCTGCCACTACTAAGTAAACAGTCTAATAGCAACCTGTCTTTTCTTACCTCAAGCACTTTGTGCCTGAAGAACAACGATCGCAGTGACGACCGAAACACTAATCTTATAAAGCAGTCACCCAATATCTACCCTTTAGTATCTGAACAATGTGAAGCTTGACAATTAATCTCAAATCAAAATCTCATCCTAAATTCTAAGTCTGACCTCTTCATCCTTGATGCTTTAAACTACTTCAACCTTACTGGCCACTCGCTCAATCTTTGCCTATTAAACGCACGATCAGTATGCAACAAAATGATCGACCTAGCACTGCTTGCATCAATCTGCCAACCCTCAATTATTATGGTAACTGAGGCATGGACTACCCCTTATGTCTCTGATCTAAGTATATCTCTAGATAATTATAAACTGTATCGTAGTGACAGGCTGCATGGACGTGGAGGAGGTTGTCTCATATATGTTAACTCGAAATTAAACTCACTTCTGTTTGATACAGCAGGCCTAAATAAATTACAAGACTCAGTGTGGATTGTTTTAAGACCTACTGTCTCAGATTCTTACTTATTCGGCTGTGTATACCACCACCCTAACGCATCAACATGGGATATCACCTTACTGTCAGACATTTTTACACTGGCCTCTGCCCTACCCTTTACAGGTAAGGTTATTTGTGGAGACTTTAATATGCCTGATATCTCATGGTTTCCCGCCAAGGCACCGAAGCGCTATGACTTACTTATGGAAAGTCTAGAGCTTGGTGGCTGGTCACAGTATGTTCGTAGCCCTACCAGATACAAAAACACTTTGGATTTAGTTTTTACACATGAACTCACCCCATGTACCGTCCATACAGGGAAACAATTCCCAGGTAGTGACCACAATATCGTCATGTGCAACTTCAACTTAGGAACTACAATGTATAAATATCCGGTTGCAATACCCAGCAGACCCCTCCACAAGACTAACTGGACGAGCTTCATGGCTTACTTCAGACGCCTTGACTGGAACAACTATTTCATGGAAAATGATGCTGATAAGCTAACTGATATACTCTACTACAACACTTACAATACGCTTGACATAGTTGCACCTATAAGATATACTAAACCCAAAATTCCAAAATGCATGCTTATCACTACTACTGCACGAAGAAGCCTACGTAGACATGCATCTAAATTCTACAAGTTTAAAGATTTTTCCTCTCTTATAACTATGAAAGAAATATATATTAAGGCTGAGGCGGATCGTATACAGATAGAAATCGCACTAGAAAAACAGGCTACCATACAAAATAATCCTACAAGACTTCTCAAGACCCTCCGGAACAAAATCAGTAGCACTAAGATAAAGGGTGGAAACCTCTTTATCTGTGGCAATAAAATATATGATGACCCTTGCCATATAGCTGATTTATTCAATGAGCACTTTACCACTACACATACCGTTGAAAACCACATAGATGGGAACGAACCTATTACGCCACTACCATGCGAAATAAGGGAGATAACTTTCACTATAGAAAATATTACGAAGGCCATCACCACGCTAAAGCACTCAAACGCCTTGGGCCCTGATGGTATACCAGCCAATGTACCCAAATATGGTGGAGCTGACTTCCACCTGGCACTTCTTAAACTATTTACAATATCACTCTCCACTGCATGCTACCCTACCTTATGGAAAACTACATGTGTCATTCCCAAATTTAAATCCGGACCTGTAGGAAATATAGAGAACTACCGACCTATTAACCTAACCTCTGTTGTATCAAGAGTAATGGAAAAAATAATCAAGGTGGAATTACTCCGTTACCTACTTAAGAACGAACTGCTCTCCCCCTCCCAACATGGATTCTTAAAATCTAGGTCTTGTGACACATGCATGCTAGACTATCTAGATGACATAACTACGCATCGAGACAAAAAACTCCTAGTATCCGCTCTATTTCTCGACTTTAGTAAAGCTTTTGACAAAGTCCCGCACAAACGACTACTCATTAAGCTTAAGTCATACGGGGTCAAAGACCCACTTCATTCATGGTTTGCATCTTTCCTAGAAGGAAGACAGCAAACAGTAAAGTATAATAATAGCCTCTCATTACCTAAACCAATTACTAGCGGCGTAATACAAGGAAGTGTACTGGGTCCCTTATTGTTCATCATTTACATAAATGACATAATTAACGTTATAAAACATGGTCGAACGTATTTATATGCGGATGATCTCAAGATAGTATATAGCTATACACCGGATGTTTTAGAAGACATGACTCTAATTCAAAAGGACCTTGATAGACTAACTGCCTGGAGCCAAAAATGGCAACTACCACTTAACCATAGTAAATGTGGAATTATGCACATAGGCAACCATAACCCCCAGTTCACGTTTTATCTAAATGGGTCTACAGTCCAAATACTCCAATCAACAAGCGACTTGGGCATCAAATACTCAGGTAACTTGAAGTTCACAGAGCACGCCTCCTCTATAGTCTCGAAAACTAGAAAATTAACAGGCTTCCTTCTAAAAAACTTCTTCACAAGAGAGGCTAAACTTACTTTGTTTAAGATATGTGTAAGACCTACACTCGAGTACTGCTCATTTATCTTTTCGAGCATGAATAGCATAGACAGAACACGTATAGAAAGCGTACAAAGAAGTTTTACACGTCGAATTCTAGGATTTAACAGCAACATGAACTACACGGCTAGATGTAAAACACTCTCCTTAGAACCCTTGAGTCATCGCCGACTACGACATAACTTAATATTTTTCTATAAAATTATCACCGGAATATCATTCTCAGCCTTCTCTCCCCAATGGAACCAAACGCCTAGATACGATCTTCGAAACTACGAGGCAACACTACATATCAATAAATACCAAGTACAACAACGTTATAAGTTCTTTATCGTACTCTACAGCAAACTCTGGAATAAGCTACCACAAAATATTCGCACTACTGACTCTATCCTAAGGTTCAAACGACTGATCACCACATACCTAGAATCTATAGACTTATACAAATTCGTTGACGACTTACCACTTAACGTTGATTCAACCAGCAATGGCTTATTAAGGCTCTAAAACTACAAGCACTACATAGTGACTAAAAAAAAAAAAAAAACAGCGATGAAAAAAAAAAACTGGTTTAATACTGATTATTTTGCTTTCACTAATTAAAAATTCGTTTATATTCTTTATTTTTCATATATTCCTCTATATCAATGTCGACCCGAGTTTGCGATCTGCTCTCCCATAGAATTGGTCTTCTTTAAGCAACTTACTCCAAACGATGGTTAAGAACGAAATTAACGCATCAATAACTCACCGTTCTAGACCAACCCACATAAATTGGATCTTTTAACCTAATATCAAATACTCAGTCTTTTCCCGTTTCTGGATAGTCTCTATGATCCATTCTGCTTACCCACAGCCATTTTCTGCGATTACAGCATCACAGTCGAAAAACGCGCGAACCCATGCTGGAAGTGTTCTACAGTACATAACACATCTCTAATTCCTTAGCACTGTAAACTCTGGACCTTGTTTTAGTTGACTTTATAAATATTAATTAATGTCTTCATATAGCATGATTTTCATAAAAAAAGACTCTCTATATATTCCCTGTTAAAAACAATCTATATCATTCTGATCGTGCCTGTAAACTGGTATGCTCTCATGTACAAAATGCTACCTGAGAATAAACTACTATTACTATTGTACCACCTATGACCATTTTGTTGAAAGCGCATAGATTTGTAAATCTTTCACCATTCTCATTTCTTTCTCCCAGTCCCTGTCGTCCCATGATGTCTTCGTAAACAGTGTTGTCCATTCCGACTTTGGCGTTTAGGTCCCCCATTAAGATTGTCAGATCCCTTTCTGGACACTTCGCTATAATTGACTGCAGCCTATCATAAAACTGATCTTTGTCCTCGTCGTTGCTGTCGTTGGTGGGTGCATAACATTGGATGATGTTCATTGTAATCCTCTTCTTCATTATTTCGAAAGAGGCTTTGATGGTCGTGGGTTCATGTGGTGTTTATCCTACAAGTGCGTTGAGTGCTTTCTTGGACAGCATCAGAGCAGCTCCTTGGGTGTGTGGGGGCATTTTCCTCTCTGTGACCGGTGTATGGTAGCACCTCTTCCGTAACTAATGTTTTCTGTCCAGTTTGAGTCCAATGGGTTTTGTTGATTTCAAGCCCAGTCAAGTTGTATCTCTTTATTTCTGCTGCTAACTGATTGATCTTCCTGGTCTCCCATATTGTACGAACATTTATAAGAATTTTCGCTCTGGTTGCTACAAGGCGGGCATCGACCTCATGACTTCCAAAGAATCTTAGCTTTCATCATGAAGCGTCATAAACATTCCTTCCACCCCTAGGGTAGAGTTTAAATAGTTTAGATTTTTTAATCTGGCTAGCGATTTTTGGGCAAGCTTGTATTTTACGCAATAGATATGCTAGGCCTTTGCCTAACCCTTATTCTATACCCGGGCTTGGGACCAGCAGTAACCGTAGAAGAGCTGCAGGTGGAGTTCCAAATTATACTTCACGGCCCTCACCAATCGGATATTTGGGCGGCCCACAGCTCACCGCTTGACTAACGGGTTCGTGAGGACCCTTAAACGAACTAGCCAAAGAATAAAATCCAATCCATTAGACATTGGTAAACATTTCTTTGATTGCTTGCCATGTTCTACAGCTCCTGGAAGCCAGTGCCTACGCTAAGGTGACAATGCATGGAACAGTTGTATAAAATATGTTATTTCCCTTTCGTGTTCTTCTGCTCTATTCCAGACTGCTTAGAAATACAAAAAAAGAAACATTTCAGATCTCTGCATTTTGTATGTAAAAAAAATGGCTGCTTGGTGTGGCTACAAAAACGTGTAAAATATAAACAGCAACAACATTACAAATAATCAAACATTTCTGTAAGACTTTAAAATATAGCAAAATATGTAAAATGCATAACGTAGAATAAAAAAGGTTATTTTTATTCAACTTTTGTTTATTATCGAAAAATACTTAACAATAATTAGGGAGTTGGAAATTGGTAGAAAAATAACAGATATAATATCTATTTAAGTGTTCTGACAACCGTTCATTTTTGCCAGAACGTGTAGCTTTTGGCATTATGTTGCTTTTTTGAAATTTTTACGTGCTTGTCGGTCACCGCTTGAGACGTAACGACTTCATTTAAGTCACGTTTTGAGAATTCAGTGGAGAAATCGACACTAACAGGTTTGCCTTCTAAGTAGGCTACTTTGAGACCATCAATGCTGACATTATCCTAGTTATTATTTCTGTTGATAGTATTGTACCTCGATTCTTGATTCAGGGCCTTGTATGGTCCTTCGTAAGTTGCGTCGAGAGGTCGGCGTACAGCATCATGACGTAGAAAACGTGTGCGCCACGTTTTAAATTTAGTCGGATAAAGGCATCTGTCAATTGTTATCGGGTTTGAAATGGCTTAACTGAACGAATAGCATTTGTATGCAGATTCATGTAGGAATTAAGATTTACGTTTGCAAGGGTGGAAATGGTTTCCACGACTTCACCTAAAAGTCGATGTGCGGCTTTTTAAAACCTTGGTACGTCTTATTCAATTAGACAAAAGAAACCAAATTGTGAGGTAACAGGTCTTTATTTCAGTATCGTGGATAGGAGACAGTAAAGCGGGATCCTAGTCATTCAAACACGATGCTTCTCAACATTCAATATAAAACAATAGGAAATGTAATTCCTATGAAGAATAAAAAAGTAAATGACTACTTAAGTTTAACTGCTATGGCGTATGCTTAAGATTTGAAGTCAACTTCCAACTAGTCGACTTAAGTTTCTAGACCAGCTTTCTTCTATAATCGACTTCCGAAGGAACGTTGGTTCGATCAACATATCAAACAAAATCATTTCAGTTCCATCATTGTAGCTCAAAGGAGAGTCACTAGTTTGTTCAGCGCCTGACATTCGATAATTGATGAGCAGTCTGTCAGTATTCGACGATACTATGCAGATGACATTTACTTTCAGAACCTGTTATCTAATCTTGTGGCGTTTACATTCTCCTACAAATGATGATTGGATACTTGGTGAACTTGACCTCCTAACGGTGACCAGAGCTTGGAAAGTAACAGAGGGTAAGAAAATGAAGCAAAAATATCTGAGGGAGTATCGAGAGCGGGTTACCCAACACCATGATCGTGAAGTACGATATTCTCATGCTCTGTCCGGTTATCAGGTGTTTACTGACCTGCCTTTTCAGTTGCCCTCAAGTCAAAATGAAAGAAGAATTTACATTTAATAATATTGATGAAACTCCATCACACCTTAATAAATTTTAAGCTTATCAGGTGCCAGTCTTTTGGGTGTAACGAAAACAGGTGCGCCATCTATTTTGACTATAGGACATAGTTTTAACTTACTTTTGGGAGGTTGTGTTCGGTTTTTTTAGTTTTGGAAATTCTGCGATTATATCGTAGAACTGTGTCGTTGTTACTGGCAGAATCTAATAAATTTAGAAATGTAATATGACTTTCTATACCTTTCGTATGTTTCAAAGTTTCTTTTCACGTCAACCATCGTTTCTTAATTACAACTAAAGATTTATATCTCACTAAAAAATTAATCCCTAATATTGCCAGATCTAGATCGGCTACAGTAAAAACCCAGGAAAAATCGCCTTCTAAACCTTAAATCTAGCGTCATTGTCTACTGCCCAAACGTCGCGAGTTTAGTCTTATTGGTAGCTCGAAGTGCAGTTAAGGAGGTTTCTCGACCTAGCTGGGTTTCATTTTGAGGAATAATACTAAGCATAGCACCTTTTTTTACTGGTGTTCAAGCCTGAATTTCCGTCTATAACGTATGAAAAAGCGATTGTTTAGGCACCCATCTTCCGTCATCGCAACCTGGGAAAGGTCATTCGTCTCCCATATTATTTAGGGTCTGTTTCTTCCCAACCCATGACTGACTGCAATCGGTCGATTAAATGCCAAATTTCCGATGATGCCAACAAAATTTTCCAGATTGTATGAAACCTCGTGACCTGTTTTGTGACTGGGATGTTGGTCATTGTGCAGATCTGCTTTGTCTCTATGACTCACATTTTGCTGACGGCCTCTGTGAGACTTTTAACACTCGCAATGAGTTGTGCAATGACCGAATCATTTGCTAGTCTCTCTTTTTGAGTATGATGTATTATATGTGATGCAGCTGGGGGACCTCTTTACATTACTCTATCTGCAATACGTGCTAAATGATATAAAGAAGTGTTAGGATCATGTACCTACTAACAGTGTTTAACGTAGCATGGGTGAGCTTATATTCATCCTTGTTGCATGATTAATTCATCCACTGTGTTGTCACTCACTAAAGCTTGGAGATTACGCGAAAACTATGACGGTGACTTATCACCTAATGTTTCTCCTTAAAAAAGCCTTTGGATTCTTTGTCCATCTGATAATGATAGATAATTCATTATTTTTCGTCTTAGAATGGTGTATGGTTGAAATGTTGGTGGGCTTACAATTAAATCTCGGACTTTTTCGATTACTGATGAGGTTAGGAATAAAGGTAAATCTCGAAGGCCCACTTCTTCAGATTTAATATTGTGCCTTGTGAAGTAATGCTGTAGCTGAGGAAACCACAACACTGGGTCACTACAATCGAATTCTGGGAGTAGTATTTTTGTAGTCATAACGGTGTCTATGTTTACCGATGACATATCCTGTAGGCTTCAGTTTATAATTGAATGTGACATGTTATATGAACAACATAATAGTATAATAAAAACGGAAAAATAATAATTCTAATAGTTGTACCTAGTAATAAAAATTAAACATTGTGTTTTTATTAAAAAAATACTCAATGTTAATCGCCGCAATACAGAATGCTTACTTTTACGACGGAATACAAAAGGAAATAGTGATACGTATAACATAAATTTAATAATGTGTCTAATACAGAGCTCACCAGTTTAACGCCTTAGTACGCGATGTTTTATTTGACAGGAGAAACCAGATTATGAGGGAACAGATTTTTTTCTAATCCTGAGTGGAGCAGGATTCTAGTCATTCAAACACACAATGGTTCCCAATAATCAATATAAGATACTAGGATTTATAATCCTTGTGAAGAATAAGGAAGTAAATGAATATTTGAGGTTTATTGTTAAGGCGTATGCTTAAGATTTGAAGTCAACTTTTAACTAGTCAACGTAAGTCGCTACAGTTCCGTAGACTAATTCGACTACAATGCCCCCAACATTTGATTGCGTAGTGCTGCAAATTCCGAGTAAAAAAATAGTGGTATATCGTCATGATGTTTGCAGCTAAAACCAATACTTTTAGCTTTCGATGAAATCTATGCAAAAAAAGTTGAATTGTGGGTGTTTGGCGGTTGTTCAGAGATGAAGTTCGATGTCTTTATTTTGATGTCAAGCTAATTCAACAAGGTCGATTCCTTGGGTACAATTTAAAAAAGGTATTCGCGATTAGGTGTCGACAGCTACACCGTTGACTTCAGATATATGTCGTATAATAACAGAGAACTTGGAAGTGTAATATAAATGGCAAGACTCACGTAAACAGTATTTATCTGAACACGACTTCACAAAAAACGTCGATGGTTTGTGATCGGTGAATATTGTAAATTTCCGGCCTTTGATAAAATGCTGGAAATATCGTATAGCTTGCATGACTAGCAGTTCACGTCCAAAGGTGCTGTATCTCGAATTTATGTCTTGCAGCGCTCCCTAAGGTTGTGAAACTTGGCCAATCCATTGTTGCAGAATTGTGCCAATGGCTGAGTCACATGCATCAACAGCGATTCTGACAGTAACGGCAGTATTATGATGTGCCAGCATAGTCGTTTTGCCTATTGCTTCTTTTTTTACAGTCAAGGCTTTCTTTGACTCTGTATCTATTATGACCACCTTTGAATTTCCTCGAAGTTGAATTGTTAGTAATTACATGATAGATTCACATTTGAATATAAATCGTCTATAAAAACTTACCAATCCACTGAAAGTTTCCAATTGCTTAATAGTGATGGTTTTCAGATACTGTAAAATAGCCGCCACCATGTGTTTTTGAGGTTGTATACAATTAACATCACTAGTTTGCCACAGGAAGTCCGATGAAGATTTTCAACTTTGATATTTCTGTGTATCCATTGTATTGTTGCAGTCTTCCCAAAGCTGTGTCCAGATGTTTCGTGTGTGTTTCATCATCTGGGCTTGCTATCAAGCAGTCGTCGACGGGTGTATGGACGAAGCCAAGTCCACGGAACTCATAATCGAATACAGTCATGCCCTTTAAGTTGGCTATTAAATCGTGGATGTATGGTAAATGGTAACAATCAGGCGTAATTTGGGCACTAAGACATCAGTAATCACCGGTAGGACGCCAGTCATTGCTATACTTTTGGAACCATATGTAATAGAGATGACCATCGGCTTCTGAATCGACGGATTATTCTTAGGCAATCATATTATCGAATTCATTTTCCGCAATCCTTAATTTTTCGGGTGCAAGACGGCGTGCTTTCGAGAATACAGATGTACCTGTAGTTGTGATGCGACAAGTAACATTGCTGGTTATACATGATAATTTCGAGGTCGTCTTATTAAGATCTAGATACTTTTAAGGTGTCGGCTAAAAGTAAGGGTTAATTAAATGTTTAAAACAAAGAAAGCATAGGCTACAAACTGGATTAGTGGTCCCACAAGCGTATAGCTTTGTGTTGCTAAACATTAGTCTATTTTTGCTAAGGTCCACAAGCAAGTTGTGGTGGCTAAGTAAATCTATGCCTATGGTATTGTCACGTCGGCCATGTTAAAAACTCAGATTATGGGTTTTCGTAAACCTACGTTCAAGATGACATATCTCTCCTCGTACGTGGCTATTTTTTTCTATCGGCTGCCTGTAGATTAAATGCAGTTTCATATTAGTGATCAAATGAAGTTGCAAGAAAAAACTGACTTCTGCGTCAGTATCAACGCGGTAGCAAACTTTCATTATAACATCAATAATAAATAACAGGCGGCTGTTTCCACCAGCTACAGTTGCTGCAAACGCGAGCCAACGAGATAGCTTCCCTAGGCGTCAATAGTGGGCTAGTGACTAGGACTTTCTACACATGTTTGGGGCTATGCTATAGGTGTTGCGGTGCCGACACCAGTGGAAGTATTTGATCGTGGAGGTGAAGATGAGGATCTTCTCCGTGAAGAATTTGAATGTCGAGGATTCTTTGGACAGTGTCGTTCCTGTAGGTCGAGGAAAATAGAAAGAGTATTACACAATTTTGTTACTTCGTTTTCGGTCGCATATGGCTTTTTTAAAAAGTAATAAATTTTATTGTGGCGAGTTTATTTGGTCTGCAGAATTCAATTAGCAGATAAAGCTAGTTCATCTACTGAGTTGTTATTAAACGCTACTAGGACTGCTTGCACTTATTGTGGTAGTTTTAATGGGAATAGTCGACAGAAGAGACCTTATTAAAAGTGTTTCGACTAATGACTTCTCTCACTTGCGATAACGATTCTGTCAATAAACCGCCACTGAGCTCAGTGGTGTAAACAACTCATCAAGGCGTTGTCTATCAAACAAGTCTTCACGATTGAGAATCGACCTTTTGAGCTGGTCATGAGGTTCTACGCAGTCAGAGCTGAAAAAAGGGGTGACATACCTGTTTATTTTACGCGAATGTGATCTGATGATGACAAGAAATCGAACGCGTGGATCTGTCACGCCGTGGTTTCGAAACTTGGCTTCTGCGTAACAGAACCAAGCTTTTATAATGAGTGCCCAAAAAAAGATGAGCTGAAAGTTTGCAGGTGTGAGAGTTTTAATCCTTATTAGCTTAGGTGTCTGATCAATCATCGTCGAAGCATCAGTATCTGAAAATAAAACAGTACAATAAAAAAATGCACAAAAATTAGTCGAACCGAAAATACTCTATCAAAATCTATAAACAGGAACAAACTCACAGTTACGATCATGCCAAGATAACGTCGTCCTTATCAATGAAGTGCACCTAGTATGTGACATAGTTTTGTTTGTCGGGTAACCAGAGCAACTTTCAATGACCAAACTTATACGTACGAATAAGAATAATCCAGAAGACAGTGAAGGATGGAAGAAAAGTCATTTTTAACTATAAGTGAAGCGCTAATGGAACAGCAACATCTAGGCTGACACATTAGAGAGAAATGCTTCCCATAGTGCGTCGTGTCGTGATCTGATGGTGATGTGTAACCGAGCGCCTTCAACTAGTCCTTTCGGCTAAAATAAATATGATCAGTATCAATGTCAAGGGCCTATGCAAATATTTATTTTGGAGATCATTTATTGCTACAGCGGCATCTTAAAAGAACAAGACTAACGACACTTGTTCACTATCAAACAGGATAAAAAGGAAAACTACCGCAAATACGCCGACATAGCATAGACAAAGCCACTCTAATCGATAATACTTTTTAATTGCCCTTTTTAACCGCACTTCATTCTATAAATATAATTTAATTTCTTATCATTCTTTACAGAATCACCGATAATCATATAAACTTTGTCCTCCAATCCGACTGCCTAGGGATGTTAATAGATGGATTTTCATAATAAAAAAAAGAAGGAGTGTCAGTAATAATAATAAGTAAAAACAAAAAGGATTAATGATCAGACAAGCAGTCTTCATGGTTGAATTCCTTACGACTAGTTCGGTTACGAAGTTAGACAACCCCCACCGAACATTTCTAAAAGACAAAAACTTAACCAGAAATCAAGACCCAAAAGCAGATAAATTAACTGATACATACTTCCTAGTTTTAAAGAAATTGGATACTTAGCATTCAACTAAATTTCACGTGGTAACCAACCAGATAACATCTTATCATTATACTACAAGCAAAAAAGTAGAATACAACAATGGATGGAGAAAGTATATTCTGTTGATGTATGTATGTATGATCAACATAGAACCCGTCACATATGTGTGCATCGCTCTAAGTTGTCACATCTCAAAATCACACCACGATTAGCACCATGTTAGTAGAAGTAAAAGTTACTTTAATGATAATAATGATGAAAAAAAGAAGAGTAAACATGTAGAATATGGTTCAGGAAGAAGGAATTGGTGCGTGGAAAGAAAGTTGTGAAATAATTTCAAGCCTACGATTTAAGGGAGGACAATGAGTGGATACATCTACACCACTGTGACCGATTTTGAGCCATGTCACCCAAAGTCTTCAACCAGCGGTTACTGTATTCGCGTGGACCCCAGCAAGGTAGTCTGAATCTATCGACAAGACTCAAACCAGCAGTCAGCAACTTCATGGACTGATACCATGCTTCAGTTTGGCCTCCTCCAACACCCTTTCATCCTACTCCAATAGCAGGCATAATGGCACGTCAAGACAGGTGGTGGTTTCGTATACGTAACACATGTCCCAACCACCTCAGTCGATAAAGATTCACAATATCATTGAATAATTTTGCACCTTTCCATAATATCCGGCTTCTTACCTCGTTTTTGCTTACTTCGTGATTCAAGTTGACATGAGAGATGTTTTAAAAGCAGCGATAGTCAAAGCTAATAATCTTCGAGTGTCGTCTACCCATCTATTGATGGAAGAATATAGATCGATCCCCAGATTCTATGCTGGCTATATGAAGGAGCTTGTAACACGTCTAGACGTGATTTTTTGGGGATACTTAATTTAGCACTATCATTGACCAGTAAAACTGGTGTAATCTGCATGGGATGTTTATGTAAGGTACATGAATTTAAATAGTCGAAACTAAGTATGGTATCCAGAGTAGAATAGGAACTATGTAAGTTTAGCCGATATAGAAACCCGAACCAACAGCATCAGTGTAATTAAGGATATATAACTATAATATGAAATGCAAATTAACCCTCTATTATGAAATCAGGTACTCGATTTAAAACAATTAGTAGGGGGAATATATATATTTGGCGGATGACAGCAAAGCGCGACAACAGATGCATACAGAGGAAGACGAACGTCAAGGTTGCATAGTCATTATTTTAACAAGTATTGTTCAGAACATGTATCAGGAAGCATACTAATAAGACTAATACATCAGTAATGTTTATAAATTTCTAAAGAATGTGTTTACATAGGCAAATTTTACACTAGAATTATCAGCATCACTGTCGAATATACAAATAATTATTTATTCCGAACATTAAATTACTTCATTAGAGAACACTGTCAATAGTTATAAATGTTCGTGATTGAGACAATTTCAATCGGAGCTGCACTCTTAATACCTTTTAAAGAATGCCATGTTTTTGTTTGCTAAAGATGTTAATGTCAAGGATCAGCCAACCAATAAATTTATTCCTTTTCGATCTATTTTGTCATATATCCTCTGAAGACAGATTTAGTAGTAAAAATACGTTAACCATTTTGAATTGATATATATAGATGCAATGACCGAATAATGTCTGATGTTAAAACATAAATTTAATGCAGAAAATAGAAAAAATGCAGTCAGTTTGGTCATTGCATGATAATACATGTAAACGTTATTACTACAAGATAAGTTTACAATAACGAGAGTTATAAAAGTTTATAACCTTAACACTCCTCTGATCACTTATTCAACAGCTAACAGATGTTTTTAAGACTGTAGATATTACAATGATTTGCTTATTTATGATTTATTACATAATTGTATTAGTATACGCTGAATTAAGTACTACAGTATAGCTTTTACTGAGTATACACGATAAAACGGTGTTTCTCTTTACTTGTAAAGACTAACAGATGTATAAATTACTACTAATCAAAGCGAAATTATAATCTACTGCTTGCTTTAATTATCACTAAGCAGCCATATAAGTTATTTTGACTTAGTAACCAAAAACCAGTTGTATCTCAGACCACAACAACCATATACATGTCTAGGGCTGAATATGTTATTACTTTTATTATTAATGACTTTATTAATCATAAAACAATTTATTTAATATACATACATAATTCAAATTGAACCACTGAAACAAAATAGATAGACATTCCATTGTGAAAAAAAATTTAAGAGTAGATAAATAGAATCTACACTACAGTACAAAAATGTATACCTAACATAGAAATCAGAATAATTTCAAAATTACATTTAGTTACATAGGTATTATGTAAAAAAAATAGCTAAATAAATGCAATATTTCTAGATGTTAGATAGATGTTAGCAATAACATTATAATTTAGCTGAGAAATTTCTCTTCAATACCGCGAGGTAAGAGTTGTTCGTGTGGTAGTGATGCCCCCTTGCGTTCCTTTGAAATATAAAATAAAAAAAGTCATATATATATATATATATATATATATATATATATATATATGAACTAATTAGATATTGCATTCTACATTTTTAATCAAAAAGGAATTCAAAGGATCTATATACATTGCTAGACGACTCGTATCATAATTTGTGACGAAAATATAAATTTGAATACCATGTTGCATAAGTTCAACACTTGTCAACATTTAATAAACTTGACACTAAAATAATAGAAATAGACTCGAACTTCCTTTATCTTGATGTATTGTTTAAAAGAAGACAAGATGAATAACTGCAAAGATCGATCTATAGAAAACTAATATCAAATAATTTAATGAATTTCCATGGTTGGATCCCATTTAGTAGGAAAAGAAATCCAATCCACATGCTCTTCTCAAGGAACAGACAAATATCCAGAAGCAGAGCAACTATTTAAACTTTTGCACATATTTATCAAAAACGGCAATCCATTGAGGTTCATTGATGGCAACCCTAGATCCTAACAGCAACTTTAAAAATCCTTGACAGTTCCAAAATAGACTCTTGTCATGAATATTAAATTTAAAGGAAATACAGCAGTAAAAATTTTGAAAGATTAAATTAAAAAATATTCCATACTAAAAAGCGTTGAATAGTGTTCTCTTGTCGACCGTTATTCGACAATGTGTTAGGAATAAATTTCTGCTTTGGGCAATATCAATATGTATCTACAAATTTAATTGCTCCTGTGGAGTTGGTTATATTGACCGCACAAAGTGAGCATTTTCCAAACGCAATTGAAAACATAGCTTATCATGGCACCTAAAAGATGGATGAACATCGACTACCAGCTTAATACGATAACAACTCATCAACTCGAGTCATGTTTCTCCCTCCCCAGAATCACTCTTCAGTATCATCTAAACTGTTAGACGAATGTAAATTAGCGAAAGTCAAACTGATGCGACATTATTCTAAATGATAATGCAGACGAATTATTATGAGGTTACTTGAACACAATACTATAAAAAAGTCTAATTTCTAAAAACTGATAATATAGGAATTGGACGAATTCACATAATCGCTTACTTTCATTATACCAGTTTTCTCGAATAAAGATTCACCACAATGTCTAAATGGAGACAAAAATCATATGATTACATAATGTTTAATGTATAAACACAAATGAATTTTTGTAAATGCTGTCGTAAAACAAAATAACAAAAAAAAGACAAGAGGGAGATTTGTTGACGAACAAGTGAATTTTTATTTGTCTGTGTTCGTCATAGATTGATGTTAGTTGAGTACCACTGAAAACCACGGAACAATCAATGTCTGTTTTGTTCTAGTACGGGACTTCAGCAGCATGCACCCTGGGTTCCGCCACGGAATTAAACACATAGTCTTCAGGTCTCACGGCAAACGCCTAACCATTTACACCACTGGGTCGGCATCCAACAGTAGTATGCCCATTTCAATCGATTCGTGGTGTAGAGGTACGATAAGTCAGTGTCATTGGTGATAATACTCTCTCTCCCGACAAGCCAGAACTTCACCATTCACGATCACAAGCAGCTAAACTTAATATCTGTTGTTAAATCTACTTAACAGATTTAAGCCGCATTATAGACTTACTCAGATGTACAATATCGTGATGAAGACTTATTGTATACGAAATCGGATTCTATTTAAATATGATAAAAATGAATATGATTATAAACCTTAATTCGTGAGGTGTCTATGTTTCGTCTAATTCTTAACAAAGGAAAAACTTTCTACAAAAAAGTAAGAATTTACATAAACTTACGAGAAACAATAGACATTATTTCAGGCTCTCATTATATCGTTCAGTGAGTTGTTCTTGAACTAATTCTAAATCAGTTTTTGTTCGTACCTCAGAAATTAATGGAGCTTTACTCGAGCTAAGTAACTAGTTGAAACTTGATATATTGGTTGTTGAATACCTGGACACTACTGTTTAAGCTCACTTCCTGCACACCTAGTGGGCTCAGCATGTAATGAAAATTTATCCCGTAACTGAATAAAATCTGATATATCATGTGACTTGACATACATTCCTACGGAGTGTTTTTAGACTCGTTTTCAGACGATTTTACTATCCAGCCTCATAGATTTCCTTTTTTCCAAGCAACTTCCCGACTTAGATGACTTAAGTGGTTTGTCGTCTGGTTTGAATAGTACCCATCCAAGCGTTATTAAAATACATAGGGTTTCCTAGGACTTCCGATACATCGATTTATAACGCAATGAAAAACTGGGACTTCAGTTCCAACTATTAATCTCTCTTGTGTGCTTTCCGTGGATCGAAATTGAATTCCTTCAGGGTGTTCATACTGAAATAGTTTCGACTTTAATGGTAATTTTACTTCTTCTGTAGGCATAATATCTTTTGTATGTGCTCTTTCTAATGTTGACTACACTGTTCCTATCTAACGATTCAATCTTAAAATTAACAACTGATATTTTGGAGATAACTCTATCGATAGATAAGATTTTTAAGTCTACATTCGATCCTTGTATGCCAAGACATTTTGCAATATCACTCAACAACAGAGTAGTTTTCGAACCATTATTCAACATCGCAGAAGACTCTAAACACCCTTTGGGACCATGCAATTTGTACGAGTATCAATCCTAAATACACCCACTTTTTCCGACCTGCCACAAGTCACGTGACTATTATAACTGTCTCTATCTTCGTGCAGTAACTGGTGGTGCCGTCCTTTACATCTCTCGAGCCCACATTAAGATGCTTGGTAGTACTCAGGTATTTGATTAGGCTTTAAGCAGTTAGAACATAACTTAAACCCCTTTATTACTTCCATCTGTTTCTTAGGTTTTATTGATGCTAACTTCTGACGCAATTCTATAATATGTGCGCCTGAACAAATTACGCAAGTGTCCAGTTTGACTCCTAGTATAGCGTCCTCACTACGAATGTAACTGTGCCTTAGCTAGCACTTTTAGGTGTGTTTTTAAACTCTCACTGATTATCTGCCCGTATGAATTACTAGCAACAGATATACGCTTTCCTAGATATTCTAATGTATCGTGAAATTTTAGCTCAAGTCCTTTCTCTTAGATATCATCTGCCAACTATGTTCATTTAAGTTGCAAATCGCGATGAAATTTCTTAATGATAAATTTCATGTTAGTTGAACAGTTTGGTCCTATTATTCATCCCATCTTCGATAACGCTATTTTGCATATTATTATTTGTCCCACCAGTTCATATGATATCGATGTGTCGTTTATTGGTATGGATGGGCCAGCTCAAATAAAAATGCCCCGGTCATGTTATGAAGCTCTTCAAATTTCGTCTGTAGAATACTTATAGCTCTGTTATGTCCTTCTTCTTTGGGTAGTAATACGTAATGTTCTATTACCTCTTTGACTTAATCTCCACATTAGTGTTAAAAGTACACTGATCTTTTATTATCATCGGTAACTCAATCAGCAACACCCATGCTAAAGCCTTTCATGGAAGCCCAACAGCCCATCTGAGTGGAAGTCGGCACTAAATTCCCCATCATCACTCATCTCCAAACGAGTATACTGGTTTAATCTTCGGTCGACTTTATCCATTCCATTGGATAGAAGCTTTCTGGTCACATCATTCTGTGTACCCTTGCTAAGGTCATTTGTGTGAGTATGCTCGATCTCTAAGAGTTGTTTACAAGGCTGCAGCTCCCTTTAATTTTATTTGGGTAATTTCTTCTTGTTCTAACTTGCTCTTACTCTATGCCTCAAATTGTGATTAACAGTAAGACTACCATCTTCGGAAGTTGGTGTATGTACATTAACAACAGCATCATTAAATCATAAAGAATCAAAATTACAAAGGGAATCATTTGCTTTGTAACTTTCCTTATGATTATCTTCGTTCTCTCTAATGTTTTCTGTTTTCTTACTCCTTGACACTTTTAAGGATACTCAATGTGAACCGGATTTTCAAAAGGACTTCTCGTTGTGAACCAAATCAATAACTAGATTCGCGTCCGATATTCAAAACTGAATACCAAATGATTTAGCATCACAAAACCACCTCAATTTCATTGCAATAATCAACTCACTAGTAACCGACTTCAGGATGTTGTTAAAATTTTAATTGAAGGTTGTGACTAGTGGAGTTCTAGCATGTGGAGAGAGAGAGAATTATCACCAATGACACTGACTTATCGTACCTCTACACCACGAATCGATTGAAATGGGCATACTACTGTTGGATGCCGACCCAGTGGTGTAAATGGTTAGGCGTTTGCCGTGAGACCTGAAGACTATGTGTTCAATTCCGTGGCGGAACCCAGGGTGCATGCTGCTGAAGTCCCGTACTAGAACAAAACAGACATTGATTGTTCCGTGGTTTTCAGTGGTACTCAACTAACATCAATCTATGACGAACACAGACAAATAAAAATTCACTTGTTCGTCAACAATTCTCCCTCTTGTTATTTTGTTGTGACGAACACAAACAACAAAACTTAATACATATCTTTACAAAATTACCTCAATTTGATTAGATTAATGATCTAAAATTGTGTCACAGATTATGTAATTTTCTTAGTAATATGATTAATCATGATCAGTAGATAACAACATTACAAGCACTAGGTAATAAAGTGATAATAGTTTGATGGTATAAACTATGAAAACGAGCAATGTGAAGTTGTTAATAGTTTAGTTAACCTGTTTTGATGTCAGGTCTGTTATCTGCTTTCAGCTTGGATATTTAGAACGACAGATGAAACTCTTCAGAAAACCGTTCAATAGAGTCTTAGCTACACATCATTTTTAAACAGTCTGAGTATAAGATATACACAAGCCAACCAGTCTTTTCGAAATTGAAAAAAGCTGATTCGAAGAGAAAAAGAGCAAAGCAACTGAATTGATTGACACCCATTAAATGAAGTATAGGAGCTTGATAGGATACTATCTAACTGGTCTCACTTGTTGATAGTATAAACAGTATAGATGTACAAACTCATTATCTACAACCAGATGACAACCACAAATGTTGCTACGAACTTTGCTACTTTGAATTGTAATTGTATGAAAGAATGTTTAAAATTTTGTAACTAATCAAAATAGAAATAAAGATTGCAGCAATGTACTTTTAAATACTTACTGGCATGGTTTTAAGGGATAACGATCTAATGATACAGTTCGTTTCGAACATTGACGACAACGAAAATAATGTTTGAAACCTTTCAGATACTTTAATGTATGATTATTTTTACGACAATTAGGAGCTGCTTTAATAGCCCGATATTTGCACTAGAAATAGAAAAGAAATGAATTTATATATTTATTAACATCTGTCTTATTATTATAAATTCATTAAACATGTACAGATTCGTGTTCTCAGCTGAGAGCTACAATCTAATATCAAGAGAGGTGGAGTTCGAACCTGCTAGAACCCTCCCAATAACACTGAAATCAACATTTGGGTACCTTGGAAAAGTGGTCAATTAGAAAGCATATGTCATCATAAAATAATAAGCAGCTTAAACTCTTTGTTATCATAATAACTTGTGCATTTATATTATAACATTTCACAAGTAGAAATTCTATATAAAACCGTGAATAGACAAAATGTAAATTACTGACAAAAATCAAATAGTTTATAACTTTTGTATAATTAAACGGAACAACTTAGTTGCCTATGAGAAGCGTCAAGTAATTAACTGACAGAAATTTTACAAAAAATTAACACATGTAAATTAAACAACATGCTGAATTGACAGAATGTCACAAAAGTTGATAGAAAATATACGATGAGTGAATAGAAGCATACTTTGATGACTTCAATCGTGATTAATGACATTGTAAATTAAGAATTTTGACAACCTTTATAAAGAAGTTTAGATTGTGATTAGCAAGTAGAATCCAATACAATTCCGAACTCGTAAGCTGGATGCCCGTGCATTCTAGTGTTGATGTACGAACCGGGACCCAAACTCACTTCGTTACGCATTTGACGCAGCCGCAATCACCACTAAACCAGTGAGTCCAGACAGCCCCACATGAGCAACGAGTGTGCATATACAATTTGAAGGTATCTGTTTCATATCGCAGGCTCATTCAGTTGATGAGAGCATATCCTGGTTTTCACTCACCAGTCATAACCTAACGCAATTCATAACTGTGAACTACTATTGTATCGAGATAATCCGTTCAGGATGCACATATGGTAACAGAGACTGACCAACTTCAGTGCACAATAAACCGACACGAAGACATAAATACCTTCAGATTATGCAGATAACTTCTTGAGTTTATGAAAGCGTAGAGATTACCATATTTTTCAAGTAGACAGTTGTCAAAATTATTAATACGCCCACTAAAAATACTATTTAGTAAAGATTGGGGAAAATAATATTGGATACAAGAATCTATTATTGATATTAGGGTAGACTTTTAAAAATGATAAAGTTCGATTAATGTATGTGATAGGACAAAACTATCATTTGATAAAAAATGTCCTCTTATCTTAATGGTGCATTCATTGATACGAATAATTATGAGCTTCTATTTATGTACCGATTTATATATTTGACCGATGGTGCGTATTCGCCAAGACGCATTGTTCCATTAGATTACATAGATTTTCCATATATTTTCATCTTATGATTGTTATATTGAAATACGATTAAGACTATATATTTATAATCGATATTATTATCGTAAATTATGAATCAATTTAACATATTTATTATCGTTTAGTTGACATTGACTTTTATACAATTACAATTTAGAATGTTGAGCAAACAGCAATTAAAGACACTGAAAAACCTCATTCTGCATCATTTAATAGATACATATAGAGGTTTTCGAGTAATTCACCAAATCCCACTTAATCCATAACATGGAGTGTGAATGCTCATGTTACATATAGAAGAAACAGCTGGTATTCATCTTAATCAACACAATCTATTCATTCATAAGAAATTCATTCAACCTTTCTCGTTATATATATATATATATATATATATATATATATATATATATATATATAATAGATATTTTATTGTATATTTTATAATAATTTTAGACTAACTTTAGTAATATGAACATCCAATAAAGATGTTTCGTACTGTAATAAACCTTTTGTACAGATGACTATTTCACCAAAGTTGATCTCGATAAGGGAGTCAATCCAAGGAACGACTTGTGTATACAACTAATAACTTAAACAGAAGACTGTCAAATTATATTGGAATAAATCCAGTAAGAGAAGGGGAGATATAAGAGGAACGTCAGAAGCAGATAAATTAAAGGATCTGGTATTAAACGATATCATATATAAACTCAAATGATCATATCACTAATACAATCCACATTTTGTATTGTGGTACAGTCAAATTAGTATCTCAGTAATTAAAATACTCGACCTTTAACGAATAAGTTACAAGTCCTGACCCCTTCACCTAGTTCATTTTGAATAACTAGATAGAATCACTAGCTTATAAGACAAAAGTGAATACATAGTTCAAGGCTGAATACATAAACGAATTCTGATAAATTGAGTTAAGTTAGACTTACAGTTTCACATATCACATATGTACATGATTCTTTGTTTTGATTTACAAGTTTCTGTTCAAATTCATCACGTCTCTCTAAACTAGCCAGACGAATTTGTTCCGTTTGCTTTTCAAGTTCATCAACTAAATTTGAATGTGATGAACCTTGATTAATTTGCTTAGCTAATTCAGCTAATTTTTTTGCACGATTTTCTTTTAATTGCTTTTGGATTGTTTCATTTGAAGCATTTTTTGATTGTGAATCAGTTACTAAATCCGATAAAAGTGATGACGAAGTGAGTTTAGCACGCTTTGAAGGATTGTTGTCAAGGATCTCAGATAAAGGGCTGTACAAGAAACGAACCATAAGAATATATATATGCAAGTGGAAAACAATGATCATATAGTTCTAGTCGCTAAAACAACATGTTATAGTTACAGAGGTATGCTTATAGGTTGTTATCAATCCAGTTAGACAAGTCTAAAGCAATAATTAGAACTCATCAACAACACTGAATGACAGTTGAATTCAGAAAAAGACTGAAAAACAGGATATACGGAACCGAAGGTAACTCAGTGGTCTAGATGCCTCAATGTATTGAGTCCAGTGACTGGGAAATTAGGGATACAAGTAAATAGATGGACTGCGTAATGTATTTCACTACTCAAATACTAATCACCATGATTTATGAGTAATCTAAACAATCGAGTTTGAAATCCTTGTAATAAATCAATTTTGAAGCATGAATGTCTGTGCTTTGGGGGTATTTTTTAGTATGCATGCAAAGTGTCTAGAAAAACAAGGTAGATCAGTACACTTAGGTGTTTCGGTACATATGACTGTAGACACGGTATTCAGACTATTGATAGCGAACCTGATAAGGAATATACAATAGTACATTGACACTAATTACACTGCAATCTCTTACAAAAGATATAGTGAAACCATGACAGAGAAAAACTTAAGTTAAAACATGATATTCCCTCATTTGTGAAACGTAACTTGTCTGTATAATTACAGCTTATATATAGATTCACAGTGCAAAATTAAACTATAAATCGCTTCAAGGACAATGGTCTTTATTTATGAACTACAAAATATGCACCAATAGTAAAATATGCTTGTTCAGCCATATACATGACATCTGAGCTCACAACAGTATAATCCACCTGCCAAAAGTCTAAAATATTTTAAACAAATTCCATACATTAAATTGCACAACAAAACATGAGTAGTGATTTTCATAAACTATCACATCCACTAATCCTTATCGAATAAGCTTCATTGGTACTTTGAATAATGTTTCTTTATTCTATTCTACACCATGAGGTTCAATATTTCTTAATATATACCTTCTTTTAATAGCTTCACTGGTATGGGCAACATGAGCTACTAGACATCTATATAAGGCTGTGTACTGATCATGATTAACTAAAGGTGTGAGAAAGCCAAGTAGCGCAAGCAAATACTATATTTGGTGAAAACAAAGAATGTCATGAAATATTATACACTACTTTTAATCATCAATTTGCATATCATTCGTGTCACTTGTGGCGTAGGCGAAATATTCGTTTGACGAAAGGACGCGTTTACTGTGCAGCAGTTAGATCCGTTTTACTTTATGGATGTAAAACATGGCCCATAAAGAATAGAGGATATTCGTAGGCTTCTAGTATTTGATCATAGATGACTCCGAAACACTGCTCGTGTTTGCTGGGATCACCGAGTAAGTGATGCGAGGGTTAAGAATAGAGTACTAAGTAAATACGTTAAGTCTATTGGAGTGGTGAATCTTCACCAACTGAGTTGGTTAGGACATGTGTTACGTATGCCTAACCACCGTTTACCTCGATGATCAGTGTTGTCTGGTGTAGGTGTAGGCTGGAAGTAAGCTAGAGGCGGCCAAACAAAAACATGGCCCCAGTCCATGAAGTCATTACCAATTGGGCTGAGCCATGTTAATAGATGCAGGCTACCTGGTTGGGGCCAACGCGATGATCGTAACAAATGGTTAGAAACTTTAGGTGATATGGCTCAAAATCGATTGCAATGGCGCAGGTGCATCCACTCCATGTCTTCCTCCAAATTCTAGTTTTTGAGCTTCTCATAATTGTTTCTTTACTGAATCACTTTTTATCTCAAATCTCATCTCTGACCTCTATGCCTTTCCATTAGTACTTACTCTGTTACTACCTTCCCCTACTCTGGGATTTGATCCGACAATTTAATCTTTATCTTCTAATTGAGGCATGGCAACTTGAACTGATGTACGCATGTACCAAGTTCTACGTTGTAACTGACTGAATGACTGACTGATATCATTCGTGTTCTCTTATCCGTGTCGATTGTAGGCTTCCCTTCCTTGATTGTCCTCGATTTTCATATGTATTCTAATCATGCTCTGCTTCTTGCCAACCCGCAAATCGCCCCATACGCTGTTTCCTGATTCTTTCCAATTTCACGCGACATTTTGCTACCTACTACTTATGGACGACTTTATGAGTAGTATCCACCACAATGGTAATTTATATAGAGCAAAGAATTCAATCCAATCCGTACTAATTCACATCATTTAATGTTTAAACTTAAGCCAAAATTAATTACTGACCACTTAACATTAAAAGATAATGATATTTATATGCCTACTACAAAACGTTTGCTCGGAAATTTGACACAGATTGAACACGAACGACAATCTAGAGCTTATCACGATTAGTAAAAAATGTTAAAAATATTATTATTTCACATTATACTTGTTCCGAGTTAAGTGCACTGAACACATCAAATAGAACGTTTGATATACGATGAAAGTAGAAATGTTGCCGTCATATTGCATTAAATAATCAAAATAAACGGATAGAAAGAATAAAGGCGAAAAAAAAGGTATTTGCGAACTATAAATATTATTTAAAGTTCTCGTCTAAAATGGCGGACTGATATGTTTGTTTCTGAGACGACTAAAGCAAACTTTCGTTAGGGAAACAATGTAAACAACTATACTGACTGATTACTAAGTAGTGATAGAAATCGTGTTTGACAAATCCTTTAAGTTGATGGAATTCTACTGATCAGCTTACAGTAGGGCCATGAGTCGAAGTAGTGCGAAAGCATGTACAATACGTTTTCATTGTTAGATAGTTCGAGATGGTCATCAAGAAATCAGTATTGAGAGATTTCGTGTTGATAATCACTCATAGGTAAGACATCGGCAATCTAGAGGGGATTGATGCCTTCTAAGAAATCTCATACTACTAATCTCTTATAAAACTTATATGTACACACTGGTTGATCACTAACACAAAAAGCTCAGTGATAGCGTCTTAGATTCAAAATTTGAATGACCTGGGTTCTAATGATAACCAGCATGAAGCTTAGATCCAGAGTTTACTGTTGACTACCAATTAACAATATTGATTTATACAAAAGTTAATCAAAAGTCATACAATCCGAAAATAAGAAAAAAATGCTTACGATGCATTTGCACCAGATGATACTTTTGAAAAATTTGTTTTACGTTTCAAAGATTCCTTTTCGATCATTTTACTTACACCACCTTGAGAATTAACCAAAGCAGTAGCACGTAGACGGGCTGGATCTGATATAAGTGATGCTGACGTAGAGTGTGATAATACTGTCTGGCTACTAGTCAATGGTAAAGGGCCTAAGTCAATAAATTCTTCTGAATTAGTACTCAGAATAGGCTTGCTAATGGCAGGTAATGTTGATATAGAATGCTTACGTTTTTCATTAACACTGGAGAAAAATCCAGCAAATGTTACAGGAGATGCTGAATTCAGATGTGAACTAGATAATTCCAGAGGGTTTCTAGCAGACTTTGTAGAATTCAATTTCTTCACAGATTGTTTAGTAGTCTTCGAAATGTCGGAGACAGTTTCATGTTTACTCTCTTGCTCTAAATGTCTTAACAAATTTAAAGAACCTGCAGATGGTCGACGTAATACAGATACAAGCTTGCTTTCTGCTTCATTAAGTTCAGATTGTATTTGATCATTGTGATTTGAAGTGTTTTCTTCGAAATTATCTTTGGTTATTTTCTTGATAGTTTTATCAATGATAAGTGAAGAATCGTTTCCACTAATCAGTGGGATATCTTTTTCCAGTAAACTTGTGTTTCGCTTATTATCCATTGACGACGATGATGCATTTGGTGTTTTAGCCGTTTCTGGATTTCTACCTAATCCAATAGATGTATCTACGTGATAACCTGCCGCTTTTAGTTTGGTTACACTCAGCTTAACTTTAGCAGTAGGGCTAATTCAAAAGTGAAATAATAAAATAGGAGTGACATCAGTAAACATACGTAAGATGAAATAAAATAAAATAATAGTAGTAACGAACTTCGAGAAAAAACAAAATAACAAGCGACTGTGTGATAATGAAATAAGTGAGGAGTCCTTGACCAAGATGATGATGTCCAATACTTCATGGTAAGACGTAACACAAATATAGATCCAAACTGAGCACAATGATAGCTTAGTGATTATAGCATTAAAATTTCACCATATATATCGCAGGTCCGAACACCACTCAACCCACTTGGTTTATGAAGAGGAATTAGTATCACTAGCCCTTAAACGATAAGTATGGCTTAAAGTTATGTAAATAGATCTCTATCTAGTAAATAAAATGATATATAATAAGTACAATGAGAGAAAAATTTAAGAACAAAGGTTAAAAAGCATAGGTAGTTGAATTTTCCACTGTAATTATAATGATCTTTAAAATTCAGTAAGAAATAGCAGTCCAGTGAATCCTTGTTTTCAATAATTGCTACAATCAATTTATGATGTAAATAGCAACAATTTCCACAAACCCTGTATGTTAATAAAGTTAAATTGAATGAGACAAAAATTGGGAAATATATTTTTTCATAAAATTAGAAATCAATAATTTTCAGTATCGAAAACCCCATCATAACACATACACAATAGGTTTGTAGCATTTATCGACCATAAAATTTGTATTTATCGGAAGAGTAAATATACCAGGCTCAGGTGCATCTGGAGGACGATCACCATTGTATCGTGATCTACGTGAGTGCCCACCGAAACCAGGTAAACTATCGCAATAAATAAATAAATAAATGATGTTAAAAGCATAAGTTAGTGAATAACTCAAAAAAAAGTTAAAAGAATACAGAAGACTTCAGTCTAAATAAAACAATGTGAAATAATTTCTAGCAAAAAAGACTCTACATATTCGAAAAACAATACACATGAATGATTAGAAATCCAATCACTTTTATGTGAATCTAATGTAAATAAATAAACTACATATAATTTAACAAATTAGGTTCTCTTCTTAAGTATTAAAGATTTTTTTCTAAATGGAACCAAGTAATTTCCTTTCTTCGAATAATTACACTCCTTTATGATAATTAAAACAATGATAGACGTATATTTCACACAAACGTTTGAGTGTACACTGTTTAATTCATTAGACTGCATGACATATTAATCTGTAGGTAAAGATATGATAGGTATTATAGCACTCGATAGATGATAAAAGGAAATAGGTGGAAAAAACGTAGACCTAAGTTTTGTCTTGATTAGAAATCATCAGGTAACTGATACACTTGTCCTTAAAAACTATCCTCCCAACCTTGTTTTGGTTTGTTTGGATCATCGAGTAAGTAGAGCTGAGGTTAGACTCATGGTACAACAGAAAAGTGGAAAATCGGTTGATTAGGTTTAGGGTCTTTACCGGCTGAGGTTGTAAGAAAGTGTATTTCATATGTTCAACATCAGTTTACCTTGACAGGCAACGCTTGCAGGCGTAGGAGTAGGATTGAAGAAAGCTTAGGGCGATCAAGCTAAAATACACTATCAGTCTATGAAATTGCTGACTGCTGGTCTGAAGCGTGCTGGTAGATGTGGACTAACTGGGTGTGGTCGTAACCAATAGTTAGGGACTGAGTAACATGGCTTAAAACCAATTATAATACAGTAGGTGCATTCATCCTTTGTGACTTTGAAGCTTGAGCTGTAAAATGTTTATATACTTTTTCTTCCACAAATTACTTTGTCTCGAATCGCGTCATCTATGTCTAACTTATTTTATAATTATTACTGATATTATTACTGCTTCTAATACTTTGGTATTCATCTTATTGTGCTAATGGGATGTAGGAACTTGAACCGATGCATATACGTGCCAGGTTTTACACTGAATATAAGTGACTGAACTGGCTAACATGACAACAATGTCAAGTCACTTAGACTAGAAATCAAACCCCAACTGGATCCATAGAATTTGATCATAACATGCATTGATCAATACTCGGTGACTGGTAAATATATTAAAAAATGCAAATAAAACAGAATCTTAATGTTAAAAAAGCACTATTTTATTGCTATGTGATAATAATGTGAGGTAACAATGCAAAGATGATGATTCCATCTCTTTTTTGTTTTACATGTTAACACTGATTTGATGAACACATATAAACGACTTTGATACAATTGATTTTAAAAGTAGACATTTATGAGGCAAGCTATATTTTGTTAATAAGAAGTATAATCATTGTACTATGTAATGGAAGTAGGTAGAGGATAGTTTTAGCCTGAAAGTTAGTGTATAAAAGTTAAACGTTTGGATTAATAAGCCACTTCTCGATATGTTGTCATTAGTACTAAATGTTACTTATAATTTAAAAATCAGAAGAGAGTTGAAATAAACTACTGTGCTAAGGCGTGAATGTCTAGACATTGAAAGGTAAAGCCGAATTCGTAGTCGTAAGCCAACTCGAATCAATGGACTATATATATGAGATAAGAAAGTTGAAGTTATATTTTTCCAAATGAAAAAAATCTAATACAGAACGTTTAATGTACCGCATTCTTTACCTAGCACTCACAAATCCCGGACGCGATGTACTGGCCTCTATATAAGCCTTTTTCACATGAAAATCACAATAGCGACAAATGGTTCTGAAGACACAGGAGAGAAGAAAATGCACAAAAAAGGACATACAGCATCAAATGTAATTAGAAACTTAAATTCTTATTTAGAAATTAATTGAAAAGATAATATGAGAATAGCCACATATATTTATGTCAAGATTGGCCGGTAAATACAATTACTAAATTGTTTCAACGATTCAGTACTGATCAGTTAATCAATCTATACCAACGCAATCGAATGATTAGAACGTTGATTTACGCACAGTAGTCTACTGTTTTTTATAACAGTTAAACAGAAAAGCCATTCATCAGTTATAGATTTGTGTATTTAGCTTAGGCGAAACACACACTACATGTATGGACAAGAAATACTACTCTGCAACTTAAGATGAAGTACGTGAGACATAATGTATGAAAATCGAACGGCTGATGCAATGGGGTATCGCTCGACTTTAAAGTAATTAACATTACATTTTTATGCGATCATTTGAGCTTGGATTCATAGTGTAAGGAACGATCAACTGAACAGAAAGAATGGTTTATTTGATGAAGTTACAGATGGTGATATATTATGTATAAATTATCGCTTGTCTGTTTGCACATCGCTGTCTTCATCACCCCAAGTTAGTTTCATATTGTCTTTCTTTGCTTATCTTTTTATTTCATGCGTATTTCTTATGCACCCTTGTTCTACTTTCGTCAGTTGTTCATTCTAGCCACTTTACATAATGTTTCGCTATAAACTGCTTATACGAAGTTTTGCAAGCAGTATCCTTCACAATACCCCATCTGATCCCGGTCAATCTAATCAAGTCAATCGTTAATAAATGCTAAAAGCTGAGATGTTATTGCGAAGATTATTTTCATATTAAATAACTAATGACGCAATACTCTATGGAGGCATACTAAGCAGGATAGCAAATAATGCATATTATAATGGTATTAAAACATGCTTATAATCAATAGCTCGTTGTTATGACAACTGAAATGAACGTCGAAGTGATATACCCGGCCTATGTAAGCTGCAATTGGTTATTGAGTGTACATTGATAGATCGAATATTACATTTGAGTAAACAGAGAACTGCCCTTTATTCTTCCTTGTATGTTATATGTGTGATATTTCAACAATTCAATAAATATACGTACTATATCTTGGCTATCTAATTACTGATCGTTATGTCGGATTATCAGGTATATGAATAAGAATACTAAGTTGAGGTTGGAATTAACTGTTAGCTACCGAATCACAGGAGCAAGTAGTTCAGAAGTACAACTAGTCATTCCACATTCTGAACATAAGGTTAATGGTCTACACGAGTTGAAAATTTCTGATGAGGAGCAAAGAGCAGACGGTTAAATAAACTGATTACATAATAATGCTGTGTCCCCAGGAACATTGCATTATTACGCAGATCTAAATAAATATTTGTAACTATCAATGAAATAATCAACTGAAATTAAAATTTATAAAAAGAGGACATTGATAATTAATAGTTAACAAAAATCATAATTAGTTTACTTGTTGATGACATGAAAACATGATTGACCAGATTTTGTTATTGCACTACAAATTCCGTAATCAGGAGATTCACCTAAAATCATAAGATGTAATGGTGACTCCAATGTGATGCTGACATCTTTATTATCTGTAAATGACTAAATAAACATATCAATAATGATAATATACGAGAAGAAGAGATAACAAGATTGCAAGAAACAAACTACACAACCAACATCAATACGGGCTGAAATGCATATTAGTTAACTTCAGGATTATGCAACTTAAAGACCTAGTACAATATAGTGTACTCAGATTTCAGACAACACATCTTTAAATTTGGAAAAACAATGAACAGTATATGAATGTTTGAAATAAAATAACTAAGAATAGGTTAGAGCATGAGGTAAATTAGTTGAAATTCAATAGTAAATTAATCATTAAACCAACACACAACACGTTTCATTACTAAGGCTAATTAAATACAAGAAGACTAAATAAATCAAGTTGCTGAAGTGTTATTTATCGTGTACAATATATTTTTCTGTTAATTACTAACGGAACAAGTTGGTAATGTAAATTTCTTTGTACATAAACATTATTAACGAATGATATACTTCTTAATGTTTTAAAAGTAGTTTATTTCATTTTTTTGAGTAAAACAGTTCATTCAATGTACTTGGATTTTCATGTGGCTATTAGGTAACATATTATATATTATAAAATGAACCAACCGGAACATAAAAAGAAATTACGGCTAGTATGACTTATAATTCCAAGCAACGATCACTAAAAGGGTGACCAATCATGAATAAGATAGCGGGTAATGAGGTCAAGAAGCAAAAATCAATCAAGGGTAGCATTCGCCGAAGACGTTGAAAATGGTAATGTGATGCTATGCAGTAAAATGTGCAATTTTAATCGTTGGTAAATTGTTATGTATTTCATAAATATTCAATTAAGAGCAAGTATAATAAAGGTAGAAGTAATAATACTGGTTGGATTAATGGCTGGTTTGATAACAGTGACCTGTAATGTTGTAGAATTTTAGAAATTGGGAGAGAGGGGCGGGAATAAAACATCATCAGGATTTTCTTGATACGAAAGTGTATACACTACTCCCAACAATTTGGAAGTGTGCATTACTTAGAATCACTATCTACACAGACGACTGGAAGTTGCACAAATTTTTCGAAAGATTCTTTTAACTCCATCATATAGTTGTTCATAAGGAGCATTTTAAAAATCTGACTATTGGAGTCGAAAGTATATGGTGCTGACTACGAAACTGTTTACAGTAATATAAAGGTTCGCGAGAAGAAATTCAGTCACATGGATGAGTTCCTCTACCTAAACCAGAACGCATCAGGTAGATGCATCCGTACTCGTACACATCGTACTCGAATTCAGTTCATTTGTACAAAACACCATCCAATGAGCTACTGAATCAAGACAAAAATACTTGTACAATGGGTATGTATAGATAAGTTTAGAAGTGTTTGAATATCCCTGTCGATTATGTTAAGCACCTGCATATTTTGATTGTTTAAGATTTACAAATGATGACTCAGTGAACTGATACGGTAACAAAGGATGGATTGAAACTAAATAATACGCATTATCGAAGGAAAACGTTTGATCGTTATCAGTACATAGGATTTTAATGAGTTTAAAGGTAAATGAAGAGATGTAGGTGTCGGTTTTCTGAGTTATTCAGACTGAATGTCAAAGCTAATTCAAAATATAGCAGTTGACTAAATAATAGGGCTTTGATTATCAATGATATTGCTAAACCACTCAAATTTATTGAGTTGAGGATAATTGAATTATAGTTCAAGCAAAATTTTAATAACATTTAAGACGCTTGATAATAGGTCGGATGTACAAAGTTAATAACAAGACATAAGCCGTCGTGGTGCCATGATAACTGAAAATGAAAGGATCTTACAGTAGCGGATTTAGATTAAATACACTGAATAATCATTAATTGTACGGCAAATGGTAGTTTGTTTTATATATTTATACTAATTGGGTATGACCACATATGTAGGGATTAGTAAGTTAATATCCCGCTATAAGAACTGAAAACTTTTTGGAGAATTTCTGTTACATCGAAGTTGATGATGTGTTATATTCTTATTTTGTGCAGTGCTGTCGCTGACTTATTTTTAAGTTTTCCTAGGTAGTTGGAAGGTTAAGTCATTTGCTCAAAACATATTTTATGTTCCTTCACTCTTATATCCGAATATCTAGAAAAGTTTAGACTTGTAAACGAAAGTAAAATATTTTTATTGAATTGCTTGAGTTAAATTGAGACGGGTGAGCGAAATCTATGTGGTGAGTTTCGTCCTAGCTAAGACTCGTCAGCTGAATGTGCCCGCATTCCAGACTGATCGATTTCAGTCCATGATAAATCAGCGGCAAGATCCAAATACATTCGAATACGCATTAAGCGTTTACAACCCTATGACATGATTCTATTTTACAGACCGACTTTACTGATGATTTGTATACCATAAAATATAATCTTAACTGGAATACCACAAAATATTTATTTGATTATACTAAAGAAGTCATTAATATAGTCGAAAATAGAATCTACATATATCGTTTTCTAAAATAAGTGCTTACTTCTCCCGAGGCAAGTGAACGAGGATTTAGAACAGCAACTACACTGCCTTCAGGTTCTTTCCACAATTTCTCATGACAATTTCCAAACAACAACAATTTCACACAACCTGAAGAATATCCAGGACCAATATTTTCCAGATCACTTAGGCACCAAACAGAATAAATGCGATCATTACGAGAGCGACGTGGAGGCAATTTCGATCCGACGATACCAACTACAACAGATTCACTAGTGAAGGATTTATTAGCTTTACTAACGAATTGATGATTACGATGACGTTGAACATATTGAGGTAGAGTGAGAACCTCCCGATCAGAGGTTCTGCTGCACCAAAGTTCAGAGGAGATACGCGGTCGACTAAGTGAAGGGAAATGAATAGTAAGTGAATATCCAAAAGACGTCATTTGTTATATCAAACATTTTGCAAAAGAAGGAGTGTCAGAATATTTGTTGAGTTGTGAACTTGAAACTAAAACAAATTATACTGAGTATGACGAACGCGTTAAAAAAAAAACTAAATATTACAAGTGCTGAAGTTTATTAAGCAGACCTATGTACTACAATGGGCAACAAGCAAACTGTTCAGTTAACTACAGTGGTGCAAAGTTTTCTCTACCTTCCTCACTAACGAATAGTCACTTTAATCATGCATCAAGAATGTGAGACTGATTGCATGTTTGCTAGTTATCTCTTCTTCGTTAGAACTGAGTGATGAAAGTACCTGTACTTCAGGTCACTGACTCTGCAACACTGAGTTATGCTGTTGAGTAACGGGATAATAAGCCCACACAAACATAAAGGTACGACGCAAAGTTAGTACACATCCGCATTTGATAGATGAGTAATATTCTACTTTTTTAATCTAAAGAATGTCTCAAAGTCGAACTGTTGATTATAGACATAATCTTACATTGAACATGGAATCGATAAAAAATACTATCACAGTAGCTCTTTATATACACATGATGCTTCTCAAAAATGCTCTGCGATTAGGATAGAATGCTTAGGAATGCATTTATTTTAAGACGATATCAGGTGAAACAAACTACAACTACACACTAAAACGGTTGTTGTAAGATACAATAAAAGGATTAAAAACTTACTAAACTCTAAGTTTTGTAGGGACTGCAAGCCAACAATCTTTTTCACCGAAAACTGACTTATTATTATTAATATTATTATTATTTGAAATAGGTGTTATAGCGGTAGATTTGAGTGAAACGACAGGAGTAGGAGTGAAAGCAGAAGCATTCAGTGCAGAAACTATAAAAAACATTAAAATGGTGGATAAATAAGTCACTATGTACTAATCACAAGTGTCACATGATCAATATCTTAGATCATGGAAAAGCACCATTGTCGTATTTTAGTAACAATCCGAAAATTAAATACACTGATAATAATAGAGAAAAAAAATAAAATTCTAAAGTCACTACTCAGAAATTAAATGCTACTCAACATAACCAAAAGTAGTGTCGATAAGGTAGACAATGATACTTATTTTTAGAATACTTTCTTTAGAATCAAACGTTACTTAATCGACGAAATAATACTGAAATAGAACCAGTTCATGAAATTCTCCTGAAGTTATAAAATATAATTGGATTGATTCATTAATATACTGAGGAATTACAATAATAAAGTTGAAACTGAATACAGCATACGATTCGCGATTATGAAAAGTGATGAAATATGACCAAGGTATAAAGTTTAGAGTGACTCTTAAGGATATAAATATGCACTATATAAGAAAACAAACAATTAATACATTTACTCATAACCACTTCCGTTTAAAAATTCATTACTAATGAGAAAATACAACATGATTATTTAAAATGCTAGTTGATATTTGTCACAGATAGAATGAGTTGTCAGGATACTGACTGATAAATTGACTGGATCTCTTTAATACTTTGGCTGAATGCTAAAAGGAACCCATAACTGGAGCATGATTAAAGAGACTCAAAATATACCTTGCATCATTCAACATTACAATCAAAGAGAGTATTAATTTCTAGCTATATAATTAGTGAATAATGTTGAAGCGTCATACATCTAATTAGCTCAATAGTCCTTTACAGGACTAAAACAACAAGAATTTGTAAAGCAAAATGAGTAGATTACATTAGAAAGACTTTTATATCAGTTACAAGTAGCCTTAACTGATATTCAACAATAGCTATATTAACAAAATTCAATGCATTATACAATGTACTGATTTTAGTTAGACAACCACTGCAAGCCATGCAGCACTAGTATGGGACCTCTAAAAAGTGAGTGTCCATAGACGCACCAGAGGTCGAACCCAAGATAGCGAGGCCTAGCAATGAATGCTTAGACTTCAGACAGCTGAGATGGTACGTAACAGATATAAAGGATCAGTATTAATCAATTACCGATCATCTTGAAGGGCTAAACGATATGTATTTCAGATTCACTATCTATCAACTGTATGACAAATGTAACTTCGTTGCATTTAGGAGTAGGTTTAATAAAAGGGTAATATATTTTAAGGGTTAGTAATTAAGCACATGTAATATATGTACAACTCACGTGCTTTTTGGCGTCGTAAGGCACATGCTGCCAAAGCAATACTCACTGAATTATTGCTATCATTATTAGCATTACTTTTACTAAATATAATGGATGATGCAGAATTCTTCTTCGCCTCCTCTAATTGAATAGCCTTGTTAACATGATGTTCAACTAACTTATCCTTTTCAAACTGTTCTCTGACTGATAAACTTTTATGAATACTAGCTCCATTTTCTGACAGTCCATAATCATTTTCATCTACTCGCAAACAAAAAATATGATAGGTGGATAGGATAATACACGGGGAATGTTTCATAATAAATTCACTGCTGTTTAAAGATTATGTTTATTAGAGTCTTAGTGACTGCAAAGTAAATAGTTCATAGGATTAAAAGTAATCAGTCACAGAAGTATACTGCTAAGCACTAGTAGGCAAGATAAATCTAAACATGTAACGTGATGCAAAAGCCAAAAGGATCCAATGTCTCGAGGCTAGATTGTAGATGAGAAATACATGTCAATATCTCGGTTAATGAGAATATATATATATATATATATATATATATATATATATATATATATATATACTTATGATTTCTGCACACTATTTGTTAGATTTCGACAATTAGGCCTTCCGAATTATTCAACCTTCTCCTTTTTCTTGTCTGACAGACCGTTATGAAGGTATATCATAAATGAATGGAACCGCTGATCATAGGAAGCAGTCCTCTTCAACGGATTATTATGAAGCATGTAAGTTGTCTCTAACTAAAGCAACTTATCGTATAAGAATGATACACACAAAAATTTGTCTCATAACTTTAAAAAGTTTATTATTATTAACTTCTCATGACTTAACATACACATGAAATTAAAATGCTTTTTAAGTGAAACGGTATTATTAACAAGTTTCACTTTATCTGGATTTACTCAGTAAATAAATTAAAAGTTAAGCCGCTAGTGGATTTACTAACGATAACAATTTGGATTGGAAAGTAATTTTATGAAAAATTACATTATATATATATATATATATATATATATATATATATATATATATATATATGTATATATATATATATGTATATATAATTAATAAAAAGGACTAACCATCTTCAGTTCCTTGTAATTCGTTGAAATTGCCTTCATTACTGTCATCGTCATTACAGTTGCTTGGATTAGATTCACCGAACAATTCACATATATCCATGTTATTTTCCTTTTCGTTCAACAACAGATTGGAAGGTATTGTGCCAAACAACTCAGTAACACCAATATCTAACTCAAGTGAAAACATGAAATTTACATGACAGCAGCAGAAGACTATGATTTTAGTTAGTATTTAAAAAATTAAACTTTAAAATAAATCGTGACTCAGTCTGCATTAACAATACGTGACACATAGAGATCCCATCTAGTAGCCTAAAACGAAGTCCCTAACCTACGACATTAGTAAGAGGTTCACTTCTTTATGTTGACTTTTAACTGTCACGTAAGATATCAACATACAAGACGTATTTAATGACAAAATCAGATGACCTAAAATTAATTGTTTAATCTTGTATTTTGCATAACTTTTATATTATACTCTTTATCGTAGTGAATTATATAAATATATGCGTTTATAAAACTCCGCCCGCAGCTCTTCTAGGGTCGTTGCCGGTCCCAAGCCCGGGTAAAGGAGGAGGGTTTGGCATAGGGCTAGCACCCCTATCCCGTAAAACACAAGTTTGCTAAAAAAAAACGCTAAACAGAATAAACAAACTTAACCATTCAAACTCTGCCCTGGAAGTGGAAGGAACCTATATGACGCTTCATGATGAAAGCCGAGATTCGCCGGAAGTCATGAGGCCGACGCCCCCCTCCTTCTAACGACCAGAGCAAAAGTTTTTATAGGTAGATGGAATGTTCGGACAATGTGGGAGACAGGGAAGATCACCCAGATAGCAGCAGAAATGAAGAGATACAATTTAACTGTGCTTGGGATCAGCGAAACGCATTGGACTCAAACTGGACAGAAAACATTAGCTACCGGAGAGGTACTACGATACTCCGGGCACGAAGAGGAAAATGTCCCCACACACCCAAGGAGTTGCTCTGATGCTGTCTAAAAAAGCGCGCAATGCACTTGTAGGATAAAAACCACATGGACCCACGACCATCAAAGCATCTTTCAAGACAATGAAGAAGGGGATTACAATGAACATCATCCAATGTTATACACCCACCAACGACAGCAACGACGAGGACAAAGATCAGTTTTATGATAGGCTGCAGTCAATTATAGCCAAGTGTCCAGGAAAGGATCTGACAATCCTAATGGGGGACTTAAACGCCAAAGTCGGAATGGACAACCCTGGATACGAAGACATCATGGGACGACAAGGGCTGGGAGAAAGAAATGAAAATGGTGAAAGATTTACAAATCTACGCGCTTTCAACAAAATGGTCATAGGTGGTACAATATTCCCCCACAAACGCATACACAAGGCTACATGGATCTCACCGGATCATACTACAGAGAATCAAATTGATCATATATGCATCAATAAAAAATTCAGAAGATCAATGGAAGATGTGAGAACCAGGAGAGGAGCTGATGTAGCTTCAGACCACCACCTAGTGGTTGCCAAAATGAAGCTGAAGCTACAGAAGCAATGGACAACTGGAGCAACAGCATTAAAACGGTTCAATACAGCCTCTCTTCGGGATACTGACAAACTCAAGGAATTCAAAATAACTCTCAACAACAGGTTCCAAGCCTTACAAGATCTGCTGAACGAGGAAGAAACCACTATGGAGGACAACTGAAAAAGAATCAAACAGGCACTAACTTCAACTTGTCAAGAGGCTCTGGGCTGCAAGAATTACCATCATAAGGAATGGATTTCCACAGAGACCCTGAGCAAAATTCAACAAAGGAGGAACAAGAAGGCAGAAATCAACAACAGCCGAACTAGAGCAGAAAAAATCAAGGCACAAAATGAATACACAGAAGCAAATAAACAAGTAAAGAAGAGCATTAGAGCCGACAAACGGAAGTATATCGAAGGCCTTGCAACCACAGCGGAGAAAGCTGCAAGAGAAGGAAATATGAAACAGCTATACGACACAACGAAGAAACTGGCAGGGAAATATAGTAAACCAGAGCGACCGGTCAGGAACAAAGAAGGCAAGCTAATCACCGAGATTCAAGAACAAAGAGACAGATGGGTAGAACATTTTAAGGAACTCTTGAATAGACCAGCTCCACCGAACCCACCAGACATCGAAGCAGCATCTACAGACCTCCCGATTGACGTCAATCAACCAACGATGGAAGAAATCAAGATAGCCATCAGACAGATCAAAAGTGGGAAAGCAGCAGGACCTGACAATATACCAGCCGAAGCACTAAAGTCAGATATAGACATACCGGCGAGGATGCTCCACGTTTTATTCAAGAGGATCTGGGAGGAAGAACAGGTGCCGGCAGACTGGAAAGAAGGATACCTTATCAAGATACCAAAGAAAGGGGATTTGAGCAAATGCGAGAACTACAGAGGAATCACACTATTGTCAGTACCAGGGAAAGTCTTCAACAGAGTGTTGTTGAATAGAATGAAAGATTCAGTGGATGCTCAACTTCGAGATCAACAGGCTGGTTTCCGTAAGGATCGGTCATGCACAGACCAAATCGCGACACTACGCATCATCGTTGAACAATCTACTGAATGGAACTCGTCATTGTACATCAACTTCATCGACTATGAGAAGGCGTTTGACTGCGTAGACAGATCATTATGGAAACTTCTTCGACACTACGGTATACCACAGAAACTCGTCAACATCATCCAGAATTCTTACGACGGACTACAGTGCAAAATTGTGCATGGAGGACAGCTGACAAATGCATTCTCAGTAAGAACCGGTGTCAGACAAGGCTGTCTGCTCTCGCCCTTCCTCTTCCTCCTAGTGGTCGATTAGATCATGAAAACCTCTACATCTGGGGAGAAGCACGGGATTCAATGGACAAGTAGGATGCAACTTGATGATCTGGACTTCGCGGATGATCTAGCACTTCTATCCCATACACAACAGCAAATGCAAGTGAAGACAACCAAAGTAGCAGCAACCTCAGCATCAATAGGCCTGAACATACATAAGGGAAAGAGCAAGATCCTCAAATTCAACACCGAGAGCACGGACCTAATTGAACTTGATGGTGAAACTCTGGAAGAAGTGGATACCTTCACATACCTGGGGAGCATCATCGATGAACAAGGAGGATCCGATGCAGATGTAAGGGCAAGGATCGGCAAAGCCAGGGCAGCATTCCTACAGTTGAAAAATATATGGGACTCCAACCAACTGTCTACCAATCTCAAAGTTAGACTCTTCAATTCGAACGTCAAGTCAATTCTTCTGTATAGAGCTGAAACGTGGAGAACTACTGCAAACATCATCAGGAGAGTACAGGTATTTATCAACAACTGTCTACGTAGAATATTGAATGTCTGTTGGCTGAAAACCATCAGCAACAGCCTACTTTGGAAAAGAACAAATCAGCTTCCAGCTGAAGAGGAAATCAGGAAACGACGTTGGAAATGGATAGGACATACACTGCGGAAATCATCAGACTGTATCACGAGACAAGCACTAACTTGGAATCCTGTTGGAAAACGGAAAAGAGAAAGGCCAAAGAACACCCTGCGTCTAGAACTGGAAGCAGACATAAAAAGGATGAACAGTAACTGGAGACAGACAGACAGATACAACGTAGGACCAGGCACATAAGTGCATCGGTCCAAGTTGCCACACCTCAACAGCATAGCAAGATGATCACCGAATTCATAGAATCAGTTACTTTAATGGTAGTAATATATAAAAGGAAGATTGCATATAAGGATATAATATGTAGAGAGAGAGAGAGAGAGAAAAAAAATTAGTTTGTAGAAAGAAAGGTAGAGTAATTTTAGTCTCAAGGTGTACGTGAAGACAAAGAATGTATACACCTACGCCATTGTGATCGATTCTGAGCCATGTCACCAAGAGTCTCCAACCAACTGGAGACAGCTGGAAAGGATTGCTCAGGACAGAGTTGAATGGAGAAGACTGGTGAGCAGCCTATGCTCCTTTGATAGGGGTAACAGGCGTAAGTAAGAGTAAGTAAGTATGCGTTTATAACTGTTATGTTGGGCGACTAGAGAAGAGTAACTAACTTCCAGAACAATCTTTAAGAAGACTATATCAATTATTTCAGTTGTGCATAATGTAAGCATTTTATTCTTATCGTAATTATGTCTCTCATGCCCGATCCTCCCGTTAAGCGTATTTACTGTCAGTATATTGTCTCTTAAATACAAACTAAAGTTAGTAAGTTGTGTACACGTTACTGTTATTCACTACCAATACTTCCCTCGTTTTGTATTAATGTTAAATTCCTAATTGGTTGACTATGTAGTCTGGTATTATGTATATATAAAGGAATGCATGCAATACAATATGATTCGTCTGGTTGATTTATCAGCGCGTGTTCTTCCTGTTTCCGGCTTGGGATTAGGTGGGCATAGACAGACAAATGTAGGGACCAGCTGGGCACTCATGTTGGAGTGTGTTATTATAGCCTTGTATGCACAAGGTCACATCAACTAATTGGTCATACCTTCATCAGTCGTAAACAATTTTTTTGACGTCAAAACAACAGCTAGGTATTAAGCTAAGCGAACGGTGACAATAAAAATAACTGAATACCATCTTTACTTAACAGATTATAGCGTAAAATAGTCTCATACTGCGTAAACCACCAAGTGAGCAAAAACGCTGAGTACCAGCAAGAAACAGTTAATCAGTAAATAAGATTGTAGATCTCCACTAAATTGGATAGTTGGGACATATCGCGTGTTATGTTCAACTACCGATTACCAAAACGATGCTATTTGATGTAGGATATGGTTGGGAGAAAGGTGAGGGTGGTCAAACCAAAACGTTACGTTAGTTCGTGAAGTTGTTGACAATTAAACTAAGCAATACTGGTAGATCCAAAATACCTTATTGAGTTGGGTAAAACCGATGGTTGGCGACACTATGTTGCTTATGGCTGACTTACTGCGATAATGACTATGTAAAAGATAATTCGTTTTTTGTTTGTACTCTCTATTTTTCAAAATAAAAAAAATGCTGTACTTAATAAACAAATGTTTTCATGACGAGATACTCGCCATAAGTGTGGACAGTTCTTCATTAATGCAAGAGGTATTGAAAGTCTGCGTCAAACAATAGATTTAAATTAGTATGAATAGCAATATTAACAGTAATGCAACTGATTAGTAGTAGAACAGAACCCCTTGTATTGTAGCTTAAATGTAATAGTCGGAAGTTAAACGCTTAATCAATAAGAAAATAGATTTGCCTTGGTACAAAACTGATCTTTATTGCAAACAAAAAATGCTAATTCTGAAGATCGATTCAGTAAGTAACAAGATGAATAAATATAATTTTTAAACTGTAAATCACACGTGTACATTACACAAATTGGGTAACTAAAATAATCTTACCCTTAATACTCCTACTAGTTGATTTGTGATTAGATGCTGTAGTCACTTCATTAGTGCATGTTCTAATGGTATTATTATTCATAACATCTGTTGAAGTTGAAAGCACAGTTGACAGGTCAATTTCTCCAATATCATCCCAATCACTTTCACTGTCTTCGCTATTACTGTGAGCAATAAAGTCGTTGATTTCTTTTTCCGTTAACTGGATATGATTTGATCTTTCTTTGAATTGTTTGCTTTTCGAAGTCATTATGCAGCTTGTTAAAAACAAATTAGAAAAATGCTATATGAGATCCTTCATCTAGGGAAGATATATATATATATATACTGCCATCCTGTTCTTTCGAATGTAGTTATTTCAAGTGCGTAACTTCATAAAATTTTAAGAATGATGCCACAATTAAGCAACATCAAATGCATTTATTTTGCTTTGGTTATCGCAATTATCTCTATAATGATGCTAATTTATGATAAAGCCATCATCAAACTTAGCAAATCTCTACAAACCCACATATTAGACAAGCAGATTACTAATACTAATCTTTATATTACTAACTCAGAGATAACATTTCCCTATTAAAAATGGCTGGTATGAATATTCCGACTCCACTGTGCTCACTATTCACAAAAAACTGAAAAATAATTTATTGCATGTTCTCCCCCCAATAATAACTACTTATTTCACTGCCATCCCACTAATTTTAATATAAAAAAAACGGACAATAGTTAGGATTCAAAATACAATAGCCGATTCGGAGGCTAAAGGCATGAAGTATGGCATACCAATGAGTTGTGCACCAAATATCCGAATCATGATCTCAATGGATACAACTTTTCAGTGATTCTGTGTAGTCAGTTAGGACATTACGTAGGGTTTGTTGTTGAAAGGTGGAAGAATAGTGCATGCATATTTGTTTTGAGTCTTATTATCGAAGATTTAATCGAATGTCTTCTACTAGCAAGCCACTATAACCAATAAAGCCAATTCCTATCTATACGACTCAGGTAAACGATAACCTCACTTAGTGATGTCCCCATCTGAGTTTATTCCATTAGCCGAAAGCTTGAAATATACGAGTGACTGAATGAATATGAATGTCACAAAGACATATATATATATATATATATATATATATATATATATATATAGTGCGCCAGATTGTTTCCCGACACCCGAACTTATAGTATTTTTAGTTTCGAAGTACTCATTATTCAATACTCCTGTTAAATAGTACTTATCTCGGCGACAAGTGTAACACTCAAAACAATTTATATGAATTGTTTTTATACTCTTGGAGAATACCTTACATCCTTGTTCCTGTGATTAGATAAGAATCTTCAAAATCCAATTAGTTCAGGTTGCTCATTTTCAACGAATATAAGTGGGTAGGAAACTTCTAACGTTTTATTGAATAACAAATCCATCAGGGAAAAACTTATGTAAAAGATATTCCCTTTGTAGTAAAACTGAGCACAGTTTGCTCTGTGTATATAGTGGATGGCTGACAAAGTCAAGAGTTATGAAGTGTTTTTTGGAATCTATCTTACCGAGTATTTTAGAAAATTCTTGGTTGTAAAATTCGTAAGTTAATCCACTAATCCACGTTCAGTAAATATACCTAAGCACTCTTAGTGAACTTGAATTACTAAATTTTGTGGAGTCTTACGAATGATCACAATTGATTAAACCAAGTGACCGCTGATGTAGAACATATATATATATATATATATATATATATATATATATATATATATATATATATATATATATAGTGAAATCAGGGATTAAAAAGGCGTGAATTGGTCATTTAAGTTGGAAAATAATTTAAATGTTATTTAATGGTAAGAGTATGAGATGATAATGAAACTTCAAATAGAAGAAAAATACTAGTTGCATTTCAGTGATTATGAACTTTATTACAAAATACACTTCAGTTATCAATCACATAAACCCAAATTAAGTATTCTGAATCTACAGAACGATCCAGACCAACAGTTATTAACAGCAAGGACTGACGTCAATGCCTTAGTTTGACATATTACGAACAAACAAAACAAGAGTCGAGGAATAAAACCGACAATCTTTAAATTTGGCAAATGGACATACAGTTTGTAATTGGTAGACACTTCGGGCATACACATATATTATCATGAGTAATCCTCGTAACAAAAATTGCAGGTCAAATTAAAGTTTGTCAAGCCTCACAAAAGCATTATGTTATCAAATGCATATGAACAAAATAAAGTTGCACAGTGCGAAAAGTGACATATCTACTACTAGCTTCTTAAAAAGCATATGAACAATTCAAGGCACTTTAGTATGCAAATATTTGTCCTAAAATGAAATTTCAGTAACCTTAGCGTATGATTTTTTATCTGCATGAAAATTATGTCAGCAAAATAATTTCATTGGTATATGAACAAACCAAAAAGATCATGTACAGATTATTCAAAAATTACTCTACACCTAAGATGCTGTGGGTCAGCAGGTTACTATGAAATTAAATGATTCTCTAAAATAAATGTAGAGAAGATATGGATTTAATGGAAATGCAACAATGTCCAGAGAGCATTTGCTAAATCCAAAAAGTTGTACGAATATCCTTGAAAAGTTAAAAAGATGTGGTAAACCGACATATAATAGACCTTTATTCACTCATGTTGCTGTAAATACTTAATATCTTACTACTTAGTGTGTAATCATTTTGAAGGTAGCTTTTGTCAAAGAACAGTACAAGCTAGAAAAATAATGGAAAGCAGGTAGCATTTTGCAACCGTATATTTCGGCTTAGGACTACTCATTAGAGCGCACTTATACCACAAAAAACATATAAAATATTTGTGGTCTTCATAGTTTATTCACCACTTTTGTTTAGTCATGTTAGATTTGAGAACTCTGAAAAGCATTATATAGTGATGTTGTGTCCATTGATGTATAACACAACATATAAAATACACTCCTGAAATATCACCGGGAAGTATGCTAAAATTTGTTTAATGACAAGTAGTCACCAAACTAGTTAACGATTCGCTTAAAGTTCTCGAGCTTATTTATATTTTTCTAAACTCCTTAGTTAATAACAGGCTTGCTCACTGAACTTTAGGCCATAATCTTGTAAGGTAGATAGTGAAACTTTTTAGATGCTTAATCCAGGACATATGGGAATGTACTTGAATCTGTAAACTAGTGTCTGAACAGTAAGTGCTTTAAAATAATAATCTATTGCTTAACACAATTATGTGTATATATGCCCAACAGTAGGGTAGTTTATAACAACGTTGGCTTTCAGATGAACTATACACCACTTGTGACGCGATTATATAGTAAACAAAGTATATGGAAATAAGAGCTATCTATCCTACAGAAATAGAAGAATACTTCTGAGTAAAGAGAACAATTTCCGGTAAACTATCCACTTAATGAATCATTCTTCTTCCTGGAAAAAGTGAACAAATAATAATATGACATCAATCCCATTCCAATTGTAGCGAAAAGCATATAAAACAGAAGACTGGAAGATAATATTGAAGTGTTTAATAGCAATTGACACGCATAATACAGTTTTAAATAAATATTAACAATTAGTAGGTGAGTTTGTTACTTAACGGAGAATCCGTATATATATATATACTGCTAGAATAATTTACATAAACACATCTTTTTAGTTTTAAAACGTTCTTGAAAGATATAAAATGCGATCGAAAACACAACGGTAAATATTATTTAGTATCGACTCCTTTTGTGATAGAAGTGACTGCCATTATGACGATGTGATCGATCAGATGGTGAATGAGAATCACTGTCTTGAGAATTTTTTGAATCTGATGAGTTACTGAGAGAAATTAAACATTCACGTGAATTCTTGAGTGAGTTGAGGACACGCTGATAACCACCACGTACACCAGGGAGATTTTCGAACGGCCTAAATGGTTGTATGCCCATGCTAAAAGCTTCCAAAGAAGGACGCTTAGGTGGTAAACAGGAAGAAGGGTCGGTAATTTTATTAGAAGAGTCATTTCTAATAACTAGAGGACAAACTGGGGTAGGCGTCCCCTGAACAGGCTCATGAACTGCCAATACATCCGGGGTGCAATTAGGTACTTCAATTTTAGTTGGACTTTCTTCCACCTGTGAGCTATTTGAGCTAGTTTCACCAGACTCACTATCGGAAATTGTTATAGCAGTTTCAACTGTTTCTTTTTTACTGCGAGCTGTTAGACAAATAAAACAGATACGAGAGGCTTGTTTATAAAATAATTTAAAGGAATAGCAAGTTCCTGTTGGTAGGTCTAAAATGAGCACACAGCTACAGATTTATGGACAAGTAATCCATATTAAATAAAGTCATTATCGAAACAGGGATACTAAGAAATGTACAACAATGAAAAACATCGTGTATATGAACAGCAGTGACTGCTTATTAATTCTAAACAAAATAAAGTTTAATAATTCAAGTTCCAAGACTATATATCGGTGAAAAAGAGGAGACAAAAAAAACTGTGAATATTACAAAATACTTAAAAATAATCCTGATATCACGAATCGTTCTGAATCAGACAACCATTGATCACCTGGAAGCACTGGACAGCTGTTTCGTCCTAGTATGGGACTCTTCGGCAGTGCGCATCCACGACCCTGTTGGGGATCGAACCCAGGACCCTCTGGCTCCGCGACGAGCGCTTTACCATTGGATCACTGAGCCGGCTCCTAATGGTTGATATTTCTAATTCAGTCAATTCGTGACGTGACCGGTGGAGTTTAACCGTGTCGGGTGTGAGGCAGTTACCCACCGATGGCAATGGATGAGGTCGCGCAAACGTATCACGAATTGACTGAATTAGAAATATCAACCATTAGGAGCCGGCTCAGTGATCCAATGGTAAAGCGCTCGTCGCGGAGCCAGAGGGTCCTGGGTTCGATCCCCAACAGGGTCGTGGATGCGCACTGCCGAAGAGTCCCATACTAGGACGAAACAGCTGTCCAGTGCTTCCAGGTGATCAATGGTTGTCTGATTCAGAACGATTCGTGATATCAGGATTAACAACTAACTATCTCCACAACCCCCAATTGTACTTAAAAATAATGTTGGATAATCTGCATAGTCACATGAAATCACTTTTAGTGTCACGTAATGGTTCATATAAGTAATGTTACGTAGTCTATTATTTAAATAAAAGTGGTTATTTCGACGTATGATTATCACTCTTTGATTCTCTGACGTATTCGGTCTATATAAATAACTCCCTACCGTGATATATTTTTACGGCTGGAGCAAAAATGTTAATGAAAGCTGTGAATGCTTATTTAGCTGTCCCCAACATGTATAGTAAGATTACCACTTAAATGAAATAGAGATGGGCAAAGGATACTTTGTGCTTTAATAAATATGAATATAATATCTACATTACTTTGAAAACAACTTTGAACGCAAACGATTTTCATGTATACATACATGAAGCAGAAAAGGCAAGAAAGTAAAACAACACTTCACAGCAGCAACACATTGTAAAAAATGAAGACGAAGCAAAAGAAGTGAATTACTATATCAATCTAATGACTATAGTTGGAAGTAATGTATATAAGTGGATTAGAGTACCTAAGAAGAAGCTCTAGCTCAGCATACTTTATCTAAGAACGTAGTATATGAAGTTGATCATGTGTATATTTCCAGTTCGGATTTTTGGGAAAAAAGTAACTAAGAGTCTGGTGTAAATCGTATATATAGTCTTGTTTTTTTTGTATGCTATGAACGTTAATGAATAAGCAATATTACTGAGACTAATAAGTTGGACTTTACTGAACGTATTCGCCAACCTTGTGAGACTTACGTGAATGACTGACAATTGCATTTGTAGCACTGCATGACGCTTCACTTGTCAATGAAGCATAGAAGTTATCCAGCATATGATGTTTTTGCATCGGGGGACATCTTAAGTACAAATATTCATCCCTGACTGAGCGGTCTAACTCAATATTGAATCCAGGATAACCAATAAGAGCGCTTTTGTTGTATGACACTTTACCTGTAAAAGTATTTAAAATTCTAAAGATAGCACAGTGCAGGTGAACAGTAACACGTAATTAAACGAAGTCAACGCATTTCAATTTAGCATGCACATCTGAAAGTAGATACTATTGGTACGAAATGTAAAGATGAAATGCTAAATAAATGATAACTAACTACTTAACACAAACTTTCACTATTTCGCTCATGACGGTTTCAAATAGAATAGTTAAACGATTGAAACAATCAACCGGGGTACGTACTACGATAACAGCAACAGTCACCAATTTAACACTTGATATATAGTCTGAGAACGAAGTCGAAAAACGAGTATACAAAACATAAGGTGTTAAGACAAAGCATTATGGAATGGTAAGCTTCGTATGAATTTAAAAGAACTACTGAAATAAAAAATAAAGGAATAGGAAGGAATATTCAATAACTACATGACTAAAGATATTACTGGGAAGTCCAAATGGTGAGATTTTAGGGCCATAATTTCTTTAATAGTACTGTGGTTTTATGGAAGCAAAAACTCCAAACCGCCAAATAATTACCACAGAAATGCAATAAGACACTAAGGAAACGGCTGTTTCCACGTAAAATATACGAATGTAAGTATAAGGTTTCGGAGAAACAAGGAGGGATGATCTAGCCGAGTGTTCGGGCAGGTAATCAATCCCATGCAATTATTTATAATCCTACTAAAACATCTCACATAATTGTTTTTATTTTTAAAAAAATGTTAAAACTCTAAAGAAAATTCTCATAAATCTTTGTTTTACGATACTAATAAGGCATGAAACACATCCCAATAACATAAACACAGCGTCACTACAAATATACTGAAAGACAATCAGTTACCTAACTCTCCAGTCAAATATAAGTTCAAGCTAATAGCTTAAACGCTTGACAACACGCGAACCACAAATCTATATCATTGGGTTGTAAACTTAATTCGTCTACTTACCTACCAACAGAATACAGTAAAAACGGCGAACCAGTTCGAAGTATGACATGAATGCCTTGCAATGCGTATACAGAGGAATTAGTAAATATTGGTACAATAATGATCAAACTATTTGAATATACATTTGAAGTACCTTCACTGGAAAAAGTAGTTTAATACATTCAACTTATTACGTAATACATCTAATATTGAAGTGAAGCGCTCCAAGAAAATAAATGCACCACACGACACGTAACATCATTATTACTTTAACATAAGGTCATACTATCGACTGTCATTATAAGATATGCATGCGACCTCATGAACAGATTGAAAGACAATTACACACTTAGAGGTGAGCGATCAGTTATGCCCAAGGGGATATACATTAAAAATAGATACTCTGGTAGATAACGACAAAAAGTTCGAGACAAGTGGAACTATAAGCGTGAACTTTAGATAACTAATAGACCTACACTTACTACCTATTTAGCAAAAGCACAAAACTAAAGACTCGACTCACAATCAGATGACAAGTTGTCCACGTTAACTGAATCAAACATCATTAAACTCCCCCCAACTACGGCTTTTTTTAGCCAACCAGGAGGATATCCTAATGTTCTCATACGATAAATATGAATTGGAATATCATGACTATTCAAATTTAGTGCTCTTCTTAGCTCTCGTCTACAATTAAAATTAGATGTAGATTAGTGCGTAAAAAAACTAACGATATTCTCCCAGGTCTAAACTTGTTGTCAAAGTCAAACTCATGATAGCGCTTTCCGTACATAGGTTTTCTGCTTTTGAAACTTTGGGAGGTGGTTGCAGGAGACGTCTCCCTAAATTCCGTAAAATCATAAGTAATGTTGGATTGAATTTCATCCCTAGATAGTAACCACCGAAATTAGGAAGCAAATTACAATGATGAACCGCATTTATCTATAACGAATATATCTTCCTGGGTGTTAGCCATCATAAGCAATGTGAAAAAATCGTTGAAAATTGCGCCAAATGTCTGTGTGGAACCTTATTGGTTGATTCTTTGAGATATTTGGAGGGAAATTTAAGTGATTTGTCGTCTACTTATGATGAAGTTCCAACATCCGATATCTCTATGATGAGCTATTTCGAAACCAATCGATTTCTTTATGCTTGCGTTTTAAGTGTCACGGTTTTGGTTCCTGGTCTTCAGCTTCTTCCTGTAGTTGGCTGGCCACAGGTCAGCCCTTGACCTAGCAGGTGCAAGTGGTTGATTATTATTATTATTAACCATGGTAAGCCTTATAAAAAAATCACGACGTTTGGATGTGTTTAAGGTGTAGTTTTCCTACAACTGCAAACTAGCAAATATATACTAGGGCACTTATGCGGTTCAATATATTACTTTACTGTAACTTGTTGCTTGTAGGCTAGCAAATATGTATTGCGAAATCTGGATATATTTTAATAGCTCAAGACATCGTTTTTATATGAATGTGAACTGACAGTGATGTATTTTGTATAGCATATGTTACCAATCATGAGGTCCAATTTCTGCGAGATGGCAGTGATGTGGAATAATTAAAGGCATTTTAAGAGCTAAACAGAATTTAGTAAGCTGACCGTTCTTTGTCTTAACAAGGGATAATAATGTCAACTAATTGATATCAGCTTTCATTATCAAGTTTCGTCGTAGGTCAGCTAGATGTTCTCTGCGAGAAAGAGATATTATGAATGAATCATCTAACATTCGCGAAGTTTACCAATCGTTCAACTAAATTCATAAATCCAAGTGGTGTTACGGCTAAATACTTCACATTTTAGGCGTTTAGTACTAGCTTTATTATCACATCAATCCGTGTCTTAAGCCACATTAAGTATCAGTATGTGCCATGCCGATATTTGCTTGGTATCTCCCATCCTTCGCAGGGTATCGGATTAAATAGTCAGAAGAAAATTTGAATGTTTTCATAGAACTAATGTCCTATAAAGTGTAGATATGCAGGTTGCTTATGCAAAGTAGAAGTAATGTAGGCCCCCGGTGGTTATAAAGTGGCACATTTGAAGGCTAAAAACGGCCACCGATGTGTCAATTCCTTGACCAAAACGAATTACTCACGCAGATTGTGTAGTGCTGAACGCAGTGTCATTAAACTCCCTGTCGAAACAAGTACAAATGCTCCTAAGTGTTACGGAAGTGGCCTATAGATACGTTTGAAAGCTTGTGCTTTGAAGTGACAAAGAATGTAAGGACCGATGCTAATGAACATAAATTCTGTGTATGTGCGAAAGCAAACGATGTAAGTATCGGCAGTCTAAATGACCTTGAAGTGGATTCTTGCAGTCAGTGAGTAACAAAAGTAACAATCAAGTAGAAAACTCTCATCGATGCAACAGAAATGAGTCTGGATAATTCAGAATTGAAATAACCGAAGTGAGGAAAGTGCAACTTGCTTGGGATCTCTCCAATTATTGCAGCTATAATGCAGACCCCACAGACGCCATCGTTGTACATAGTCGCAAAAATGCCTAAGAATTGATATTAAAACGCAAGTCTTGAACCAATTACCTGATAACTGAAATTCTTATTTCTTAATCTGATAGATATAACATAGAACCTCCAACATACAGACCAATGTGCAATATTTATGTTGTATTAGTTTTTAGACAAAGTTTATTGTATTTTTATATTTTGCGATTTGAATGCACTTTGTTTCCCAATTCGTACTGCAATGGACTATCGTTTTTTTAATCACCCAATTATTCTTATGTTTTATTTTGTATTTATTTTAATATAGTGCATTTCTAAGTGTTGCTGATGCCTATCCTCAATTGGCGTTTGACAATTTTGTTCCATATTTCCCATCTATTCAATGTCCAGAAACATGTACGTGTTTTGTTTGTGCAAATCTTATTCGTCGTTCTAACTAGTGACTGTCATTATTACAACCATTTTTTCACACGATATATATATATATATATATATATATATATATCATAGGCTTAAATACGTCTTTCGCATGGTTGTGTATTTTTATTCCTTATGTTATTTTAATAGCTGAATTAAATAATTGGGTATTCATGAAGTGCTAACGTGATTTTTGTCAGTCATCTCGGAATTCTCCTGCATTACAGTGGAACTATATTCTTTCCAATATCTTCCTCTTATTTTCTTTTTTTAATCTATTGTTTATTTTATATTTACAGTTCATAATAATTTTTTAATAGTAAATTAGGATTTTCAATTTTAAAGCGGTGGTAATATGCAGTAAAGTTTGTTTTAGGAAAATACTTTATTCACTTTCTTAAAATGGCATGTATCTATTATTCACCCACAGCGTAAAACTCATTTGGTCATTCTTCATGTTATACGTCTCATATGTTTCTATCTGATTTCTTAGTGTTGTCGATGTTTTATACCATTTTTGATCTTTTTAAGTAATTTTAACCAAAAGCAGTTTTTTAGTGTTCTTAAACATATTTCTGTAGGAAATGATTGGTTATATTACGTAATAAATTTATCGTTGCTTTAGTATTCTTGTTATACTTAACTGGACAAAAAAATTAAAATGTTGTTATGTAGTACTAGTTTTTTTAATACTTCCATATGCTATTGATTTTATGTTTAAAATGTTCACAATAATTGTAATGTTATGCATTTCTACATGTTTATGTTCTTTATGTCAAATAGAATTTGTAATCCTCTCAGTAAGTAAGTGAAAAAGTAGTGCATTAATTATGATTATAATACTCTGACCCATTCAACAATGAAGTCAGTATTTACTTCCTACCATGTAACGTGTAAACAGAAATCAGTTGATTCCACTTCGACGTGAATGTTTGTTTGCATCTATAAATTATGTCTCATAGTTATATACAAATATATGTGAAATGTTTTATTTCAGTTCTTTTGCTTCTATTCGTTCCTAATGCAAAGACCAAATGCTTACGAAATCACAAGGAAGTTAGTTCCAGTTTAGCTTAAGGAGACTTTTACATTATGTGATGCCACCTGTGTATATTTTAGGCGTTTTCGTTCTTTAACACACCTGTGGGCATTCTCTTTTTTGACATTTCGGGTTTCAGTAAAATGCATAAAAAATTACGTCTTGTCACTAGGGTGTGGTCAGAATCTAGATATGTGCTCCAAAACGAGTGAAAGTCACTTCTCGAAGCTCTTCAACGATAGTTGATGCTGATGAAGTTTATTTGTATCCGTTGTTGTGTTGATGCTAGTGGTCGCTACCAAGTATATCTCCTTGTGTTTGAGCTTGCTAACAATAAATAGAAATCTGAATGCGACTGTAAGAAATAGTGTCTGTTATCCATTTTTCAGGTGAATCTGCACTTGACAAATGGGTAATAAAAATAGGCTTTCATCTAACTAAAGACTGTCCTTATATGATCAACCTCTCAGGTTACTTTTGCGAAATGTTATTTAATTATATTGCATTCGCTTTTATGATGTGGATCAATCAGATACAAGAAGTCACATGATTACATGTAGTTCATGTTCAGAGTGAACAATGGGTACACAAATAATAATACGAAGCTAGGCAGTATATATACATATATATGAACAAGATAAGACTTCTCTAATGTTGCGATAATTACTATGTAAACGTTATAAAACCAACTACAAGATAAGTACAACGTAAATGTACAACTGTATGCCTGAAAAATGTCTTCTTGGTCCTATACTTTAATTTTGCCTCAAAAATATCCATAGTGTGGGTGCTTGTTAAATTGGCAGACAACTTATCTAAACGCAAAGTTCTAATACAAATATACATCATCATTTATATGCTGCACGGTCAGAAGGATACAACTGTAAACACGAAAGGAGGTACACATTTAAAGTCAACAAGAACATTAATAACAGCATATCTAAGGAACTATGTTGTTGTTGACAGGTTGGTTAAGAAGGCAGGAGTTCTTCACAACCTTATGCTGTTTAATAACAAGCTTTAATAGGTGCACCAATTGATTAGTCGCAATTTGAGCAACCTATGCAATATTGAAAAAGTGAAGAGGAACAGTGAAATTAGAGAGCCCAGTCTGACCCCACTGGTAGAATACAACAATATAGATGGTTGTTTACCTTCATTGTGGCACGGTGTTTGTATATTAAACTAACTAGGGATATGTTTCTTCAACGGATAATCCCATAGCAAAATCATGTCAAACATATCCAAGGCAGCTGTAATATCGAGAAACGATAGGTGGCTTGGAGTGTGTGTAATATTGTTCGAACATTTAATGGTTATCGAATATGTGAACAACATATCCACGACCTTATCGAGAAGCATCCTGTTCTTCACGGATCAGTCTGACAGGTATTTCACAACCTGTGAAGTATACAGGAAGCCAATAATTTGGAAGCAATTGAAGTAGACTTATCTTCCGATTGTTGTCACACTGGTTGTGTGAGCCAGTTTTTGTGATTGTAATAACGATCACTCTATTCCAGGATGATGTTTCCCAAACCAATGTAAAGAACTCCGACAGTCACCTAGTCAATATTTTGCCACTATACTTCAAAAGAATGCATCAGACGTTATCTGAACTTGGTAGTTCATTTCGACTCGGATGTTGTACCTGAAAATTGGTGGTTCTTGATAACAGGCTGTGGTCTGCACGAAGCTACAAGAGACAGTCATGCTTGTGCTGCCTAACACCATCGAATCTTGATTGGTCACGCAAACGGCTTCCTACTTTTAACTTTGCATTCGAATATCCAGCTAGCACGGTGATATCTGTCAAACGCGTTTTATTAAGATCATTCAACTGATGTTGAATCTAGTCTTTGATTACACTAATGAGGCAATCTGTTAATCCACAAATGGAGATTTTGTAACGAAAGTCAGTTTGTTTTCATGTTGTCGGAACTTTTCAATGTTACAGGATGGAACCGACTATCAGTAGGAATTTGATTGGTTAATTCTCTCTCTTCTGAGGCTTACTTCAACACGAAGGCTAGTAATACGTGACGTCAACGCTGGAGTTTTCTACATCAGTTTTGATTTCGTTCATAATGATTCATATCTACCTCTGGTTAGCCTGGTTTAATGTGTGGCGGCTAAGTTGGTACATTAGTTTTTTGTGCAGAAACCTATTTACGCGTTGTTTAAGTTAGTGAGTTCTGTGTCGATGTGTTGACGTTTATTAAATCCTAGGTGATTCTCATTTAAAATTTTAAATTCAATGTAGTTTGTAATGTGTAGGAGCAAGATTGTGTGTTGCATAGTAGAAATATTTTTACATGATTGTGATTAAATACTTGAATTATTTATTGTTCTGGTTAGCTTCAGCTAGCTGTTCCCAGTGATTTTTTTCTGGGATTAGCATATTTTCGCAAACACAGAAAGCTGCCTTCTAAATACCATTAGTCTACCTACGGATGTTCCACTGGTGGTTTTGTATCTTGAGCAGTTCGACATCGGAAATGATTCTAGTTTAGACAAACGTATATTCGGTTCTTTTCTTTCGTTACTTTTATGAATTAATGTGAATCCAGTTAGACTCTAGTTTGACAGCAGGATTAGCAATGAGAGCAAGATGACCGCAATTCATTACGGTTTGTGATCCCTATTCAGTTTGATAAGGTGAACAAGTTAATGAGCCAGAATATTTTTGGATTAAGTAGTTGTTTTAAGAACGCTGACATACAAGTTTTCTAGAGTGTTTATTCATGATACGAGTCTTCTAATGTCACTTAGACAATAGAAAACTATGAGGTACCTGGCTGTTTTTTCAAATGATAATTAATAAAAAAACTTCAAATGTTTATAAGCATTTTGTCAGTTACACAGTAAACTTTTGTTTAATCAGTTGATTCAAATTACATGCATTGTTTAGTTAATTCGGAATAGTAAATTCGCAAACTTACCGCTGTTTTTAATATTTGTAGATCAGCTGCGACATCTATGTTGCGACTATATCTTCTCTCTGTTTTATTCGTCATCTAGTTTTTTTTTTAAAATCCTCCGATATCTAAAACTTTTTAAAAAAACAGTCTTTTAACATCTTATTTTACACCTACGTATTCACAAATACTTGTTTGTTATCGCGTTCGCGTATGTAATGGATCTGGATCCACAAATTAGCTGTTACCAATTAAAAAGTGTACATAATCAGGAAAATTTGATTCAAAAAACTAATGAAGTATATGAATCGAAAAAGCCATTGGCAGACCGCACTGTTCTAGGAAACTTAACAAACAGATTAAGGGTAAATTTTACGTTTATTTTCATGTCTTGTACCAGGAAGATTTTGCACACCAAACGTATATTGGATCTCAGTCCATTCCAAGTAAGTATTAGTGTTTCAAGATGTAAGTTAAGTTTGATTCGCCTGGCTAGCCAGTCATTTTTGCTGATTCTTAAGATTTCGTTAGCGTTTTATTGTTTGTGGGTCCATGACACATGTCTTGACATATGCACCAACTGTTATCACAGGACATGATTAAAACTTCTAATCTGGGAGAAGTAGTATTTGGATACTCCAAAGCTACCGTGAAAGCTGTAACGTCCCTATAGGATAATAAATTCTCATCAACCTATGGAACCTGTCTGTTCGTACGTCCTCTTTGGATTTCATATGCCTGTAGATTTTGTCCTTATAGGAATCTACAGATGACATTGCAGTGTCAGGCTGAAGCAGTCGTCTTAATGTTTTAAAGGGACGAATGTTGTTTACTTGATGGAAACCGGTTATCTTTTGGTGGTAAATCTTTTCCTTTTATTGGATAGGCTCATTAAAATTAAGTAGAAAAGTGCCGGCTGACTATGGCTTCACATATTTGTGCTGCAAGTGACAGTTATTATTATAAAGTGGTTGTCATATTAAAGTCGTTAGTATCATCTTCACTGTAAAAAGTCCTTCCTAAGATGCTATCAAAGTGCATCATCAAAAGTCACCATCGGCTTTGAATTCCGGAAGTGATTATTTTCCTATACTTATAAAATAAGTTCAATCTACGAAGTTTTTACACTAGATCAAGTTTTGTTATGCGCTAGTGGACAAATACTCAGTTCGGACTACTTACATTAAGAATATTCTCGTGTAGACTAACATGTAAACTGCTCCAGCGTGAGGCAAATTATTAGCCTGAAGTCCGAGGGCAAAGTCGTACTGTCGGCTATACAGAGATGTGGCGTCAGTAAGGTGTTTTCTTCAGCATGACATCGTCATCGCCTTCTCGCAAAGAAGAGGTGAGATCAAAAGAAGTCTTCGTAAAAGTATACGCCTCACCTTACTCCACAAGTTTTCGCCTCCAGCAGTACAATTTTAACTAATGCGTAGTCAACACGACTGAAACCTCTTAAACAGACTGTGTGACTGTTGTCAAGCAGCCGTCTCATGGGCACTGCGGTCACACTTCTCGGTTTTAAAGACCTATCCTAACTTATTTTGCTTTTCAGGTGCACCAAGAAGTGAAACCTTTCCACAACGTGAGCAACTGGAAAGTGGTAACTACCTCCATATCTCTGACAGATTATTTACGTGATCTCGCTCTGATTACTTTTAAGTATCGATCTTTTCTAAATAAAGTCTTATGTTTATCGATGCATAGTCTTCTATGATGTAATAGTTATCAAGCATTTCGTGTTTATTAGCCATACATTGCACCATTTGTCAGGACTAGTTTTACGGTTTGGTCCCCTGGACCAAAGAATTTAAAACAGTGTTCATGTCAGTAATTTAATGGTTAAAATAACTTCAGTCACTAATCTACCACTGGCAACAGGCAGTCGTTGGATCTTATACTGTCAGAAACCAAATCTCTCTAGGTTAGGATTTTGCGAAAAGCTTTTTGACTACATGTCTTTACTACCAAATTGTTATTGATCACACGTTTTTGATTTGTGTGCCTAATATTAAAGAAGTGTGGTAGGAAATATAATCCCTGTCTTGTTTTTCTTTGAAGTCATTCGAGGTAGTGTTAAACAGGTTAGTAAATGATTTCCTCACATTGTTAATGTAATGTGGCATCGTTGTCGGATCCGCATCTATTAAAGGCCTTGTATTAAGCTCTCGTCATTCGTTTCTGCACGCTTAGTAAAATTTCTAAGGTTACAGAACCTCAACGTGGAATCAACGTTTAAATACAGGTAAAATGTTTGCGCAACAATTGCGTTTTTAATATAGATGACATGTAGATCCAAACCACCGTCCTTTTTGGACTTGCGATTACACTATTCCTATTTTGTTTTCCACTGACAACCGTAAAACTAGTATATATGAACAATATTATGTTTGTCATAACAGTGGTTAATCACAACTTTATTACCAGAAAAATTGAGTTTTAACTCTGACAAATCAATTTATTTTATATTTGACTAAAGAATTGATCTCGAAATTGTGGAAACTAAAAATGAAAAACATGCTACTGAAAGCAGTTCGTTTCTACTTTATGTTGCGGTTTTAGTATGCAATCATAAATCATATAATTCATGGAGTCCAATTCAGAGACTTATTTATTTAATAAGATAAGTAGACGATCATCGACTGATGTTGGCTGTTCAATGGAATTTCATTCATGCGTTATGCGTAAATCAGTCAAAGTGCTTCTTGTGTAATTAGCGTAATCTCTCTTTTAACACGAATGCTGTTCGATTTATAACTAATTAGTGTTACAAGCACCTTTTAAGAATAGTCTAAGGCTTACTGTAAGTAGTTATTTTTCCACAATATCCATTTCATTGAGTATCGTATATTGATATTCTGCCGAAGCTCTGAAATGCATATAGATTTGTACTGACACTTTACCCGGCTTCCTGGTCGATTCCAAATTCAACTATTTCTATAATTACTAACAATATTTCGTCTGTTTAAGTAACCTTTGTTTCCATAGGATTTAGAAGTAGACCTAGGTATCCCATCAGTCAAAGGACGAAATCTGCAACTAGAATGCTCTATGGTAAGTTAAAAGGCTATCTAATAAGTTTTATACCCCCCTCAACAGTTAGTTACGCGAAAACAGTGTAATTTGGTAAGAAATGGTTGTGTTTTGTTAATATTCATTAATTTTTTTCTAGTGAATGTTTTGTAATATTATCAACTAATCCTATTTTGTTTTGATCCCAAATATTTTACAAGTTCACAAAAATAGCAAGTTACTAAGCACAGAAGCTGAATGTTCATCGTTAGTTTCAACGGCATTATGCCCGTTAAGTCATAGTGATTTCAGTTCAACATCATGTGGTGATAGTGGCTATAGAAGCATACACACTGAGTCCATCATCGAGCCATCTAAACTTACATCAAATTCGTTAACGCAGTCACTTATTTGCCCTAAATCGTTAAATTCAAAGCAATTTTCCAAACGACCTCGTTACGATGAATCTGATTCAACTTTCCAAGCTCAAGTGTCTTGTGTTGATGATGATTCAGATGATGATAGGAGACCTTTCAAATCGAAGGTGAGTATCTCTCCTAGTGTTTGTGCAATTTATCTTACATCCACAATTACAACTGTCGATATTATTCGCTCTACGACAATCTCTCAAGTATACTGCACTAATCAAAATCTTAACTTTATAATTCTAAAGAACTGACAGCACTTTACTCAAACATTCCTAGTTGATCCACCAATTTTCGAGGATATCTAGACACAATTGTTATGTATCACCAATAGTTAAGTCCTTATTTTAATAGAATAAAACTAGTTTTCATTTGTTTTTTTTTACTTTGACGACATTATTTTTCAGCTGGCATGCGATATTGTTCGAGCTGCATTTGCTGATCGTGTTCAGTTGGAAGAGCTTCTGGCAGAATGTAGAAGGGCGGATTTTGCTATATCAGCAATCGACCGCTCTCCAGTTGACCGTATGATGGAGGCTACAGACTATATTGTTGGCATAATGGCTTATGAACAGACACGGGAAGCAAAAGTATGATTCTGTTTGAAGTTTAAAAATCACCGATTTGCCGTAGTCACTATAATCCATATAAGTATTTGAAAAACAGAATACTTGGAATTAATTGCTGCACTTATCGAGTATCTTAACTGTTTTCTGCGATTTTAGAAATGAACAGAACAACTAAACGAGTTATTCGTACTGATACAAGCTGTGGTGCCTCGTTTCGTTTAACTCTTAACTAATTCCCGAATTCTGTGTGCTTTTATGTTGTAGCATTCGTAAAGATATGTTTCATCCGGACATGTACGTTCTAATGGATCTCCCCTAAGTTGGTTTGATCGGCATGTCTGTCCACTATATCACTACTGATATTGCAAATTCTATTTGACAATTTTAGTTTTGATTTACGTGATACATCTAGGTTACTAAAGCTATGCAATTTACATAACGACATTTTAAGAAATTAAAACAGAACAAAACAGTAAGAGGAAGGGATCATTGTTTGAAGTTTATCTCTGCATTCAAGTAACATGGAGAACGGCATCTTGTCACCTCTGATTGGAATGCTTTATCATTCTTAACCTTTTCAATCTTATTACAAATTTATCCCTTCACTTACTACTTGTTGTTGTGAGATAGTTATGTATAAACTCGTTTATCATCGCCTTAAGTAGCATCTAATCGATTTTTTTGTTTAAAACTTTATACACCAGTATCATTTAATCAGGAGAAGAAATCTTGAGGCATTTTTAGTTTCTATGTCGTTTGCAGACATTTTCTAGGAACTAAATTTCACGAGTAACCACCGTATGACCACACTTTGAACAACCGTATAAGCTCTGTCTCACAAAAATATAAATAGAAACATCATTCAAAAATAGAATTTTAGAAGTCAGTGGAAGGGAATCAGAAATTATAAATATTGAATAACATCCTGTTGAAACTTTAGGGAAAATAAAAATGCATTTATCTGTAATACGTCAATCTTTTAATTATTTTACTTATATTTTCCAACCATCACCGCCACTTCTCAAACTTTAACCTTGAATCATGCACTACTCGAATATATGGATAACTGATACCATACCATCTTAGGCAATAGATAATGTCTTTATATAAGTTATTATTTCTGGTTAATTTTAAAGTCAAGTTGAATGGACTTTATATTTATGTGATAATTTAGGAAGATTTTCAAGTGAGTGACTTTTTGGCTGCTGGTAAACAACCCAACCTCAGTGCTGATATGTTGACAACACTAGCTGATTGGTTAGTCGAGGTTCAGGAAAATTTTGCATTAAATCATGAAACAATACATTTAGCTTGGGGCCTTTTATATGCATTTTTGGATCGCGGTCAGCCACTTGCTCGGTAAATATTTCTTTTGTTGTCCACTTTGTTGTTAAAAAATTACTCTCTTTATTAGTAACAGTTTTGTAGTCCTAGTTAAATCCATATCTAAATGTGTAACAGTGTTATTGCCTGGTACTTCGAACACCTAGCTTCCAATTGGATGGATCGTAGGTTTTAATCCAGTTCTATTTGGATTTAGGCAACTGAATAATATCACTAGTCTTCGCACAAATATTTTGAAGTCGAGTACAGAAATCTCTACATGGCGCACAAGTAAAATTTTAGTATTATGACATCAATCTTATTTAAATATCTAACATCCATAAGCATAAATCAGCTTACCAATACGCACACCGGATTTAATAATAATAATAGCTTTATTTAGACGACTGATTAGTTTCATCCGATTTGATCCGACAATTTAATCCCTATCTGCTAATCGAGACATAGCAACTTGAACTGATGTAAGCACATATCCAGTTATTCACATGACTAACTAAAAGGTTAGTAGTTTATTAAAGACACTTAAATATTGCGTTAGATGAGCTTCAATTCACCATTTGGAGAAAGATATTATTGGTTTGAAGATATTCTGTGCTTAGACGCCAGCGAAACCTGTGCCCACAAATTCCGTATTTCAACTACCTAATATTATCGTCAATTTACGCAGGTCTGTGTAGTTACGTTAAGTTAGTGATCTTATTGTTCGCGTTAAATTATGCTCTCAGTCAGTCATACATAACGCAGAACATATGTACATCAGTACAAATTGTCACACGACATTATCACATCAACATTAATAACAAAGTGTCAGAAGTGTCAGTAGTATCAGTTGTTTCAAAAAAAGTGAGCATGGAAAATATGATTTTGAAAATAGAAATTAATTTGTGGAAACAAGAGTACAAAATAATGTTGAGCTCATAACTTAAGGCAAGACAAAGGTGGATCCACTTTCCCCACTGTTTGAGATGAGTTTCTCCTTTCCCAAATACGATGCACAGATTAATCATAAGAATAAAGTAGTTGAGTGCGTTAAAACACTCATCTTAGAGAACTCGTCAATCCCGTCGGTTGATGTCTGATAAAGTCTCACCATAGGTTCAGAAAGACAACTTTTACTTCTCCATTTTTCATCCCCTGCGGCGTAGAAAGTATGTCGGTTTCCTTACCAAGGAGCCTGTATTTTTTACAGAAGTCGGCTCCGATTTTATATTTGCAACTTGATGTTTTGAAAACATTTATAATTAAAGGCTTATTTGTTTTCAGTCGTAGATATCTTCAAAGCATTATTTACTTATACTTGGATTAGTGTTGAGGTTAGAGTTGGGATACCATGCAAGTATAGCAAATCACTTGATACGATAGTGATAGTTAGTATGTATGTTAATTGTGCCGAAACATCATCTATATTGAGGCATATTGTCGGCTAATGTAGGAACAGATTCAAAGCTGTTAAAGTAAGATGCAGCGTCATTCCATTAAATCATTGGCTGTTGGTCATAACCATATTGATGGTTTCAGGCTCCCTGGTTGGATATCTTCTGATTAACAATCAGTAGTTAGTAGCATTGTGTAGGATAGAAGAAAGCTTGGGGCTGCCAAATAAAAACATGACATTAGTCCATGAAGTCTGACTTTTTCTGAGCCCTGCTGGTATATGCAGACTACCTGACTGAGGTCTACTTGATGATCACGGTTAGCGGCTGGAGACACTGTGTGACATGTTTCATAATCTGATACAATAGCACAAGTGTATTCACTGTTTATCTCGTAGATTTTAAGTTCTATTTTTGCTTCATTCATTGGATTGTTGTGTTAATCTTCTATATTTGATCTCGTCGTGCTAATGTGATATGGCAGCTTCGACTTATGCACTTGTGTCAGGCTCCACGTTCGTGACTGACAGATAATTGTGTGGCACGAGTTAGTGTCAGTCGCGATGGTGTAGATGTGTTTATTCCTTATCTATTCTTAAATCTTGAGTTTCAGCACTGCTTCATACATGTCATATTTTCACTCCAGTTTTTTGAACCACATTTCAAGTGTCTAGCCTTGTTATATTCTTACTACTTTCACTCTAATATTCATTTTAGTGATTTCATGTCACTGTGCTGATACGGTGTGGCGATTTCAGTGGCTGTCCAATATTACTGGGTTCTTATGTTGCGTATGACTGACTGGTTGCTTTTTGTTTAATTTGAATCCTATGGTTGCATTCATAATAATATCTACGTTATTTTACTATTGGATTTTAGGTTAGCATCATCTAAGTTTGTTATCAGTGAACTTCCATAGTAGGTACTTAGCAAGATTTCTAAGCTTTCCCATGATATTTTCTTTATAGAGATATATGACTAACACTTTTGTGAATATTCCAGACGTGAAATTCAATTGATGGCCTGTGCTGCTATTATGGTTGCTTGTAAACATGAAGAACGGCAAATGTCTCATCTGAATGAATTTTTGTACATAACAGACAACGCGTATACAAAAGAAGAATTCATTGAAGCTGAACGTCGTCTACTGAACGCAATCGATTTTGCTGTACATCGTCCGAATCCATATGTATTCTTGCGTCGCTATGCTAGGGTAATTCACATATATTCTGTCACCTTGTTATCATTATAAGATTTGGTAATATAATTAAAGTAGCTTTTTACTGTTCGTTCATCAAAGATAATTTATGCTAATCACACATTTGTGAACATGAAATATAGTAGAAATAAAGTTGCTTTTCGGCACTGGTTAAAGAGTCCATATTTGATCATAAAGATTAAGGATAGGTGGAATAACTTGTTTTATCGGCCAGTAAAAGTCATTGATTGCTGTTAGGTAAGCGAAAGAGTGACGAATAATTTGATCCAGGTTTGCAGAGTACTTTACGTCCCTTTAAATCCTAAACCTTTTGTCACTTCGTGATTTGTTTAAGTGCTTTTCCAAATCTCTCGATTTTCCCTTTGTGCTGTTGTAGTTGTAGAAAATAGAACCTACACATTTTTGCACTGCGTTTTTCGACTTAATTGTAAGGGGTAATGTTTATTTAATTGTTTAATTGGTTTTTTTTCTTTTGTCTGTACCATAGTTAATTTGTTAAAACTAGATAAAAGTGCAATAAATCAATGCAGTTATTTTTACTGGTGCAATGAGATTTTATGCATATTCATTCATCAATTGAACAAAATTTTCTTCATTACTTTACTACTAAACGCATATTCTCTTTTCAAAATTGCCTAGGTTTTAGATGCGCATAGTGGACCTGTTCAGTTTACATCACGATTCCTTTTAGAAGCTGGTATGCACAGCCATGCAATTAGCTTGAAACGTGAATCACGCAAAGCTGCAGCTGTGTTGTGGTTGGCTCGAGTTGTTCTCCGTAATCCTGCCTATGCCGATTGGACACGTAGAGCTGACGTACATCAACTCAGACAGTTAATACAAAATAATCCCCTTGCTCAAGCATATTATGCACACTGTCGAAGTCAAAAGTCTAAGATCAACCATAATAATAATGCACGGTCCAGATTAACCCAGTTTGTGACACCCACTGCAGACTTAACTACTTACCTGTCTGCAACGAATTCATGTGACTCTGAATCTTTCCAGTCTAAATTCGCAGAAAAGACTCCTTATAGTTTGTCTACAGGCAGGTGAGTGCATAAGGTCTTTTGATACTACTCTTTTGATATACTGTTGCAATTTAAACATTAGAAACGTTCTGGTGCATCATGGTATATCAATCAATCAATCTATGCCTGTTACCTCATGTGGATCATAGGGCACCGACCAGTATTCTCCAACCAACTCTGTCCTGAGCTTTCCTTTCCAGCTCTTCCCAAGTGCTCTTCATTCTTTTCATGTCTGTCTCTGATTCCCGACGCAGTGTTCTTGGGTCTTTCTCTCTTATTTTAGCCTTGAGGATTCCATGTTAATGCTTGTCTTGTGACACAGTTTAATGGTTTCCTCAGTCTGTGTCCCATCCACCTCCATCGTCTTTTTCAAATTTCATCCTCGGCTGAAAGTTGATTTGTTTTCTGCCATAGAAGGTTGTTGTTGATGATATCTGGCCAACAGATCCGAAATATCGTACGCAGACAGTTGTTTGTAAATACATGTATCTTTTGGATGGTGCTTTTCGTAGTTCTCCAAGTTTTAGCTCCATACAACAGAACTGTCTTCACAGTTGTATTGAAAATTCTGACTTTAAGGTTGACCGATAATCGGTTAGAGTTCCAGATGTTTTTCAGTTGTAGAAATGCTGCTCTTGCCAATCCGATCCGCGCCTTCACATCTGCACCAAACCTTCCTTGTTTATCGATGATGCTGCCCAAACATGTATATGTTTCTAGATCTTCCAGAATTTCTCCGTCAAGTGAAATTGGGTTAGTGTTTATTATTTTGTTTGGAAGGATCTTGCTTTTTACGTTGTGTATATTGAGGCCTACTGCTGACGAGGTCGCCGCTACCTTGTACGTCTTCATCTGCATTTGTTGCTGTGTGTGGGATAGGCAAGCTAGATCATCTGCAAAGTCCAAGTCATCTAGTTGCATCGATGTTGTCTACCGTATTTCGAGATTGCCTTGAGATGTTGGGGTCTTCATGATCCAGTCAACTACCAGCAGGAAGAGGAAGGGCGAGAGTAAGCAGCCTTGTCTGACATCGGTCTTCACTTCGAATGAATTTGTTAGGTGACCTCCATGCACGATTTTACAATGTAGTCCTTCTTAAGAATTCCGTATGATGTTGACTATCTTTTTTTCTAGTAGATCATGAAATGCTTGGAACTTATTGTTGAAAGTTATTTTGAATTCGTTGCATTTGTTAGTATCCCGGAGAAGGGCTGTGTTAAACTTTTGTAGTACTGCTGCTCCAGTTGTCCAGTACTTCTTCAGCTTCAGTTGCATTTTAGTCACCATCAGATGATGATCTGAAGCTATGTCAGCTTCTCTCCTTGCTCTTACGTCTTTCATGGTCCATCTAAACTTCTTATTGTTGCAGATTTGGTCCATTTGGTTCTCCGTAATGTTGTCTGGTGAAACCCATGTAGTTTTGTGTATACGTTTGTGATCATTTGTAATCGTTTTGTTGAAGGCACATAGGTTTGCAAACCTGTCGCCGTCTTTGTTTCATTCTCCCAGTCCATGTCGTCCCATGTTGTCTTCAAATTCGATGTTGTACATTCCAACCTTGGCGTTGAAGTCTCCCATCAGAATAGTCAGGTCCTTAGATAAGCATACACTTCGGCAGGTTCTGGAACATAGGCACACTTCCAGATGCCCAACAATTGCTGTATTCCTTGACCTTAAGGCGGCGTTTGACGCTATCAATCGTAAGGTTATGTGGCAATGTTTATCATTGTAAGGCGTACCGGAAAAGTATATTAACCTTATAAAAGCTGTCTACTCGAACATCACATGTTGTATTATAGCTTATTACGGATTGTCGTCGAAATTGATCACCTCTAGTGGTGTTCGTCAAGGTGAAGATGCTGACAAAATGCAGAATCTTTCGGCTACCTTAAACATGAATGTTAGCATGTTTGGGATACGATTCTCCCCATCTAAATGCAAAATGCTACTTCAGGATTGGCTTAACACGTAATCGCAGTTAGTGATAGGGAATGAAGCACTTGAATGTGTTAACCGCTTTTCTTAGGAGCCTGATTAGTCCCGACGGTCTGGTGTCTGCTGAGATCTCAGCTCGTATACATAACGCCCGATTGGCTTTTTCCAGCTTGAGTCACTTATGGCGTAGGCAAGACATTCGTCTACTGACGGAAGGACGAGTTTACTGTGAAGCAGTTAGATCCGTTTTACTTTATGGATGTGAAGCACGGCCATTAAGGTTAGAGAATATTCGTAGGCTTCTAGTATTTGATCATAGATGTCTTTGAGGCATTGCTTGTGTTTTCTGGGACCACTGAGTAAACGATTAGTGAGTTAGGAATAGAGTGCTAGGTAAATACGGTAAGTCTATTGATGAAGTAGTGAATCTTTACCAACTGAGGTGGTTAGGACACGTGTTACGTATACCTAACCACCGTATACCTCGACGATCAATGTTGTCTGGTGTAGGTGTGGGTTGGAAGTAAGTTAGAGGCGGCCAAACGAAAACATGGCCCCAGTCCATGAAGTCATTAACAAATGAACTGAGCCATGTTAATAGATGCAGACTACAATGTTGGGGCTCACGTGCTGGTCGTAATAAATGGTTAGAGACTTTAGGTGGTATGGCTCAAAATTGTTGGCAATGACACAGGTGCATCTACTCTTTGTCTTCCTTCAAATTCTAAGTTATCTTTACTGAATCATATTTTCTCCAATCTTATCCCCAATCTCTATACCTTTCCATTAGTACTTACTCTGGGATTTGGTCTGACAATTTAATTTCTATCTGCTAATTGCGGCATGGGAACTTGAACTGATGTACGCATGTACTAAGTTCTACGTTGTAACTGACTGGCTGAGCATTTATCGGTGGTTGATTGCGGCCTCGAAAAGAACTGATCTTTGTCGTCTTCGTGGCTGTTGTTAGTGAGTGCATAGCACTGGATGATATTTATTGTAATCCCTTCCCTCTTCGTCTTGAAGGATACTTTGATTATCCTAGGTCTATGATGTTCCATTCCTATACAGGCCTTTCATGCTTCTTGGGGCAATATTAGTGCTACTCCTTGTTTGTGTGAGGCATTTTCTTCGTGACCGGAGTATAAAAGCACTTCTCCTGGGGATAATAATTGCTATCCAGCTTGTAGCCAATCGGTTTCACTTGTTCCAAGTATCTTCAGGTCATATCCTTTCGTTTCTTCTGCTATTTGCATGCTTCTCCCTGTCTCCCACATCGTGTAGCCATTTCATGTACATATATTAATGGTTGCTCTGGTTGTCAGAAGGGGCATCGGCCTCGTGGCTTCTGAAGAAACTCGGCTTTCATTATGAGGCATCATAACAGATCTTTCAACTCCCAGGGCAGAATTAAAGTGGTTATTAAGGTTTTTAATGGTTAGCATTTTTTTTAGCAAGGTATTTGTTTTACGGATGAGGTTACTAACCCCATGTTCAACCCTCCTCTTTTATCGGGGCTTTGGACTGGCAGCAACCCTAGAGGGGCTCCAGACGGAGTTGCATCATAGCATAACTTTTCAACATTTACTTTCAATATTTATACTTACTTAATTTACTAGTCCTACTTTATAATTCTGCAATTCGAAACATCAAGAAGTGTAGCTCTGCAAGCATTCTCATTTAAAATTGGTCAATAGGTGTTGAGAACATTCCTTCAAACATAAAAACTAAGATTGAATTCATCCTTGATATGATATATAAATACTGCATAACTTCTTTCACAATTTTAAAAATAGAGATTATCCTGTTTACACAACTAGTTTTCAGAGAGAAATAGAGGCTTTAAATAAGCATCTGGTACCATTTTCTGCACACTTAAAAATAAGTTTTATTGTTTATTTATATTAGGGGTTATGTAATAATCAGTTAGTTGTAGGAACTCAGCCTCACATTACTCACATTACTTGGCGATTAGGTTGACTAGTATTTTAGCTAAAGTCTGGGAACTAGATAAAATTCCATCCGAATGGTCTAAATCACTAATAGTCCCAATACATAAGAAAGGCCCAAAATCATCTTGTGATAACCATAGAGGGATTAGTTTGACTAATATAGCATCTAAAATACTAGCCTCAATAATTATCGGACGTTTAACAAAGACTCGTGAACTACAAACACGAGAAAACCAGGCTGGCTTCAGACCTGGTCGTGGTTGCATCGACCACATATTCACCATTCGTCAGGTTTTAGAACACAGGCACGCCTACCGGCGTCCTACAATGGTGGTTTTCCTCGACTTAAAGGCAGCATTCGACTCAGTTGACCGTGAGGTTCTGTGGCAGTGTCTGTCATTAAAAGGTGTACCTCAGAAGTACATAAACCTTGTGAAGGCTCTTTACTCGAACACTACCAGTCGAGTCAGAGCTTATGGCGAACTGTCATCTGACTTTGTGACCTCAAGTGGTGTCCGTCAAGGCTGCCCACTATCTCCGTTTTTGTTTAATTTTATCATAGACGTGCTACTAGAAGTAACGCTTTCTTCGGCTGAATTTTCTGGGATTGATCTCCTTCCAGGAGGTCCACTTATCGACTTAGAATACGCAGACGACATAGTCCTGTTTGGTGAAGACACTGATAAGATGCAGAGTCTTCTGGTCGCACTGAGCAACAATGCCAGGATGTTTGGGATGCGTTTCTCCCCCTCTAAGTGTAAATTGTTACTTCAGGACTGGCCTGCGTCAACCCCTAAACTAAGGATAGGGAGTGAAGAAGTTGAATGCGTTGACAACTTCACTTATCTTGGAAGTCTGATCAGCCCTAATGGGTTGGTGTCTGAGGAAATTTCTGCACGAATTCGAAAGGCTCGTTTGGCTTTTGCCAACTTACGTCATCTATGGCGTAGGCGTGATATTCGTCTATCAACTAAAGGACGAGTATATTGCACAGCAGTTCGTCCTGTTCTACTTTACGGCTGTGAAACATGGCCATTAAGGGTAGAAGACACTCGTAGGTTACTAACATTTGATCACAGATGTCTTAGAAATATATCTCGTACCTGCTGGGATCTCCGGATAACTAATAATGAGGTTAGACGAAGGGTATTAGGGAATAATGGTAAATCTGTTGATGAGGTTATGAAACTTCATCGACTGAGATGGTTGGGGCATGTGTTACGTATGTCCGAACGCCGGTTACCACGTCGCTCAATGATGACTAGTATTGGGGTGGGTTGGAAAAGGGTTAGGGGCGGCCAAACCAAAACGTGGCATCAGTCGTTGAAGTCACTAACTTCTGGTCTGAGCCACATTGGTAGATGTCGACTACCTGGTTGGGGTCCGCGTGACTGCCGTACCCAGTGGTTGGAGACTCTTGGTGACATGGCTCAGAATCGATCACAATGGCGTAGGTGTATACATTCTTTGTCTTCACGTACACCTTGAGACTAAAATTACTCTACCTTTCTTTCTACAAACTAATTTTTTTCTCTCTCTCTCTCTCTACATATTATATCCTTATATGCAATCTTCCTTTTATATATTACTACCATTAAAGTAACTGATTCTATGAATTCGGTGATCATCTTGCTATGCTGTTGAGGTGTGGCAACTTGGACCGATGCACTTATGTGCCTGGTCCTACGTTGTATCTGTCTGTCTGTCTCACATTACTAGTTCCGGCATTTTAATTCCCCTTTCGTTGATATACAAACAGAAATATTTAGTAATTGTTGGTGTTAGATTGTAAAATTTCATGTAATTTTTTCGTTTTTATGAAATCAATTTATGACACCTAACTCGACGATTTGTTTTAGCCTATTATCGTATTATTAAACTTGATTTATGATCGGTAGTCAAATCCAAGATGCACATTTGATTCCACTTTTTGACTTATTGGTTGAATGTGTATCTACATCCTAATGTTGATATTCATATTGCGATTAGGACTCAGTCTATTTTCTTCAAACGCCAATGTCTTATCCTCCGAGTTATTATTTTTTTTATTGATCGTGTCTAATACTCAGTTTCAAGGTAAATAAATGCGTATTACAGCTTCATTGTGAAGATTTTAGATTCAGATTTTCTACTAACGATCATATTAACCGGCTGTATTGGGCGAAGGATACCGCATTATGTGTTCCCACCAATGTTTCTCTACTATATTATCTATCATGAATGAATTTATCATTAAGAATCTTGCTAAGTATATATATATATATATATATATATATATATATATATATATATATATATATATATATATATATATATATATGCTTAACCAGAATATCGATGACATCGGGACAAACAATGCAAACAATTGTAAAATCTAAGCAATGTCGACTGTCCGTAGTATAAGAGTACGTATTCTTTAAGTACATTGAGAACTATAACTGTCATTTCAGGTTAATGATAACTTAATAACTTATCTAATTACCATCCAACGAAATTCTGTAAAATTTTGCAAACATATATACTCCTTAAAGTGACTTCACCATCTTGGAATCCAACGTGTTTGTTTTTGAGATTTTTTCCTACATGTTGTTCATGTTCATGTACCACAGAAAAATCCTTGATTATTTTAACATGATTTCTGGCTCCAGAAAAAAGCTCTTTTTTTGTTCATTTATACTTGCTGAAATTTAAATCAGAAAGTGAGTTCAGCTATTTTATATTCACATGTTTAACTGGTTGACTTTTCTTCATGTTTGGGTAACATTAATACGATGTTTTGTTTCATTGTGTATCACTTAGGGGATCACGTAATCTATTTTGTATGCAATATTTATGTACAATTTCTCATATCTAAACTCCTCTCCCTAGTGATAATTCGGATGAATCATCCAATGATGGGAAGTGCATGAATTTTTCGAAACTTATAAGCGCACCTCATTCCACTCCGAGTAGTCATAATCACCTTGCCTCAACCTCCGTGATGGATTCTTTTTCTGAAAATTCAACATTTGATGGTCTGGATCCCTCAATTAAATCTGATCTCGAAGCAATGCGATTGGAAGAAGAACAACGTCAACCACTATGGCCTCCAATTTTGGAGCATATAACCGGTTATAAGGAGGCCAGTTTAATCCCCTTAGCTTTACGTTACCATGCAATAGCTTTAAGATTAATAGCTGAGGTAGCACGTGGTGGACGTTTGGCTGTGGACACTGGCAATAAATCTGATATGCCTACGAATTTGAGTGTAAAACAAAATAATAGTGAGAGTGTTCAAATGACTGAATTCGATGTGGATGACCCATCAAATCCACAAAACTCACGCTGCGTATCACCTGGTGGTCATTATTTGCGTCGCCAGTCTGTTACTAAGTATTGTTCAAGGTAAATTTATGTACGTTTTTATTTTTAGAGTTGTCTATGCTCTTCGTTTTTCTCAAGTAAACTTCAATGTAGACTTCGTATTGAATACTTGACTTTAGTTAGGTTGTCTGTTATGTTGCTTAGGAATACTCTCGTTTGAAGTATTCATTTTGTAGCCAGCCTGACATAACGACGTCACCAAGAATAGCCCCGTTCAGAATAAGCCAATCTGGCTCCCATTATGTGTATATAAATCTCATCTGACACCACCACCAGCGCTCACATGACTACACAGATACATGAAGTTTTGACTACTTTTTACGGTTCACCATAAAGAGTGAGATCATTTACATACTCCTGCCAGTCTTGCGGAAGTACTTTGCACTTTCTAAGTGCATGATTAGAACAGTGAAGAACGATGATTGTATACTGTCACTCTGCCTCAAGTGTTTGTATACCGAGCCTTTAAGGTGTTAATAAACTTTTCAGGCATACCCTTTTCCGACAGAAAATTCCAGTGCACAGTCCTGTCCAACGAATCGAAGGCGGCTCTAATATCAGGCAACACAAGGATTGTTGGTCTGTAATATGTGTGGTGATGTTCCAGTATTCGGCGGATGCTGAGAATGTGATCAATACATCTTAAACTTAATCAATCCTCGTGCATCAATCTTTTACGCGTTTTGAAGAATATACTGAATACAATCGAGACCAATAGTTTGGAAGCAACCGATTCATTCCTTGGTGGTTATTACATTGTTACGTGAACTCTTTATAGTGATGATACTGATAATTGCTTCATCTCAAGGTGATGGAACACTCTTGGTTTCCTATACTTTCCCAAACAACCTCGTCAGATCCCGAACCAGGAGTTCGTCACCATCGTTATAAAAAGCTAAAAATAAGTCATCTGGGTCTGATGATTTGTTTCGATTCATAAATTGGAGTTCCTTACAAACTTCCTTCTGTTGAGGTGGATCAGTCGTCACCAGTCACGGAGGGCAAAACAATCTGATCAAAGTTGTTGAAGCAATGAACAAAGTGAACTGGCCCTCGTGAATTCCGTCCCATCGTCTAAGACGATCTTGGATGTTAATGACCGGCGCACAACAAGCTTCACAGGTTGTTTCACTGACACTAGACTTCTTGTTGCCAGTGGCTCGATAGAGTTGGAGGAACTGTCGTCAGTTACTAGATGCAGCTGCTGTTTCCAACTCTGGCACGTTCAAATCACCAATTTTCCCCGTTTTCACGCAAATTTTTCACGATTTTCTGTCGTAAGAATCGTTGCTTATTATCAAACTCATAAGTCATCAGAATGAACCGGCTTGCCTCAATTAATCGTAAATAACTTGCTTATAGGCGAGATGTTTCGCTAAACTAAAAGAGATGTAACTCGACATTATTATGGCGTCGTGTAAATGCTATCAATGCTCCTCTACGCTATCTGGTGAACTTGAATTTTACCTAGAACCTAACTCGGATTAACATTTGGTTACAACAGAAGCTGAAGGCAATTTACTAGCAACAATCCATTTATGCCAATGATTACTAGCCACTTAAACGCTAGGAAAGCGTGGCGTAAATTAGGCCATGTTTAGAGTCCAGATAGGAGCTGAAGAATCAACGACAGTCTTGAACACAACCACGCCAGCGGTAACTGATCGCAATTTCGATCAATCTTTGTCCAGGCTTAGATTGCGAAGAGAGAACTGTAGGTAGCACAACGTCAGTGATTGTGCCGTCAGTTGGTGCAGGCCATAAACAGGTTATGGTCTCCACAAAGCTGTAGAACACGGTCACCGTTATCTGACCTGTGACCATTGAGTCCTCGTTGGTCAACTAGTCGATCCCCCTCTGCGACTAGACGTCCAACATGGATGTCAGAATCTGTAGTTAGTACGACGATATCTGTCGAACACGCTTTTGTGAGAAGATCGTCTAAATAATAGTAGGATTCGTCCTTTATTGCGTCCGGGCTTCAAACCTGTCTATGCATAGGCGGAGACTATGAAGAGACATCGTTTCTCATTTCGATGAAACCTTCTGATATAACAGCACATAAGCAACTGTTAATGAGGATCCAGTCAATTAGTGTTGCCTTTTCTGTGTCGCCTAGTGCGACCCAGACGCCGATGATACAAAGTCGCTGGATAAGTACACGTTGAACACGCTCTTCGAATCGACAGATGGTGGGGGGCGAATTTCTAGTACATTACCTAAGTCCTGAATACGAGTTTCAGGAAAATAGCCAACTTCGATGTTAAGGCTTTCTAAAGACACGGTCAAGCCTACGTGTTGTCCGATCTGCATCAATATGGGGACATTGAAGGAGGTCAATTTAAATGTCGCACATGGATTCAGGAAGGCTGAATTAGATTTCCAGATTAATGGCAACAAAGTCTACCATTCAGCGACTTTAGACCAAACTGACAGGACAGAATTATCACCGTGGACGAGCTGATGATTGAAGAGAATAAGCATTGAAAATAAACGAAAAAAACAAAGATGAGAAGGGAATGTAAAATAACAAAATTTTTTTTATTAAAATGACAGTAAATATCGCATAAGTATCGTTCGAGTGGGAAGCAGTAAGATAAACACCCCCATTTCTTCATAATACATTGCTGTTGTAATTGTATGTGGGCTGAGATACTGCTCAAACTGTTGCAGGCGGTTTTCTTAAGAGGCCAATCCCCTATCTTTTGACATTCAAACCAGTTCACAAGGCAGTGGAACGTCGTCAGGAGATGTAGTCTCAAGGTACACTATGTTCAAGTTAGTCCATACGCCTTTCGTTCTTTTAGGCTCGTGGAGCCCATGTGCAATGATGTTCTGAAAGCAAAGTTTTCAACTCCTCTAAGTGAGCCCTTTATGTCCACCTACTTTATTTAAGCTCTGAACGTTCCCTCCCTCCACTTTATTAAACAACACCCCGCCTCGAAAAGGCTGTGACATAGGCTAAATGTATGGTCATATAGAGGGAAATATTGAGAGGGTAGGCAAACTCCTTACTCTCAGCCGTATCGTAGCATTTCAAGGGGGTGGGGGAATGGGTTGCCTTTTCTCATAAATTTCGATTCACTTGGATTCTGCATTTCGGTACTAACATAAATTAACTTTTGAAGTGTAGATCCGTGTTTTTTAGTTTTGAGGCTCTTTCATGTGTGAACTAGTAGGGTCTTCTTGCTGCTGAAGTCACAATAGACGGAGTGAGTCGCGAACCTACTACCTGATAGATAGACAGATACAACGCAGAACTTCGTACGAACGTACATCAGTTCAGGTTGCCATACCACATCAGCACAGAGACGCAACTGTCAGTTCAAATCCAAGAGTGATAGCGATAGTAGAAGTATTAGCAGTAATGCAGAAGATTAGGAAGCGAAGATATGATTCGAAAAGTATAATTCAGTGAGATAAATTTGAAAGAAGAAAGATAGAGAATTCAGAAGGTTGGATTTTGAGAGAACACAAAGAGTGGATGCACCTGCGCCATTGCAAACGATTCTGAGCCATGTCGTTCAAGGTCTCTAACCATTGGTGACTTTCGTCTCGCGGACCCCAACCACGCAGCCTACATCTACCAACATGACTTAGTCCACTTGTCAGTGACTTCATCGATTTCTGCCATGTTTTGGTTTGGCCGCCCCTAGCTTTCTTCCAACCTATTCCTACGCCGCTTAACATAGCTCGTCGAGGCAGTCGGTAGTTAGACATGCGTAACACATGTCCCAACCACCTCACCTGATGAAGTTTCAATACCTTATCTATTGATTTGCCATCATTTCCTAGAACCCGTTTCCTAACGACAGCATTGCTCACTCGGTTGTCCCACGATACTCGAGCAATGCTTCGGAGACACCTATGACCGAAGACCAGTAACCTACGAATGTCCTCTACTCTTAACGGCCATGTTTCGCTACCGTATGGTAGGACAGAGCAAACTACTGCACGGTACACTCGTCCTTTGGTTAGCAAGCGGATATTTCGCCTGCGCCATAAGTGACGCAACTTGGCAAAAGCCAATCGAGCTTTCTGTATCCGTGCTGAGATTTCGTCAGTCACCAAGCCATCAGCACTGATGAGACTCCCCAGATACGTGAAGCGGTCTACATGCTCGAATACTTCACTCCCTATCACTAGTTCAGGTGCCGATGAAACCCAATCCTGAAGCAACATTTTGCATTTCGAGGGGGAAAACCGCATCCCGATCATGCTTGCATTGTTACTCAGGGTAGTCAAAAGACTCTGCATTTTGTCAGCGTCTTCACCAAATAGGACTATGTCATCAGCATACTCTAAGTCAGTAAGCGAGGCTCCTGGTAGTAAGTCAACTCCTGAAAAGTCAGACAAAGATAAGGTTATATCTAGGAGCATGTCTATAACAAAATTAAACAAGAATGGGGAAAGTGGACATCCCTGACGGACACCACTTGAGGTGAGGAATTCCGATGACAGTTCGCCTGATAACTGAAATTCTTATTTCTTAATCTGATAGATATAACATAGAACCTCCAACATACAGACCAATGTGCAATATTTATGTTGTATTAGTTTTTAGACAAAGTTTATTGTATTTTTATATTTTGCGATTTGAATGCACTTTGTTTCCCAATTCGTACTGCAATGGACTATCGTTTTTTTAATCACCCAATTATTCTTATGTTTTATTTTGTATTTATTTTAATATAGTGCATTTCTAAGTGTTGCTGATGCCTATCCTCAATTGGCGTTTGACAATTTTGTTCCATATTTCCCATCTATTCAATGTCCAGAAACATGTACGTGTTTTGTTTGTGCAAATCTTATTCGTCGTTCTAACTAGTGACTGTCATTATTACAACCATTTTTTCACACGATATATATATATATATATATATATATATATATATATCATAGGCTTAAATACGTCTTTCGCATGGTTGTGTATTTTTATTCCTTATGTTATTTTAATAGCTGAATTAAATAATTGGGTATTCATGAAGTGCTAACGTGATTTTTGTCAGTCATCTCGGAATTCTCCTGCATTACAGTGGAACTATATTCTTTCCAATATCTTCCTCTTATTTTCTTTTTTTAATCTATTGTTTATTTTATATTTACAGTTCATAATAATTTTTTAATAGTAAATTAGGATTTTCAATTTTAAAGCGGTGGTAATATGCAGTAAAGTTTGTTTTAGGAAAATACTTTATTCACTTTCTTAAAATGGCATGTATCTATTATTCACCCACAGCGTAAAACTCATTTGGTCATTCTTCATGTTATACGTCTCATATGTTTCTATCTGATTTCTTAGTGTTGTCGATGTTTTATACCATTTTTGATCTTTTTAAGTAATTTTAACCAAAAGCAGTTTTTTAGTGTTCTTAAACATATTTCTGTAGGAAATGATTGGTTATATTACGTAATAAATTTATCGTTGCTTTAGTATTCTTGTTATACTTAACTGGACAAAAAAATTAAAATGTTGTTATGTAGTACTAGTTTTTTTAATACTTCCATATGCTATTGATTTTATGTTTAAAATGTTCACAATAATTGTAATGTTATGCATTTCTACATGTTTATGTTCTTTATGTCAAATAGAATTTGTAATCCTCTCAGTAAGTAAATGAAAAAGTAGTGCATTAATTATGATTATAATACTCTGACCCATTCAACAATGAAGTCAGTATTTACTTCCTACCATGTAACGTGTAAACAGAAATCAGTTGATTCCACTTCGACGTGAATGTTCGTTTGCATCTATAAATTATGTCTCATAGTTATATACAAATATATGTGAAATGTTTTATTTCAGTTCTTTTGCTTCTATTCGTTCCTAATGCAAAGACCAAATGCTTACGAAATCACAAGGAAGTTAGTTCCAGTTTAGCTTAAGGAGACTTTTACATTTTGTGATGCCACCTGCGTATATTCTTGGCGTTTTCGTTCTCTAACACACCTGTAGGCATTCTCTTTTTTGACATTTCGGGTTTCAGTAAAATGCATAAAAAATTACGTCTTGTCACTAGGGTGTGGTCAGAATCTAGATATGTGCTCCAAAACGAGTGAAAGTCACTTCTCGAAGCTCTTCAACGATAGTTGATGCTGATGAAGTTTATTTGTATCCGTTGTTGTGTTGATGCTAGTGGTCGCTACCAAGTATATCTCCTTGTGTTTGAGCTTGCTAACAATAAATAAAAATCTGAATGCGACTGTAAGAAATAGTGTCTGTTATCCATTTTTCAGGTGAATCTGCACTTGACAAATGGGTAATAAAAATAGGCCTTCATCTAACTAAAGACTGTCCTTACATGATCAACCTCTCAGGTTACTTTTGCGAAATGTTATTTAATTATATTGCATTCGCTTTTATGATGTGGATCAATCAGATACAAGAAGTCACATGATTACATGTAGTTCATGTTCAGAGTGAATAATGGGCACTCAAATAGTAATAATAATAATAATATATATATATATATATATATATATATATATATATATATATATATATATATGAACAGGATAAGACTTCTCTAATGTTGCAATAATTACTATATAAACGTTATAAAACCAACTACAAGATAAGTACAACGTAAATGTACAACTGTATGCCTGAAAAATGTCTTCTTGGTCCTATACTTTAATTTTGCCTCAAAAATATCCATAGTGTGGGTGTTTGTTGAATTGGCAGACAATTTATTTAAACGCAAAGTTTTAATACAAATTTACATCATCATTTATATGCTGCTCGGTCAGAAGGATACAACTGTAAACACGAAAGGAGGTACACATTTAAGGTCAACAAGAACATTAATAACAGCATATCTAAGGAACTATGTTGTTGTTGACAGGTTGGTTAAGAAGGCAGGAGTTCTTCACAACCTTATGCTGTTTAATAACAAGCTTTAATAGGAGCACCAATTGATTAGTCGCAATTTGAGCAAGCTATGCAATATTGAAAAAGTGAAGAGGAACAGTGAAATTAGAGAGCCCAGTCTGACCCCACTGGTAGAATGCTAGAATATAGATGGTTGTTTACCTTCATTGTGGCACGGTGTTTGTATATTAAACTAACTAGGGATATGTTTCTTCAAGGGATAATCCCATAGCAAAATCATGTCAAACATATCCAAGGCAGCTGTAATATCGAGAAACGATTAGAAAGGATTTGATTTTGACCACTTTGGACTCTCGTGCTTTTGCGGGTATGAGGGCGGTTGTCGCTTCCCGGTTGCCCACACCGTGGAAGGGTGTTTCTTGAGGAACCTGAAAAAGAGGGCAGATTAGTGTCGGTCTCAGAGACCTGAGAGCGTGACCGCAGAGCCCAAGGGACAACTGCTTGAGGCCTGTCACGCACAGCCTTTTTATGAAAAGTTTTTTGAGTATTAGCTCCGCACTTAAAAGCCCTTAGTGGGCACCCTTACCGCCGGAGACGGAAATCCGTGATGTAGGGTGAGGTGTGACATTTTTAGGGCCGACCTTTTCTAACCCCTCCTTCCTTGTGAAAAGGCAGCATCGCTGCGGATGCTGGTTGTCCGAGGGAAACACCTTACTGCTGTCACACCCCTCTGCAGTCAGCAGTACGACTTCGCCCTCAGACCTTGAGTAGCTGCTTTTAGTCTCATCGTTCTCCAATCGACCTGCCTGGCATGGTGGAACCTACAGGAACATATGTTCCAGCCAGTATAGCTCGGTTGGGTCATCACGATAGGCAAGCCCGACCACCACGACAAGGTAGCAGCTACGGTCGGGTCGAGAAACGATTGGTGACTTGGAGTGTGTGTAATGTTGTTCGAACACTTGATGGTTATCGAATATGTGAACAACATATCCACGACCTTATCGAGAAGCATCCTGTTCTTCACGGATCAGTCTGACAGGTATTTCACAACCTGTGAAGTATACAGGAAGCCAATATTTTGGAAGCAATTGAAGTAGACCTATCTTCCGATTGTTGTCACACTGGTTATGTGAGCCAGTTTTTTGTGATTGTAATAACGATCACTCTATTCCAGGATGATGTTTCCCAAACCAATGTGAAGAACTCCGACAGTCACCTAGTCAATATTTTGCCACTATACTTCAAAAGAATGCATCAGACGTTATCTGAACTTGGTAGTTTACTTCAACTCGGATGTTGTACCTGAAAATTGGTGGTTCTTGATAACAGGCTGTGGTCTGCACGAAGCTACAAGAGACAGTCGTGCTTGTGCTACCTAACACCATCGAATCTTGATTGGTCACCCAATCGAATTCCTTATTTTAACTTTGCATTCGAATATCTAGCTAGCACGGTGATATCTGTCAAACGCGTTTTATTAAGATCATTTAACTGATGTTGAGTCTAGTCTTTGATTACACTAATGAGGCAATCTGTTAATCCACAAATGGAGATTTTGTAACGAAAGTCAGTTTGTTTTCATGTTGTCGGAGCTTCTCAATGTTACAGGATGGAATCGACTATTAGTAAGAATTTGATTGGTTAATTGTCCCTCTTCTGAGGCTTACTTCAACACGAAGGCTAGTAATACGTGACGTCAACGCTGAAGGTTTATATATCAGTTTTAATGTCTTTCGTAATGATGTAGTCTTATCTGTTATGTTACCTTCATTTGAACGCGTAGGCAATCAATATTGTCTTCAGTAAGTTTTTTATTGGGCTTTAGTGTAATATACGATTATATTTAAATGCAGATGTGGGGAATGCTAAGCCAATCAGAACAATTTATTAATTAATATGAACAACGAAATAGTCGGATTTTTTAACTGACCTTAGTAAATATAAATTTCAATTGATAATTGGAGGACACGTACTTATTTTAGTGATGAGGTGATTGATAACAACGTGGTCACATTTTGTCACAACATGATTGTGATAAATGATGATTTGTATAAACACTTCAACAAAGGAAGTATAAGAACCATAATTATCCCTGAGCATATCAACTTCTATAATATGCATTTCTATGTAGGTATTTCTGCTTAACGTTGGATTACTTTTCTTGATTTTCGACCGCCTGTGCATTGTAATAAGTTTCAGATACATTCCTGGCTAAATCGTCGTTACTGACTTCTCATTAACTGTGCGCAGTCTATTGCATATGTTTATGGAGTCAGATGATATAGGAGAATTCAAATGCTCTCTGGGTGGTTTCTGAAACGATCTGAACATAGATTAGTGCTATCGCCTGAAGAAGTAGATCAAAACTTAAAAAGTTAACCATATTAAGACGATAATCATAATAAGTAATCATTAAACTAAAACAGTGTCAATTTATAACGTGAGTAAGAGATAAGAAAGGAGTAAAAACTGCAGTTTTAATATATATATAGGTGTAGGTGGTTTCATAGGTGAGCACATACCGATATTTAACTTAAGACTGATAGACAAGGTAGTAGGACGTCATTAGGTGTAATCCAATCCAATGATCAACATAGGTGCGTGCATCATTCGTACTCTCAGAAACAGGGGTCACATGTATGTGATTGGTTTGAAATTACAGTTTTTCGACTTTCTAGGTAAACGTTTTGTATCCACTAAACAAATTTAGGCACCTGACTTCCGTTTTTTGCTTTAATTTTAAATGATATGTCATACAACCTGGCAGTAGTAAGAGTTCCTTGGCATAGTGTGTAAATAGGTATGTGAGATCATTTCTAGAGAGCAATTGATAGAAGACTAACTTGACATTCAGCAGAGTAGTTTAGCGTATATCACTTAACATATAGTTGTAAATCAGCGGAGAATATTTATTACCTATTATATACATGATCATTGTTTAAAATTTTTTATTAATTTTAATCTGATTAAATGAACCTTAAATTGTTATTAGATTATATTTAGATCTTGCAATATAATAATAGATCATCTTTTTTGCATAATTTCTTGTACAATCGAGTAAACATAAAACTTGTATTTTAATCATCTACTTGTTGTTTTGACAACTTACTTTCATTTTAACATATTTGATTTAAACATAATCTGTGTATTTTAGATCATATATTTAAAGATAACATGGAAGTTAGCTCCTTACTGGTATATATATATATATATATATATATGCCATACTAAGATTATTCCATACGTGTTATTTTCTATCACCTAAGGTCAATTATTTGTTTCATTATAACAGAAAGTATGAAATAAGATGAATTATGAAATTTAGAATTTGTCATGTCAACCAAAAGTGAAATATTTTCATAATCAACTATCATTTTCGTGTTAACATAATCCATGTTTAAACTTAGTGAAACTGTAGATAAGTGACACTATATCCTATTTCAAAGTTAATTTAAAAATATACACTATGAACTTCAGAATGTTAGATGGACATTAAATGACTAAAGATTTAATTGAGATGATGTTGTAGGGATAGGTATTAGGATAGTTTTTGATTTTGGTTATTTCTCTGAAGAAGCTCTGACTAGCTTGCCGAGTGAAACGTTGGAATTTTTCTTTAATTTCATCCGCTGAGATTATTTACAAATATAATCTATTCATATGTCTTACATACACTCGGCGTCCAAGTTTTGTAAATATTTTCGTTCAATTTTGGATGGAAATACCTATAAAATTAGGTTTAGTTGTTTGTATTCGTCATAGATTGACGTCAGCTGGGTACCACTGAAAAACCAGGGAGAACTGGACAGCTATTTCACCATAGTATATGAATCTTGTGCAATGCACATTCTCGATTCTTCCAGACCGTCAACTCTCACTACTAACGCTTAATCATATGCATTACTAAACCAGCGTTCAGTGGTAGAATTCCCACTCCCATCAGTTTGTGATACAGTGCTAAAATCACCAATCTGTGAGGAACACAAACAACTAAACTTAATACCAGTCTTCACAAAACCACCTGAATTCAATTGCAGTAATCGGCTAACTAGTGGCTACATTCAAGATATTTTTGAAGTTCTAGTTATAAGTCTTGACTTGTTAGGTTCAGACTTGTCGGGAGTGAGAAAATTATCCCCAACAACAATGGGCGATCGTCGTGATGTATCACAAATTGATGAAAGTGGCAATCCTACTATTGAAAGCCGACCCGGTGGTGCAGATGTTTAAGGGCTCGCCGTGAGACTTGAAGGCCATGGATCTGGTTCTCTGAAGGAATCGAAGGTGCGCACTGTACAAGACCCACATACTGCAACGAAACAACTGTCCAGTACTTTCTGGTTTTCAATGGTACCCAAGCGACATCAATCTTTGACGAATACAAACAGATGATTTGTGGGGAGAATTTATGTAAATTTAACATTGATGAGACCTATTTCAGTTGAAGAATTAAGTGCAGTAGAATACACCCTAATGGTTTTAGAATCAGCTGTTACCGAACATAGAGAATAGAAAACCATGCTGGTCATGATAGCGAAATACATAATTAAAGCAAAATATACGATGGACTGAGTAACATCTTTGTATAGAAATTGCGAAGTACACACTAGCTATGTGTAAATTCAAGCCTCCTGTGTTTTAGAAAAACAAAATAAATGTTTCCTAACCATGGATCAGCTCTGGAAAATTCCAATCTATTTTAATGTCTAGCGTAGTGCAGCAAACCTATTATGTCATCTTCCCTAAGTTTGCGTTGTTCGCCTTGTGTTTATTTAGCCCTAATTAATTTTTTATCTATAGATGCATTGATAAGTATGTATTACTACATTGTATACATATTTTATCTGAAAATTATAATCCATTCGATATCTTATACAATCAGGTGTTTTCAACCTTATTCTATCAAATTCAAACATTCGAGAAGATGTAGACTAAAAAGAAAAACCGACAAGTAGCTATAAGTTAGGATTAGTTTTCGTAAAGAGCTAGTCGATTTTTGACAATGCTGAACTAAAAACATAACTCTGTTGATTCTGAGCGGTCGATAAAACTACATCTACAGATTTTCAACAGATAGTCAATAGGGGATAAGTTAAAATAAGAAAATCAGTGATTGTGTTATTACATATCTTTGATAAATGCGGATCCTGTAAATGTTAGTTCAAAGTATCTTAACGATTCGTAAACAAGCTCTACGCTGGTAATTCGACTGCTATTAAATGGTATTGAATAATGAAGTGATTGAGGCAACAACTAATGTTTCAGATGTATGCTACAAACTTACACATTTTCACAAGAATAAAAGCTAGTAGAAAATAACGTAACCTGCATATTTTCAATTTTCTCTGTGTATACAAGACGCTAAGAATCTGGAGGATATCGTAAGAATTCAGTCCTCGGTATTAATTACTTGATGACTTAGTTCAACAATTTGACAAAAAAAACATCAAAATAACAAGTGCTAGACAAATAGAACTTTACTAACTAATGAGAATAAACGTGAACCACTATGCAATAGATACGTGGTATCAGTCAGTTACCTATGTACAGTACGACTTTGCCATCGAAATTTAGGTTTGCTGTTTCTAGTCTCACTGCTCTTCAACTAACCTAGTTGGTATTGTAGAACTAAAAAAAACGATTATTTCAGCCAACATAGCTCGAGTGCTTTATCATGATAAGCAAGCCTGATCACGTTAGAATGTGTCACATACTTATCACTTGATATGATTTTTTAACATAAACCTTAATTGTAACACAGTACCATACGCTATGGCAAATTTGAGTAGGCTTGAAAGTAAGAAAACTTTGATACATAGCACCAACAGTTTACTATAATTAAAATCATACTGTAGTACATTTATAAATAGATAAGTTATCGAATAGGAATTACTGTCATTTCTAAAATATTCATTCAATAAATCTAAGCAAGAAGACGATAATAATATTGACAATTACAGTCTTTATTATAAAATCATATCGGTAAAAATTAAGTGGTTGAAAATTAACCTATACATTAGCATGATAAGACTGAAGTATATCTGATATTTAGTGTTTTCCTTCAGTAGGGACGCATAAATCAATATATCATGGTGACACAATATCTTGTTGTAGTCTGTTGCTTAACCAACTAGCATATTCTTCAATTTCAGAATAGCCTTCACAGCGTGTAATAACATTTCTTGGTATAATTGTATTATCATCTACCGGGATACCAATATATGCACTAGCTAATGCAGTAGCCATACAGCCGATCGTATCAGTATCACCACCTAGTCCAATTGACAAAACAATGCAACGAAGAGGGACTGACTAAAAGATAGGGAAGAATAAAAAAAAGTGCAGAATCGAAGGCCAATTAAATGTTCAACAATGATTTGAAATAACTCCTACCAGGATATACTCTTAACTAGTATATTCCCAAGCCACACTTGGAAAGAAATATACTTATTGGTTAAAAAATGGATGAATCGAAAAAATATCAGATTTCTCATGCAATCTCTACATAAAATCCTGTTTTTATTAATGCATTTCCATAGGTTTATTGGAAATATATATTATTCCCTCTCAATCCTTACTCTGACTTTGCTCGAGTAAAACTGAGCATAGTGTCTAAAGAATGCAAGAAAGTGGATAACACAACAAAAAGAACACATTTAATTATAATGAACTGTTGAGTGAGGAAGACTAGCATTAGAAACCTCCCTAATAAATTGTATTAGACTTAGTTAAAACGATTAACCCAATGCGAAACATGACAGTCATAAGAAATCTTTAAACGGAGATAAAGAAACTTTCAAATGATTCCTGATTTTTTAACTGATGTCAATTCATAATGAAAATTGTCTCTACAAAGTATACGCATAGTATGCACTTATTATAGATTAAATAACCAATCAAAATAGTAATAATAATTGAATCTCTTACATCAAACTCAATTCCAGGTACAGGTTTCAAGCAACGTAGAAATACATATAATGCAGTTGGTACAGAGTTGATTGCTTTTAAATCATTACCTAAGGCGTCAGAAAGATTTTTAAAGAAAAACAATTAGTTATCGTGAGGTGACAAGAATATGAACTACTGCGCAATAAATTCGTTATATGATTTTGTTGTTGATTATATGAGTATAACTAATACCTACAGTAGGAGTTAAGTGAACATATGATACCCATTTGTAGTAATTTTAGGAGAAAGAATGCTTAGCATTATAAAGAGATGCTACATTCTACAATCTAAGCTACCTTGTCATTGGCAGTGGAAATTGAATCCTATTGTGAATTACTGGAGTTGGAAATTTACATCAAGTGAACCACAATCATATACAATAAATGCATTCTGCTTGTCATAAGGATTTATTGTTCTAAATTTAATGAATGCATTCAGTAAAACTCACCTCACAATAATTTTCCAACTGCATACATCCAGTGAAAATCAAATTAATATCTTATATTAGCAAAATGAGGGTATGGATTGGAAAAAGAATGATTATATCTTACAGCGTGTAAATGTAGATTTACTCGCAGAGATCATATCTCGTAACTAAATACTTCAACTAATCGAATCACATTTCATACTCCTAAGATTTTGATATTTGACCTAATTTTCACCCATATTAAAATCGATTGAAAGTGGTGAAAGAGCTTGTAGAACATACGGTGAGTAGGATACTTAAGTTCGATGTAGTAAGAAGTTATATCGACTTGTTGCTGAGAGGTGACTAACATCATCGTTGATTAGTCACAAATGTTGACTGGATCCTATCGGTCAAGTTGTAATATAGCCATATCACGTGAACTACGTTTTGACGATAGGCTGTTGTAGGTAGACAGTGGGTTTCGTGTTAGCTGACGCTCTTGAGAAAATTGATGTTCACTAGTGAACTCGAACTCACTGGTTCAGTGGCAAACACCTATAGTTAATTTATATCTAGGGTTGTTTATCAACTAGTGTGAGATTATCCACTCGAATTCTAAAACATACTTTAACAGAGGTTAGGAAACTTCAAATATTATGTCAGTCGGTCATGAACAACGTAGAACTTGGCACATAAGTGCATAGGTTCCATTTTTTTTTAAAGCTAAATACCATGAAAATCGAAAAATCACAAAATCTACATCAAAACTTAATGATCAAACAAATCTACATATACCATGAGGAGAAAGTAAACCTACCTAACTGATCGACAACATCCGTAATAGATAACTCTTTATCATCTGCTAACAGAGCTTTAACTAGTTTGAATTTTTCCTTATAAGCATCGAGTGCTTGAATCCAAGTTATGTGTTTAAAATCTACAGCATATTCAGTTTTCTCAAGTCTTTCTAATAAGCTATCGATGAAGTTTAAACGATCCAGATGTAAACGATCATGGAATAAAGTAAAAATCTTTTGTACAGCATAGGCTTGTATAAGCGCTCCGCATATAGCCAGTGGATGTGTATGAGTTAGTCGAGTAATATCTATAATCAATTTCTGGAATGCAATCAAAGTAAGAAATCAATCTGGGAGTGACGTTTTCTAGCTTTATAATTAGTAGAAGATACTGGTGCAAATGCAAGTGATGGGCTATTAAATGCTATTTACAAATTTAAACGACTAAATGTAAGTTAATAAGGCTACAACTAAACTCATAAATTTTATGTGTTTTACATTATAAATCTGATTAGATCTCAAGGCCGTGAAAAACTTACTTTTCTAGCATCATGAAAAAGCTGTTATACAAATCACATAAATCATAGAAAACTTAATTATGCAGTACCACTGCAGAATATGTGCATAGACCGAATAGAGCAATAAAGGTTTGTTTATTGAGCATACTCAACAATAAGATGAAGAAGCTATCTACAACTTCATTTTCGTCTTCAGGTTTTTATTAACGTTATTATCGTACTTTTTGCAGAGTACGACAACAGCTGGAGATCATGTGAAATAAAACTGAAAAGTGTACGTGAAAATTCAATTATCTATGACCGAACATTTGAAGTGTGGTAGCTATAAGATTATCATAATACAAGCTTTAGTTAAATTTTAGATGACATACGAGGACTACTGAGGCTATAGCTACATAATGAAACTTAAAAGCATACATGTTGCAACCAATAAAGCAATATTGAATTATCACGATAAACGAGCACAACGACGCAGTCAAGTTAGCAGCAACAGTAACGGTTAAGAAGACTCACATCCAGGAGATAAGTGATGGGAGTATAAAAGTCAATACTTTTTTATTTAGTGAATATATGATTTATGGTGCTAGATACACTGCCAGTGCATAAAATGTCATAGATTAAATTCTAAAGGGGTTACAATGAGTCAAGAAAGTTAGATAGAAGTATTCACATTTATAACAAATAAAGATGAAAGCCTAACATATTAACAAATAAGTGGTGCCCAAGTAACTTTGACTACCATCCTACACTCGGTGGACGGTGACGACTCCTTTACTTAGTAAAGAAGAGGTTAACAAGAAACTCCTACTTCGGAAACAGAACGAAACGTTAGGCCCAGATGACTTCCAACCCATTCTTTCGAAGGATAGCGGCAAAATAATGACTAGGTGACTGACGGAGTTCTTCACATTGGTTTGAGAAATATCATCCTGGAATGAAGTGATCGTTATTACAATCACAAAAAACTGGCTCACATAACCAGTGTGACAACGATCGGAAGATAAGTCTACTATAATCGCTTCCAAATTATTGGCTTCCTGCATACTTCACAGGTTGTGAAATACACAGCAGACTGATTCGTGAAGAACAGGATGCTTCTCGATAAGGTCGTGGATATCTTGATCACATATTCGCTAGCATTGGAGTACCTGTTTAAACTCAGATCATGTCTTAGTACAAGTGTGTATTAGTCTGCGTCTCACTGGACGTAAAAGGTTCACGATGAAAAAGTCAGAAATACACTTCAAAAACAACCAGAAAACCAATTAGTCAACTGTGTAAGCTGTACTCATCCTGAGTTAGGTTGGAACGACATCCAAAAAGCTGTTGAAACAGCAGTAATATCTACTAATAAACTAAACCAAAAGGTTAAGAAAACTCAGTGGATTTCAACTCCATTTACTGAACTGACAGATGCTCGGCAACACATCCCGTCTGGTTCTGAACATGATGAGGAACGAAGGCAACTTAAATACAAGCTGGTTAAAAGATTATGCAATGATCGTAAGCAGTGGTGGGTGACGAAAGCTGAAGAGATGGAAAAGGCAGCGGCAATAGGTAACAGTAGGCAACTGTTCAGACTTATCAAGGAAATGGGTATCAGAAACCCTACTGTAAGTAAAACCATCTCAGAAAAAGATGGGTCTATTGTTCACTGTCAACCCAGAAGATTAGACCGATGGACGGAACACTTTAGGGAACAGTTCAAATGGCTTTCGGCATCATCCCTGTTGCCGACCATCCCCAAACAATTCGAATGGCAAATTAATATTGGTCACCCAAGTCTTAGTGAGGTTGAGAAGGCTATAGGGAACTTAAAGCGAGGGACAGAAGCAGGACCTGATGGATTAACCCCTGAGATATTTAAGAACGGTGGTCAAGCTGTAGCAGCGAGAGAAACTGAGATCTTGGCTAGAATTTGGGAACTAGATGTAATCCCATCTGACTGGTCTCGAACACTAATCGTCTCAATCTATAAGAAACGATACAAGTCCTCTTGTGACAATTACCGAGAATCAGTTTAACGAATAAAGTGTCTAAAATATTGGCCTCAATAATACTCCGATGTCAAACTAAAGCACATGAAGAGAAAACTCAAGAAAACCAAGGCGGTTTAAGACCTGGACGTGGTTGTATAGATCAAATATTCACACTTCGGCGGGTCCTGGAACATAGGCACACTTTCAGATGCCCAACAATTGCCGTATTCCTTGACCCTAAGATGGCGTTTAACTCTATCGATCGTAAGGTTATGTGGTAATGTCTATCACTGAAAGGCGTACTGGAGAAGTACATAAACCTTATACAAGCTGTCTACTCGAACACTATATGTTGTATTATGGCTTATGGCGGATTGTCGTCTGAACTGACTACCTCTAATGGTATTCGTCAAGGTTGTCCGCTCTCCTCACTTTTATCTGATTTTATCATTGACATACTTTTAGAGTTAACATTGTCACCGTTTGATTTCTCAGGGGTTGACCTCCCTCCGGGAGATAAACTTGCTGACTTAGAATATGCAGATGATATAGTCTCTTGGGTGAAGATGCTGACAAAATGCAGAATCTTTCGGCTACCTTACACATGAATGTTAGCATGTTTGGGATACGATTCTCCCCATCCAAATGCAAAATGCTACTTCAGGACTGGCTTAACACGTAATCGCAATTAGTGATAGGGAGTGAAGCAGTTGAATGTGCTAACGGCTTTACTTATCTTAGAAGCCTCATCAGTCCTGACGGTCTGGTGTCTGCTGAGATCTCAGCTCGTATACATAACGCCCGATTGGCTTTTTCCAGCTTGAGTGACTTATGGCGTAGGCAAGACATTCGTCTACTGACGGAAGGACGCGTTTACTGTGCAGCAGTTGGATCCGTTTTACATTATGGATGTGGAGCACGGCCCTTAAGGTTAGAGGATATTCGTAGGCTTCTAGTATTTGATCATAGATGTCTTTGAGGCATTGCTTGTGTTTGCTGGGACCACCGAGTAAACGATTAGTGAGTTAGCAATAAAGTGCTAGGTAAATACGGTAAGTCTATTGATGAATTAGTGAGTCTTCATCAACTGAAGTGGTTAGGACATGTGTTACGTATACCTAACCACCGTATACCTCGACGATCAATGTTGTCTGGTGTAGGTGTGGCTTGGAAGTAAGTTAGAGGCGGCCAAACGAAAACATGGCCCCAGTCCATGAAGTCATTAACCATTGGACTGAGCCATGTTAATAGATGCAGACTACAATGTTGGGGCCCACGTGATGATCGTAATAAATGGTTAGAGACTTTAGGTGGCATGGCTCAAAATTGTTGGCAATGACACAGGTGTATCTACTCTTTGTCTTCCCTCAAATTCTAAGTTTTTGAGCTTATCATGATTTTCTCTTTACTGAATCACATTTTAAAAAAATCTTATCTCTGATCTCTATACCTTACCATCAGTAATTACTCTGTTACTACCTCTCCTACTCTGGAATAGTAGGCAGTTAGTTACAGAAAGTGTAGCATGTAATTTGCATCTCCCATAAGTAACGCACTTCTATATGACATATAGCGGTTTATGCCTCTCCTTACGCCTCTGGCTACGTTATAATGCATATGGTTACGAAAAACCTAGTTTAAAGCTGATCGTTAACTATCGTAATATTGTACTAAAGCATGCGATGCTGTAGATTTTTTTTGGATATGTTCAAAGTACGTTTGGATCACGAATGACTTACAATACTCACTAAAGCTACTCAGTTTTCTTTTCACCTGTATGAACTAGATCACAGATAGGTGAACGGTATAATTATACTAATGTTGTTTACAAGCATCTATGAATTGAAATAAATCTCGTTTGCCGAAAACCATAGTTTATACTCAAATAAAAGACTAAAATTAATACAGTAGGGATTGAAAAACCAACCTCAAATTCGCGATCAGAATAACGCAATGCATATAGCGCTGCAGGTGCGATTCTCATAGCCCCACCGTTACCATATGATCCTGTTCCGTCAAACAGGTTTGCAGCATACGTATATGGGTCCTTATAATTAGCGTTTTTGAATGAAGAAAATATACGCCCAACAGTCCCACCATAGCCTCTAAATAATCCATTCTCAAAATAGTTCTTAGCGAACCTATAAACATAAAAAGGAATATATAAGTACAACTAAATGATATCGTAATTGATAAGCCCTAGATGAGCAACAATTTATTTCATGCACTTAAATTAATACAAAGCAGGCTACTAAACATTGTATAATATAATGATAATTTCCTAACTAAATAAATAATTTTAAAAAAAAACAACATTTGGACAGTTTTAGAATTAGGAAAGTCTCCAACTGATTACTTCTTGTAATTTGCTACAATCACATTGTGTGTTTAGGTTGATATATTTTCTGACCTACGAATCCCTGCTAGCCAACAAATATTAACTTTGATTGGTGATTGAGTAACGTGCGACTAGGTATTCCAAGCCTAATGAGAGTCTACCAGATATTCTCAGCGGAGTCAGAAAAAAAAACACAAATCAAGCAGTTAGCAATAACGGTTAAGCATCAGGATCATTTATTTCAAACACCCGTTTATATATATATATATACATGGAAATCTAGAGCGTACAGTAGACCAGTTAGAATAATAACATCCATACTAAACAAAGACAATAATAGAAGTCCGGTGTAACGCCTGATAATTAATAAGTCCTAGTTAATGATTGGAAAACGATGTAACATCGGTTAATAGATCAAAAAGTAAGTTAGGACGAAAGAAATATAAAAACAATAGAAACAAAATGTCCAATACATATACAATCAGAAAATATAATAATAATCTTCTGAAAATTAGTTCATCGAGTTTAATCATTTCTTTTTTCTTGCCTGTTATAGTATAGTACGTAGACGAATATTTGTTGAGCGGCTTCTGGTAATAGCGAGTAAAATATTGGTTGGTACCAAGTTGTATTCTAATAACCACATAGGTTTACAAATAGCTGAACATGTCGCTCCTTTCCTACTGTGATAGAAATTTATTTCCATCTTTCACTGGTAAACAATTGTTGAGAGCATGGTAGAGTAGTATAAATATGGTATATCCAGGTCAATGAACATACTTGATGTCATCGTTTAACTGGTTATACAACAGCCTTGATAATATGAGTACGCTTTGTAACTGAAACAGCCACTTCTGTGGGAGCACAGGAATTCGAATACGAAGTTAGGTTTCGAAGTACGGTAAAACGTGTTAAATTCCTATCAATGTAAAATAAGTTGGATTGTGGCACACTAACTTTTATGCCAAGATGAATCATAGCTGCACAAAGCTATTATAAATAAACATATTTCATGTAGTATGTTTTCAATATAAGCTTTGTAAAAAAGCAGGAGCAGTAGGAGTTTTGGAGTACAATGAACTTTTTTCATTTCACGTGCGCACAGTCGTGTAAGTAAGTAAAAAATACTAAACAATTTGATATTAATTGGCTCCAAATCACCAAGCAACACCAGAAGATATATCGTGGACGCGAATTACTTAAGGAAACCCCATGGTATCTCCCGAATAATCAGAATAACGCCAGAAGCAGCCATCATTCGTCGTATCAGACCGGACTTAAATACCAAAACTTCGTCGTTCAGCTAACACTAATACGATGAATGAGTTATTAGAATATTTTCCCCGCCCCTTATTTTCCTTGTTCTTACGCTTATTCATATTATCACCTTCAATGTTCAACTTAGTTTTAGTATTACTTATACTATTTACCAGAACACTTGGGCACCTACCAATTTATCATTTCATTACCGCTTAAAACTATTACTCTTATTGTCACCATTATCATGATAAGGAATTTTGGTAATGAATATTGATTATCTTTACCTTGCAAAATGCTAACATGATAATTAGTACATATCTCGCATACTTAATTACGTCATCACCTATCATTCATTTATTACACTCCTCCGTAAATTGAACTCGTAATTATGATTATTATTCACTATTGAAAGCAAATCACTAAGTGCATGTTACATCTAACACTAAATTTGTAGATTAATTAACTTCTTTACATGACTTTTCGCACATATGTAAGAATTAGAGCAAGCGAAATAAAATGAATTCAATTTATCGCATAATGCTTATTGTTCGTGTCTTATAATATGAGGAGGTCCAGCTTGCTACACTGAAAAATAAAATGATGGATGAAAAAGACGGATTCTCAAAAATTTCTTCTGAATCCAAAATGTAAATACACAGTCGTTTATACTTACTCCTTAGCTAGATGTTCTGCATCAAAATCATGTTGAGTCCTTAATGACCGAATAATTCCAAGACTCATTTGTGTATCATCAGTGTACATCAACTGTTTAGTATCAACTAAAGACAAAAGTTAGGATCTGGAATTCTGTACACACAGCCATCAATTGTCCTTTTTAACAAATCAAAAGGAACATTGAACTTTCCTGTTGGTTTGCATTCATACAAGGATCCGTAACAATCTCCTATCAAACCTCCAATTAGTATACCACGACAGAAAGGCAAGTAGTCCATTGTAATCGTGGAATGTTCGTTTATGAAGTTCATTGACATTCTACTAGGAAATAATAAGGGCAATTGTTTGAACATAAGCAGGTAACCTATGAGATCTATAACTTTATTCTATTACAAAATGCAAACTTACTTAGTGTGTTAGTGGAAGTGACTTTTGTGGAACGATAGATAAGAGGTTTAGTCCTAAAATCACTTGTTACTTAGGTAGACAAAATATCAGTTGACAAAAGCAACCCTCTTTAGTAGACTTACTGAACAGTGCGCATATAGTTATCCCAAATAAACAGAAATAGCGAATTCCGTGCTCCTTAGGAATTACGTTAGAATTATTGGTGTTTTTCAAGGGTACAAATATTTATGTAAACCTATTGAGAACCAGAAAAACAAGAAGATTGTCAAAAAAAACTGACCGAAGCAGAGTGTGTAGTATTTTTACTAGTCAGTATTAGCTTTAGTTAAGATATCTAACCCTCCTCAACACTCCAACTCAAGAATTTGCAAACAAAGATGGAACACCAAAAATTCAGCTCCTCAAACAGCTGCCAAACTCCATCATACAAACGGGACCAACTGGGCATGTAGAGTGGGGTATACGATGAAGACTAGATGGCAAACCTTTAAGCTAGAATACCTACTATGCAACTATGACCTCCTCGTCGAGAATGTTCGAAGGTTCGATATATTTGCGAATAGACAGACAGATACAACGCAGAACTTCGTACGTACGTACATCAGTTCAGGTTGCCATACCACATCAGCACAGAGACGCAACTGTCAGTTCAAATCCAAGAGTGATAGCGATAGTAGAAGTATTAGCAGTAATGTAGAAGATTAGGGAGCGAAGATATGATTCGAAAAGTCTAATTCAGTGAGATAAATTTGAAAGAAGAAAGATAGAGGATTCAGGTTAGATTTTGAAAGAACACAAAGAGTGGATGCACCTGCGCCATTGAAAACGATTCTGAGCCATGTCATTCAAGGTCTCTAACCATTGGTGACTTTCGTCTCGCAGACCCCAACCACACAGCCTACATCTACCAACATGACTCAGTCCACTTGTCAGTGACTTCACCGATTTCCGCCATGTTTTGGTTTGGCCGCCTCTAGCTTTCTTCCAAGCTATTCCTACTCCGAAAAACATAGCTCGTCGAGGCAGTCGGTAGTTAGACATGTGTAACACATGTTCCAGCAGCTACTCAAGGTCTGAGGGCGAAGTCGTACTGCTGACTGCAGAGGGGTGTGACAGCAGTAAGGTGTTTCCCTCGGACAACCAGCATCTGCAGCGATGCTGCCTTCTCACAAGGAAGGAAGGGTTAGAAAAGGTTGGCCCTAAAAATGTCACACCTCACCCTACCTCACGGATTTCCGTCTCCGGCGGTAAGGGTGCCCACTGAGGGCTTTTAAGTGCGGAGCTAATACTCAAAAAACCCTTCATGAAAAGGCCGTGCGTGACAGGCCTCAAGCAGTTGTCCCTTGGGCTCTGCGGTCACGCTCTCAGGTCTCTATGACCGACACTAATCTACCTTCTTTTTCAGGTTCCTCAAGAAACACCCTTCCACGGTGTGGGCAGCCGGGAAGTGACAACCGCCCTCATACCCGTAAAAGCACGACAGTCATATTTTCGAATAAGACAGGTGCAATCTGGTTGTTGTTTGTGGGTGTCAGTGAAAATTCTCTGTCTTTAATTTTACTGGGTGGACGTCTTCCTGTGTTCAAGTAATGTGTTTCGGGTGCTTTTTAGCGTCCGCCCTTCCTCGCAAGTGATCTGATCGGGTGCAATTTACTGCCTGGACATGAATTAAAACCATGGGCGCGAGTGGTCAGTCACACATAGTATTCTACAGATATTGTTGTCATAAGAGCAGTGCACCCAACGGTTATAGACTTTACACTTGAAGGTTAGATGGTTATTGTTTACTAATGTAAAGCAAGATATGTAGATGTACTCGCTAAAATGTAGTGTAGCTTTACTTGAATTGCTGCTATGGCGAGAGCGTTCATACTTTGTCTAGAAATATTAGTGTTAATAGTGGACGTCGTAGATAGGACTGGGGTGTTAGTATTGCAGCCGTTGTCTATCGATATGCATACTACTACGGAAGTTGGGCTTTGAGTAAGTCTTCTAACAGGGACTAGAATACGAGGATTGTTCCGACAATCTGTTTAGCTAGCCATCGACGTTGGCATGGATCTCGATTTTAGATGATTGTATATAAAGACTTTGGGACAGTAATATAAACTAGTGATGGCGAGCAATAACTGGTATCGAGCCTATCGATGGTGCATAGTAGAGGGGAAAACGGTAAGGTCGAATTGTAAGTTTAATAGGTTGTCGGAGCCCAGTTAGATAATTAAAACGCAGACAGAGAGGTTATGGGACTTATTATAATTACAGTAACTTCTACCTTTACTGATGCGGTGTTATTTTTTCTGCGCTTTGAGGTATGGCAACTTGAACCGATGAACACATGTACCAGATTCCATATTGAACATAAATACATATTTAAAATAAAGTATTCAGCGGGATTAAATGTAAAGTGAGTAAAAGAAATTACCAACTACAGGAATGAAATGAAAAGAATGATTGAAATTTTTCACTACACATCGACTGTTCTGAGAAGTCAGTATGAGTTTCTGAAAACTATACGTCTAGAGGGGCTCTATGGGTAGTGCTTGCTGTTAGAACACCTAGGATAGTGAGTCAAAATCGCTAGACGATCCACGTAATCAAGAGTGCTTGTGATGAGCAAAAGCGATGAAAACTATCGAAGGTGAAATATCGGGATGTATGTACGTCCTAAGTTAATTATCAGCTGAAAGTAGTCTATGCTGCGTAAATTAAGACGATAAGTAGACCATAGGGTGTAAATAAAAGTGAAGAATAGACTAGTTACCATTTATTTATACCGCGGTGAAACTAGACTTTATCGGCGAACTTAATAGAGCCAATGAAATCAAGGTAATTCTCTAAGGTCGTTTACTTTGTCTGGTTAAAAATGCTAACGTTGGATAGTCTGATTAGAAATTTTTATTAGGATGTTATCATTATTAATCTACAAGCTGTTGGATTACTTTGTACACATTTGATTTGTGATTGTAGACTTATTACGGTTCAAACACCAGCCACAGATACACGAGATGGAGTCACTTTTCTTACTAGTAGGTTCATGGTATTTACGACCGAACATTAGGAAAGGGACATCTCCAGTACGTCCCAGACTGAACTGCGAGGACTCTAATACCGAAAATCCAGTTGTATGTTCTACCAGGATCAACAATGTATACTGACGACTAGAGAGCTTATCGGCTTCTTCGTAGATTTGGATATGTTCACTATGTGGTAGTCCATGACAGAAATTTTGTTGATACAAGTACAGGCGTTCATACACGAAACATCGAAGGATTCTGGTCACGCCTAAAGGAGTTCCTTAGACCTCATAAAGGCTCTAGAAACAATATGATATGGAGTCATATGGATTAATTTCTTTATCGCTCATATTATGAACTTAAACTCAATGAACCGGTTTCCAACCTCCAAAAATTCATAAATCATATAAAAAAAAGTGTATCCTGTGTGATTTTTTCAAAATTTTTATCGTTTTTCATAATAAATAATGATTTTATTTACCACTGCATTCTCATTAGTTAAAAAGTGTTTCAAGGTCATTGATAGTTCGTCCAAAATGTTTAGTTTCACCGAGCAAAGTGTTGAATTGTCGCCTTTATTTGCACTTTGTTTACTATTGAAAATTCGTGGTTAATTACACTTTTTATGTTGTTTCGGAAACAGTTGATTCTAAATACCAAGTGTGGATCAGGGTCATTGTCCTCATTTTAATAAATATCAGCCAGGCCAAAAAGATTTTGCTTAACAGGCTTTTTGTCTGATAGTAGTTTCTTTGGATAAGAACCTAGATAAATGAAACTTGTAATGGACCCAGTAAATCAAACACCTGACGCAAATTATTTATGCAAACTCAGTTATACCTGTAGCGTCACATGATACCCTATATAAATAGTTGCATACGCTCTCGACATTGATGCTGACCATATTTGTTCTAGTGGACACGACTAGTTGAAGGTTTTAAGACACGCACTAATTTCAAATCACGACACGGCGTAGATAACAAACCCACAGTTGACGCATCTGTGAGATATCCCGCTGGAACGCGTTAACATCACACGTAGTCGATGGAAATAGCTACCTGTTATTTGTCACTGGAGGGTGAAAACGAAGGTTTGTCACCTCGCTGATACTAACGCAGAGGTCAGTGTCCTTTCAGTAGCTTCGTTCGATCACCAACATGAAGCTGCATTTAATCTATAGGCAGCCGATAAAAAAGAAATAGCCACGTAAGTTGAAAGATATGTCTATTTGAAGGTGGGCTTACGAAAACATATACTTTATATTTCCACCATCGCTGATGTGACAATACCTATCATATGCATAGTGTTATGTATTGTGGAAATATATGATGCTCTCGATGATTGCTATTCACTATACAAACATGTTTGCCTCGCGACTTTCATTCCTCCAAGCTGGAATAAAGAAAACAATGATTAATGAGCCAACAAGCAGAACCAGAAAACAGATTATATTTCAATCATGCCTTTATATAAACACAAAATCAAACCACAAAGCAAACCAATTAGGAAACTAACACCAATACAGAACTAAGAAAATAGCGGTAGTGAATAAAGACAACTTGTATACAACTAATTATTTGTAATCCACAATAAGAGAATATAATAACAGTAAATATGCTAAACGAGTGAATAGAGTAAGAGAAACGTAACAATAATAGAAATGTATTGATTACATTACTCAAGATCAGTATAAATGAATTAGTTCTCTAAAACACAGTCCTGGAAGTTTCTCACTCTTTACTGGTCCGGCATAACACAGATTTACTAAGCCACCACAAATGCTATGCGTTCATTTAAGCCATCTCAAGCCGACAACGTTCGACAAGCGCTTTATTTCAACTTGCATTAAAATATAGTGAACACGTCGTCGTGATGCTGTACGTAGACTTCTAGACGCAACTGCTGCGCGAGTGCATCCTGCAATATCAACTTTCAAATTGTACCACTCTTTACGTGTATATGTCTAGGTTGTGACCGACTTTTTCCAGTCTGCTTGACTATCGGGCGTTTGTTAAACTACTTAGTTTTCAAGATACATTCCTATCTAATTCTTGGCATTGGCTTGTTTCCATGTGCGCATCTACCCAATTGTATAATTACATGGAGCCAACTGATATACAAAATAATACGTACATAGATTTTACATCAAGCTGGACCTTACAAAACTACTATAAAACATTTGTAGTCCTCATAGCAGGCATCATACGTGATTTTCAGAACGTCCTACGACAGCTATTTTATAAAAACAACTTTATTACTTTCCTGCAAATAAATTTAAAATCTGAAGACCCTTAGATTTACTAGCTGAAACAGCCAATTAATGGACTACAGGCACTATAGTGCAAACTGCTTATAGCGCTAAGAATGTTGCGTCTTTTCATGACGCATTTCTACCTTCTTCTACGCCTACGTAATACAAAAGGCTTTCAAGCTGGCTGAACATCAATGACTGGGCATATAGACAGTTCTAAGTCAGTGAAAGCTAGTGGTGCCGATGGTCATAATAAGAATATACCCTCCCATAATGACAGCCATTATTAATTTGCTAGGCTTCTGGAAAAATATTTTCTTCAAAACATTTTAATATCCAAGGATGTTTCCTGTAAAAGCCTGTAAGCTTTGATCTGTGCTTTTCATCATTTTAAACAACTACTTAAACCCAAAAATCTCTTTAAACTTTTATTTCAAAGAATGTGAATCTATAGAATTGGTGTAACTGTTAACCATACAACACGAATTGTCGCCACTCTCGAATGATCAATGAGACTTATGCTGTTTTAAATATGATGGGAAATAGCCTGTGCTAAGATAGGACACCAGTAACCGTACGTTGTAAAATAAAGCATACAACAGTGAGTTTGCGTTATTTATGTATTTTAACGTAGACTTATGTTGATTAAGAAGCTCTGTGTGCAAAGTTATGATAATTTGGGATCGTACAATCATCAGAAGTTGTGACACACATGGGATTTTAGGCAACTCACCAGTTTCGCTTAGCCATTAACAATGCGATAGGAATTCGAATAATAATCAAGCTTATGGTAGAAATCACTAAGTAAACTCCTATAAATCTCCTTTACTGTTAGGTGGCAATAAAAGATAATTCCCATTGATAGGCATTCCATGAGTTTTAGCGAGTTTTAGCCGTCAAACAACGAAAAGTCTTGCTCCAAGTCACCTTTCTTATAAAGGATCTCTGAAACTATCTTCAGATTGTCTATCCCTCTCCGTGCACGTAACTCAGAACAGTACAGGTCAACACATGATTGTAACATGAACTACACACAAAAATGCACACCTTCCTACATCCACACAATTTCAATATTAGTTCACTTATAATGACTCATATGACAATTTCATATCCTGTATGCAATTGGATATCCGTAATCAATTTGACCTCTTATTTACATTTATATTCGATAGTTTTTGATTTTGGTTATTTCCCTGAAGAAGCTCGGACCAGTTTGCCGAGCGAAACGTTGGAATTTTTCATTAATTTTATCCGCTGAGATTATTAACAAATATATTCTATTCATATGTCTTACATACACTCGGCGCCCAAGTTTTGTAAATATTTTCGATCATTTTTGGACGAAGATACCTATAAAAAAGATCTCTGAAACTAGTGCTGATTTTTTGGGGTAACATAAAATAGTAGGTGGATATTGTACGTAGAGCCTCTTCACTAGAAACGAAGCATAGGCATCCCAATATAAGTATCAGACATGACAAGTTCTGGATAGTTGGAAAATTATTCCGGAATCAGAGGGAAATTAAAAAAGGAGAAACTTGGTCTTTTACCGTTTTCTGTGGTATCCCCGAACAAAAATTTGAAACTGAGTAACACAAACTAATTCATGACATGTGCTAGTTTGGCTCTGTTACAAAAAATCTGTTGATGTAAGCGTGTGGGAAAAAACTAAGAAGACTGCCTAATAATGGCTTCAACTTTATTTTAGGATACTGCTAGTAACCGCAATCGGCCAAAAAATGTTAACGAAATCACTGCTGTCTGAATTTTATGAATCACATTATATAAGAATCATAGAAGGTAGGCTAACTGCCTGCTATAATAGGCATCTTTAGCCTCTGTATAATCGGTTGTTGAACAAATGATAAGTAAAAATATTGCTCTGGATTTTAACTCCACGACTTTCAGCAATCCATTTGACATGACACAACATAAATTAAGACGTGTTCCTCTTCACTTAATTAACTTCCAAGTCAGCTTTTCGAGGCTGATTCGTTTGTCGGTAACTACTATTATAAAATTTCACACACACGTCCATTTTTTGATGATGACCACTATTCATTTAGCTGTTTATGCTGAAAAATGTGGAAGTTATTGTTAAAAATGCATGTAATCAAGGAGCTGTCATATTACAAATAAACTAGTATTGTCCTTGTCCGTGTAACCTAAACTGGTTCTACTTAGAACTGCAGCAGAATAAATTTGAATTATATCTTAAAAATAGATCTGATTTATAGGATATTGGTGGGTTTCTCTAAATATTCTATTCTTTCAGCGCCATTGAAGTATTATCTCCCAAACTTACACCTCATAATGTACAGTAGTGTTGCGTTTAAGGTAGTCTTGGTCCTTTCTCGACATAGGTACTCTGCAGACCTCCTACAAACTGATAGTCCTTGACTAAGTCATTTTCAAGGCAATTTGTGAAGATATTGAAATAAATTTTCTAATAATTCGCTGGCGAATAAATTCATAAACCATTATCTCTCTTTTACTTATTAACTATTCTAGATTACCAACCAGCTTTAGGTTTTTTCTTAGTGATTACAAGTTACGTGACAAGCTTGGGCTTAATGTAAATTTTACCATATTAGATTTTGTTTTCGTTACTCACTAAATCTAAATCTTTAAATTGGAAATCCTGAGTCCGACAGTTACCAACGACCTATTCTTTGTAGTTTTCCTTCTGTCTTCCGGTGGAATGTGCAGTATGAATTAATCGCCGACAAACCAACTATTATCACGTTGAAACAGCCTATAAAAGTGTACCTTGGTTGACTATACACCATCCTGTTAACGTTGACGAAATAAAGCATTGAATAATGGACAATATACTTCAGTCCATCAATCATTGTATCCCCCATTTTCTTGTCTCGTATTATACCTCAAAGGCCGACTTCTTGGCTTAAGTCTAGCTACAAAAAGTCATCAAGAGTAAGGACACTATATGGAACAACTAGCTGCAATCCAGTGACTTGAAGGACTGGTTAATTTGTAGAGCACTACCCCTCCAACGGATTCATCAAATTGCCATAAGGATAACCGGCCGTTGCATAATTACATTGGGAGAAAAGACAACCTGACTTTACGTTTGTTGAACGGGGATTCAGTGACAACAAACGTCTCTAATCCTGAGGTTTTTAAACCACTAGTCATGAAATCCATAAAGGACTTTTTTCAAAACAGCATTTCCACTACGTTTATCAACTGCCCTACTCATATTAATGCATATACATTTATTGTAAAGTCCAAGCCTTCTATAATCAAAAAATACTGAAAAAATTTAGTTTGTTAGGTTGTATGGAATCTTTTTTACAGTTCTTAGGAAATGCATGAACATACTCTGTCTCTTCTTCCTTGTTACTCTTTTCAACTGTTCTTCAAGGGCGGGGGTGCGAGCTGCTCTGTGAGTGGAATTGTTGTGATACCGTACTTGTACACAAAAAGGATAATAAAGTAAAGTCTTCTGACTATCGTCCAAAATCATTACTCTGAGCAATAGCATAGGTCATGGAACGAATTATCAAAGAAACGTCTTGCAACCATATTTCTGATGACTTTCTGTTTTCTTCATCTCAACAGACCTTTTAGCTGGGCAGGTTATGTAACCTAAACCAACTGGCAGTAGGGAACAATTAAACTTATAATATTTCCGATTACATTGCTCATTTAGAGTTTTTCAAGGGATTCAGTAGAGTGGGTCGTAGATTCCTTTGTTGGAAATTTCCAATATGGGCATCGGTGAGTGTTGACAGGATTAAATAAGTAAACATGTATATGAGAAAATTTTTGAAGTTAGAGTCCGATCTATTCTGTTTGACTGGTTCTCAATGACTTGCAGTGTCACGATATTCTATTTTTGAACCTTTTCTCTTCTCATTGTCTATAAATTGCCGTCGTTCTAACACACAATCACAAACTCGCCCAATAACGATTGACTTTGCGTTTCGAAGTAAGATTCGAAGCTTCTGTGATAACTTTATTTTTCAATAAGACTTGGGTAGAGTGAATGAGCTGTCTACCAGCAATTTTTGCTTGATGCTAACAGTAATAGTGTTTATCTATTTGATAATAGCGTAACTTGTGAAGTTGAGTAATGAGTACAACACCAAACTTTCATTAAACTAGTAAAAATACGAGCTTAACATCATAGAATGAAATAGGATGGAGTTTTTGGCTGTTAGATATGATGATTTGGGAGATAGCTTCGCACTTCTTTTGATTGTTTGTCGGGACCTGTCGTATGTTTACGGCTAAATAATTTGACTTTGACTTGGGGGAGCACTCAGTAATAATGTTTGAAATGCTCCAACATATATTGCTTGGACTCACGCACATGGTATCTCGTTGACTTTACTTATCTGTTAAGACATTATACTGTAAGGAGAACCAGACTTTAACTATATGACTATGGTGCCAAAATCTAATACTTTAAAATTAATAACAAATATCCACACACTTGAAAATTTTCATTAAGTTAGTGCTATAATGAGAGTTAATTTAACGACCATAATATTCTCTCTGTAACTACTGCAACGTCGCAAAATCTACCACATGCTGACCCTCACCTTATTTATAATTTCAGTTTGAACATTATTTTAGTAATCTTTGGTGATAATCAACCTGCTGAAGATAATAAACTGGCTTCACTTAAGTGAGATGAGATGCCATACTGTTCTGATTGCCAAAACAATCAGGACAATACAGCCGTCATAGTGTTCCTGTTCCTTCCTGCCGCTTATCATTTTTTTTACCACTTAAATATCACTTTATACTAAGTAAAACGTTGAGCATCTGTATTCGGTATCATACTATAGTCTCCAAATACGATGATGTGAATTTACTACGCTACTCTACTATAGTCTCACAGCGTACTTTCAAGGTCTGATTTGTACTGGACGTCACATAAATAACAATTTAAAACCCTCTCTTAATATTCCACACAAACCAACTATGTTTATATCACACTTAAAGTACATTTTGCGTTTATTTATCTGCTTTTTTTCCCTGTATTATATATATTAGTGTCAGTTAGAGATGTATATCATCATGGTTATCCCTGAAAACTGGCGTGAATTCTGTAATCAATTTCAATACTTGTACACTAAACGCGCTATCATGACGTAAATCTAAGGACATTTGTTCTAGGCTCGGATTACACTTTTTTGCGGGTAATGGTACGATGAGCATCTATAATAGGACCCCGAACCAGAACTTTGAAGTGTTATCCTAATTAGAAATACTCTCAGTTAGACCGACAGTGCTGCAACTTAGTCACAGAAATAACCTGATTTGTGGACTATACTTGGTATTAATTTGTTAAAAATTAGTAAAGATATTTTACAATACCAAGTAAGGAATGGAAAATAGTCCCTACTTGTTAGTGTTGAAAAGCGATTACAATATACCTATGTACAAGCATGTATCAGAGAAATTCTACCAGAGGAAATTTTTTTACTAGATGTTGATATATTACAAGGACAAGTAAGTAGTGATGCGTAAAGTGCTGTTTCAATCCTCAAGTGGTCCACACCATTGGTTCTCTTAGTACTGATTGTTCCGATTGTTGTTACAAATTAGTAGCTTCAGCCCAGACTTCCATAGACTCTTGCATATCTAAGATGTTAATCTGAGTCTGAAAACTAAAGTGGAATTAGTAGCGCACCATTACGTATGATTTGCAGTAACTTCGTTAAAACGCTGGTGGCTGTGTGTTTGTTGTTTCTAATGTTACGGTTTTATTATAAGGAATTTTAAAATCACCCACTTTTTTAGAACTAGGTGAAAGTGGCGAAAAAACAACAACAGCAATCATGGGTAGTCTAGTATTCACAATAGACACTGGCGTATTAACAGACTAACTAATGTAATAGCTCACTCCTTTTACTAACGCTATGTCCTTAACCACGGTAGATACTCTATAATAGAGTGAACTCTTATCCAAGAAAGTATTGTATAGGCAATAAAGATAATTCAAGAAAACAATTCCAACTTCAGTAATTCACAAATTCATATTGTATAATGTTTATGTGCAGATACAAAACGTAAATAGAAGTGTAAGTATATAATTGTAATGGCCGGAAATGTATTTAGTTAGGAAACAAATAAGAGTTAAATGGGATGATTATAGAAAATGCATTCATTGGCCCTCAGAGAGAACACAATAAGCCAACTAGGCGTCTATAATAGTAGTTTACTCATAGAACAGCTAGCATGAGTCCAAATAGTAGTATTCTAGACTTACACTGTACATTAAAATTCATTGATAAGACAACCGAAATCAAAATGTTTAAGCATAGAATTCTGAATCAAGAAGTAGGATGTTCATCTGACGCCAACAAATGAAATGTGCAACTATTCTGTTAAGTGGTGATATAACAGAAGTCAATCACAACTCCACTATATTAACAAGAAGAGAATGTTGCACAAAAGACATACAAACAGACAGAAAAAGCACATCAGTACAAGGCTATTATTGGTATACTAGGACAACTTTGACGTGCAATCCATTAACGGGCGTATGAAAATCTAGTACGAAAATAATGTTAGTTAATATGAATTATGTTGGATTGTGGCTGACAGGTAAAATATAAGGCGCGTTTTTGGACCTATTTTGGACTCATCAGATGGGTGTACCTACGTCCCATTATAGATGTTCACACCGGGACGCAAATTCAGTTCGCTTCACGTCAAACATCACAGCCATGCCTTGACTGTTGAGTCCGGACTAAAGTAAGTATGTGTAATTTAAAGGTATTTGTATCGTCTGTTTGATTTATTATGGAATGAAAATTGCCAGTCACAATCCAACATAATCCATGCATGCATGCAATCCATAGCAGGTCGATTGAGCGATACAAGTAGCATCAAATAAAATGTTAAAAAAATATTTTGTTTTACGAAGCACTGTACTTTATACGTCATCTTGCAGAGAATTGTTGCTTAGAGCAAATGAATTTTCAAATTAATACGTTATTGCAGAAGACCTGAAAAAAATACAGAGAAAATCTATCATATTGTACCATAGAATTTAGTCAGAAGTTACAGTTGAATTCATTAGTAACTTTTAATTAGCCTACTTTTATACATGACAGTCTCTCCCTAAATTTATTGATTGCTTGGAATACACATTTCGTCAAATTACCGCTACTGACTCTGAATTTCATGTCTACTGGTTCAGGGTGCCAATAACATTTAGAGTACTAATAATGGAGAAATAAATTTACTGAAGAATATGTTCTGGTTAGAAGAGAACCATAAGATATCACCCCTACAATTAAAAGGTTTTAATGCAGTGGTAAACCATTAACCTCAAAATACCTGTTTTAGGTATGTAGTGCTGAAGTGACGTCAACGAACAGTCCAACTTTGCTCGACACTATTGGTATGGTGTAACTGCTTAACCTAAGTGCAGTTGGGCTAAAATTGCACCATCTGATGACTCTGTAACTTGACCCTCCCAAACCATGTTGGGTAGGCTTTCTTGTTCCTCCATCATGTTCTATATAATAGACAATCTTATAAGGAAGAGTACATTTAGGGAGGCGAAAAAAGAATTATAGAAAGTGGGTCATAGCCACGCCGCACCAAGTGTTGTGTCTGATTCTAATGCTGATTGTCCGTGTAACTGATATTGGCCTTAGAATGTTGGGATAATTCTTTCAATGTCCAGTGACCGATACGTTCAATGTAACTTGCTGGAGTTTAATGTATCCACACCAATCTTATACATGTTTTACACAATGCTACTGTGGAGGTTTGATTAACTTTATAAATGTTTTTATCATTGAAAACAACACTAAGGAATGTATATTATCATTTAAGTAGAAATGAAACCAATAATATAGATAGTTGGCAAAAATTTAGAATCTCTCATAATATGAAAAACGAATAAATATGAGTAACTAGCTGTTTTAGTGGCATTCAATTTCTTTTAAGTTGTTACAGCTTACAAATTTAAGATGATCTCGTTTCCTATACAAAGTGAATTCTATCTTTTTTCAAAATTAGATTCCATAGTCTTAACCCTTACAAATAAGTTAACACACCACATACAAGTAAGTAGCTGTCTAATTTCAGTAAATTAGTGAATAATGCAATCGTGTTTGAATATATTAGTTCTGGTGGGAATATAAATAAATAGGAACATTATTATTTACCTGATGTGTCATGACTAGGATGAAACACTTGTTGTGAATTCCACTAATAGCCTGAATTTACTTTTAATAAGAGTTTGTGAATTAATTCTATATAAAGGTAATTTGTTCATCCTGTATATATAACAGCATAGATTGACCAAGTAAAGTCCTTATCAAGATTAAGCAATAAAATGCAATTCCTTGCAGACGAATCTTTATTCATGCCAGGGTTTTCTCATCATTGATATGTTTCCGTGTTGAAAGGTACATCAAAATCTAGCCACAATTTATCGAATTTTATGTTTAACATAATTTTTCGCTCGTTGAATCCTCAAGTAATGCGAAAATTCAACAAACATTTCAGGACATGCAAGCAAGAATCTCAACATTTGCGGACTTTGGTGAAGAGCTTGGTAGCTAAATATCTACTGATCTGCTTATAAAAGGAATCAATTTTACATGTACTAAAACTACTAACACCTTTAAAATAAATATAACTTTGACCTGGTTAACTAATACTTTCATAGTCGGGAATAAATGAAGTTGCTTGAATGTCTGCTGACTTGAAATGTGTCATCAGATAAGGTATAAAATTGTCACAATAGAAAAACATGATTCAGCTGATGACTTAATTGACAGAGTGGTAAAATTGCTTTTTATTGTATATCCAATTCATTCTGGTGAATAATAAATTATCCATATAACTGAGATTGTCTTTCCATGAAATCGATTTAAAATCGTGAAGTGACTTGAGGTAGATAACCATTAGGAAGGACGAAGCAATGTCCTGCTGCATAATTCCTTAAGCCAATAAGTAATATCATATTCAAATTCAATAATCTTTACAACAACCAATCATAATCAACATGAGCTGACTAGGGGTTGATTTCATAGGGTAATTCTGTAGATCTCATGTGTAGACGTAATTGGTAGAGTTCAGTAATATCGTGTGTATGATAGTCACTAAGGAATTGTAACACATGTGGTCAGGGAATATATTGTAAAGTGACTAAGGATAAAAATATCAACAATTGTGTTGTTCGCGAAACCTAAAATTCATGTGGCTGATCTAATCCCAGGTGTTCACTGTCGAAGATTTACACACAATAATTTGTCAGTACCAGCTCTTTGTTTTCAATAATTAACTAACTTCAATTTATGATATCAGATTGATAGTAGTTTATCACTTACTTATGAATACAACCGTTCATGTTATATATTCAAATAAGGTTATTATTCTTTATAGTTAGATACTAACTATTTAACTTTATGTTATGCTTAAAATAAACATTGAAAGTAAATGATTAGTTGATAGACTAAATTAATTAGCTGTTATACAGTATAGTTGTTTTCAAAATTACCATTTATTAAATTTATTTATATTTCATTATGTCATTCTATACTATGAGATAATAAAATTAGTTAGGACATGTTTTCCAAGTAAATGACATCAATTAAATAAAATGGATATTTGACTATAAAGTGCTAAAGATACGAATAAATGAAGAATAGCGTGGGTTTTACATCTATCATTAGTTGTGCATAAATATCACATTTATACCACTAGAACCGTTAGATGAGAAGTATGATAAATGAATAGTTATAAATTAATTTATCTGAATGATATACTCATATAAAGTAGTGGTATTCCTTAGTCTTTTTATGTAGTTATTGGATAAGTATACCGAATAATGAAGTCAACGTTATCACCAAGCCAGTAGAGCTAAATTAACGTTTCTTTACGTAAAGGTAGTTAAGTCAAATGTGAATCGAATATTGTATTGTCAATTAAATTTCAAGAAAATAGAGTATATAAGTAATTGCAGGCTGCTGTTCCATTTAATCAGTAGATATAAAGCAAAAATTTAGCACGATTAAATTAAAATATATTAAATATTGTTTAATAATAATAATAATAACTACAATAATAATAGCAATAGTAACCCGAAAAAAATAAAAAATACTTTTCTGAATCCTAACGCATAACAAAACAACTATCAAGTGTTTTATGGTTACAAATAGTCTTCATGAAACCTTAGATCTAGTTTATTTGGTAGCATTATCAAAACATACCCACAATCTTGAGGTAACTTGCACTTACTGTGAGGAACGAATCCAAACCATGTCTGCTCTCCTATGGGACTGTAATATTTACATTGATTGATTGGTGAGTATTGTTCAACGCCATATTTATGTATTCCTAGAATAGACAGAATTTGTTGAATCAGTGTTTGGAAGACAACTTTGTCGGTAGAATTCAATCATCAATAAGGGCTAGGAAAACATCAGTGATCACATCTCTCAATGATTAGTCAGTGTAAACACTCATTTAGTGTTTACTAGTTAGTTTAATCTGATTGTTAACGTAACTTTACGCACTGTTGAATTAAATTCATTAAGTTAATGTGGTTTGTGAAGATCGGTTTTCACTTACTGGTTTTATTTATCATAAATCAATCTCGGTTTGGTACCAGACAACCAGAGAGCACGAGAAAATTGTTTGTTCTAGTATGAAACTCAGTGGGAGTATCCACTTAAAACTTCATTGGAAGTTGAACACAAGATCCCTAGGTCTTTCGATGAACGTTTAACTAGCATTAACACTAGGTGACAGCAAATGGTAGCATTTACATTTTAATGAAGTTTAAATAAAGCACAACCGTAAGGTCCTAAGTTTGATCCTTTGTCGGATCATGGTGACAATTGTAGGAATCAATCGATTAACGTGGAGACAGTTACAATGTAATTCACTTGTTAATAGTCATTTTAGTTTTCCATTTGATTTAAAAGAAATGCTGTATTTTGTTCTCTGAGTTAAGTGGTTGTTCTCAACTAGCGCATTTATGACTAAATTATTCTTCCAAATTGAAAAAAGGTTTCTCACTAGTACGTGCTGATCGATTGTATGAGATATCGTTTAATTCAGATCAACAACTTTCAAAATATAAACACTACCAATCAAAGTCACTTAATTTCAAGCTAAATTTATTTACCTTAATACTTTAAAACAGTTTATACAAATGTATGCTCTCAGTAGGTTTGATTACTGTGATAAGGTTCGTTATAAAAATATATGATCAGTAATATTTTCGAGAACGAATCACATAGACTTATTTACTAATCTGTTGATTACAGTTTCAATTAAATTGATTGATGATTAAATGCATTTCCCTGATTTAATGAGAAAGTCAAGTGTTGTATGCTTGTAAAAGGCTCTGTCGAGCTGGTTGCTTAAATAATACTTGGTATCTGTCTAATCCCCTAAATAAAACATACCCATATAACTCCGCAACTTTCTTCAACCAGTGCTTGGGTGCTCGACTAGATTGCTTGTGCAGTAAAAAAGGGGAAAAATTAGTTGATATAAGATAATTTATTTCAGTGAGCCGAAATCAAGCAAACAAAATCTAAAGGCGCAAGTAGAAGCAATTTGGATGTTCAGTCATGTTATAGCATGCATACCAAGTTAAGAATATACAATAAGTGAAATATTATATCTAGGATTTTCAGTGGCTGCTACATTACCAAGTAATTGAAAAAGGTCAAATTAGTAATCAAGAATGTGAGTTAATATAATGTTCACATAATCACCGCCGAAATGTTACTTAACCATCAGACAAAAAATATACTTCAAACGTAACAAGTAATCGCGAACCAAGTAACCTGTTTTGCATCGGCAATTAGTAGCAGACGTTTGTAACCATACACAGACTTCTATTCATCTTTTACTTACAAGACTTATTAGTAATCACTTTACTTCAATCATAAATCACTTCTCTTCACTAGTACCGTTAATCCAGGTGTATACAAAACAATTCTTATCAGCCGCTCAAGTGTATACAAATTCTTGATTTTTTTACAAGATTCTTTAGTACCCTTCATGAGAACGTGGATAGTTAAAATATTGTATACAATTAAGTGATTTTGAAAATTAAAAATTGTGTTAAATGGTTAGCCTATGTGTTGGGGATGTTAGATCCCCAAAAGTCACTTGGCAAACTTGTTATTTCTGTGGTTTTACTGTGTAAGTTTGAATTTCCTGTTTTCGCGCCAAAAAAGTTCCCTTCTCACCTTCAGTTCGTGTTTCCCACTTGGTAAGACGTTAAATCTTATTGGTTCATTGTTTGTTTTAGTACGTTATTTATGGCATTCCAAAGATGTCCTCTTATTTTGTATATATACGCATGAATTGTGTGTGTTGATGTCGTCTGACAGGCTGCCTGTGGAATTAAGCGATTCTTGCTGTCTTTGGACTTCTTACTCTAGTTAACTGGGCTGGGGCGCTGCGGAATAGCTTAGCTTCATGTTATTGCGTAGCTGGTCTTACGTTCGTTAGCAGGTATCGAGGTGTCACCCATAACTTGCGAATCCTTAGCACTATGTTAGTGCATGGGAAATTGTTAAAGATTTCTTAATATTATGGTTAAGTAAATTATATTCAACTACGAATACCGCAAAAATCATGATCCACGTTTAACTTTCTTTGAAACTTCTGTTCAGTTCATCTTACAAACTTTCTTGTATTTCAGTAGAAACTAACATTTAAAGTCAATGTTTTGAAGTGATAATCTCGTCCACTGGACACACATTTTACAATAATCACAATTTACTGAATGTACTTCCACTTACTATGAGAGATTGCCATCACTTCATATTCATTTAATAAAATATTAAGTCACTAAAATGAGGTGTAACAATCACGTTTCATTACAAAATCATACAAATAAGATAAACCAACAAGCTACATTAAGCAGCTGACTTGATTAAATTTAAATTTTTCAGTTCATATAAAGAGCATGCTTCTTCAAGATCATTAGGTCACAATCGAATGTTTCACAAGGTCAATCTCAGTTTACACTTGAATGATTACTGTAATGAATATGATATACACTAAAATACATTAATGACAGTCAGTGAATTTTTCAGTACTGAAAAATATTTATACTAAAGATCGTTTCTAAGTACTTAGAAATCATATAACAGAATGGCGAAGATAGATACCATATAAATAAAGTATGTATTACAGAATTTTAAGAATAGAATTGATTCATTATAATTCGTGGATTCTCCTTATCTGAAAATTACACTTAGTGATATTCATATCAATGAAATTTAACAAGCCATAATCGATGATGTTGAGTGTAGAACGACAGAAGTAATCATTAAAATAAAAAGTTAGTAACAATAATTAGATGTACAATTGTTTCTGAATTTATTTGCGATAAAGTAATGATGCCTGCTTGTATTTTATAAAGATATGTATCTTCTTAACATTAATACAAATGATGAATTGTATTGTCTTAAAATGTTTCAAATGACAATAATATGTCAGTATATTACATTCTGAAATCATAAGAAAACTTCAGTTCCTTACATTTAGATCAACTAATATAAAAATAACCAATGGTTTATCCGTAACAAGAACTTAAAGTTTCTTTTAAATGTACATCTTGACATGACTGCTTTAAAACTTTTACTGAAATTTAACCTTTATTTGCACTCAATTTGGATAGTTTATCAGCAACGTTTAGTATAGTATGATTATGGCTAGTAGTGGATCCTAAGGAGTTCATTTGTATTTAGAACTTGCCAGTGATGATATCCTCATTGTAACTCAAACCTAGTACTTTTAAACACCAATGTTTCACTCATTGAATTTCTGACTAGCAATACCTATTTAACACTTAAAAACTGCTAATCAAAGTTATCTTGCTTAATAATTATCTACTGATGTGAATCCTTGATTATTCCTGTCGTTGATACCATGGACTGCAACTGATCAATCTCTATTAGTATCTTAGCAGAGTTAGTAGACTACCTTCATATTGAAGAGTATCATTAAAATAGAATTCTGATTGTAACTGGATTTTATGAGGATTGTCGAATTTCAACTTGATACAACAAAGTAGTTTAAGTTGATCGATCACTGAAAACCAGAAAGTATTGAACAGTATGTTACTCTTTATCAATGTGTATCAACTATCCTATCAAGAAATTCAGCCTAGAACCTTAAGGTTTCGTGGCGAAAGCTTGACTCCTAGTCCACCTAGCCAACCAACTTTCAGCGTTTGTTATTTTTAATCTAGTCAGTTCGCTAAACATATGCGGCCTCATCCGTTGACATTGTAGATCAACTACCTGGAACTCAGCATCATTGAACTCCATTGGTCACATCTTCACATCATAACTCCAGGTATTTTGATCTATTCCAGTTCAACTATAAATAACTTGAACATTTAAACCAAATTCTTTCCAACATATAGATCAGTCAATAACTACTAGGTAAAATAACCTTACATTAATGAACATTTTGTGATCATTGAATGCGATTAACTGTGGTTTAGTTATAGTAAGATAACATTGTTTTGTATCTGACAAGAATTAGATTTATTTAACAGTACCTATAAACATAATAAAACATAGTGTAAGATATCATTAATTCAGGTCATACATCAGAACCATTATAATATGACCTTACCTTATAATAATAATAAACTAATAAACTTTAACTGCTAGTTTAAAATATAATTATGTAATTTAAAATTCAATTAGAGAACTTATCTACTTTTTATAAATCACATCAGAATCATTGGAACGGAAGAGTGTTTGAGATGTAAATTGTTTCTGAAATGGACTGTATATCTCTTACGACTTTTGCTTCCTATTTTCAGACTGTTATCGATTCACTCTAGTGTTATTCCTAACTTTTATCGATTGCATTGATTATTAAATATAAGTGCACTTGATTTATTGAATAAGCTATCAACTCACCCGTGTATTATTTCTCCTTTCTTTCAAATTTTCCTAAGCACACAAACCTACACTCCTTATAATACAAAGTACCTTTTAGGAAGACGGGAACCTTTACGATCACATAAGTCTCAAAAAAATTAGATTAAAAATGAATGTAGTGGTTATTTAATGTAACAACAGGAACCTCCGTACATATTTTACTCAGTAATCATTTTAATTTTAGATAATTAGTACAATGTTTAATAGTACTTGCGGGTAGTCTTCATAAATATGCCGGACTAATTGAAAAACTACTTTGAATTTCATCTCTATCAATGTGTTATAAACTATGTTTTGTTATACATTTGGTAATAAGTATTTTATTTAGAAACCATAAAAGTGACTGAATTGAGGTGGTTTGTGGAGACGGATACTAAGTTCCGGTTGACTGATGTTGGTAGGGTATCATAGAACACCAAGAGGCACTGGACAGCTGTTTCAATCTAGTTTGGAACACCTCAGCAGTGCACACTCTACATTCCGATCCAGGGGTTTCGGGTTGGCGCGATCACCTAACCCTCTGCACCATTGGGCTGGCACTGAGTGGTAGAATACCCATTTCCATCAATTTGTGATGTATAGTGGGACGATCATTTATTATCATTGATGATAACTATCTCACTCTCAACAAGTATGAACTTCACCAGTCCAGTTCTCCCTAGTTTTCAGTGATAACATACCAACGTCAATCTATGACAAATTCAATCAATTTTAAGTAATAGTCAAAATTAAGTTTATTCTAATTCACAAAGTGAAGTAAACAGATTTATACCATTTGCTTTAGTGTAACATGAACTGATACAGTAACTAGTATTGAGTAAATATTAAAACAATGACAATAAATTGTTTGTATTCACTTTCACTAAATGTATTGTTGACAGTTCAAAATATAATTAACAATACTGTTCATTATTCTTGTAATGGAAGCTGATTATAGGCTATTCAATACTTTTAGTACTTGATTAACTAACAGTAGCATAAGTGATTTTATTAATTACTAATGAACTTAGTAAATTATTTAATGAGATCATAGAAACAATGAAACTATAGGATCTATTCTAAAGGAACTGTCTTTGTTAAAATACTTAAATTGTTCAACAGTAAAGTAAACACAAGTAACAAATCAAATGCAATTTAACCTAAGATCAAGTTAGCAGTTTAAACAGTTGAAATTAATTAACATCAGAATGAAGTCACATTAATTCATCTGGAAGCGATTCAACACATGCGCATAGTCGACTAGATGCATTAGATGAAGTTGGAATTGATTTGTCAGAATTTTAATGAATTTTAATTTTGGTTCATTAGATGCAAACAATCAATTTTAAAGTTGAATTCTAGACATGAAACTGATATTGTCACCACTTTTTTAAGACTGTGCATCCTTACAGATGACGTACTACTTTAACATGCATAGATCTGTGCATTATGTATAACTAAATTGTACATCACTTTGTATCGTTTCATATCTAGAGTACATGACATAGTAACTTAATGCTCCTTTATTAGAAAATTCATCATTACTGGTTGATTACTTGAAATATTTAAACAATCATTTGTCTAAAATAAAGTTATTTTCAAATTAAAGTGAAAATAGTAGTTTTCTTCGTATTTAGTGTAACGGTGATTCTATCGTACTATATATACAACGAAACAACTACTGTTGATGTTATATTCAAGTTGGATTGTGACTGGCAAGTAGAATCCAGGAGGCGCGTTTCGTCCTATTTGAGACTCATCAGATAGATATACCTGCATCCCGATGTTGATATTGACACTGGGATTCGAACTCAGTTCGCTTCGTGCCAAACGCCACCAAGTTCACCACTAGGCAAATGTGTCCAGACAGTCACACTAGTGCAACGAATACAAGCCTATTCTAAACTATTGTCGAAGTTGTTAAAAAAGCATATTATCGCTTCAATGAAATTAAACGGTATTACGAAGCATTTCTGGCAAAGAAATCTTTTGCTGTGATCACATGGCTATATTAGGTACATAAATCTTTTGGTATTATGAAGAAAATGAAAGAGAGAATAGAAGAAAAGGTAATGCCAACAATTAGTTCGGAATCTACTGATTTAAGAACTATTAATAATCCTTCAGATAAATTTCTAGTTAAATTTGAGGTTTTATTATTGAACAAAGAATTGAATTTTACTACGCACAGAAAACCTCTAACCACCTTAGAAATTTCTCTGATTCTAGATCCTTAAATAGGTAAGCTACTATATAAAGATTCTTATGTAATACCATATAAAATTATTCTATATTTTGACAAAACACAAACATTTTTTCCTAAACCTGTTGAAAAGATGAATAAGAGCTCTATACTTATTATAAAAAGACAAAGTCATAATAATTACTAAAGAAGAAATAAGTAAAACTACCGTTGTTACGCATGAAATAGATTACGAAGAAAAGATTTGCGAACATCTATCTTAAAGACTATATCAAGTAACTGACTCAAAAAATCATACGATTGTAAAGAATAAAGTTAAATTGGAGACAAGTTTGCTTCAGAAGTAATTGAAGCCTCTTATTTGTGTTGTATCATGACTTACGCTATGTTCAAAATAATACACAACCCTGGGTATCTATGGTTTACCAAAGATTCTTAAACCCTGTATTATAATGTGATCATTGAAGGACTTCACCAATACCACCGTATACTCTGTTTAAGTATCTAATCACCACACTTCAACCGCTACAACGAAATCTGCACAATGTTGTCAAGGTCACAAGTGATTTTGAGTCAGAAATTTCAGAATTCGTGGGCAAGGATAATGAAACGATGGTAAGCTGTTATATTGTGTTTTTATATACCAGTATTCCAAATGATATGTGTTTAGACTTTATCGATAGTTAACTAGAAAATGATCATGCATTATCTACTGAATGTTCTGTTTAATCATGAAATATCTTAAACCATGCTTTAATTCAGTTTAATTTATTTTTAAAAAGATTCCATGTAAACAAACTAGCTGGCTAGCAATAGAATCCATCGTGTTTTGATTGTAGCCCACATTATCAAACCAAGAATGTGACTCAGTTATGTAGACAACACTTTATAAACATTAAAAGGGCATTTCTGAGATCTTTTTCAGGACTGATTAATGCATTTTCAACCCAATTATAATTAACTCTCGAAAGTGGTAACGAACACATTGAATTACCGTTTTTAGACTGCTTTGTAAAAAAAAACTAAATAGAGCAATTAATCTAACCATCTATCGTAAGCCGACATATTCTAATCGTTATATTGATTTAAATTCAGCACATTCATTTAGTGTGAAGACACTGCCATCTGTAAATCTGTTTAGAAGAGCTTGTCATATCAGATGAAGATAGATAAGAGAAATTTAAGAATGTATCTAATGTCTTACAATTTAGTAATTTTCCTGTGAATATTATTAAAAACGGAACGACTTACTACTTACTAGTAATAAATCTAATGAAATGTTATATATTGGGACCTTGTCTCTACAACACGAAAGAAGAATTACAAAGAATCCTAAAACAATATGTAATTCAAATTTCCTATAAATAAATCAACACATATCAATGTTCTTTGATTAAAACATAATAAAAGATTCGACCCACCTACACACGTAACTGTGTTTACAGGTTAGGTTACTTTTATTGTTGTACCTTCGACATTGGTGAATCTCCTCACGAAATAATAACTCATGATAATGAACATGAATGCTACACAAAACGACCTCCTAGTAATCATACAGAGCTCGAAAGTTGCTAGTCGTATCATTAATAACAGACTATATGCTATTTACAATGATTAGTGCATCGACATCAACAACGCCCAAATTATCCAGAATGAAATTTCTAACTATGAAAAAGACCAATGGTTCAAACATTTCACATTTCGCCAAACCATTCCACACTTAACAGAAAGGAAAGCCTTACCATATATCCTACTTAAATTAACTTTCTATGCAACCGCAATTAAAAGTTATCGACTTTCCCACATATTTAACATTACACACACGAATTATTGCCATTTTCCACACTTCACACTGCATTTTTTATACCCATTGACTGTCAGCAGTTATACAAACATATCTCACTGTGAAACAATTTGACCCATAATGACAAAGCTTCAACACCTTCAGATTTATTTATTGATTGCTCTACATATTTTGATTTGTTTCACTCCATTATTCAAATTTAATTCGACTATGTATTCTGTGGGGAAGCGGCTTACATTAAGCTGAGAAACGTCAGAAATTCCGATTTTATTTCACCTGAAATTTCATCTGAATATTATGAATACATTACTTACTTCTGTGTATTGTTCAATTATATATATATATATATATATATATATATATATATATATATAATTGATTTGAGGTTGATATATTTGGGGATCGGCATCTTTATTTGATTGCATACGTTGTAGATTGATGTTGGTAGGGTACAATAGAACACCAGGAGGTACTAAACAGCTGCGTCGTTCTAGTGTAAAACATTTCAGCAGAGTACATCTCCTATTCCAACGCAGGAGCTCTGGGTTGGCGAACGCTTTACCAACTGCATCACTAGATTAGCATCAAATGGTAGAATTCACACTTCCATCAATTTGTAATATAAAGCGCAACAATTATCTGGAGTTAACATTGCTGAGTAGTTCCAAAATAGAACGAAAGAGCTGTCTAGTGTTCCCTCGTTTTCAGTGATACCCTACCAACATCAATCTCTGGCGTAATCAATGTGTATATTTTAGCGTGTAAATGATCACTTCTAATATTCAAAGTAAACCATAATTAGATTACTAAAATACTCAGAATCTGTTTCATCATACTTTACTATTCTATGCTTCATAATATGAAACATCATCATTTTATGAAGTTTACGTTAGGAATTCTTTATAAACACCATAAATATCTACATATCTAGTTATATTTCATTTACTTTTATGCACTTAATAACTATAACTCCGCCCTCAGCTCTTCTAAGGTTGCTGCCGGTCCCAAGCCCGGGTAAAGGAGGAGGGTTGGGCATAGAGCTAGCACCCCTATCCTGTAAAACGCAAGCTTGCTAAAAAAAACGCTAACCAGATTTAACAAACTTAATAACTATGAATTTCACTGATACAATTCAATGATAAATAATTTCACATTTTAATATTATGAAAATCTATGAAATGTATGTTAGGAAAGAAAATAACCAATAAAAAGATGAGAAAAATAATTGTATGAAAATTTTCTATGAAAGTATTGTGTCTTATTTTCATTAAGAAGCTTCATTTTAACCAATCAAAATAATCCATTACATTTTCAGTAAACATAGTTACAAATAAAATTACCTCAGAAACAATTGTCTGTACATTAGTTTCCAATGTTAAATTTTTTTTCTATTCATGTGTTTATTTCACGTAAATCACGTGAATTGATAGGCGGACATATTTATTAGTCCAGTAAACAAAAAAGGAAATGAATGGATTCTAATTGAATCAGTTATAATCAATTAAAATCACTATAAATATAGCTTGAGTGAGAAACTTAATCATACATTCCTCAAAAAAAAATAAACTTTCATAACTTATTACAGTTAATTGTTTCAAATAAGAATCATGAGTGGATCAAGAGCTAAACACAATTTCGCCAAAGAATGTGAAGATGCTATCAATCAACAAATCAATATTGAACTACAAGCCGCTTATGATTACATGGCATTCTTCACCTATTTTGATCGAGATGATGTATCATTTCCGAAGGCAGCTGAATTCTTTAGAAAAGCTTCACATGAAGAACGTGAACATGCTGAGAAATTAGCAAAATATCAGAATAAACGAGGTGGTTGTGTTCGATATAGTGATATAAAGTGTCCAAAGAAGACCGAATTCAATGGATTAGAGGATGCAATGAATACAGCTTTGTCAATGGAAAAAGCAGTTACTGATGTAAGTCAGACACCTGAAAGCTATATTTTTTAAGAGGTTGGATATTTATTTAATCTGTTCTAAAAATATGTAAATGAGTGATTTTTTTTAGTTTCACGACGGAAGGTCCTCTAAGAATGTTTTTCTCTAGGTGGCTAGGTAGCTCTCAGTTGTATTAATTTGGGAGAGAAAAGACTGAAACACTTATTCTTTTTTTACTAAAAGTTTGAAACTGAATGGTTAGATAGACGTCATCCGTTCAGGTCGCTCATATTTCGATGAAGATAATATATTACAATTCATAATTACAACAAGTAGGAAGATTTAAACTCTTGTACATAGTGAATATCATCTCTAATGAATAAGTTAGTATAAGTTTGGTCTAAGCGGTTCAGTGATGACGCGTTGGTGCTTGTAACGAGAGGTACTGGATGTAAAACATACACAATAAAATGTAAGTACGTCCAACTGACAAATAGGACATGGGACTACACAAATGATCACACAGCAGATTAAATAAATATCTTAATTTACTTTTAAATACATGCAATAATCTGATGAATTCTCTGATCATTTTTTAAAAACGATTAAAAAAAATCTATCAAGTTGAACATTTTCTTTGCTAAGTGCTGTCAAGAGTAGAGTCATTAAATCAAGGAGACCTAAGAAATATTCGAATATAATTCTTTTTCTTTAAAATTTATTACATTTTAGCTAGATTATGATTTTCATCATGTTAAGCTTCTCTCAGACTGTATATAGTCAAGTGTACATTAGTATTATACTCTCTTATACATTAATATGAGTTCAATGAAACCTATCATTTTCACATGGCTATCGTACAATGGATTTAGTCAGACGATTTTTTTTCACTTCTTGATATTCAATGAACATTTGGTACAAACGTATTTCATTAATTCATTTATTAGTTAAATAGTTTTATTACTTTAAAAAAAATCAATTATTCAGTAATCATTTATTTATTTTCTTTAGTCATTACTAAAACTACATGCAATAGCTTCAAAAAACAATGATCCAGCATTGACAGATTTTATTGAAAGTGAATTTCTTCATGAACAAGAAGAAGCAATCAAACGATTTGCTGATTATTTGACAGAAACACAACGTGTTGGAAAAGGACTTGGAGAATATTTATTCGATAAACTAACATTGAATGAATAAAGAAAAGAAAATTTACTTTAGTAAACATGACTGAATATTATTATTTCATTTAATACAACGTTTTTATTCTTATAATGTAAATATAATAATCTTTTGTTCCATTCTCACATGTTATAACTTAAATAGCATTTTACAAGCTAATGAACATATTTTAACTATAATTATTACCTCACTAATGACATATTCCATGATATTTCTGAAGTTCTAGTGGATTTTAGTAATGTAAGGAGTTAATAAGTTACCATCAGTGACAGTGATTGATCATCGTGCTATATCAGAAATTGATAGAAAGTAGAAATTCTCCGTTTAGTGGTTCTGTTAATTAGGCATTCACTGCTGGAACCAAAAATCGTAGGTTTAATTCTCTAGTGGAAACAAGAGTACGCATTTATGAGGTGTCGCATACTAGAATACAAAAAAAATGTCAAGTGTTCCTTGATTTTCAGTGGTATCTGACCGAGGATAATCTGTATCAAATACAAATAACAAATTACATAACTAGCTAGCGAGCTGACAAACATAACAGTAGTTATTTTGAGTATAAATTAAACAGGCAGGAAAATACCTGTCGATCATTTCGTAGTTAAAAACATGAAAACTTATTGCGAATGTATTTCACTGTCGAATTTCTCGGTTTGCGCTAAAATAACTATAGGATTGCGAAATATAAGGAATAAGTGTACTATAAGGCATCTTTCGTGAGTTTTTAATAATGGAATATTTTTTTCATTAAGTAGATTATCAAACAAAATTTTCGTTTGACACTGTCTATTGTACTAAGCATGTAACCACCAACGACGATTAGGAGACATTTTCATCATACACATCATATTCAATCATTATTGGTGGGTTAGAATGGTATGATAAGCTATTATATAACGGATTACATTTTTAGAACTCATAATTGATGTAGTATGATAGTATATAGTACTAACAGATGTCGAAAGTCCGTTGGCAGGTACTTTAGCAACAAAATTCGTAGATAAAGTAACATCGTGATTGTTATATGTCGTTCAGTTGACCAGGTGCTAGCTCTGGAAAATGCCAAGGAAGTGAAATTAAGATAATTCATAAAGTCATCAAGTATTTATTTAATCTCATTAGCTAAATGTCAACTTGTTGGCATGAACTGAATGGGGGAGAGGGTAACACAAATTTGAAGCTACACTATTTAAACCATATAGCTAAAGACAAAAAGTATCAAAGCAAGCGCCTAAAAATTTAAATCTCGTCATTTTGTTACCATCGTCATTATGTTAGATAATTGAAAGAAATTAATGGATTTAAGCTTCTTGTTAGAAATGAATGTTCCCAATCTTGAAGGCAGCATTTAACCATCACTTCTCACCCACGTGGAATTCAAACGCACAGTGTCGTTAGATACTTGACCTTACATCAGAGAAAATACCACCTGTTATTTAAAACTATAAACTTCACTTCATCACACAACTAGTGAGTAGCCATAGATACACATGATATAATAACATGGTTATTATTTTCTTAAGTCAACAAATCCCTTTGAAGCTATTGTATCCAAAACTTATCATTCAAGCAATCTGGATTACTTACACATATTATTACTGTTGACTATCAACTTCACAGAAAGAGGATCTTCTATATTATTTTAACGATGTAATTGCACTGTTAATGTGTTCGAGTCCAGAAAAAATATGTAACACTTCAAATTGTCTTGCATAATAAACCGAATAAAAACTATATTCATGGCATACTAAAAATACTTTTTTCTAATATTCAGAAGGCTTCATTCCAAATGTTTTAATGAACGTATGTATACAATTATCTAGAACACGTAAATTCAACATGATGACAAATGAAACTGAAAAATTTCATAAGTTACTTTATTATACTGAGAAAATAAGGATGCCCTTTGAATAATTAAACAATAGAAATATTTGTTTATAACTAAATTTTGGCCTGTCCACATAATACACTTTCAGGTATCTTTAGTGATTACCTATCATTGTGTACATATGTAACAAAGAAAACAATGTAATTTTCAGATTTCCTGTATTCACATGTTAGGTCGCTAAATATTTCTCACAATGTCCTACTTGAACAGTTTGGTAACATTAAATAAAGCTTGACCGTATATCATATTGTGAATATAAAAATGTCAATCGCATACCGACTGAGTCAGAAATATCAACTGTTGGGACCCAGTACAATGGTCTAACGGCAAAGCGTTCACCACGAAGCCAGAAGGTCCTGAGTTCTATCCTTGGTGGGATCGGTGACGTACGATGCAGGTTGGCTCTATGCCAGGATTAAGCATCTGTACATCTTGGTGGTCAGTGGTTGTCTAATTCAGACCAGTTCATGATACCATACTTAGTATACTTTTTAACTTTAATTGAAATCATGTGTACTTATATTAGAACTATAAAATATCAGTTAACTTCATGAATCGAAATTGAGAAAAAATAATTAGACTGTTGGCTTTAGGTGGCTTAACATGTAACAATGGAAAGGATTTCAAGTTCATGTAGATGATATTGAGTTTCCTGATACTGACTAATCCGTCATTGTTGTTCCAAACAGTAATATAAGAGTCTGCTCCAAGTATAATTAAGTTTTTTTTAAGTAATATATAAAGATTAAACTAATTCGTCCTGGTGGCCTTGTAGGTGACCAGTTGTCTTAGTGATTTTAATTGCCGGTACTTTTTCTTGTATTCTTGTCAACTCTTTTTTCGCTGATCTCTGTTAAAGTTTATGATGAACCTATTCCATATGGGTTAGTGGATAAGCTTTATATTGATGTGGATACTGGTTACCAGTTGAAAGGATGATATACCACTAAAAATTCTGTGACATTCTTAGGGTTCCATTGATGCAAAACTTTAATATTTTTCCAGTAGAATTAGTGTTCGTGGATGTTCACGTGAGTTGATATCAGTGATGCATCATGTCGTTTCACCCCTTACCTGGGTCTGTATATGTTTAGATGAAAGAGATAAATTCAATTTATCAAATATAGTATTTTTCGCAGTTGTAACAAGCTACATTGTAGATAACATAACATTAGTCTTCTTTGGTGGTCTCGTCCTTCCCTCTACACATTATACATTGAAGTGGTTATGCCGGCTCGTGAACGATGTTGGATTTAAAGAGTTCCTAAATTCTCTTGATGAGTTTTTAATACAGAATGATTTGAGCTAGACAACCACTAAAACAAAAGGTAATAGAGAACCTATACAGTTTAGTATAAGACCCTTCAAAGTAGTGAGTATCTACAAAAACAGAAACAATTAAGCCTAACGGAGATAAAGTTATCATAATACCAATTAACTGATTTCTAGTGGTTCTTCATTTTAACTTCATTCAGTTTGTGTTGCACTAGTAGATGAGTAGAAATTATTAAAATTTTAATTAAACAAGAATGGTTGATTTAAGAATTCCCAGAGAAAATTATATTTGTACTACAGGTGATTATTGTTGATTTGCGAAATGAATATTGTTACAGTTAGTCTTGGTCACTATTTAGTAATAACATGATTTATATTAGTACATTACCAAGAAAATGAATGCCTAGTATTAATACTTCATTCTTAATGCATTGATGAATTATGACTACATATATTACATGAAAGAAGTGTGTATGTCACTTCCATTTCAGATGTACTAAGTGAACTATCTGGAACTACTTAGATAACCACACGTTTTAGGTTAGTCTACAGTGATATGCATCTAGTAAGATGAATGTTAAAATTAGTTACGTTAGTGTAATTGTAAATAAAACGTTTACAAATATATGGATTATATTCGTTGTAAAGTATTGGTTCCTTCAAAGCTTGTATAATTACTTCACTACATTAATCATTCATTTGTTACTAATCCTTACAATTCGTCAGTTTTACTGATTCAGTTTTATTGTCTTATTTTCTCATGTTATTTAACTATCTCACATCACTCTATATGAAAATCTTATGTAAATTTACATGATTTAAACAGTAAATTCCTAGTTTCATTTCAATAGTATGATAATTCTAGTAGTGTTTCCACTTTTAACAAGCACTATCTTTTCTTCCAGTTTCGTCTGAGTCTTCATGAATATCCAGAACATAGTATGTAAGAAATTAGTAGTTTTATTGCATGTTAATTGATTTATGTAACTTATTACCATAGCATAATATGTCAAGTAAAGTAGGTGGTAATTCTGATTTACATCCAAATTATTCGTTCAATGTAAATATTATAAAAACATTTACCTTCTTGGTCACGTTTAACCTTAATAAATTGTTTGTCCGTGTTTAGTGTATAATCAATAGGCATAATCTTTCATATGCTTAATTTGAATTTAAGTTCATGGGTGTATCACATGCCGCCATACAGGTATGTGCTTTTACCAAGATAAGTATAATCAATTTTCAAACAAGAAACCAAATATTTGTTTTTGTTTTTAAACATTCATAGATCAAAATCATGATGCTTATTTTCATAGACTAAATTATACTCGTCTATGTTTTATACTTTACTACTTTACTAATACTGAGTGTATAGGTTGTATCCTTTAACTGGAGTTAAAATATGTGCAGTTATAAGTATGTGCATACATAAATTCTTGAAGGGATACGATAAAATTATACTACTCTATTTGGTCTATAATTTTGAACACCAAAATTTCGGAAACAATAATTAATTTGATATTTTGATTGAAATGGATTTTTAATACAATTATTAGGTTTACTTGTTTGTGTACATCATAGGTTGACGTTGGTTAAGTACCATTGAAAACCAGGGAGAACTAGGTAGCTTATTCTTCCATACGTGCAACTCCTTAAAAAAATGTACGCCTTTGACTTCAGCAGCGAGTTAGACACAGGGCCTTCAGGTCTCAGGTAGGACACTTAACCATCCTCAATTTATTACGAACTTAATATTTAACTGTACAAAACCACCTTAATCCAGTTGCATTAATTAGTTTACTAGTGACTAACTTCATGAACTTCTGAAGTCCTAGTGTAATGTCTTGACTGATGGATTTCAGATGTGTTGTGAGAAAGAAAGTTATCACCAATGACAATAAGCGATATATATATATATCATAAATTGATGGAAGGAAAAATCCACCAACAAATCTAGTGGTACAGATGGCTAAGCGTTCACTATGAGACCTAAAGGCCATTGATTCAACTCACTGATAAAATCGAGGGTATTCATTGCTGATGAGTAGTACTCTAGGAGGAAACAGCTGTCCAGTCTTACCTTGTTTTTAGTGGCATACAAACAACGTCAGTCTGTGATGAACAAAAGCAACCGTATTTTGATATTTACTAAGTTTATCTGGCAGAAAGTAAAATACTATCAGTTGACTTTTTTTATATTTGTCTGTTTCCAGTTGAAACCTTGTTACAAATATCAACTTGTTTAAAGTACCTCAGTGTAAAATGATCCTTACTACGTGTTGATGTGTCACACATTGGTTGATGAAAGTTTATTTTCCTGCCTTTACGTCAAAAAGACAATCTATAATTGGTGATTGATATTCTCTTATAAAAATATAAGCCAAAAATTTAGATAGATAAGATAATTATTATTTCTATTGTTCCTTGGTAGTAAGGTAAGCCTGAGTTGTGGTTAAAGTGTTTTTGGTGAGCTGTAATTATATACTGATTATTCCTAGTCTATGATTTCTAGAATTTTCGAGAACTCTGAGGTCATTTGTGATAAATTAAATTATCCTTGATTTCTTTATGTAGACGAATTATCAAGTAAATCATTTTGCTGCATTATTATATTTTAAATTATCCAACAGTCACTATTTACAGATTGAGGAGTTCATGAATTAGGCATTCCAGATATTCCGTACCTAGAACTAAAAGATCTAAATGTATTCACAAATACATCAAAAATTAACCACAGATCTTCTTAGCTATTTAATTCATACACTCATTAAAAAACAAATAGATACAGCAACAGAAGTTCTATGAATCTAAATAGGCCAATTTATTGTAGGTCAGAATGAAGTTAATTCTTTGAATCTTATGTTTGTTAAGTTTTGTCCAAAGATTATCAGTGTCCACAATTCATATGGAGCATTTTTCCTTCTAAATTAAGTTTACAACGTTTTATATTCTATTTTTCAATAGGTGTCCATAACGCTAAATAGCTGACTTTAGAAGTGTGAGCTAAAAACCCCAGTGTTAAGTCACAGAAGATTCATGTGCTGTATAAGAGAGTTAATCAGTTTCACCTCTTTAAATAGACTATGAAACGTGACTGATCTATATAATCAGCATTAAATTTAACTGTCTAGTTATGCTTGGGAAGGTTAGTATTTGCTTAATACAGAGCAAATGTTATAACTAGACAAAGAATAGGGAATCGCAAGCTATGGAGTCTATTCTTTGTGGCTTCAAGACTCTTTACTGCCAGTTTTCTTAGTTAAGCAATTATTAACAATAATATTTTACTGCTTAGATTGTAAACTTCCATATATTCATTGCTAACTAACATTTCTGTTTATCTCCCTCAGTTACTGTAATCGTACTGCGAACCTATTATTCCGACTTCTGTATGTAACTCCCTTAGTTCAGTTTTTTATGTATTATGTGTTTTTGAACCGCGGATCGGTCCAGCATATGATATCAAAAACCATCATTTTTACTCAGTAAAGATGTTGGCTTTTCTCCTGTTTGTTTATCTCGTTCTGTCGCTCTCAATCTCTGAGGAAGTGTTCGTTTGTTCTGGTACAGTCCCGAACAAATGGCATCTACATATTAAGGTTGTAGATATACTACACGTCTCAATGGTTCTCTTAGACGTAAAGTCAAAATACAACTATCTCGTTTATCTCACATCCTATTTAAATCAGCAAATTCATAGTTACTTCAGCACAAAAATGATAAAGTGAAATGTTAATCAGCGGGAAAAGCATTAAATAGTTTACTCAGATTGTTAAACATTTTGTATGAAATTTTATGAAAATTTGAAATAATAATGTGTCGTATTTCCAGATGATTTTCAGCTACTAAATTCAATTTTAGTTTGGTTGATCTTTGTATGGTAACAAATTTGATGTTCGTTATATCTTAAAATAGTGCTATTCAATTTTTTTTGATCATGTTGCTATGTATTCACTTATCGAATTGACTTATTATATTACTGACCTAACTAATGTATTTATTTATATCCAGCATTACATTCGAAAGCCCACCGCATATTTTATCTCTAAGTGAAGGTTTATTTTATAAAATAGAGACAATATTCTTGTTAATAGTGTAACAATAAGTTTGAATCAAATAATAACAATATAGTTACATAGTCAGTAGATAAACTATACATTAGTAAAGGTCATTAATAAAGTACGGATGATTTATTCTATTTTATTTTACATTTAATCAATAATCACCTCAAAATATATTGGGTTTTATTCAAATGATGTGTAATGCAGACTAATCCAAGGTACAGAATACAATTCTTCATATCCTGACAACAGATTTAAAGCACCTAACTTGAAAACGGAGTTAATCCAACTAGTTTAGTGATTGTGCTTCATTGTTTAGAACAGAATTTAGTGTAAATGAGTACGTAGACTTTTAACACCTGGCAAACTGTAGATTGAAAGAATCCTTCGAAGTATGTGTGAAGGTTTCCCAGTTCTTAGAAATTTAAAATTGTTTGTAGAAAACATGATACTACGTAATCCTAGAAAACTATTAGAAATCATTGTCTTCAATTTAAGTAAGTTAAAGATATTAATTGCTAACATTTCGTAATATGGAACGCACAAACAATAAATTCGGATAAATAGTCGCCAAACTTCAGAAAGGTTCAACCTCAATTTAATTTATTAACTTCAACTAAGCTGACAACAGCTTAAATGCAAGGTGTCAAGCATGCAAATTTAACAAACTTTTATTATTAAGTTTTATGCCTAATGTTCTATTATTCAAGTAGACTTTGTATGTAGACAAACGCTTTTATTGCATAACATTCGATATATTGAATTTTGAAGTTTAACTAATAAAGATAAATTGAAACAATAGATTTAAGTCGACTAGATTGTTTTAAATTAGATTCTCTTAAGACATGTGAAATTTTCAGTTGATTATTTAGTCTACATTTATTACATAACACTTTTTGTATTTTAGTGGATATATTACAGAAACTATAACTTACCGACTTTATGAACCAAGTATAATAAGCTAAGATCAAAATTCAGTGGATCAAAGTCTTAAGAATTTCTAAGTCAACTACTTAAATCAAGTCTTTGTAAAATTTTATTATATAGTTAATTGTGACAATAATGTTACAACAAATAAGATACGAACATTAACTTACACTTATTGGTATTTATATCTAGTTTGCACTAATGTTCCACCTAGTTGAATGTTATTTTATCCGGAGATGGAACATACAAACTTGATATTTACGTTGTGTAAAATGTTATGTTCAGTTTTATTAGTAGGCAATCAGTCAACATTTAAAGTAAGTGACTTCGAGGCAAGTAACAAACAGTCTAAATAATTACTAAAAACTACTATGACTAAACATTCATGAAAGATCCTCTCGAATGAATAACCTGGACAATTAAACTTGAAGTTCACTACAGCCAAGCAAGTCTTAGAAATCTTTATGTGAGTTTCCGATGCTAATTGTCAGTCAGCGCATTAAAACAAACGATTAAAATAAAATTCAAGATATAGATTTATACAAATTTTGTTAAATCCTAGTTTCATTGGGTATATTTCACAATTTACACAATGTATCTATTTTCAAAGTATCAAATATATCAGATTTTTTTAACTGTTGTTCAATATTATAATTTATGAACTAACTGTAGCTAAACAATTACTGAAAACAAAGAAATAATAGATAGTTGTTTCATTCAAATATATAAAATTTCAGCTATGATCATTTATAACTCCACAACGGGTTGAACTCGGAACATTTAGGCCGCAAAGCATGAAGTTGACTATCAAATTATTGAATTGGCATCAAATAGTCTGTAACTTCTGTCAATTTATGATATAATGTAGTCAACATCGATTGTGAATGGTGAGTAACAGTCATTTACTTAATATAGTTGGTAAGGAGGTTAAAGATGTCTATTGATGAGTTACACATTAGGACAAAAATGTTTTAGAATGATTTTGAATTTTCAGTGGTTTTTCAGCTAGAATGAACTTAATGCAGATTAAAACCAGCGATTTCTACAGGCCCCTTTATTTAAATATTAAAGTATTATTAATTGACAGGTGAATACTGATAAATGTGTGTAACTGAATCATTTCGTTTGATTATAGACCTGTCAAATACATTCATTGTACAAAGAAATAACAATATCACTGTGTAAGATTTTAAAATCCGAAACTAAGGAATGATTAGCATTTAATGCTAATCAACTAGTATTATTTAAGTTGGATTGTGACTAGCGAGAAGAATCAAGGACGCGCATTTCGTCCTATTTGAGACCCGTCAGCTAGATGTACCTGCATTCCAATGTTGATGTTTCACTTGCTAGTCACAATCCAACTTAAATAATACTTGTAAATAATCGCCCAATCAAGGCAATCCGCTCAGGATGCACATATAGTAACAGAGACAGACCAGCTTCGGTCCATAACAAATCAATGGGAATATACTAATTTATCCTAATACTAATCCACTACAGTTTTAATGTAAAACATAAAAACACTAATCATTAAACGTTTTCATTAAGTTACATATCAGTAGATGATATGAGAAAAAAGCGAAAATGTCATAAATAAGAAGTTACATAAATTTCGTAGATGAACATTAAATCGATTTGTACAACGAACATAATTTTAGATGAACTGAATCTTGTTAACTGGTTTATGAGAAGAGAAGAAAAATCTCAGTAACTCTTACAACGCGAGAAATTTTTGTTCGGTTGACCGAAAGCCAATTAAATGTACCTAGTCGATAATTGCGCATCTGCCTCATGTCCACTTAGTCTCAAGCCAGAATAAGTAGAACACAATCCAATAGACCAACCAGACAGAATCGAATTATATTTCATACATTCTTTTATATATACATAAAACCAAACCACACAGTCAACCAATTGGAAATTTAACATTGATACTGAACAAAGGAAATAGTGTTAGTGAAGAGGAATAACTTGTACACAAGTAATTAACTGTAGTTCATAGTAAGAGACAATATGCTAAGAGTAAATAGACTAATCTAAAGAATAGGGTAAGAGGAACGTAAAAATCACAGGAAAGAAATGTCTACATTATCCACAGTTAGAATAATTGAAGTAGTGTTCTAAAACACATTTCTGAGAGATTTTTACACTTCTTCAACCGCCAAACATAAATGTAACATTCTAGAAAAGATGATGAAAATTTATGAAATATTCTTTCACATGCAAAAACCAATAGAAATGAATGAAAAATAAACAGGTCATAAATTGTGAAAATATATGAAATGATCATGTGAAATTTTGAGTAAATTTTACACCGATCAAATTATTCACAATAAATTTCAATAAGTAGTATTGTAAGTAGTTATTCATTTTAACATAATCAGAATCATCTACTATTTTCATGTTACTTAACAACGGACTATTTGAATAAGAGGAAAGAAACAATGATCAACATATCATTCGTGAAGCAATTCAAACAAACATATCTAGATTGAAATAAACAAAACAGTTATAAAAAGCATTTCCACTAAGTTATGAGTTGAATGGAAATTTACTAATGACTGCAAGACTTCTACTGATCAACAAGTAAACATGACATTCTTAACAAATTTTGATCAAAATGATGTGTCATTTCTAAAGGCAGCTGAATCAATTAAAAAAAACTTCACGATAGGAATGTGAAGATGCTGAGTAATTGACAAAATATAAGAATCAACGTGGTAGTCGTGTTTAAGTAACATAAAATAGAGAAATATTAAAATATGAGTAGGCTGATAACTTCTTTCAAATAAATATATAATTAATATTAAAAACAATGAAATGTTAGATTTAGAATGCTTATAACATAACAAAGTAAAGCCATTATCAGTCATTCTTCGTTGAACAATGTTAGCAATTATCTTAGGAGACATAAATGCAATCAAACGTCGCTGATACAGCGTACAATGTAATTCATGTCTGAATTTCAAAACATGGGAAGAAAAATAATTATTTACCGAAAACACCTATGTTATATACAAGATAACTGAATACTTTAGGATGTGTTTAATTCAAATACTGTCAATTATTAGACTACATAAAATATCTCTGAAAAACAATAATGCAGCATAATGTGACTTCATTCAATGTGAATATCTCCAAGTACAAAAGGATACAATCAAACAATTCGCAGATTACTTGACAAAGACTATTACAGTTGGAAATCGACTAGGTGAATATTTATTCAAAAAAATGACACTAAACCGAGAAAATTCTATCATATTAAATTTTCCACATTCACTTTTGTATTTCAGTTCATTGTAATTTGTCTTTAAAATAAAACAATTGAATCCTAAAAGTATTTAACCTTCTTTATCTATTGTGAACATTGAAACTCATGATGATCGTCAAAATATATTAAAAACTTTGAAGTAAATGTAGAAAATTCAATGACCATATTAAACTAAATCTACAAAAGCCAGTCTATGATGTTGCATAACATAATTAGGCGGTCTTTGCATCATCAAATCATATCTAGCCAATTTCTATTCAATCTCATCTTGACTAAGTTTTGAACATTCAACAACCACAGTTTCATACATGTGGTTATAAGTAGCAGTTCATAATGCGTAAGTATGGGTAATTGTTATGCAGAATTACAGAGACATTCTATTCAAAAGTAAAATTTTGTTTAATTGAATTGTTTCATTGAATTTACACACCTCAGTCTACAAAGACGTCATATTGTGGTGGATACTACTTATAAGTCATCAATAAGTAGCAGGTAGCAGAGAGTCAAAGGAAATTAGGAAGAATCAGTAAACAGCAGACGAGAGGAGTTGCGAGAGAGCAAGAAGTGGAGCATGATTAAAATACAGCGAAAATTCAAGAACAACCAAGAAAAGCAGGCTGATAACCGATACAGTCCAGAAAACGCAGAGGATGCGCAAATTGAATTTTGAAAGAATTGTATGCAATATATTATGAGCTACTCTGTGGTCGCCAAATAAACGTTGCTTACCCAATTGTTCTTTTCTCAATATAACTGCTCCAAGCAGAAAATATTTGCGATCCATCAATCTTCCATTGAGTAAATGACAACAAATTCACCATTTCAAACAAAAAGATATTTACCAGATCTTATACACTTCATTTCATACGTTTAACACTGTTGTTGATACCTGTTAAAATGCAATACACATCATTTGATCTTGATGGCGTATATGAATTCGATTTGGATATTTTTAACTAATCAAACTGATGCACATTTATATGTACTGTATCCATTATTCTTGAGCTACTAGGTCATTAGTTATATGGTGAGGTAATAGGAAACTTGAGTTCATAAGTCTCTGTATTACCTGCAAAACCTATATCTAACAATCGATGAAAGCAATGTAAATCGAATCAATTATATTTTTTGCACAGTACTTTATGTAGTTTTATGTTATTAAATTTCATGACAGAATACTATACCCCAGATCAATGGCATATGATACCTTTTAAAAGTATCTCTGACTAAATTATGCGTTTCAAGAAAATCTTCTCACAAATTGAGTCATATCTTCATATATATTCCATACATTTTAGTTAGAGCAAAATAAAATTCGAGTTAGACTATCAGAATAAATTAGAATATTCACGTGGCACTGTAACCAAAAGATATCACATGCCGTTGAAAAGTTATCAAACTGCCTAATGATCAGAATATAAATTGATTATGTTGTTGGCTACTATCAACAGTGTTCGTTTGAATTTTCGAATGAGTCAATATAAAGGATATTTGATATTATTACTTAATAAGAATAAAGTAACGTTGTAGGAAGAACTGATTATTCTTTCAGCTACAGTAAAAATAATAGACACCGTGATGAGTTGACAAACAAACAAATCAGTGTCTCTGTCATTTAAATACTTTAAAGTGATGAGGAGATAGGAATCATGGACTAGTAGTTTCTTTTGGAAAAAAACTATAATATAGCTAGAAGCATAAATATTTTATATGGTTGATAAATAAATCATAATTTGGAGTAGCATTTACACCAGAAAGCTAAGGAAACGACAATACGGAAATTCATTAATGTGTCAGAAGTCATGAACTCTGGACCCATAGTACGGAGGCAAGTACTTATAAAATGTGTCTCCAAGAGGACTCATTCTTGTAAGTGTACACACCCGTCAACGAATCCACAAAATGCTACTTGCTTACTACGAAGAGGTATTTGTAAGCCACATATGGACAGTATTTGTAAGCACCTAAGTCATATACAAATATTTTGGTCTCTAGCTGAAAAGGATTCTTCGTTATTGATATCAAAGTTAACCTTGTTCTCTATTTTACCTTCTAAATTCCACATTTACGATTAGACTTATTCTACATAGTCATAAAATATAACGATTAGATTTAGTGTGTATTAGTACTTACCGATTTCTTCTCTTTTCACAAATCTCCACCTGCATTAGTCCACCACAGCCACATTCCAGGCTTTTTCGCAACGATTCTACATTTTTAGGTGAAATAGAATAACATTTTCCTCCGAATGGCATGAAAGCGTGTCGCTGATAGGCATTTTTATTTAAAATTAGCTGAAAGTTCGACACTTCTCTTGAGTTCTTTTAGAAATTTTACGTAGCTGTCTGACAGTACCCTTAGATTGCTCATCTAGCCACTATTTCTAATCATCCGACATGGATAAAATTTCTACATGTAAAATAAATCATCTATACACTGACGCTAAACATTTGATCACATTTACCATAATGTAACATCTAATATCATTTGTTTATTTACTGTGAATTGATATTGATAATTTAAGTGAGTATATTTTATGCCACTACATCATAGTAAACAGGCAATATTAAGTATATATTGACAGTTAGTGTGAATATAGTAGGTAGGTTGAAAGCTCATGTGATTGCAGATTACGCGAAGAAGCAGCCGTCGATTAAGACTATAACAGAAATCAATTATCAATTTACAAGATTAATGAAGAAGAAACGACTTACAACGATTAGTATTGAAGCAGTGTTCATATGGAAACTTTTAAGAGAAGCAAATCGCCTAGCAGACAGAGTGGGAGAAGGAACACAAGTGTACAAAAGTACTATTGGTGCATTAAAACAACACATGCAAAATGCATAGATTCAAAGTTATATTACTGCAATCCACATATAGAAATAGCCATTCAAAAGTTTCATTACGAAATTAACATAAATTCAGAACATCTTTCACAAGCTGCCCACAGTTATCTGGGGTATAATATCTTGTCATGAAATTTAATAACATAAAACTACATAAAGTACTGTGCAAAAAATATAATTGATTCGATTTACATTGCTTTCATCGATTGTTAGATATAGGTTTTGCATGTAATACAGAGACTTATGAACTCAAGTTTCCTATTACCTCACCATATAACTAATGACCTAGTAGCTCAAGAATAATGGATACAGTACATATAAATGTGCATCAGTTTGATTAGTTAAAAATATCCAAATCGAATTCATATACGCCATCAAGATCAAATGATGTGTATTGCATTTTAACAGGTATCAACAACAGTGTTAAACGTATGAAATGAAGTGTATAAGATCTGGTAAATATCTTTTTGTTTGAAATGGTGAATTTGTTGTCATTTACTCAATGGAAGATTGATGGATCGCAAATATTTTCTGCTTGGAGCAGTTATATTGAGAAAAGAACAATTGGGTAAGCAACGTTTATTTGGCGACCACAGAGTAGCTCATAATATATTGCATACAATTCTTTCAAAATTCAATTTGCGCATCCTCTGCGTTTTCTGGACTGTATCGGTTATCAGCCTGCTTTTCTTGGTTGTTCTTGAATTTTCGCTGTATTTTAATCATGCTCCACTTCTTGCTCTCTCGCAACTCCTCTCGTCTGCTGTTTACTGATTCTTCCTAATTTCCTTTGACTCTCTGCTACCTGCTACTTATTGATGACTTATAAGTAGTATCCACCACAATATGACGTCTTTGTGGACTGAGATGTGTAAATTCAATGAAACAATTCAATTAAACAAAATTTTACTTTTGAATAGAATGTCTCTGAAATTCTGCATAACAACAACATATACTTACGCATTATGAACTGCTACTTATAACCACATGTATGAAACTGTGGTTGTTGAATGTTCTAAACGTAGTCAAGATGAGATTGAATAGAAATTGGCTAGATATGATGTGATGATGCAAAGACCGCCTAATTATGTTATACAACATCATAGACTGGCTTTTGTAGATTTAGTTTAATATGGTCATTGAATTTTCTACATTTACTTCAAAGTTTTTAATATATTTTGACGATCATCATGAGTTTCAATGTTCACAATAGATAAAGAAGGTTAAATACTTTTAGGATTCAATTGTTTTATTTTAAAGACAAATTACAATGAACTGAAATACAAAAGTGAATGTGAAAAATTTAATATGATAGAATTTTCTCGGTTTAGTGTCATTTTATCGAATAAATATTCACCTAGTCGATTTCCAACTGTAATAGTCTTTGTCAAGTAATCTGCGAATTGTTTGATTGTATCCTTTTGTACTTGGAGGTATTCACATTGAATGAAGTCACATAATACTGTATTATTGTTTTTTTCTGCTATTTTATACAAATTCGATCGTGTCTGTATTAGAATTTTATTAATTTTCCAACGTTCAGAAATGCATTTCAAACAGAAACCTTCGTACAAATCAAATTTTTTTGTAGTCGTATGTAAGCATTCACGTTTTTCAAAATCACTTTTGAGTATTTTCGTGAAACGGATCTGCAAAATAAGATGGCTTCGTATAAATATCAGCTGAACAAATCTTTTCAATAAAGTATTGTAAAACTTCGAAATTATATATTTTAGTTAGTTTGTCATTAGTGAATCAGTAGTTTTTGAAATCGGGGTATAATATATAACCTACCTTGTTTATTTTTTCTCAATTTTTTGAGCCGTTGTCATCGTTTCATATTATCTATTGAATTCTGTCTTCTTTGGACACTTTATATCACTATATCGAACACAACCACCTCGTTTATTCTGATATTTTGCTAATTTCTCAGCATGTTCACGTTCTTCATGTGAAGCTTTTCTAAAGAATTCAGCTGCCTTCGGAAATGATACATCACCTTGATCGAAATAGGTGAAGAATGTCATTTAAACATAAGCAACTTCTAGTTCAATATACATCATTACCAAAGTTAACTTTGATAATTTCAAATAAATTGAGCATTGGATAGGTTATTTATAAAATTAGTAATATATATTTGTAAAATTTCAATTCGGTTATTTATTTCTCTGAAGAAGTGACTTACACTAAGCCGCGAAACGTCAGAAATTTTAATTTTTACTTATTGGAATTTTACAAATATATATTACTCATTTCTAGTTCAATGTTGATTTGTTGATTGATAGCATCTTCACATTCTTTAGTGAAATTCTGTCTTACTCTGAAATTATGCATAATGTTGTCTAAGATATCTGTCAAGAGACTAATTAACATACTTTATTTTATTTGAGTATTTATATATTTATAGTTAACTTAAACTCAGTACTTCAGTTTATTGCTCATAGCACTGATAAAAATATACACCAAGTATTTCAATTCTTTGCATATCATCTTGTAATAAACATTTGATTGTAATATTTACGTTTAGTATAAAAATTATCCCGTGATTATTTAATGAAATTTATAAATAATTTCAATTTATGACTAATGTTTTTCATAGTTTTATAAATCACATGTATAAGTATATAATTATTTGAAAATTGTGCCAATTTCTAAACATTAATATGATGTAATCTGATAAATGTGCTTAATAGATGGTCAAATAAACTCTCAACAATTGATGTTGATTAGGAATTTCATTGTTGGTTTTATGCACTTGGGAGATGATTTATTTATTCAACTTATCAATGCCCGTTACTCCACGTGAAGTATGAGCCACAGACAAGAATTATATAACCAACTCTCTCCTTAGCTTTCATTTTCGGTTCTTCCCAAGTGTTACTCATTCTGTTCATATCTGTCTTCAATTCCTGGCGCAATATTTAATTTGGTCTACCTTTCTTTCTTTTGACCTTAAGAGTTCTGACAGTTAGTTTGAGTTTTAGATGTTTTTCAGTTGTAAACAATCTACCCTTGTCTTACCAATCCGCGCCTGTACATCTGCATCAGATCCTCCGTTTTTATCAATGATGCTGCCAAATTATGTAAAAGTTACCGCATCTTCAAAGTTTCTCTCACAAGTGTAAATGGGTTAATGCTCTCATTGTTTGGTATTTGAGGATCTTACTATCCCCTCTGTTTATACTGAGGCCTATTACTACAGAAACTGCTGCTACACTGTCCATTATCACCTTCATTTGTTGTTGTGTGTGGGATAGAATAGCTAGGTTATATGTCAAGTCCAAGTAGTCTAGTTGCATTCTTGTTGTCAACTGTATTATGTGCTTCCAGTGAGCTATTGTAGTTTTGATAGTGCATTCAACCACCAGCAGAAAGGAAAAACAAAGTAGCAGAAGAAATGAATCAGTTGACTTATATATATTTATGAAACATACTTTTGAAATTTGGACCGAAATATTATATAACTATTCGTAACTAAGGTGACAATAATTTGAATTTACTATCATGAATTGGTTTGAATTAGACAAGAATAGTTCACCAGGAAGCACTGGATGGCTGTTTCGTTTAAGTATGAGACCAGCTGACAGTGAGGACCCATGACCTTATCAAGGATTGAAACCAAGACCTATTGGCTGCTTGACGAACTCTTTTTCACTAGAGCACTGAGTCGAATCCGAATGATTGATATTTCTGATTCAATTGATTCAAGATATTTTTGCGCAAATTTATTTATTGTTGTTGTTGCCTTACATCCGATATGGCTGAACCTCAATTATCACTTTTTCTCAGGAGAAGACAATTACTTATTTTAGCTTAACTAGATATTATGGATTGTTTAAACGAACTAAATTATGTACTATTGCTTAATAGGAATAGACGAGACTTTCTGATCAGATATTCTATTATTCATCTTGTTATTGTAATGACATGAAAGTACGACCATTTATTTGATAGGACCTTGTGTTCACGAAATAGGATTGAAAAACGCCTAGCTGGTCTCCGAACGTCTGGCCGAAGCCCTCTTCATCCCAGGGTAGAACACGAATAACACAAGCCAATGTGTCAGCCAGACAAATGATATTGCATTTCAAGAACTTCTTTATATATACATGACACCAAGCCACACAATCAATCAGTTAGGAATTTAACAGCAATACAAAATTAGGGATAAATTGGTACTGAGTTAAAATACATGTACACAATTAAGTAACTGTACTTCAGAAATGGGAAACGACATAATAAGGAAATGAACCACAACGTCATCCTAGTACATGATTATAATTTCATAAACAGATTATTGTTCGACGTTAAAAACATTCGAATAACCAAGCGTTCTTGATATAATAGTCGACTTTCTCAAAACGACCTAGGTGACTAGATAGTGAGTCGTAAAAGTCGACTTGGACAAGGTAAATGTTTGTTAGATGAAAATAGGGAACGTCATGATTAACATAAACATTATCCTTAATTATCTGTTTACACGTCTATTGCGTTCCTTGACCAATGTTAGTTGTAGGTTTGCTTGATTGTCCTCATTTTTTTATGTATTATGATCAAGCTTTGCTTCTTGTCATCTCGTAACTCACCTCCTATACTGTTTCCACTTTCCCGCAACGTTCGGCTTCCTAATACGATGATTAGTTCTATTTTTCTCATCACATAATATTTCCTTTCTGTGTATACCTCAACAGTATAAGATTTAAATATATATAAATTTGAACACCAGTGAATCAATATAAATATTTCGTTGCAATTTTTTCTAGCACACTCCACTTAAGTTGAATCTATTGAAAATACATAACTGAAGTGAAATTTTCAGTTTTGAATGATTTAATTAAATTTTAGAGATATAATTTAAGTTGGATTGTGACTGGCAAGTGGAATCCAGGGATATAAGGAAAACGATGAAATCGCTCATATGGCTAATAAAATTTCAACAGCTCAGTATTTGATAAGCATTACATTTATTATTCTCCAAAACAAACAGTAGATCTAAAGACAGTTTTAACATCAAAGAGTAAGTACTTTAGAACTCGTATATGAATAATATTTAAAATTAGTTTTGAGACTACATCAAATATAATGAAGTAACAAACACGTTTTACAAGTTCAATCAGTAATTATCAGCAATAAATACTTTTTGAATTCCTCATAGACAGTTCAGTAAATGATTCACTTTGTTCGCCATTTGATTTCCATAATCTTTGGAATTTCATTATTTCATGCCGCTTACATAGTGATATCAAGAAAATGATATTTTATAACTTATTTATTATCACATGTGAAGTTATTGTAGAAATTGTATGATTGAAGATTTGAAGTGAGACGAGAAACCACAAATAAATCACGTCACACATATTGAATAACAAATTTGAAATTTCTTAACAGATAACTATTTTAAATAAAATCTAATTGAAATGAAGTGGCTTTGCGAAGATTCGTATTGAGTTCGTCGTAGATTGTTGTTGCTAGAATACCGCTGAAGAACAATGAGAACTGGACAACTGTTCCATTCCAATATGGGACCTCCAAGCTGTGAAGACCATTGATTCTGTCAGGAGAGTCAGACCCACAGTTTTCAGGTTGATAAACGCCCAACCCCTATGCACCGCTGGTATGAAGACTGATGGTAGATTTTTCACTTCCATCAATTTGTGACATAGCGCGACAAGCATCCATTAACATCGGCGATTACTATCTCACTTCCTGGTTCTTGGTAATACACTACCTACAAAAATCTATAGTGAAAGGAATTAACTAGACATAATAACATTCTCCACGAAACAACCTCAATTTAATTACACTAATCAGGGCACTAGTGACTAACTTCCTAAAGTTCTGGTGGGAATTCATGTCTGATGGAGTTTACACACATTGAAGGTGGGACAGTTATCACTGATAACAATGGATGATCGTTACGCCATATCACGAATATTCTTTTGGCCGAAAGTAAGTCGACTGATTTCGCTTACACTTATATAAAAAAACATTCTAGTGAACTTAAAAATCATGCTTAAAGAAGATCAATATACGAAACTAAGTTACCTATCTGAATGAAAACAAAAGGAAATATTTAAAGATCCATTAAGAACCAAATGCTTAATCAACAGAAAATTTCAATTATCTCTTACTTGTTTCATGAGCCACTGTTTTCAAGCTATTTGTTCTTTAAAAGTTGATACAAAATACCCTGTGGGTATGCAAAATAATCATAACTTAATTGCATAATCCACATGTGAGTGCTAAAGATTATCTTCTGACAACTTTCTATTCATCAACTATCTAATCGCATTTATATATTAAATAATTGTTGATCTAAATACATTTTGTTACATAATTGAGCATGTATCATGTAAACGAAAAATCGTACGCTACAGTTTATACCAACAGAAAAGATTGATTAATAAATAAACGGCAAATTAGACTTTAATATTGTAGTTGCAAAATAAACGATTCATTTAAGATATTCAATGCATGGGAATGATGTTTACTGCATATGAGCATAAGAATTAAATGAATTTGATTATAGAATATTTTGAATTTAGATGACTCTTCACACTCTGTTTAACTGTTAATTTAACATTTTAATAAAAATATTATGATGACATAACTAAATTCCCGAAATGGCCCAATCAGTACTGAAATCTGAAACAGACAATTCGGCATTCTGTTTAACTTATTTTTAACATCAATCTAACTACTTACTAATAGTTAGTAGTTTGACAGTATATGATACATCTTCTAAGCCTGAACAATTCTAACTATTGTAGCCGTAATTTTTTTGCATGCATTTATCACTAATTACCATTATTGAGTATGTACATGTACTTATGAAGTTACTGTTGTTAAAAAAATCACCAGACGGTCACAAAACAAAGTGAACTCCTACGATAATGAAACAGAATCTATAAGAATAGATCGACATACTAGACTATCTAGACATCCATAAATAGTGAAACCTTAAAATTGCTGACTTATCATCCATTAGAAAATTGTCAAAGGTTACTGTTTAGTTTGTCAGTGTTGTGTTGCTTCGTAGTGAATAACATTCCTATAACTTCAAAAGCATAGAATATTGTGTACTCATTCCCATATCTAAGACTTCAGAATTACAGTTTCCGTATTGTGTTATTTTGTTAAGTTCAAACAAGAAGATATATTCAAACGGACTAGCGATTATGCAATATATTTACAAAGTGGTAAATGAATTAGGTAAAAATGTATTTGGTAGTATGATAATAAACAAAGAGATACAATCAAATGCTGAATTAATCATTTATATATTTGTTATTCAATTTATTCAGTCTCATTTAACAAACAAACCAGAATATTATTCAATTTCCAACGTTCTCATGAATTTTTTTTACAGTGAATAAACTTCTAAGGTAATTTGATTATTATTATTCTTAATTTAAGGTATATTCTACTTAACTATAAACTTAAAAGTCTTCAAAGCGGATGAATACAAAAGTAGACAAATATCATTTTACTTAAGTTGGATTGTGATTGGCAAGTGGAATTCAGGACGCACGTTTTGTCCCGTTTGGGACTCATCATTTAACATTCTAACGTTATGAGCTAGTCCCTTTGTAATATTTCAAATTAATAAGCGACCATTTATAACCAGAAAAGATAACATTATGGTTGTTGTTTCCTTCGATCTATAGGAATTTCAAATACTACATTTAGTCACAGAAACGAAATGTTGTATTTTGAGTAGTAATTTTGGATTACATTTTAATTGTTATTTAAAAATTATGCGCATATTGGAAACTTTACAGAATTGTTCGTTGAAAATATTTAAATGTCACTCAAACTTTGAATTTTACACAGGCACAGTAATCATTTGATTAATCTTCTTAATTAATGATAGTAAATGTTTATGTTTGTATGCATAAGAAATTATTCTTATGACCAATTTCAATATATTCCCGAAGTTCTAATGAGAACTCATGACTAATAAAGTTCAAATTTGTCGGGAGTTAGACGTTTATCCCCAATGACAAAAGATGATCGTTGTACTATATCACAAATTGATGGAAGTGGGAATCGTGCCACTGGAGGCCGCCCTAGTAGTGAACATTTGGTGATACACCTTAAGACCTTAAGGTCAATGCGTGGTGGGTTGAGAGTGCTCATTAGTGAAGTCTCATACTAAAACGAAATAGCTGTTTAATCCTTCTCGGTTTTCAATGGTATTTAACCAACATCAATCTGCAACGAATAAAAACAACCAAGCAAATATATTTGAACAAGGAATATTTCTTTTTTACAAATTCTCGATAAGTCCTACAATTATAAATTTAAAATTATCAGTCATAAGACAAAGTAGCCAATTTACAGGTAAATAAATCAGTTCGTTATGAAGAATTACTACATTGGATTTCCGCGTGTTTGCAATGATATTCGTGTTGTGTTTAACCTGTATGAGTTCATATGACAATTGACATAATATATAGACATATAGGTGACATTGAAGGGTGACAAAATTACCGTCATTTCATGTGATTAATCGAAGACTGACTTCTACTTAGAACGATAGCGACTAAGTTAAAACATACAAAACAGGGTGAGTGATAACTGAAGTTCGTTGTATTTATACATGTCTAATAATAATAATAATAAAGAATTATGGTCAGATCAAATGTTTGGTACAGAAATCTCATCATATATGAAATGATACGAATTAAGTAAAAAATAGGAAAGTGAATTGGATGATAATGAAATCCACTATCTGGATCTATGATGATGATGATATTTGGATTAGTGAATGATAAGAATAAAAGAAATAATATTTAGGTAAGATGAACTTTAATTATGCAAACACATATTACAGATTATATCTGTATTACAATAATTAAGTCATCATATAATTAAGATGACAAGTGAATAATTGGATCTTGAGCTGACCAGTTTAAAAGACAAGGTTGTAAGTATTTCTTTTGCACACAGAGCGCTGACATTTTAACCCATATGATTATTACTTATTCTGTTTTAAAGAACCTTAAGTCTCATTAGTATTGGTAAATAACTACTGATAGAGTAGATTATAGTAAATGTTTGATTCATACTTTCTACATGTTTCTTTTGAAGTAAGCAAGTTAATATGAAACTGTTGATGTTTTTGACAACCCTCTTGCTTATTCATTCTAGGAGTAAATTCTCAAAGTGTATACCAATATAACTTGCTTCACATGAACACTTACAGTGATAGATACAATAAGAGATGGCAGTTACATTATACTGCATAATCACTTCCCCACAAAATGATATTTGAAATTTTGTAGGC